>JAPFRF010000003.1:68380432-68975432 GCA_029282475.1 Phrynocephalus forsythii
TACACTGACAGTTTGATATAGGGGAGGGTTGTAGCATCTATAATGAATGTCATACAACAAGATTGAAAAGTGATTTCTATTCAAAGAAATGCTTTGCATTTTTCCTCAGATTCATGCCTCTTTTATATACATTTTAAAAATATTTAAATAGGCTTCAGTAATGACCAGACAATGTTGGAATTGCAAGCTTTAAATAATTGAAGCTGTTTAATTAGATAAGAAATGTTGCAAAAATAAAATGTAAACTAATGCCTTAAATTTTTCCTTACATTTATGTTTTACTTTACTGTTGTGTTTTATCATTATTACTTGTAACATTAAGTCATTCTCATTACGTTTAAGTTTAAAGTGGGTCCAGAAGAATAAATGCAGTTCTATGCATGTTCTGTTTAAACTGTTGTATTTGCACGAACATTTCCCCAGCCCCCAGATCTTTAAAAGCTGATTGCCAAGGAGGGAGAATCATTTTTTTTGCAAGCTGCTTCCAAAATGTCTAAACATCTCAGATGAAACTGAAATGCAAACATGACAACCTTGGACATCAAAGGTGAATGAAATGGACTGTGAGAGGCTTTCATTCATTTCATTTCAAAGGGACATTTGCTTCCGTAACCCAGAGTGCCACCCCAATCTTTAGAAAACACTCATGGCATGGCCACAGTCTGACAAGGATGACAACAGCCATCACTGTGTTTATTGATAGGATCAGCAAATGGTTTACTATGGACCTCTTGACTCATTCTTGATTATTTTTTCTGTCACCAATTATTATTTTTTCTGTGCACACCAAAGAAATTCAACCAGGAATGTCAGAGCGAGGCATTGATCTTGCTTGTCTATGCCACATAGACACACCCTTGTCCATCTGCTCTCAATTGCTTCTGAGCACAACTGAAATGGAATTTTTTAAAATAACCCCCAATCTGATGGTTTTGAGGTGATCTTGTAGTACACCTCACAAACAATTTCCTCCTAAGAAATGGTACATCCAATTTCATCTCAGACTTGATCAGTTTAAGAGTGATACGTTTTAGTCATTTTGTGTAAGCTTGTATATAAGCATGATTTAACTTTTAGCTTTATGAATCTTTGTTTTATGTGGAATCATTGTCCAAGACCCAATTCTCATCTGTTAAATACTTGAATGTTTTATTTCAGTCACTGAGAACTCCCAAGACTATGCTCACATTTTCCACAGTGTTTTACTTCTGAATAAACCACTTTTGATTCTGCTTCCCACTACCCGTTTGCATGAGGTCCTTGGATTGGGCTCCAATTTCCGTAATAGATTTCCAAGTTTTAATGAATTAATACTGATCACTTTCTAATTTTTATATAATTAATAAAGAAGGAGAAATCCTTGTAGGCAAGTGGAGTCCAAAATTTGAATAAAATGGGAATTAAGAAATAAGAGAATAAACCTAAGAGTATGGAATATATCAAGGAAGATCTCAAAGACGGTTACTTCATGTCCTTCCTCGTTCTGAGATTATGTTCATTTTGTGATAATGTCGTTCACGGTCATGTGGTCTTATCCCGGTTCTGTCCCTGTTTCTGTTTACCCATGGGTGTGATTGATGGTATCGTGATGACTGTTACTTCATGTCCTTGTTTCATGACAACATCTGTACTTTTCTGTCTTTTTTCCTGTTTTTTTTTGGTCCGACATTCCGTTTTTCGATATTTTGATTCTCTGTAACTTTGCCTTTCATGCATTAAGCAGCAAAGTTTGAGGTTTTATGCCTTCTTCCTTCTCTGTGATGCATTGTTTACGCCATTGGGATTGTACTGGAGAATGCAACTTCGCACTCCTGCCACTAGATGGAGAATGTGCAAGTTGCATGACGAGCCTTAGTTCATGGGAACTTGTCTCGAAACTGGAACCGAGACAAGAGATTCCCGAGCTCAGGGAGAGGTATGGCTCATCACACTTAAATCCCAGTTCAGGGGGGTTGGTGGTTGGGACAAACTCCCGAAGTCACACAATGAACGTGCAGTAACATTTTGTCATACCGGTCCCAATCGGGACGGCAAACCGTGAAGAGAGGGATGTGAAGTAACCGTCAAAGAAAGATGTCCATCAGACAGTCTTTAGAACCTTACATTCAGCACTCTGGATTCTGAGGAAGCCAGAAGGACTAGATCTTACCAGAAGGACAGCCCTCTAGGAAGCAGTTTCACCATTAAAATAGTCAGCTGATCATTCTGTTTGAATGCTGTGAGTTGACTGTCCAAGCCAATTGAGATACCCAGCCTCACATAAGCCTTGTAACAAGCCATCACACAAATGCTAGCTATGTATGCTAAGGATTCTGTCTACCTTTGCTTTCTTTACTGTTGCTTTTGAAATAACATCTGTTTCAGTTCATTCTAAAAGTCCAAAATTTGAAGAAATGAATCTGACAGATTTTTCTATCCCTATCTGGATGTTTACCTGTTTTTATGATTGAAAAACACATGGAAACTAGTTGAATGGGAAGCCGATACAAGATAATTCAAAGAAAGCCCTTGATCCACTTCAGTTCAGCCTGTTCATAATTGCCATTGCTTTGTATATCTTACCCCCAAATGGGTTCAGGAAGTTCCCACATAAGACAGCTCTGGACTAGTGTCAGGAAATATTTTTATAAGTGAAAATTAGGCTTTGTTTCTATGTTAAAATGACACATTTGTCACATCCAAATATCTATCATCTTCTTTTCCAGCTTAATTATAAACCTGCCTCAAATTGAACTGTTAAGTTTCAGTAAAAGAGGATTTTCTGAATGCCAGTTACAAATTCTATTTTTGAGAATTATCAGTAGAAATACAGGCCTTAATTAGAAGCCTAACTAATTATGCTTCTGGCAAAAGCTTCTCAGTTTACTTCTACCTGGATGACTCTCCAGTTGACTGTCATTCAAAATACACAAGCACACACACACAAGAATTATGAAACTTCATGCTTTGGTTTTTCTGTGAAATTGGCAATGCTGTCTTGACTGATTTTTCTTGGCAGTTTTTACACATCCATTTTCAGCCTAGGAACAACATTCTGATAGTATAAAGTTCACAAAATTCCACCTGAACCTTTTGGATTGGACCAAATGAAAGAATCTGTTGCAGAGTTTTGAATTTCTGCTACTCAGTACAAGTACAGTGGTACCTCTACTTACGGGTTTAATCCATTCTGAATGCATGCTCTTAAGTTGAACAACTCTTTAGTAGAATAGCCCTATCTAAAAAACAAAAAATACATAAATTTAAAAAATTAGAAACAATTGTAAGCAGACCACATCTGCAAGCTGAACAGATCAACATCAAAAACAAAGCAAAAACAGGAGGAAAGACTAAAAAAAAGTACCAACCTGCCTCCAACAAAGCAAAGAGGAAGAAAAACACACAGTAGAGAAACAGAGCTCTCTTTGAATTGAAAGGCTGGAAGGAATGATTGGTTAGTGCTATACAGAGAGACAATCACTCCAGCCCAGAAATATCTCCCCAGGCAGTGACACAAAGTATGAGCAGCATGTGAGGTTGCAAATGAAACTCCAATAGAATATCTCTAACCTTGTTAGTTTGATGTTTCACAGGAAAGGGGATGATTCTTTTCTAACCTAAGAACTTGGTACAAAGCAGGGTGTCAGCAGCACTACTGATAATGTTGGGTTTATTTTACCGCATATACAAAAAGACTGAGAGATTATATTGATATTTTAGCTCATACTTAAACTACAAATACATTATAAGAATAGGGGGATTTCAAAGAAACATGACCGAGGATTAAAAGGTTTCTTGTGTGATTATAAACTAAGCTATTGTCTTCATAAATTTCTGCCATAATCTGTGGTGTTTAGAAATGTCTTTAAGATCAGATCTTCAGAACCTGAATGGTGTGGGGAACTGTTTCAAATACGCTGAGTGCTATTGATCTGTGTTAGAGTTCGCCTTGCCCTTCATTTCTGCTTCAAGGGAGGAAATCTTCCATTTTCTTTTATTATTATATTCAGTCTTTCATTTATGCATATTGTTCCAAAATCATACAATGCCCTACATAGATTAAGCAACCCTCATAAGAGGGCTGTTCATTGTGGGATGTCATCTATTTAGTTACCTGAAACAGAAGCTTACATATTTTGACAGTTTTCCAGACACAATGCATGTATCCAAGCCCTCCATAGGGAAGGGGTCATTGAAGGGTTTGCAGGTACCAAAACGCTACCTCATCCCATAAAGAGGGAGGCAGTAGGGAGCATCAACCTTGGATCTTACCAGTGCGGGATACTCCTTTCTTTCCCAGGTCCCATCATCTATTTTTGTTCTGTAGGAGTAACTCAAAATAGGCAATTAGAACAATGGATACAATCAGGCTAAAATAGGCTGAAATAACTACTGAATGAAGCTCTTCAAGAAACCAGTTCTAACTAGCTCTCTTGCTGTGTTGTTGAAGGTTATAGATACACAATAATGAGAGCATTAAATCACTGTTGGACAGGTGTGAGGCCTTAGAAGCTTACAAAGATGTAATTATACATTTACTGTATATCTGTGTGGTTAATATATTTCAAAGCAATACATGGTATATGGATTACATATATTGAGAATAATACTGAGGGTACTGCTTGTAAATACCCCAACAGTTATTTCACCCTCCCCTTGCAAATCCCTGGAGGTTCAAAAATGTCCAATCTCTGTTGACTGTTGTGGCAGGCAGAGGACATGCTAGATGGCATACTCCTCTGTTTCCACTTGCCTCCCCTTCCCCCTATTACAACTGTGCGGCTGTGGGAATCCTTTGAACTATGGCACCCTGCATCCAGTTAATCAGGTCCTACTTTTATGGCACAAAGGTACATTGGACAGAAGACCTGTGGATATATAGACTGAACTTGTCTCCAGATATATGGCCTATGGAATGGACTACTGACCTATAGAATGGCATTAAGGAAATTGTTGGTTTGCTGCACATACAGAAATACTCATTGGTTCCTGTTGGCAAAAAGGACTGAGGATTCATTCCAGCCTGGACCTTTGCATGATGGAATGAAAAATAAGGATACATGGTTGCTGTGGCAACAAGACTCTGTTCAAACTGGAAGACAATGGAACAGTACAGGCAGGCTACAAGGTCAAATACTTTCAGTGGCTCCAGGTTCAGAGTGTACCCTGATAAGATGTTCTGGTTGAATCATGTGTCTCAGGACAAAGGGATGCTTGACTTTCAGAGAGAGTGGTGAAGGCACTTGGGCTCCCAGCTTGCCATCTACCAACACAGAGAACTGGGTTTTGACTCCTCTGGGGCCTTTGGGCCTTGTCTTGCCTTGATTTTGAGAGAAACTTTAGTTTTTACAATTGGTTAAACTAATCTTTCTGGGAGATTCTATACCTCTCTTATTGTTTCCTACTCTCTCTCTCTCTCTCTCTCTCTCTCTCTCTCTCTCTCTCTCTCTCTCTCTCTCTCTCTCAATTTTTCCTTCTATTTTTCCCACCTGCATTCTCCTGAATCCATTCTCCTGTACATTGGCTTGAATCTTCAGGAACCTGCTCCTTGGGATAGGTAGCTATACAACATTCTTTCAATATTTAGGTCAAATAGCAGAAACATAGTAAGCTTCAATTAGAACGATTGTGGAAGGTTAGGGGCAAATACAGTGCTTTATAACAGATAACTGTGGTTGATTCTGCATAACTGTAACTTCATCTGATACTTAAATACAGATTATTCTGCTTTGCATTTTCCATTTTATCATTGCATTTTATTGTGTTAGAAATTCATTAATTCTCCTTTGATATATTTTATATTGTGTCTTCATTTCATGATTCTTATTCCCTGTTTATTTGCTATAATCTAAATAAATTATCTCCATTAATTATACCTACAAGGAGCCCAGTATCATTTCTGGTTATGCCCTCCAACCCACTGGGGTGGTGGTGGGGGGAGATTTTCGCAGCTAGCTGAATTCTAACATTTGTAGCCCTTCCTGCACTGTGGCTTCCATTTGCGTCTATTCATTCTCTTCTTCAGTTCTATCCTCCTTCTTCTTCCATTGCCTGCTGGCACCAGCCTCCCACCCAATTGAATTTTTCCTCTCCTTTCAGGCCCATGGAGTTTCTATTCTCCCTTCTAATTTCTTTGGACCCACACTGTCTGCCTTGTGACTCATTCGTGGCCATGGCCTTCAGTTTGCAAGAGGTAAGAAGAGGCATTATTGACAGAGCATAAGAACATAAGAGCATAAGAACATAAGAAGAGCCATGCTGGATCAAGCCAAAGGCCCATCTAGTCCAGCTTCCTGTATCTCACAGCGGCCCCACCAGATGCGTTTGGGAGCGCATGAGACTAGATATCTGTCTCCTGATACCACTCCCCTGCATCTGGCCCTTGAAGTACCCTGGTTTCTCCATCATGGTTTGTAACCTGTGATGGACCTGGAGGTAATTCATTCATAGACTGTGACATGACTTCAGAGCACATAGCAACAATAAAGCAATACTGGAGACAGAAATACTGTAGTTCAGCTGCCCATGCCTGTCTGCACCTTTTCCCTGCCTGCTATGGATTACGAAAAGGATCACTTAACTCAGTATAATACACAGTTTGATTCTGAGATTGTATCATTCTTTCTTCCAGATTTATTTAGTCATCACTGCTGAAATTGCACAAACCAGTTGTAGACCGTGCTTATCTTCTTACAAGGTATCTTGGCTTAGAAATAATGACAAGGGCTCCTGGAAATACTTTTTACATGATGGTGTATGTACAAAATGCATTCATTTAAACTATTTATATGCCACCTTTCTCCCCACAGGGAACCCAAAGCTGCTTACAACATCATCATTCATTGGCATCCTTCAGTCTCGAAAGACTATGGTATCATGCCTGGAGTAGAGATCCTAAAAACAACACCTAGTGTGACTAAATAGATCAATTTGGGAATGGCAGTCTCTACTGCACTGGGGGCAGATGTATTCTGTTTCTTGCCCAGTCCTCGAGTTTCGTTCTTTCCATGCCTGCCTCTTTTCCTCTGCCTTTTGGACAAATGCCTCTTCAAATTTATATAGACCATGCTGTATCTCTTGCCTCCAGACAGTGCAATCGGAGGTCAGGGTTTCCCAACTGTTGAGGTCCATTCCCAAGGCCTTCAGGTCCCTCTTACAGATATCCTTATACCGCAGCTGTGGTCTCCCTCTGGGGCGCTTTCCCTGCATTAGTTCTCCATATAGAAGATATTTTGGGATCCGACCATCATCCATTCTCACGCGTAGGCGTCGCTGTTTCAATAAAGTGTACATACTAGAGATTCCAGCTCGATTCAGGACTATGCTATTTGGAACTTTGTCGTGCCAGGTAATGTTGAATATTCACCTAAGACAGCACATATGGAAGGTATTAAGCTTTCTTTCCTGTCGGGCATGGATGGTCCAAGACTTGCTGCAATACAAAAGTGTGCTCAGTACGCAAGCTTTATAGACCTGTATCTTTGTATGTTCTGTCAGCTTCTTATTGAGCCATACTCTCTTTGTTAGTCCGGAAAACACAGTTGCTGCTTTACCTATACGTTTATTCAGCTCAGACTCTAGTGAGAGTGTATCTGAGATAGTTGAGCCAAGATACACAAAGTCATGGACAACTTCCAGTTCATTTTCAGAAATTGTAATGCGAGGAGGAGAGTCCAAATTCTGTCCCATTATTTGTGTTTTTTTTCAGGCTGATTTCTAGCCCAAAATCTTTGCAAGCTTTACTAAAATGGTCCATGAGTTGTTGGAGATCTTCAGCAGAGTGAGCAGTAATGGCGGCATCATCAGCGAAGAGGAGATCCCGCAAACACTTCACCTGTACCTTAGACTTTGCTCTCAATCTAGAGAGGTTGAAGAGTTTTCCATCTGATCTGGTCCGGAGATAGATACCCTCTGTTGAAGTTCCAAAAGCATACTTCAGCATGGTAGCAAAGAAGATCCCCAACAAGGTTGGTGCAAGGACACAGCCCTGCTTCACTCCGCTTCAGATGTTGAAGGGATCTGACACCAGGCCATCAAAAACGACATTGCCCTTCATATCCTCATGAAAAGATCTAATGATGTTAAGGAGCTTGCGTGGGCATCCAACCCGGAGAAGTATTTTAAAGAGTCCGCCCTTACTAACCATATCAAAAGCCTTCATAAGATCTATGAAGGCTACAAAAAGTGGCTGTCCTTGTTCCCTGCATTTCTCCTGCAACTGCCTGAGAGAAAATACCATATCAGTAGTGGACCTGTTGGTTCAAAAGCCACACTGTGATTCTGGATAGACTCTCTCTGCAAGTATCTGGAGCCTCCTCAGTATAACACGTGCAAACAGCTTCCCGACAACACTAAGAAAAGAGATACCATGATAGTTACAGTCGCTCCTGTCACCTTTGTTCTTATAAAGCATAACAATATTAGCGTCCTTCATATCCTGTGGTACTCCCCCTTCCCTCCAGCAAAGGCAGAGGATTCCATACAGTTCAGTGGCAATGATCTCTTTGCAGCACTTCAGAACTTCAGCAGGGATGTTATCTTTTCCAGGTGCCTTGCCAGAGGCAAGTGAATCCAGAGCTACATTTAGCTCTTTTAGTGTTGGTTCATTGTCAAGCTCCTCCAAGACAGACAAGCACTCAATATTATTTAAGACTTCTTCGGTTATTGTGTTTTCTCTGGAATATAGTTCAGAGTAGTGCTGTACCCAGCGTGCCATCTGCTGCTCACGATCCTGGATGATCTCACCTGAAACAGTCTTTAAGGGTGCAGTTTTCTTATGTATTGGCCCTAAGGCCTGTTTAATTCCGTCATACGTCCCCTTGATGCTACCTGTTTCAGCTGCCATCTGAATCCGAGAACATAGTTGCAGCCAGTAATTGTTAGCACATTTCCTGGTAGTCTGCTGGACTTTGTTACGGACAGCTTGCGGGGCCTGTAGGTTGTGCTCGCTGGGACAAGCTTTATATGCAGTCAAGGCTCTCCTCTTTTCCTCAATAGCTGGCATCAACTCTTCTGAGTGGGCTTCAAACCAATCTGCTGTCTTTCGAGTCTCCTTGCCGAATACAAATAAAGCAGTGTTATAAACAACATTCTTAAAATGTTCCCAACGTTTAGATGCATTATCTTCAGCAGGGCCAGGAAGAGCTTCCTTGAGTACATGGGAGAATTCCTCCACTTTTCCATGGTTATAGGTGTTACTGGTATCAATTTTTGATCTTCTTTCCTTCTTCAGGTGGTGCAATCTCTTTGTTTTCAGTTTTACTTTGCTGTACACCAGGGAGTGGTCTGTGTCAAAGTCAGCACTCTGATAACTGCGTGTGATTGTAATGCTAGAAATGCTGGAGCGCCTGACGAGAATCAGGTCGAGCTGATGCCAGTGCTTCGGTCTTGAATGTCTCCAAGAGACTTTGTGCTGGGGCTTTGTGTTAAAGAATATATTGCTGACACAGAGACCATAATGGCAGCAAAACTCCAGCAGGCGTTGGCGATTTTCATTCATTTTTCCAATGCCGAACCGACCTAGGCAGGTGGGCCAGGAGTTATAATCAGCTCCAACCCTGACATTAAAGTCACCGAGGATAGCTATTGGTCTTTTCTCAGGGATTTCTTGATAGTGGCAGCTAGATCATCATAGAATTTGTCTTTAAGTTCTGCTGGAGATGATAATGTTGGTGTGTATGCACTGATAAATGTAAACAACCCTGCTGTAGAGTGTAGTTGCATGGACAGGATTCTCTCACTTCCTACAGCAGGTGGGATAATGAAACCTAGTAAAGTATTTCTAACAGCAAAGCCAACCCCACATTCCCTGGTCTCGTTTGATTGTTTTCCCTGCCAGAAGAACGTAAAGTTCCTCTCCTTGACAGATCCAGAGTCAAGTAGCCTTGTCTCTTGGAGAGCAAAAATGTACATCCGCAGTCTGCACAGTTCTCTGCCAATGAAAGCTGTCTTTCGTATAGTGTCCATTTCTTGGAGATAGTCTGAACAGCCAGGATTCATTGTCCTAACATTCCATGTGCCCAACTTTAGGCTCGAGATTTTTTTATGTTTCTTGCATGGCGAGGAGTCAATGATTTGTTTGCTGGTTTCCATCCTGATCTGCCTATACCCAGGTAGCTGCCGCTTCCTGTGCTGTTCCCCCACTATTTGCTGCAAATGGTCCTCTCCAGGGCACAAGGCATGGGTAATTCAATATGGAGATTAGGCTGTTACCCAGGAAGTGAAACCCCCCTCTCCACGTAGCTGGAGTGGTCCAATGGAACGGCAAAGCCTATACAATTAGTTCCAGCTGCGTTGCAGGAGTTGCCAGAACATGATTGTATACAGTCATGAACTGTCTCCGGGACTCCGGCTTTGTTTTTTCCCTTGAGGTTGACTCCTGAAGCCTTTTCTAATGATGGATATAGCCACAAGGCAGTGGAGGTTTGAAAGAGTTTCCTTCTCCTAAAGGTGTTTCTTCTGCTTTTTCTGCCATTGGGGTGATGAGAGCCCTCTTCTGCCTTCAAAACCGTTGACCATCCTCTGCTGTAACCCCAGATGGGGGCCCTTACAAGGTACTAACAGCTGGGCCACCTGGACCAAGGTTTTTTAAGGAGGTATTACTCCTCCAGTTTTCTTCTTGTTCCTTGGAATCCTGCCCCAGGTTGCCCATTCCCCTAAGAGCAAGTTCTACAAAGTCCCCGTAAGTGTAGAATATTCCCTCCTATTTGTTTTTCCTATTTTCCAAGTTCTGCTTCTTGGTATAAAAAGAGTAAAATAAGAGATTTTGCACACCTCAGTTTAGGCAGTCTTCTCAAAGATCCCTGCTTGTTTATTCCTTCTGTTCCCCCTGTTGGAAAAGCTCCTGGCAGCTCCCTGTGCTGTTTCCCCTCAGACCCTGTGCTAAAAGAGAGCAAAAGGGAGGAGCAAAAGGCTTGCCCAGGGCAGAGAATGGCCAAAGCATGCAGCTCCCAAGAACAAAGAGAGGCAGAAGCCCTTACAACATATAAAATAGAGAATATAAAAATACTAGCTAAATATAACATTTTTAAAAAATTAAACATACATTAAAATGTTGGAAAAATCAAGCTTAAAAACAATTGGGAGCATTTAAAAGAAGACCAAACGTATCCACTCAGTGGATGTAGTCTCTTTGATATTTCTTGGTAATATCCTTCCTTTTTTCAGTTATTATGACAGAATATTGCCCAATATTTGCCTCTTCTGCATTTTTTAAATGATTGAAACTATTCATGCTTTATTCTTCAGCAGACACTTGTCACTTGAGAAGTGTATTAGTGTGAGAAACATATTTTGAATATAGCAGAAGCAAGCAACTTGTGTTCTCCAGCTGTTGTAGATTACAAGACCCATGATCCTGAATCATTAGCCATGGTGGTTGGAGTCTACGGGGATTGTAGTCCAAAGCATCTAGTGGCTGTCAATTCCTTCCAATAAATGAGGGGAAAGCAATGTGCACTTTTTCTCAGAACTGTCTTCATATGCAAAAAGAGTGATTATATCCCATCCTGTAACATTTGCATCTAATCTAAAAGGGGGCGTCATCCTTCGCAAAAAAATAATATAAAATAAACAGATCTGAAACAATGCACCATATAATTGAGAAATTTAGTATCCTGTGTGCTGTTTTCAAATGCCTGCCTCACTGTGTGTCTGTGTCTCATTTATTTCCATCAAATGTTTCAGCCATTTTCTCAGAAAATGACTCTGCATCATGAGCGTTGGTGAACATCATTTTTTGTACATTGCTATCTTCAAACCTTATTAATTGTACACAAGATGAAAGAAAGACCTTTGATAGTTACTCAACATTTTCATTTTAAGTGCCTGTTTCACCTAAGCAGTCCAGATCTGCTGTGTGGCAGAGTACACATAAAGAACCTATGTGTGCATGTCATGTGCTATGAAGATGGAACTGACTTACAGAAATCCTAAAAGGGCTTTTAACTGAAGTGAGGTATTCGATGAGTGATTTTACCAGTTTCAGCCCCAGCCACCCCTGTTGGTATCCAAGGCTGAACAGGGATTCAAACTCTGGTCCCCTGAGTCTTAGCCTATCATTTTATACATTACCCCACAGTGGTATTAGAGGAAGCCTATAGTATTACAGATATTGAAAAAAAAGTGAGAGATGGACTATGTAAGATGATTTTCATTCATGCAACTGTTGGATACAACCAGTGTGAATGGCCCTTATGCAGAGGAAAGCTGCTCTACAAATGCTGCTTTTGTTGGTGCTTGCCTCTCCTATGAACCAGCCAGCCAGAGACAGCCCATAAATTCATGCAGGGAGCTGTCTGACATCTGGATACAAAGAATGGATTGAACTTGGCCTTTGTTGGTAGACATAAATGGGAGAGTTGTGAGCTGGTATAAATAAATCTAGAATATATTTCGGAAGTGGAGTAAACACATTAACAAATTAAGGTCAATCACGATCAGTTTCAGACAGAAATTCCCTGTGGGAGACAGAAATATGTGAGCCTACTTTTCTGAACTTTTACTGGAAAGACAACTTTTGTTCCTTGCTCAGGCCATCTGGGCATAAATGAAGTAAGGATGTGAAAGCACGGGTTTCAATTTCATTGTGTTTCTCTTAATTCTTATCCCATCTTTTGTTTGTACTGGTTTCTGAGATTTATTCTTCTGAAGTGAAAATATGTAGACATCTTCTAAATACATATTTCTTTAATATGTGCATGTATTCCTTCATGTTTCCTAATATAGACATTTTGTACACAGTCTCCACATGGGCAAAAGGGTGCTTGTGCACCTTTTTTGCTGATGCACATTTTTAGCTATTTACAGTCTGGAAAAGTACACATAGGTTTGTGTATGTAAAATGTGTCACAAGCCCAGCAAATCATGAAGCTTTTGGAGTAAGGTGTGTTTTGTGTCACAATGTATCTTAGTATGGTTGCAATGGATGATTTTAATAATAATATTGAAACTATCAGAATCTTTTCTTATATGTTCATATGGTCCTGAAGGACACTTGCCCCAGCACCAACAGAGGACTTCATTCACATCAAGGAAAACTAGTAAGGGCTGAATGGAAGGACTAAGGCTCCGTTCCACCACTGGGCTTGTTCCGATCGGTTGGGTAGCTTTGTCTCCTAGTTGAGGGAGGAGAGATGTGGTGAGAATCCTGATTGGAAAGGGAGGAGCGGGCTCTATAACCCCAAATTCAGCCTCTTTCCAGCACGTGGACCCCACCCATCCAGTAACCAGTGTGAGTCAGGCTGGTCTTCTATTAGAGCCGAATAGGAATTTTTTTTACCCTTATCATCAGAATTGGACATAAGGTGATGATTTTTCTCCTGCCTATCCCACACTGGTTGGGGGGTCCACCCAGTAAAATGAGTAGATAGCAGTTGTTAGATAGGTTAATTCTGCTTTGATCACACTGGCGGTTAGTGCAGAGGGCAAGATGTCATCGAGTCCACCTTAGAAATGTCATCCTTACCCATCCAACTTCACAATGCTGCAGATCCTGAGATTACAGTATCAAGGGAAGGATGTGCTGGGAATACTCCCCAGGCCAAGGGTTGCCAACTAACAGAGCTTACCGGCCCCTGCACTCCATCTTTTAGATGGCACAAATTGGGGTATTGGACTTGCTCAGGTAAATGGCATAGACGTCGGGAAGGCCAAAAGTGACCTCAGTAGCCCAACAATTGTTCCACACAACTGGAACATCCCCCCCTCCATTTCTGGTTTAAAGTTAACCTGTTCAATAAAGTGTGGTGTGTGTTTACCTCATCACTCATGTCTCACCTCTTATTCCAGCTTTTGGTGGGGGGCAAATATGGTTTGAGATCATGATAATAAAAGAGCAAAGGAGAGAACCACATTTTATGTCAACTATATAAATATTGCTAATTGAGTTACATTTATTTTATCAGGAGCTTCAGTGTTACTGGTTTTTAAAGTGCTGCTTTTGAAGCCTGTGATGTTTTGATGTTGGACTGTTTTACAACCCGTGTTACCTGCCTAAAACAGATATTTAATTATTTCATTTTCTTCTTTTACTTAGCATCTATCCCACTTGTTTGCAGGGTCTGCTATTATGGGTTTTGTCCTCCACTCTGCATGGTCACAGGCTTGGCCTGGGTGTACCCTGCATAACTTCATGTTGTTGTCATCAAGGGTGCTCATCCAGTACTATTTTGGTCATCCCCTTGCTCTGGATCCTCTGACCTCCAGAGTGAGACCCTTTTTGGCCAGAGTTTCTTCATCAGCACACAACAGGTATCCATACCCCAATTTGTCCCATCTAAAAGAGGTATCCATACCATGCAGTTAAGTTTCATGCATCTTGTTGGTGATTGGTGCAATGCCACATTTAGACCAGATGTCATCACTGAGCACACAATCATTTTGCATGAGGCTAGAAGTCCATTGTAGCATCTTTGTCTCCATGACACCATGGCAGTGTTTGGCCTCTTTAGCCGCCAGCCAGCATTTCACACCATAGAGCACAAAAGGTCATAGTATGGTGTGATAGATCTTTGACGATAAATGGTCACTGATCTTTTTGTCACACATGGCACTTGATATCATATGACATTTTTGCCAGGCCCCTTTGATCCTTGATATGACTTCACAGTTCAGACTCCTGCTGGCTGCAATTGTAGAACTGAGGTATTTGAACATTTGGGCTGATTGTCAAATACTCCATCTTTCTCACATTCAGGCACAGGCCAAACATTGCCAGATGGTCACTCCATACTTGGGCTTGGCACTGAAAATCTGCCCTACTCTCTGATGCAATGATGACATCATCAGTGTAAAAGGGTGTCCAAGGCATAAGATTATGCAGATCATGAATGGCTTTGTCCAGAACCAGAATGATAGGAAGAGAGGAGAGTTCTGATCCTTGGTGGACCCCACCAGTGATATAAAAATCCTTCAGTGTAAGTATTTCCTTTTAGCAGTACAAATATTAGAAGGCTTATAACCGTATAGAGGTAGAATGACTGCTGCTAATAGTGCACCTATGCATTACATTTATATTAAATCACTTCTGGTTTCCTGTTTGACTGCAATCTGGGAGCAATATATTAAGAAGAAGCTCACCCTCATGACCTCAAAGCCCCGTTAGTTATCATTCTATTCTTATCTTATTTTTTTTTGTTCATTTCTGTCTGGAAAAGATATATTGAGAACAGCCACACCTAGTGTGAGTGAGTGTGTGTGTGTGTGTGTGTGTGTGTGTGTGTGTGTGTGTGCGCGCGCGAGAGAGAGAGAGACAGAGAGACACAGAGACACAGAGAGATCTATGAGGAGTGTGTGTATAACATTTCTATGTATAAGAATTTCTCATTCCAATAATTTATTTTTTGAAAATAGTTTTCCTCACACAGAGAAAGCTACAATTTCTTTTTAATTCTCACGGGAGGATGAAGAGGAGAAGTAGCAGAAAGCTGAGTACAATCTGTGGGGAAAAGTGTAAAATCAAATCATTTTCTTTCTGGGACCTGAGAATGAAAAGTTCATGATAATAACCTGAATACTTAGTCTCAGGAGGCATGAAGGATAGTTTGTGCTCAGAGCCACTGCAATGACAAACTAGATTAGACAAGAGAACTACATTTATCACAGTTGTAGGATCAATTTTTCCCCTCCAGCATCAAAAGCTTGAAAGGTAAAAACTGTTAACACTAATAGACTATCATGTCAATTCCCCCAATAAATAACAAATGTAGTTTTTCCTCCTTCTTGTATAATACTGGCATCTCAGTCTTCTTTACTTTATACATCAAAGACTAATGGTCATTTTATTTTATTTTATTTCACAAAGACCTATAGTGTACATTTATTGTGTTTTCTTGGACGGCTGCAAAAAATGTCCTAGATCAGACTGAAGACTAATCCAGTTCAATATTCTGCCTGCAGATGACTGACTGAAATACCTCTTAAAACCTCACAGCCTACTGTGAACTACCTTGAATCCCTTTACAGAAGAAAACCAACCAACCAACCAACCAACCAACCAACCAACCAACCAACCAACCAACCAACCAACCAACCAACAAACCAACCAACTAACCAACCAACCAACCAATCAAAATGTGGTGAGTTACCCATCTGATTGCTTTCCACTACTCATTATTCAATTCCTTTTCCCAAGGAGCTCACACATGTTTCTGACAACCACTATGAGGAAACATGAGAGCAAAGCTGGTTTGGTGCATGTTCTTGAATGGCACTGCTTGCCTTCTGACATCACTGCAGGGACCATCTACTAATGCCCTGTTTTGATCAATATAATCCACAATTGCTAGAAGCTTGCCAGCATGTATCCCAGAGGAAATGTAAATAACTCGGCCAATCTCAATCCAACACTGTGGTGGGTGTGATACAAGCAGATGGGGGCGGGGGAGAGAAGTATGCAGTTATGTATCTGCCCAATAGTCACCTTTTCTTACAAAGTGACTTTCCTCACAAAGCCTATTATTTGCATTTCCCTTCTACTGTATGAACAATTTTGGTTATGCCAGAGATGTATGGGTCCCTCTGGAGCTGAAGTCTGAGGAAGGGGTCCTTTTGGCTTCTTGGGAGAAGGAGTAAAAGGCTTACCAGATTGTCTTGTCCCAGGATGGGAGGGGGGAGGAAGCCTATATATAACAGTACTCCTCCCCTGGCAAATCCTCTTTCGGAGGCAGGCAATCCTCACCCACCCACCTCCTTTATTGCTAGTGCTAGTGTGAGTATGAATGGTCGCTCTTGAGGGCCGGATTTGAATTTTTGATCCGATCCCAATTTTGCCCAGATAAAGGGGATTTTTCACCTACCCCACACTGGCAATCAGTGGATTGTTTAGTAGGAGGTTAGTTGCATTTGTCACTGGACCGTTGTGTGAAAGGTAAAGGCATTTGGTGAGTCAGGAAGGGGAATACCCACTCCTAGTCCATCCAATCTCGGGGCACTCCAGATCTGCAGATTACAGCATCAGGGGAAGGCCAAGAGTCACCACTGGTGGGGCTTGAGGACCCAGGGGATGGTACAGAAGTTTACCAGCTGTGGGGGCACTGTCTCTGTGACTGTGCCCCCAGAGAGTAGTGACTCACCCCAAAGCTTGCTGTTGGAGGGGTCCCTGGAGACCCTGGGTTTCCAACCATTGATCCGCACTACAACAGGCCCCTCTCAGGTTTAAAGTTTGATTAATGGTTGATATGTTTTAATAAAGCGTGGCCCATGTTAAACCCATATCTGGTGTCTCACCTCTTTATTTCACCTTGGGAGGGCAAATAACGCAACACACTTCATAGTGAGCCATCTCAAGTTTAAATTGCCTGTCTGAGGTGAATATCTGTGATGCCTGCAAAATTCCCTCACAAGTTTGGAACCCCATCCATGGAAGCAGGTGGAAATATTAGGAAACACTGCCTGAGAGGTGGTAGGGAAGCTTACTAACAAAGGTTCTAGGAAGTTGAAGGGTAGGAATGCCTGCTTTTAAAAATGTTCTCCTATCTGCTACGTTTTCTCACAATGGGACACTGAGGTTTTTTTTTTTACATCATGACATACAGCCAATGGAATGCTGCATGCTCAAATATTTTCTTAAGCACAACTTTTAAATCACCACATATAGTATGTCCCTGTACCAGTGTAAAGATTGTTTTGATCTCACAAATATTTCCTGGCAGAAATACTCGTAGTACTGGACTATGAGAGAATGAATAGCTACTTTTTATACAGAGAAGGCTAGGAGGGCTAAACCTCTGTTTTCAGGTTTAGATATTCCAGAAGACTTAAATATAACATAAAGTGTTTTTTTTTCCCCAGAACAAAAGGAAGAACATTAGGTCTGCTGCATGGAGAGGATGCAGAAATGCTGAGAACTATTTTCCAGAACCATTGAATGCTTGTTTTGCCTCTTGTTGTTCAGTCGTTCAATTATGTCTGACTCTTCGTGACCCCATGGACCAGAGCTCGCCAGGCCTTCCTATCTTCCACTGCCTCCTGGAGTTTGATCAAATCCATATTGGTTGCATCGATGACACCGTCCAACCATCTCATTCTCTGCCATCCTCTTTTCTTTTTGCCTTCAATCTTTCCCAACATCAGTGACTTTTCCAAGGACTCTTCTCTCCTCATGAGGTGGCCAAAGTACTGGCCTCTGTCTTCTCCCAAAAGGAAAATCAATGCTCAGATTATACTTATAGAATAAGTGAGTCAGTGAGGAGGTTGCTGTCCAAAATATATTAAAAGGTTGATGGAAACTCTAAACCACAATAAGTGATTTCATGTCTTCTGTGCCAGATAAACTGCATCAAAGGAAATTGTGGGTGTCTTATCAGAATCTCTGTCTATAACATTTAGCTATTTATGGAGGACAGGTGATGTCATTGAAGACTGGAGACAAACAGAGTCTTGGAGCCATCATCCTTAGCGATGGAATTCACAGATTTTTCCAAACAAGTGATGTACTGTACGCTGAAAACTAAATTTAAAAATCACATGTTGAAATAAAAATGGAATAGTATGTTTATGCCCAATCTATAATTTTATATATAATTTTGGATATATTGATATAATGGAGGTTTTTGAATAAATAAATGTGTCCATGGCTGCATACACAAGCTTGACAGAGTAAGCTCATAATTGTCTGGAGAATTCTTACATTCCTTCCATGCTTTGTTAAGTTATTGGGATAGATAGATATATTTTGCGGCAAACAAGCCACCTCTTTTGTGCTTCCACATCTTGCAAGGTATACAACCCTATGTAAATAAATCATGGCAACATTAATAATGTCAAATATTCATTAAAAACACTGTCACAACATTCTCAGATGGAGTGGATTCTTTGTATGATTTTGAGAAGTTATAAAATATTCATCTGCTGGTGCTGTATACTAACATTAATTTGTCAATAGTTATCCAAAAAGTTCATAAAATTACACAAAAGTTTAATACTTATTGTACTTCTGAAATTTTATAGGAGCTGATATCCACCTATAAATATAATTTAGAATTTACACACACACACACACACACACACACACACACACACACACACACACACACACACACACACACACACACACACAATTTATTATCTATTTTTTGCAGTCCTGTTCCCCCCGCCCCGGGTTCTTTAAATTTTCATTAGAAGTTTGTCTGCTCGCATTACACTTTGGTTATCTCACAGAACGTGTATTCATTACATAATCCAATATATTACTCTGTAATTTATTCGTGTATGTTTATCAGGTGTTTTGGATAGAAACTCTACACTTAAAAGTGCCAACAGCAATTTTATGTCTTTTTCCATTTCCTATGTCCATACTACATCTTGCCTAATATGAAAATTTGAGGCTGAAGATATCCTGGCTATTTTTGGGCCTTTTTACACGACCCCTAAGATTTGCTGGCCACTTAAATTCAGACCAGAGATCTTAGGGGTTTGTCACTCTTCCTCTGTCCCCACCCCCCCTCCGCACTTCCTGGTTGCTGGCTGCGTGAGGGAGGGAGAAAAAAGAAAGAAAAGCATGCCAGTTTACCTCTGTTTTGTTCCCGGCAGCATTCAGATCTCTTAAAGGGGCGGGGCGCAAAAAAAGAACAAACAGAAGCCAGGAGAGCCCCGCACTCACTATCCTTACACCGGATCAAATATTTGTCACATTCAAAAAGCAGGTACCTGAAAGCTGCACTGGGACGCGCTAAAGTGGGCGGGGTCGCACTTAATTTCCTGTTAACTCCGGAGCTGGTGGGTAAACATTTTTAATCTCCGGAGCTGGGAGCCATTTGCCCCAGAGTTTAGGGGTCGTGTATAAACGCCCTTTGATATCTTCTACTTTTCTTCTTGTAGGAATTTTATGTGTTTGTGCCTTCAGGAATCCACCTCAAAGAAACTCCCATTAACATGGATTCCCTTCTGTTTGAGTATTTCTGGAGATGGGATCCATACATTATTTCCATAATGCTCTGAAATCTGCATTTTTTAGAGTTAAGAATGCAAAATAGGCTACTCTTAGTTTTTCTTTCCCCTGTTTGGTATATTCCAAAAGTGTGTGGTCACTTGAACTTGAAGACCCTATTATATATACCAGGGCTGTTCAACTTTGAACAGGCCGAGGTCTACGTTTTCCGGATTAAAGTGTCTGAGGGCTGCTACGCTAAAACCTCTACTTATGAATTTTATCTGTTCCAAGCATATGCTGATAAGGAAAAAAAATGTAACTAAAGCAGCGGTTTCCCATAGGAATGCATTGAAAATCAATTAATCCTTTCTGGAGGGAACATATTTCAATGCATTCCTATGGTAAGCCTGACCATGCACACACTTCCCTTACACCCACTCAAGCCGGTGTGGACGGGTGCAAGGGAGGCATGTGCATGCTTGCGCAGATCACCCCTTCCGCTTGCCCAGGCTGCCGGAAGACTTTTTTTTTAAAGGTGCATTTTCCCTCCCAACCCACCCGGGGCCTGACTTGACTTTACTTCTCCTCCTGTTTTCCCCCTTCCCTCTTCCAACCCCCTCGCTGCTACTGCTGCTGCCACCCATAGCTCTCTCTCACCTATGCCATGTTTGCTGTGCAGCTGGGATGGGCCTAGCCAGCAGTGGGGCAATCACATCACCATGGCAGCGGAAGGAGGAGGGAATGGCTCAGAAGGAGAGCAGGAGGAGCGGCAGGTCACAGTCTCTGTGAGGCAGCTGTGGGGGTAGGAAGAGGAGGAGGATGGAAGGGTGGGAAAAAGGAATTTTCCAGGGGGGAGAAGAGGGCGATGTCACCATGCAAAGGAGGTGGGCACGCCCATTACCCAGCCCCTTGCTTTCCCCGCCACTTCCCTCAACTCAATTGGTCACGAGACAGTGGCGCGCCAATCATCTGGCTGGTAGGGAGAGCAGGGGACTGTCCCTTGAACTGCCCCGCTTGGCTGAGACAGTGGGCTGGCAGACCCAGAGCTTTGCTGGGGCAGTTGGGAGAGGTAGAGGTGGAGAACTTATCCCCTCACATTTTTTATTGTTGGCTGGCGGGCTACTTTTGAACCCTTCACGGGCTACTGGTAGCCCCCGGTCTACCTGCTGGACAGGTCTGATATATACCTTCTTGACTAGGTCCAGAATATCCGACCCCCTGATCAGTTCTTACACCTTAAGAACATAACATAAGGACATAAGAGTATAAGGAGAGCCGTGCTGGATCAGGCAAAAGGCCCATCTAGTCCAGCTTCCTGTATCTCACAGTGGCCCCACCAAATGTGTCCCACCACAAATGTGTCCCACGAAAAAAAAAATCTGTCCGGGAGCACCTGAGACTAGATATCTGACTCCTGATACCACTCCTCTGCATCTGGCCCTTGAAGTATCCTGGTTTTAAGCCTGGAGATTACACATCTCCATCATGGTTTGTAACCTGTGATGGATATTCCTCCAGGAATCCCCTTTTGAAGTCATCCAGGCCAGATGCCATTACCACACCCTGTGACAGGGAGTTCCACAGACTAACAACACACTGGGTGAAAATATTTTCTTTTGTCTGTTCTTACTCTCCCAGGCCTCAATTTGAGTGGATGTCCCCTAGTTCTGGTATTTTGTGAGAGGGAGAAGAGCATCCCTCTATCCACTTTACTCATGCCCTGCATTATTTTGTATGTCTCAATCATATTCCCCCTCAGGTGCCTCTTTTCCAGACTAAAGAGCCCCAAATGTTTTAGTCTTTCCTCATAAGGGAGGTCCCCCAGCCCAGTAATCATTTTAGTCACTCTCTTCTGCACCTTTTCAAGTTCCACTATATCTTTTTTGAGATGCGGTGACCAGAATTGTACACAATACCCCCGGTGTATTGTGGAAGATGAAGTTGTGAGCAAAGCAAGAGAGGAATTCCTTGTACCTCATATTACTGACAGAGCTGGATTACCATTACATCTTGCCTTGAATATTTGATAAATCTGAATTAGGACTATATTTTCAGTTTGACTAGGAGGTTTTTAGCAGCAATGTTACCATTTTTGTGCTTTGCCTTCTTCTTGTTAGGTTCCTTCTTCTGCCCCCTCAAGCACTGAGGGGACTTGGGGGTTTTCCTCCATCTCACAGGACTGGTTTTTACAAGTTTTATCTGCCAATAATTCTGGCCTGCTTTGTGGTTAGGTTCATTTTATATTCCCCATCTACTATGAATATATCCAGGGTTTTCCCATGGTGGTCACCTGCCATCCACCCCTGGAAGAATGCCACAAATAGGGACAGGAATTTAATCCTGTCTCCTGACTTCAATGAGAGTTCAGGATTCTATGTCTCCAAGTCCTTGGTCATCTGACCATCTGCACCTTGGGCCCTGGATGGGAGGGCTATGGCCTGCCCACATTGTCTTCTCCATTCCTGCTATTTGCGTTCCTGTGTTAAGAGGTCAAACTTATCTGGTTTGTTTCTTATGCTCTGTGTATTGATTTAGAGACATTTGAAACCATGAACTCTTCCATCCTTCTTTTGGGGCTGAACTTTTTTGAACCCTTCATTTCTGGATTATGGGTATTTTTGTGCTGTATTTCATGCGTGCCTATATATGCCGGAGGAAGCAACTACTAAGACCATTTACATCTGCTCTCATTCTTTGTGCCAAGTGCCCATCATATTTACATAAAGCTCACTTTTATTTGGTTACAGCTTCTCATAAGGCTTTAGGAAGAAGGTAGCATCTGAGATTAGAGTGTCTGGAATATAAATGTGTCTGGAATATAATTCAAATATGCTTCCAACTACAAGTCAATGATTTGGAGCACAAAGCAATGTGTTCAATGAACAATGAACATATGTTCAAAATACTTTAATAAAAGAAGAGTCTGTTTATTCATTATGGTATGTAGGCATTTTAGCAGCTATTATGTGAAGTCTTTCTGTCACAACTCTCCTGAGAGTAAAAGGAAGTCTTCAGCATCTTAACTCACTATTGGCAGGCTCTAGTCTGGAGAACTGTATATCCCAATCTGAGTTTCTCCAAGTTCTAAGATTCTGAGAGAGGGACCTCACTCAGTCCCATCACCATCACATTTTGTGAGGATATTACAGAATTTTCAAAACAATGGTCCACAAGTAGAGATAAGGGGAAGAGTGCACTTGTAGGGATTTTCTTTAAATGAACACCACACCTGTCTGTATACATAGCTATCTGAAATTTGGGATAATCAGTTTGTATAGGTCATCTCAGAAGAGGAAACTGTACCTTTAATTTTATTCCAAGTCTACCTGGTATTTTTCCTCTTTCCAGAAATCATACTTTAAATCTTATAACATGGAGATTTTTAGATATATATACACACATACCTACAGACAATTGGTTGTTTGGCATAGTTCCCTTCCAATGGTTTGGATGCTTGCGCATTTCATCTATCTGAAGCAAAAATATTTTTAAATCCTGCATGAGTCTCCAGTTACAGCCAATATGAGATACTAACATTCGGATTTCCAGATCTGGAAATCATCAAAGTGGAAAGGCTCCAAATAAGTCTGGTCTGAAAGAAGCCTGTTTCAGAAATGCTGAATGAGGATGAAGTTTAAAGATTTTGGTCAATTCTCGTCCTTGATTGAGGCATCCACAATTTGGAGGAGGGGGATCGTCTTAGAATAAACATTGAAATTTACAACCTAGCAAACATTATAGGTAACATATGCTTTCCTCATTTGCAGTTTTCATTGTGGTAAAATGAAATAAAAATTCTACTCATAACAATTAACCAAGTGCTCCCACTAAATCTAGTTCTCTATACAGTATAGCTACTTCTTGCTATGCAGTGCTTCATTATAAGTGTATCCAATTTGCATTACATATATGGACTGGTGATTTTTTTTCTTCTGACCCCCCTCCCCTTACTTTGTGATAAATTATGAATGACTTTCATTTTCCTCCGGTGCAAAGCTATGTTTTTTGGGATGTGCGATCTCTGAGGATTATTGCTTTGGAGACTTATTAATCTTGTGTCGTTAAAATACTTCACAGACATTAACAGCAAAACTGTCAGTATCACTTCATTAGCTCTAAGATGGGGAGCTTTATCTAAGTATGCCTAAAACCTTAGCTGTAACATCCTCCTCAGGGTATATTAATGTTGCAGGATTTTACAGCATTTTAGGACTAATTTCCTCTTTATTCGGAACCTTTTTCATCATGGAGAATTTCCACAGTTACAGACATCTCTCCTAATAACACGCTTGGGTCTTCAGGACATGACAGAGTATAACAAGTGGCTAGTCACTTGACTTCCTCATTAGAAAACAATTTGAAATCAGTCTGACATGGCTTGGGAAGAGTTACTAAACTAGTCTAACTTCCCCGACCTTTCATTTAGATTCATTTCATCTCTTAACATGAGAGGCTATGGATTTTTCACAAACCACACTAAAGACATGTCCTTGCTAATTTGTACACATTTTTAAATTCATTTTTCCTTTTGTGACAATTTTTCTTACAAATTTTGTCCAATGCACACATTTATTTAAACAGTTCTCCATTGGTAAGGGTGTGTTTGGCAGATTATTCTACTTGTATATATTTTATCCCATTAACATGCACATAGTTTTATGCTCATTTAATGTCTCCAGAACATTCTGTATGCCATGTAAATGTGCCAGTTTTTAATAAAAAGTGGGTTCCCCACCACAAAAAGTAGCAGAAAGTATGAAAATGACATTTTTGACAGGACAATTTTGAATCCATTAAAATTCTTCTCTGTCCCTGTAAAGGTCTGTTCAAGACATTTACAGTTGATAATAACAATTACTAAAAGACTAGAGCACATTACAAGATTTATCTTCTTTGGTTACAAATTATTATGAAAGCATTACTATAATGATAAGCGTTTCTGACCTGCCATTTTAACAATATCAGCCTGAAATCCAATTTAAAGTTAAAGACCGAATGCTACTATCAGAAGAACAAAAACTTCCCTTTGCTAGGAAAGCCTTGTACACACAGCAGCCTCAGTGCTGACTGAACTGTCTTGTGCCTTTTGAAATTTGTATTTTGAATTAAAATGAAAATAAATTTGCCCCACATCCTTTCCAGCTTCATGCCATTCATTTTCTACTAGCACTACAAGAGTTGAAATTAAAAAGCATTTTCTTTCTTTCTTTCTTTCTTTCTTTCTTTCTTTCTTTCTTTCTTTCTTTCTTTCTTTCTTTCTTTCTTTCTTTCTTTCTTTCTTGTAGATCCCACCTTTTTCTTGGATTTCAAGAGGAGGAACCACAACATCCTTCTCTTAAGGAAGAAATTCATGACACTCTTGATACAGTTCATACACTTTTAACAATCGTATTTTGCTGATTTGATATTTCAGTGGTTTAGGTGCCTGGCTGTGATGCCAGATGTTGGGAGTTTGATTTCCCACTATGCTTCCTGCAAGTAGAGTGAGCCCATATAGCCCTAGGCAAGCTGCACAATGCCTAGATGCCACCACCCTAAAAAAACAATGTCAAACTATTTCTAAGTATTCTGTACCTGAAAAACCATGGAATGTATCACAAGTCATAATTGCCTTGAACGGACATTTTTTATTATTATTATTATTATTATTATTATTATTATTATTATTATTATTATTATTATTATTATTATTATTATTGTTGTTGTTGTTGTTGTTGTTGTTGTTGTTGTTGTTGTCGCCGTCCGCCGCCGCCGCCGCCGCCGCCGCCGCCGCCGTCGCCGCCGCCGTCGTCGTCGTCGTCGTCGTCATCGTCATCATCATCACCACCACCACCACCACCACCACCACACAGCAGACAAGATAACCATGCTGGATTTTGTGTTACAAATCACTAGTCAAACATTTCCCAAATGTTTAAGACTATGTGATGTATTGACAAATTGAGCAGATCCCAGTAGGGTGGCTTTCTGCAGCTGACTGATGGTGACTTTGTCAACTTCAATTTCTTCTAAATCCTTCTTAGCTCTTTAGACACCCCATCCAGTGTGCCGATTACCACTGGGACCACCTATACCGGTTTATGCCAGAGTCTCTGAAGTTCAATTTTCAGATCCTGATATTGGGAAATCTTTTCAAGTTGTTTCTCGGTGACTCTACTATCACCTGGCATATCAATGATCCAGCAATATCAATGATCCACACTTTTTTCTTCTCCACAGTCATAATATCCGGGGTATTATGCTCCCAAACCCTGTCTGTCTGTATTCAGAAGTCTCAAAGTAATTTTGCTTGCTCATTTTCAATCACTTTTTCAGGCTTATGATCTCACCAGTTCTTTGCTACAGGCAGATGATGAAGAAGAAGAAGAAGAAGAAGAAGAAGAAGAAGAAGAAGAAGAAGAAGAAGAAGAAGAAGAAGAAGAAGATGATGATGATGATGATGATGATGATGATGATGATGATGATGATGATGATGATGATGATGATGATTCTGGGAAACACAGCAGCCAGGTGTTAAGCTGGAGTTGGCCTTCTCCAATGATCACACTATTTCCAAAAGCCTAGGATGACTGGAGATATCTTCATAGAATATATGCTGTTCCTAATAATGCCGCCATTTGTAGTTGACCAATGCTGATCTTGTCAATGACAAGGGTTTTCTGATGTCAACCCAGGTATTTTGGGATTGCACCCAAAGCACCTATTATTATTGGTATTGTTCTTGCTTTCTTATTCCAAAGCTTTTCTATTTCTATTTCTAAGTCCTGATATTTGTTTATCTTTTCTAACTCTTTGCCACTGATGCTTGTGTCTCCTGGTATTGCCACATCAACAATTTGAACCTTGTTTTCTTGCTTGTATACTATCATGATGTCTGGAGTATTGTGGATAAGGTGTCTGTCACAATGGACTCTCAAATCCCAGAGCACCTTGATGACTTCATTTTCAGTAACCTTTTCTGGCTGATGTTTCCACTAGTAGTAGTAGTAGTAGTAGTAGTAGTAGTAGTAGTAGTAGTAGTAGTAGTAGTAGTAGTAGTAGTTGTTGTTGTTGTTGTTGTTGTTGTCTATTTTGCATTAAAATGCCTATTCTACATAGGTTGTTTGAATCCCCCTAAAGCAGAGCTTTAGTCGCTGATTCCTATCCAGATGAGCCCTTCCACACTATGTTGTTGCCTTCTACATGTGGGAAGAAGAGGAGTCCTCAGGGAAGACATTCTTTCTTACATGTATGGTCTAGTAAGAATATTTCCATGGTTCAAATGAATGCAGCTTAGCATGAGTGCTGATTTAAGAGCTTAAAGTACCAAATGAGTTGTTTGCATCTTTCACACCAATCTGCACATCCATCCCTACATTCTATCTGTGTGTAGACTTTGCTTCCCAAAAAGAAAGGATGCTAACTATATTTTACAGAAATTCTTGGAGACAAGAAAGAGCCCTTTGTCTCACTTTCAGCTTGAGGAAAGAAAGCTAGCTGTGCTTCATAGCTCATCCTTGAAGTGTCTTATCATGTTAAGATAGCCAAAACCAATAAGAATTTAGCTAGCATTAATTCAGTCCTTAATCCTCACATGCCTTTGCATTAACCAATGTGTGTACATATACCATACTTTCTTTAAGAGAAATATCTCCCAAAGCAACTTACATGAGTTTAATAACAAACAAAACAAAGTTTCTAGTCTGGAAATTTATAATCAAACAATGCAATCTTATGTGTGCCGACTTGCAATTAGGTCCCAATGGGTTTCAACAGAACTTATTTCCAATTAAGCATATAACAAATTGCATCCTAAAGAGCATGATACAAAAGGAAAATAATATTGAGGGAAGAGAAGAGCAAGCCTATTCAAGCACCAGTTGTTAATGTTACAAAGTAGTTACAAATCCTTGATTAACATCTTCATCTCTGCTGCAGCCTTCTGTAATGGCTATTGCTAAGGAGAAACCAGAGTACTGATGGCATTGGCATCTCATACTGATTGGAGAGGCCCTTTTTCAATTTCCTTTTTTAAATTGTTGTCATAAATGGTTGTAGATTGCGGCATCATCCTCTGTCTTGTGATCTGCCTATAAGTATATCTAGTAGTGCAGAAGGACTTACTGATGAATACAGGATGAGACTTCAGTCAAATTATCCTACTGTGGATCGGTCTAGATCATGCTAAAGGGGACCTCCTTTGAGCTATAGTGTGTCATTTGGAGCAATCCAATTTTGCGTATGTAGAGACCAACCACGCTGCACCACAAGCAACTTCCTTTTACCATGATCTAGACTGATCTTCTTTCCCTTTAAGTGAAATAAAACAACAACAAAAATCCCCTTCTGCCTCTTCTTCTGTGTTTTGCCTAAAATGCCTAATGATCTGAGAAATGGAAAGCTTCCTTTGTGCTTGTCTGTAGAGGGCAAGAGAAACAAAGCTTTCCATTTCCTTTTAATTGCTACTAACTGGCACAGCACCGTCTGGAAGCATTACTGACATGTTTGCAAAAAATAATAAAAAAAAAAAAATAAAAATAAAATGGAAATCATTGTCTTCCTTCTCCTCTGCAGGTGAGCAGGCATGAACCTTACTGCTTCTCATGACTGTTAAATAGTTTTGGAGAAGTGATAGCTGCTTTGGTTCAATCCCAGCTTCCACACATGCTGGAATTGAACCAAGATGAAGTAATATGAAATAGAATCCCTCACAGGGACCCAAAAAGGTGTGAGTAGATATTGATTGTAACAGACTGCTTTGTGATGCACATAGGAGTTTGTGAGAGCATGCCTCTCTTTGTGTGTGTGTGTTGCTCTAAACAGACTCAAGTGCATGCTCCCCCAAACTCTCAGTTCCATCTCCTCATGCTGGGCTTTTCACACACAAATATTTGGCCCCTTGTGTCATTGGGACTGTAGTAGAACATGGTGTACTTTCCTTGTGATTCATAAACCTTCTTGCTGCACAAGGCCTGGCAACAGTGGTGCAAAGCCTGAAAACAACCAACATCCCTCCCAACTCTTGCTTGTTCTGCCTCTGTGATATCACAGGGGCCTGCCTATTTGTTAAGGGTTGGCCCTGAAATCTCAAGGAATGCTATGCTATTGGCTTGGTATCTTTAACAACAAAGAATTAAGGAAACAGAACAAATGGAGCTATGGATAATGAAACTTAACAGAATTGCTGAATCAGTTATCTTTTATTCACTCTGTTAGTGAGGAGTGTTCATATTTTAAAATATCCAATTAATGTTTCACACGGAAAGTCAATCAGTTTGCAATCTTTTGCTGCCTCTCAAAAGTACTAAAATGGAAAATATTCATATTTTATAATCCTGACATTCTTAACAACACTGATACATATACAGATAAATGAATCTGAAATATAAATAAAACTGGCACAAAGGGTTGGGTTTGGTGTTGAAAATGACTTTTTTAAAGTGTTTGGCAGCATTAGAGAAAAAGCCAATAAAAGCTTAAAATGTAAGATAGTATAATTGTTAAACATAGACTTAATTTGGCTCGTAATTAACCCTGGAATATTATGCCTTGGGCAGTCTAGAAAAACTAGGACAATAAAAAGACAAAGCACAGAATATAAAATTTTAGGTGAATAGATAGCAAGGCACAGTTGACCAGTTCGGATTGCTACTTAAATACCTTTCCCTCTGCTGATTTACCCAGCAAAGGCTGAAAGAGGAGCCTTCTAAAGACTTCTGTAAAGTCATTATCATCTGTTCATTTCATTTCTATTGCCAATTATCCTTAATTATTGGAAACTTTTTTCAGTGTATAATGGTTGCTGAAATGTTAGTATGCTCATTAAATTGAAGCAGTAGCTCAAGAAATAGATTTTGATAAGGTCTGTTATGTTATACCTTCAATTTGCAGCATCCTATCATCTGTTAATTTTGAATCTACCCTCACAAAATATTTACAGAGATTTTTCTGTTCCCCCTCTCCATGAAAGAAAAGGGAACCATAAGGTAATTTTTCCCTCGGGCAATGCACAATTAAGCAATAAACAATACATATGTACTGATAGGATTTGGGAGAAAACACAAAACCAAGAGGTTACTAACTGAGCTTGTTAATTGGGTTATACTATCCAAAATGCTGGCAAACAGATAATGCAGTTATTTAATCTAGTTATCTAGATTGTACCATCTACTGAATTGTCCATACAGTAAACTAAGAATGTGATAGAATACGTATAGAGGGATGCTGCTCAGTTCCTCATTTGGAATAATCTTCATGCTTCTTGCAGGGCATTTGAAGGTGAAGAAACCTCAGTGACAAGTGAAGTGAATGCAAGGACTTTGCTAGAACACTTGAAAAATGACCAAAAGAGAGGATGACCAGCCTCACCAAAGGCTGCTGAGAAACTTGCACAGTCAGGGGATAAGAGGGCAGGTCCTCTTATGGACTGAGAACTGGTTGAGATCCAGGAAACAGAGTAGGTGTCAATGGGCAATTTTCACAATGGAGAGAGGTGAAAAGCGCTGTGCCCCAGGAATCTGTCCTGGAACCAGTGCTTTTCAATCTGTTCATAAATGACCTGGAGCCAGGGATAAGCCGTGAGGTGGCCAAGTTTGCGGATGACATGAAACTTTTCCATGTGGTTAAAAAAAAGGGAAAATTGTGCCAAGCTCCAGAAGGATCTTTCCAAACTGGGTCAATGGGCTGCGAAATGGCAAATGTGTTTCAATGTAGGAAAATGTAAAGCAATGCACATTGGGGCAAAAAAATAAAACCTTTATCTGTCAACTCATGTCATAGGCTCTGAGGTACTCGTGACAGATCAGGAAAGAGATCTTGATGCGCTTGTGGACAGCTCAATGAAGGTGTCTACCCAGTGTGTGGTGGTGGTGAAGAAGGCCAATTCCATGCTACAGATTATCAAAAAAAAAAATAAAATAAAGCAGCCAACATTATAATGCAATTGTACAAAACTATAGTACGGCTGCACCTGGAGTATTGTATACAGTTCTGGTCACTGCATCTCAAAAAAGACATAGAGGAACTGGAAAAGGTGCAAAAGAGAGAGCCTAAAATGATTACTGGGCTGGGGTACCTCCCTTATGAGAACAGGCTAAAACATTTGGGTCTCTTTAGTCTGGAAAAAAGGTGCCTGAAGGGGGTTATAACTGGTATGTACAAAATCATGTAGGACATGAGTAAAGTGGATAGAGGGATGCTCTTCCTCTCTCTCACAAAATATCAGAACTAGGGGAAATCCACTCAGGGTTGGGAAAGTGAGAATAGAAACAAACTTTTTTTTTTAATCAGCATGTTCTTAGTCTGTGGAACTCCCTGACACAGGATGTGGTGATGGCATCTGGCCTGGATGCCTTCAAAAGGGGATTGGACAGATTCCTGGAGGAAAAGTCCATTACAGGTTACAAACCATGAGGGAGATGTGTAATCTCCAGGTTTAAAACTGGGGTACTTCAAGGGCAAGATGCAGGGGAGTGGTACCAGGAGACAGATATCTAGTTTTGTCCACTCCCAGACACATCTGGTGGGGCCACTGTGAGATACAGAAGCTGGACTAGATGGGCCTTTGGCCTGATGGCTCTTCATATGTTCTTATGTTCTTATAAGAGTTGACAAGGGATTTAAGTTGGCAGTAAGGACCCATGAGCAGTTTTCCATCACTGGAGGAGTTAGGCAAAGGCCAAAAAAAAAAAAGAAAAGAAAAGAAAAGAAAGAAAGAAAGAAAGAAAGAAAGAAAGAAAGAAAGAAAGAAAAGAAAAGAAAGAGAGAGAATGGTTTCAGCGAATGCTGGGGTGATGCAGGTTCTGGAGATTCCAAACATGCCATGGAGTTATAGTTGAAAACTGCACTGCCTGATACTTGGGCTTGGATTGAAACTTTGATCCTGTCCACTAGAGATGGGCATGACTTAGCGGTATTCCCGTTTCTGTTTCCGTTACTCGTATCTGTTACTCTACGGAAACGGAAATGGGAATTACTCCGCCAGAATTCGAGCTCGAACCGATGAACGAACAATTTGGTCTGATTTGTCGTGCTCGTTACTTGCATGGCGGCGATCGCGCAATGCCAAGCGGCACAGAAAAAAGGTTTTTAAAAGTTAAAAAAAAAACTGATTCCCGGCCCTAAAAGTAGGCGAAAACTGTCTGATGGCACCTACCAGGCCAGAAGGGTGTTTTATTTGGGGGGGGGTTCCCCGCCCCCTCTCCTTGGCTATTGCTACTGCTGCGCTGCAGGTACCAGGCTGGGAGGGCGCATCCATTTGCCATGCAGTGCAGGGATCCAAAATGGCAACCACAATATTTGTTTTGAAATCGTTGCCCAAAACCCCACCAAAGCACCACAGAAACATGTGAAAATTAGCTATTTTAAATGCTTGAATTTTTACAGTAGCAGCAGTGGGTTTTTCTTGCAAAAAAAAGTCTCCGTTGATTTTATTTTATTTTATTTTATTTTATTTTATTTTTTTACACCTGCGCATTCGCAATGATGGGCTCGCCCATGGGAGTGGACCATGCAAAGTTTTGGAGCCATTCCACCAATCGCATGGCCAGGTTTTGCTGACTGTACCAGGCTGGGAGGGCGCATCCATTTGCCATGCAGTGCGGGGGATCCAAAATGGCGACCGCAATATTTGTTTTGGAATCGTTGCCCAAAACCCCACCAAAGCACCACAGAAACATGCGAAAATTAGCTATTTTAAATGCTTGAATTTTTACAGTAGCAGCAGTGGGTTTTTCTTGCAAAAAAGTCTCCGTTGATTTTATTTTATTTTATTTTATTTTATTTTATTTTTTTACACCTGCAATTTCGCAATGATGGGCTCACCCATGGGAGTGGACCATGCAAAGTTTTGGAGCCATTCCACCAATCGCATGGCCAGGTTTTGCTGACTGTACCAGGCTGGGAGGGCACATCCATTTGCCATGCGGTGCGGGGGATCCAAAATGGCGACCGCAATATTTGTTTTGAAATCGTTGCCCAAAACCCCACCAAAGCACCACAGAAACATGCGAAAATTAGCTATTTTAAATGCTTGAATTTTTACAGTAGCAGCAGTGGGTTTTTCTTGCAAAAAAAAGTCTCTGTTGATTTTATTTTATTTTATTTTATTTTATTTTATTTTTTTACACCTGCACATTTGCAATGATGGGCTCGCCCATGGGAGTGGACCATGCAAATTTTCCACCAATCGCATGGCCACTTGGCCAGGTTGACCACAGAGACTTCTGGGATGTGCCAATCGGGCATAAACATCCCACTAATCGTAGCCCAAACCCGAACCCTAAGCCTAAGCCTAACCCATACGCCAGTACACTGTCCTTCTAAGTGGGTCAGAGAGGCACCCAGAGTGCACCCCAATACTCACCCTAACCTCACCCGTAACTAGCCTAACCCTAGCCCTTGCGCTAACCCATCTTAACCCTAAGCCAGATCTACTTGCATTCCACTACATGCAAGTACATGAGACACAGCGGGTGCAAAGAGTCTGCCAGTCCGTCACTTGTGGCTCTGGCTGACTCCTGCAGCTCCCTCCAGGAGCCCGCTACCCCCCCAAACCAGTACTAATGACAACAAAAAAATGAAAAAATGAACCGACTAATTTTTGCGACATTTCGCAAAAAAAAGGAAACGAGCCGAAACGGATTGCCTCCGACACACGACAACTTGAAAATGTCATTTTTCCTAGTCGTGCCCATCTCTACTGTCCACACCATGAAATCTGAGGGAATCATGCCCATGCTTAAAAGGTCCTTATCTTTAGTGCAGATTATGCAAACTCTCCTTTGAGCAATCCGTCTGCCCACACTAAAGCCTTGAGGTTTGTGAGAATCTGGCTGTGGTGTTGGAGCTGCTCATTATCTCTTTGCTACTAGAGATGGGCACGAAACGAACAATTTTTTGTTTCCATTTTTATTTTTTCGTTCCGTTATGTATCGAAATGACAAACGAATTTTGTCTCTAAAATGAAACAAAACGAACAAAAACACCAGAAATTTTGTCGTCCGTTTCGTTTTCGTTACGGCAATGCATTGAACTGCTTTAAATGCTAAAAAAATCACAAAAATTGAAATAAATGGTAACAAAACGGCAATGAAATGAATGAAAATGAAAACAATTTTTTTGCAAAAATTCACAAAAAACGGAAACGAAACGAAACGGATCCCCTAAAAGACAAACGACAAATGAAACACCATTTTTTTAAATTCGTGCCCATCTCTATTTGCTACTCCTCAACACGTCTCAGTCAATCAGTGTGGGCAAGAAGCAGGCTGGTTCTCAATCAGCTGCTAGCTCCCTCTCAGGTAGTCCTCTCTGTTCAGCAGCTGATCTGTGGAGGTTCAAAGCTGATCATGGCACCAGAGTCAGAATGGTTCACAGCCTCACAGTAACCTGTCAGCTGTTCTTGTCAGCTCCCCAGCTGATTGTTGCTGCTGCTACTGCTGCCTCTGCATCTTCTGCACCACTAAGGCAATATCTGGAGCTGCAGTGGTAAGGTGATGCCAGCCTTTAGGGAACTCTGCAGCCTCCATGGTGGGTTGAACCCAGTCTCAGCCTACCTTCTGGGATGCTTTTCCCCATCTATCTCCTGAGTCTGCTGTGCTCTAAATCATGCAAAAAAGATTGCATGCAGTAGCCATTTGCCATTTTGGTGTGGGACAGTTCTTAAAGGTGAAGGATGGAATGTTCTAAATAGAAGCTGGTCAGGTACTCTCTCTTTTTTAAATGCTAAACAGTCCCATCAGGGTTACAAACATCAAAACTATATACCAGTGTGGACAGGCCATCATCCTTTCAATGAAGTGTGGACAGGCCACCATCTAGTCTAATGAAGATGTTATTTTTGTGCATGCAGTGACATTCTGAGAAGTACACCATAAATGCCTTTGTCAACTTTTGGTTTTTGGCTTTGATTGCAATGGTAAAGTCATTCACATTAATGATGCCTTTTGCTCTATGTCACAATCTAGTATTTGTTGTTTTTCACATCCAGTAGCTGTCTCTTAACTGAAGTTATCTGATCATCCAAATAGACATCATATTATCTTCTACTGTAGAGTTTCAGAAACAGTGGGTCATGTTTCACTGATATGTCATTTATGCCCACCACCACCAGTAAAGACAAGCAAACAAAAAATTGGTAATCTGCAAAACAGTCTGAAATGGTGGCATCTGCAACCCATGTGGTTAGGCAACTGCCAAGGACCTTCCAAATGGCCAGCACTAATTCGAGAGTCAGCGGCTAAGGAGGGGGAGCACAGCTGCCCTGTAAAAGCCATGTAAAAGGCAAGTGAGGGTGATACCTGCTTTGCTAATGAATGGAAAAGTAACAGTGTCAAGAAGCAGCTCAACCACTTGCTGACTTGCTCTCAGTCAGCAAACATTTTCTCCTAGTTGCTCCTGAGGTCCAGTTTACCAGCTGGAGTACTAAGCAAACAATGCCAATGCCCTCTTAATCTGAATGAATTCATGTGAGAAGAAACCAGTTCTAGTGCCAAGTGAGAAACAATACATAAAAGCCTCTTCTGCCAATCATTTTCAATAACCAGAGCTCAGAAAGTATAAAACCAAGATTTTACAACTGAGCATGTTTAATGTTCCTTTCTGCTGAGGGAGAATGTGCAGATGAAGACAGCAAGAGTGTTGGGTTGGTAAGGGCCATCTGCTTTCCATTTACTATGTTGTACCTATGTACAGGGAAGCAGAACTCCCTATTTTTCTTCTTCTTCCTGACTTGAAATTAAAATATTCATCTCCCCAACTTTTGGGAAAGACATCAGTATGAGGGATTATCATTCGTGTAAGAGGTCCAACTGCAGAATTTTTTTAAAAAACCCTCCATTTAGTGAGCTTGAGGTGCTGACAGAGGTTAGAATTAGCATCTGAACTTTGAAGTAGCACCAGCAATTGGTTGAAAGTGTCTAACCACTAATGTCCAGCTCTAATCATTGCCTCCAGTAGCAATTCTGGATTAGAAATGAAGTGACCAATTTTGTCAATGGCACACAAGGCAAAGTGCAATTCAGCCTGCTTTTTAGCTGTTATTCGGGCTTGACAGAACTGACTGTAATAACAACTTATTTTTGTCAGTAAACTAAGCAGATATGATTAGCTCGACACATGGGGTAAATTTTTATAGCAATGCATAAGGTTTTTTTTTTAGCCTTGCTTCTGTCATTAAAGTCAATAGAAGTTGGGCAGCTAAAACCTCAGGCAATACTTTTTGACAATTGATGCCACAGGGAGAAGATAAGTAAAGTAATAACATGACTTTCCCCTGCTTTTTGTCTGAAATTTAGTACCCATAAAAGTTGCTAGACTGACAGCCCTGGGAAAAAAAAGAAATTCTCTGTTGCATTTATCCTCACAATATATACAGGCCAGGCAAGCAGATTGTGCCATCCCTTCAGCTCTCCTGCCATCACTAACACAGCATTTTCCTGCTTCCTGCAGGATTTACTCTTTCCACCAAAACTCACACCGCCTCTGTGGATTATCGCCTGCCCACGCTGGCTGTTATCAGAGCAAATGACTTCACTTATTTATAAAATTGTTGGACCTTTCTTTCACTTTCTCTCACATCCTGGTATTAAAAAATAAATTTGTCACATTTATTAAGAAAGCTACACCTTTGGGGAAAGTTTTTATAAAATACTGAACTCTGAACCATTCAAGTATGGCAAGTGAATAGGCAAACAAAGTCTGAGGCTGTGCATGAAATTTGGTAGCCATTCACAATTTGCACCAAAATATTCGAAGACAGTGTGGCAAAATCAGTACAGACAGCGGGAAATATGTGGCTCAATTCCTTTGAATGGCTCCTTATTTTATGACTGGAGCTTTGAGTAGTATCAATAGAGTTTTCATCTTTCTTTCTTTTCTTTTCTTTTTCTCTAACCTGCTCAAATCCCAGTTTCATTTTCTGCATATTTAAATTCATATACTCTCATAGCATTTCTAGATGATTCCTGACAAAATTTATTAATTTTGAAAATGCATAATTAAAGAATAAAACTCTAACCATTTGATTGGACTCACATCCCATTTTATTTCCAGGGTACAGATGTTTCTTACATCACATAAAATAGTTTTTGTTTTTGTTTTATTTTAAGTGAGGGTCAAGCAGCCCATTAAGAAGTAGCTTTCTCCACTCCAATCAACACAAAAGCATGGCAGAGATGCATCTTGGGAAGGCAGAGGACAACCAAGGGCTGCCGGAAAGGAAGGGAAACAGCAGGGGTGTGTGGAGGAGAACCCAAACTGATGGCAGTGAATGAGCTACTGGAAAGGAAGGGAAACTTCAGCTCATTCACTACCCTCTGTTTGGGATCTCCTCCACATCCCCACCCCTGCTGTTTCCCTCCCTTTCTGGCAGCTCATTCACTACCCTCTGCCTTTCCACGACATCTCTTCACTTTGCTTTTGTAATCATAGGAGCCCATCTTTTCAGTGGGGAAAGGCTTACTTCCATGTATAAGATGGCCCTCAATCTTTAGCCTAACAAGCCTAGAAAAAAATATATAGATGGGAAAATGTGGTATTTTAAAATCTCTCATTAATGTCATTAATGAAGAAATCTGTAATGTTCGGTTTTGTTATTTTGAGAAAATTCTAAACCCATCCCTACATTACAGAGAATGAACCGTTCCTTGTTAATATATAATATCTGATAAAAACTTTGACAAAAGTTTCTTATGCAGATCTTAAGACAAATACGGTTTGATTTGGGGAGACAGAAGACTTTGGCTTGTAATCAGTACTTTGAACTGAGCCTGGAAGCAGAAACACAACAAACAGAAATTCCTCAGGGTCAATGTAACATGATCCCATCTGACTACTGTTGTTAACAATCCAGCTAGCTCATGCTACCCTAGCTGAAACCTCTGAGTCATCTTCAGGGGCAGCTCTGCATACAAACATGAAATCTATATTTTTTTTAAGAAAAAGGACTAAAATGCCAGACAGACATTGAATATCCACTGAAAACTTGGTCCACAACATCATAATTGGTATTCAAACCTTTGCCAATGAGAAGAACTTCTAATTGTAAAAAGTCGTATATTGAATTGTTCTGGAATTGGCTCCCATCAATTTATTATTCATCTAAATCCAAAACACAATGTTTTTCTTAATCCCACCAAACTAAGATATGTCCAAAATCCTAATGTGTGTACTTTCTTTTACATGCTTAAATTAAAAAATTATCTGACTCCTTGCAGCAATTTGATGCCAAGATTTACCCTCATTGTGTTTACATTGGCAGGTGTAAAATATATAGTATTTTGGCTAAATCCTCTCAGTGCATAAGAATCCACAGATCTATGCAAGCCCAAGGTGGCAAGCAGGGAACACTGATCTGGGGTTTTGAGCCACAAGGAAATGTACCTGAGAAAGATAGGCAACTTAGCAGCATAGACAATGTTTTCCTCCAGACAGCATGTTGTTTGTGATTCTCCAGAATAACTGGGAGGCTATTTCATTGCATTTCTTGTGGATACCTACTAGGGATGGGCACAAAATGGGAAAATAGTGTTTTATTTCATTCTGTTTTGTTCCCCCCACCCCCGCATTTCATTGCTTATAGTAACATTTTTTTAAAAAAATGTTACTTACAAAACAAAATGAAATGAAATGAATCCCCCCTGCAGCACCATCACTCTAGCTGGTGAGGTGGTGGATTCAAAAGCCTCCTAAACACTGCCTCCCAGCTGATTTTGACAGCTCGAGCTGTCAAAAAATCCCAGCTGGGAAGCGGGGAACTAGAGAGAACAAAGCAGCGAGGCAGCAGTAAAATCGCTCCCCTGCCACCCACTCCTGCGGGGGGGGGGGATTTTGGACAGGGAGTGCACTGGGCAGTTGGGGCAGTATGCCTCACCCCTTTCAACACTCTGACCTGTCAAAAAGCCCCAGCTGGTACAGGGAGGGGCCAAAGGTAGAAGGGTGCAGTTTTTCCCCTGGCTGCTCTTTTCTGCCGTTTGCCCCTCACCCACCTACCAGCTGGGGCTTGTCAGGGTATGTGGGGGAGAGAGGCACACCATCTCCACACCCCAACCTGTCAAAAAAGACCAAGCTGCTAGGCAGGTGGAGGGGCAAAAGGCAGAAATAGCAGCAAGGGGAAAACTGCAATCAAAATTTACTTACCTTGGTGCTGCAAAGTTGCAAGAGTACCCTCCTGAAACATTTTTAGGGAACCCCCTGAAATCTGGAAAGATTTTGGGGTAAAGAGAGTTAGTTATGGAGCTCTAAAGGGGCTGGGGCTAGTTAACTGGCAAAGTGTGCTGGGAGCGTGGAGGCAATTAGGGAATTAATACCATAAATGCCCTAATACTATAGAGTAAACTCCCTGATTACCTCCACATTTTGCTAATTAACTACCCCCAGCATTTTTTGGTAGCTCCCTTGGACTCTCCCCTTTAAGCCCTCCAAATTTGTAGAGGTTTTAGGGGTAAGGGGGTCTGAGTTATTAAGCTTCAAATGGGTTGCCCTAGAAGCCTTTTATTCTAATTGGAATTGGAAAGAAGCCAAGGGGACTTAGTTATGGAGCTCTAAAGAGGAGAGTCCAAGGGAGCTACCAAAAAATGTGGTCCCCTTGGACCCTGGGGAACCCATTTTAGATAGCAACACAATGTTTCATTTTTAACAACAACAAATGACTGTTTCTTTACTATCCAAAATGAAACATGGTCTCTCATTTTGTTAGCTCACAAAATGATTTGTAAGCTAACACAATGACAAAACAGCATTTCATTTTCATTAGGGTGCCCATCCCTAATACCTACCAAGGAGAATTTTGTTTTATTGATATCTCCCAAAGTGTAGAACAGTAGTCTTGTTTCTTCTTTCCTTTTATGGGGAAGGGGAGAAAATGGAGGGTATTATCTCTCTATAATTTTGGGAGAATGTATGTTTTGCTATATTCTTCATATAGAAGCATAAAGAAAGAAGCATGATCTTTTAAAAAAAAATAGCAATGATGGTCTCAAACTTGCCAGAGGAATAGAAAAGCAACTAATAAAATATTTCTTTTCTAATCTGTCTAGTCCTACCCATTCCTTCCTTGAAAGTTTATGCAATCCTATAGTATATTTTTAATATATTTTCAATAACTAAGAATGAGTATTCTGCAGTAGGGAATGGGAAAAAAAGAAACAAATGTAAATAAAAATGCATTGCCTTCACAAAGTAACAGGTGAAGAACACATTAAGGCAATATCTTTGTTTTACAGAAGCAAAACAAAAAGGGAAGGCTAAAGACCTATCCAATTGTTCTGAAATGTGTTATGCAAGTACCTTAGTCCTGTTCTGTTAATGGTCATTCCCACCACATTTATAGAAATGTAGGACAACCTTCTGAATGGGAAAGCATTTTTAGATGTGAAGGCTCTCCACCTTATTTTCTTGATGGACATTAAGGATTCAATGAGTACAGGTGTCTATTTAGACCCATAGCTCTCTATGAAATGAAGGAGGAGGGGCCTTCACTAAGAAGTTTATGTTGATGATTTCTAAACCCTTTCCACTTGGGTTGGAGACCAAAGTGAGGATGATTTTAAGCTATGTTATTCCTGATTACAGTGTGTGCCCAGGGAAATTGGGCAGTGAAGAAAGCAGACAGGTAAAAACTGATTCATGAATTTCAGGGATGTCTAGAAAGACAAATTAGTGGGTGTGAGATCAAAACAGTTTATTTTTTTTTCTAAAAACATAAATGATTGAAATTATTGTATTTTTTTGCACTTAGTGAGAAGATAGGACACACTGGAAAGACAATAATGCTAGAAGCTGAAAGCAACAGGAAAAAAGGGAAACTAAATATGAAGTGGATGGACTAAGTAATGCTTTTAATTTGCAAGAACTGAATGGAGCTGTTAGCCAGAACTTTTGGGGGTGAGGTTGTTAATTTATAGAAATATTTGAGGCACAGATGTTTCTTGGCCAGCAGTGTGAGTTCTGTGAGGACCTATGTGTAAAAGAAATGGCCCATACAATGCTTAAAATAGAAGCACTCATATCTCAGGTCAACAGGGCACCCACTTTAATGGGTGGCCATGTTTGTTTATATTACTGATAAAAAGTCTATTGCTGATTCCTAGTAATGTTCAAATATCTGCAGCTGGTTTAAAAAAAACCATGCATTCTTTGTGCCTTGTCCTTTCTTTGTGAGACTATAGCTGAAACATTATTTATGAAGTATGTAGCGATAGATATGAATAGCTATGTCTGTTGTTTAGAACTGAATGCATGTGGGTTGTTATGTTAAAGCTGATATGGCACAAATCATAAGTGAATGCTTGCATTTTGATGCAGCAAATGTTTCAGCAGATGGTTGTTTATTTTGCAGCCTTTTTTACCTTTTCTAAATCTGGGAAGAGAAAGTTTGTTGTTGTTCTTGTTTTCTTCACATGTAACTTTCATGACACAATAATTACTCACTTGATAGCCTGTCTCTTGCAAAATGTACAATCTGGCCTGCGCTTATCTGTTCCTTATTTTCTCCTCCTCCTATCTATCTATCTATCTATCTATCTATCTATCTATCTATCTATCTATCTATCTATCTATCTATCTATCTATCTATCTATCTATCTATCTATCTATCTATCTATCTATCTATCTATCTATCTATCTATCTACACATACAGTGGTACCCAGAATTAAGAGCAGCCTGAAGTAAGAGCAATTCAAATTAAGAACGGGAAATTGTTGGCATTTTAACTGCCGCCTTACAATAGAGATGGGCACAAAACTAATTTTTAATTCATTTCATTATTCATTATTCATTTCATTAGCCAACAAAATGAATAACAAACCAACCCATCAAAGAAAAATGAAAAAAAAAATGGAAATTTCCATTTCGTTCATTTCATTTTTTGTTCCTGGCACTTACCTTGAGTCCCGACAAGTGGAGTCCTCGTGGAGTTCCCCTTCTCTTCTGCTGGAACTCCTGGCCCTGGGCGCTTGGAAGCAAGCACCTCTCAACTGTGAAAAGAAAAAAAAGCCCCTGGCAAAAGGGACTTTAAAAAATTAAAAAAACAAAAACAAAAAAACAAAACAAAAAACAAACAAGTGCTGACCCGGCCTGGGAGCTGCATGGTCAGCATCATAAATTAAAGAAAAAAATAAATAAAATAAAAACAGCACCGACCCGGCCCTGGGGGGCCATGTGGTCAGCACTGGAAAATATTTTTTTTAAAAAAATAGTGCCTGCCTGCCAGCCCAAGTGACCCAATTAAAAGGGGGCTAGGTCTGGCCTGTTGGACAGCCAGTCCCGGGCCAAACAGAAGTAAAAACAAATAAACAAACAAAAAACAACGGGGAGCAGGGAAGCAAGAGGTGCTGGCTTGGAGCCAGCTGTCGAAAAAAAGCCCCCAACATCGAGGACTTTTAAAAAAAAAAAAAGCACCGACCTAGCCCGGGAGCCACATGGTCAGCATCATAAATTAAAGAAAAACTTAAATACAATAAAAACAGTGCTGGATAAAATCTCCTGGATTTTATAATTTTTAAAAATCCTTTGAATGGCATGGGCAGTGACAGCCATGTTAAGGGTTGCTGCATGGGCACCACAATATTGGGGGAAGCTATTGAGCATGCTCAAAGCATTGATCATGGTCAATGGGTGGTGGGGAGGGGATACTATGATCACAATCCCTTATTTTCAATTTATTTGTGTATTTTTTAGATCAGGAGCCCTGCGCCAGAGGGGGTGGGGGTGGGGAAGTGGAAGAGGCACTTTGTTTTTTTTGGGGGGTTGCGATCACAAGGGAAAAGGGGCAGGGAGGGGAGGGGGATATTTGTTTGGAGTTTTTTGCGATTGGGAGGGGAAGGGGGCAGGGAGGGGGAGGAGCACTTTGTGTTTTTGTCAGACAGTGAATCCAGGGGAGGGAGCTCTCTCATTCAGCCCACTTTGAAGAGAAGCTCTATGGTCATCATGGTGGGCAATTACTCTCTAGTCCATTTCATATCTCTATGATCTCCAGTAGGGCTGTTTACTCTTCCTCTTCTATTCTATTGAACAAATGAATCATGCAAGGTAATTTTTTCAACAGCCAGGTCAAGAAGCCTCTGCTGGGGCAGCAGCTAGGGCTGGGACCTGCACCGGGTCTGGAAGTCTCTGCCAGGGCCGGAGGCTTCCCAGCATGGAGACCTGGGCAGAGGGGCAGCTTTGCATTTTTCTTTCCAGCCATGCTGCTTAGGGCCTCCCAAGAGCAGCATGGTTGGAGAGTACATTGAGGCTAGAGATGTACCAGGACCACAGTATGTATGTTTGAATATTTTTTCACACATACATACCTCTAAAACTAGGTGTGTCTTATGGAGCGAAAAATATGGTGCATTAGAAAGTGGGTCTTTTTGTTTTTGTTTTTATTGTGGGGTTTGAAAGATGGACATAATTTAAACAGAAATTTGAATCACAACAGCATAATGTATGATATTCTAAAAAGAAGCATGGCCAGTTCTCAAGGGGCTTTTATCAGTAGGACTATTGGCAGAGATTTTGTCAGTTATGAAAAGCACAGCTTTGCAAAAAGACAGAACATATTATTCAATCTTTGCTGTCAACTGTTCTGAATATCTTTCCAACAATTGGTCATGCAAACAAGTTTTTGTTTGCAACATTCTTGCTTCTCTCCATTCTTTATTTTTTTCCAATATAAGGCACTTCAATTTTTGAAAAGTCACAGAGATAATTAATCAGAAAGAATTCAAAACATGTAATTAATCTAGTGAGTGAAAACCACTGTTGATAGATTTGACTCTTTGCAGTTATCAGAGACTGAGAGGGGACCAGCTGTTGATGGCCTCCTGAATTACATTCTTCATAAATCTCATACTGAGAGTAATTGTTTCTTGCAGGTCAGCCATGTAATGTCACTTCCAAGTTGTTGATGTCATTAAGTTCCCATCTGAAATTGAATCAAGAAATGGAGTTATGAAAACAGAATTTATTTGTGGAGAAATAATGAAGGTTTTAGGCAATATAAGAAGGGAAAATGGAAGGTCAGTTGATCACAGACGTAACTCAAAGAGGTGGCAACATCCCATTATATCGATGGCTCCCTCTCCTTTGTTAGAACTGACAAGAAATGACATATTGAGATCTTATGGTTTGGTGAAAGCACCAGTAAATCTACTCAGTGTGAGGAAAAAGGTTCTATAGAATTAGTTTAAAATAAATAAATAAATAAAAACAGGTAGAGGAGGAGCAAGGCTGTAAACAAGGCAGAGAAAGGATTGGACAATTTTGATCTCATGCCTCACTCTCCACTTCCTAATGTTTTATCATTGTATGTATTTTATCTTTTACATATTATCTATGTAGTTGTTAAATTAATCTGGTTTTTGAAGAAATATCCTTCACACTAGCTTGATCTTGGGTCTAAAGATAAGTTTGGATGGTTTATACCAGTGGTTCTCAACCTGTGGGTCCCCAGATGTTCCTGGACTGCAACTCCCAGAAGTCTTCATCATAGCTGAGCTGGCCAGGATTTCTGGGAGTTACAGTCCAGGAACATCTGGGGACACACAGATTGAGAACCACTGGTTTATACCAATGTGATATTAGATTTCAGAAAGATATTAACTCTTTTATCAACAATTGAATCAAAAGTATAAGATGTGTTATGAAATATAGGGGATAACCCAAATGCATGATTTTTATGTAGACTGCAGAAGATACCTTAATTAAGCTTAGGAAAATCTTGGGCATGACCAAAAGCTATTGCATAAAAAGGAGGAAAGAGGGAGACATGGAAAGTTTAACAAAAAACATATACAATCTGGCTCTCCAAAATTATCAGTCCATAATTCCTCAGCATGGATGTTTTAAGAGAATGTGGAAACATTTGAAAGGCCAAAGATAGCCTGTCTCTGATCAGCGGCATAGCTAGGTTTTGGGGCACCTGGGGACAAAGTTGTTTTTGTGCCCCTCCTGCCCTCCCTAGCCCATTGCATCCACCCAGCAAGGGGGGCAATCCTGTGGGCGTGGGGCAGGCGGGCGCGTGGGTGGGTGTTTGTGTGTGCACGCATGCATGCAGTAGCACCCACATGCCTTGCCTCTCCTGCAGTAGCCCAGAGCAAGGCAAGGAAGAGTTGGAGGAGGAGGAGGAGGGTGCTGCAGCCACCACACTCACATGCCTGCCTGCCTGCTTGCTTCACCACTCACCTGGCACATGGCAGAGGAGGAGGTGGCTGCAATGGAGTGTGTCCTGTCACCAAGCCTGAGGACTGCTGGTGGGAGGGTACAGGGCTTTCTCCTCCACCTCTCCCTCCAGGCACCCTGAGATTGCTGCGCCCAGGGCAGATGGACCCTTCTGCCCCCTTAGAAACACCTTGCCTCTGAAATAGGGATGGTGGCAAGAATTTGGTGGGTAGAACTGGAGTCATGATATCCTGATAAAGTCTGGGCAGCATGAGACATGCTCCTTGAGTGGACAGATGATACACTAAAATTGGAATATGAATGATGAATGTACCAATCATCTCAAAAGAAGATATTATAAAGGGAAGTTTGGCAGGAGCAACTCAAGCTCTCTTACTTCAGTTGAGACAATAAGTATGATCACCAAATCAGCAGTCTTGTAATATCTGAGAGGTTCTTATAGCGTGTATTTTAGAAAATAGAAAGCTTCAGTGAACTGTGCAAAGCAGTAGCAGTACTTGCAAGACACCAGTGAATTAATTGCTCTTGGCACTTTGGATCTGAAAAGGCCAGGGCACATTGACTAACTGAAATACTGATCCTGGGGTTACAGGACTATGGATTTTCATTCCAGGTTCAGGCATTGCTTTTAGATCCCTTTAGCATTTACTATATATTCTGAAATCTTTTCTTGTTTTGCTTTTTATTGGAAACCCTGAAGGAGAAGCATGTGTCTGTCTGTGTGTCTTTCTGTCTGTCTGTCTGTCTGTGTCTGTGTCTGTGTCTGTGTCTGTGTCTGTGTGTGTGTGTGTGTGGTAGGAGCAACAACAAACAACAAACAGGGATATAAAAATGATGAGGACAAAGGGGAAAGGGAAGATACATACTAACAAGCTAAAATTCTAACTCAGCATTCTGCAAATATTCCTTGAAAGCATGAACACACAGGATGAACACAACCACACTGGAAATCACTGCCCCATTTTGGAAATAACAGTGCAACTGTTATAGTGCCAAGCACAATATCCTGTTTGTTTTTGAGAATGGAGTACATTTCCTGTTCTTCATAACATCAGCACAATTCCGTGTTTCTTTATAATCTTTCTGTTAGTATGTGAAAAATTGCTCCAAGGAAGAGCCTCATTTCATGGACAGGAGGTTTCTGTTTTGAGTCTGAAACCACAGAGCATCCTCCCTGTCAGATCAATAAAAAGTCTTGCGAAACCTTAAAGATTGTCTTTCCCTGAATTTTAATAATAAGCTTTTGTCGTTGGCAGTAGAGATGGGCACGACTAAAAAAATGGTGTTTCATTTGCTGTTTGGTCGTTTAGGGGTCCGTTTCGGTTTGTTTTTGTTTTTGTAACGTTTTTGCAAAAAAAAATCATTTTCGTTTCATTAGGTAACAAAATAAAAAAAATAAAAAATTGCTGTTTCATTAGCATTCTTTTAAGTTCAATGCATCTGCTGCAACGAAAATGAAAAACACAGCAAATTTGGTCATTTTGTTTTCATTTTCATTTTTTTTGTTTTTTTTAAAAAAATTCATTTCATTTTCATTGCGTAACGAAATGAAAAAACGAAAACAAAATGAAAAATCACTCGTTTCGTGCCCATCTCTAGTTGGCAGTCCAATTCTTCAGATGCAGAAGGGCTGTAAGCATTCCAAGCTTTAAACAAATAAGATTCATTAATTTTTAAAATGCCATAAATCTATTTGTTGCTTTTGTTATATCCACTCCCTCAGTCAGGACTGGGGAACCCTTGGCCCTCAAGATGATGACAGATTGTACCTCTTGGTCGTATTCACTATGGCTGATGGGAAATGTAATTCAAAAATATTTGTAGAGGACATGTAACCTAGTTGCGATTCACATGTTGCAACTGGTTCTTAGTAGGGATGGGCATGAAATGGAAAAAAAAACCGTGTTTCATTTAGTTCTATTTCATCCCCCTGTGTTTTGTTTCATATTGTACATAATGACATTTTTTAAAAAAATGTTACTTAGGTAGAGGTAGAATTTAATGGAGATAAAACACTTGTACTGGGATTATACATACCAAATGAAGGGAAAGCGTGTTTCTTTAAGTACTTGTTGGATAAATTGTTGGATTTCTCTTATTCTAGTTTGCTTTTAGTTGGCAATTGGAATGGTGTAGTGAACCCTACACTAGACAGGCAGTCTGATAAAGGGATTAAAGACACACAAGGGAAGTTACCAAATGCATGTTTTGATTTAATTGAGGAACTAGGACTGGTTGATATTTGGAGACAAAAAATGGGAATTCCAGAGAATACACATTCTTCTCAGAAAGACATAAATCCTTTTCCAGATTAGATATGTTTTGGGTAACAGGAGATCTGGCTACTAAAGTTATAAAGGCAGAGATATTGCCAAGATCCTTTTCTGACCATAACCCAATATCAGTTTGTGTAAAAGGGAAAACACATATGTTCAGATGGAGACTAAACGAGTGGCTTTTACAAGATGAAAGTACTCTCAAGGAATGTAAAAAGAGAATAAGAGAGTTTTTCAATCTAAACTTGGGTAAAGATATAGATACAAGAGTTGTTTGGGATGCAGGAAAGGCATTTATAAGGGGAGAATTCATCAGGGCAGGGTCAATACTGAAAAAAGAGAGTCTAGAAAAAACTTACCAATTAGACTGCAAAATCAGAAGTAAAGAGGAGGAACTAAAGAATTCAGGTGCTAATAAAAAAATTACATGAATTAAAAATACTACAACAACAGCTCTCAATGCTGACTGTCTCAGAAATGGTCAAGAAGTTTAAATATGCGAAACAGAGGTATTTTGAACAGGCAAATAAACCGGGCAGATGGCTGGCTCATAAACTGAGAAAAGAGAGGGAAAAGAGATGGACCCCCCCAATTACAGGTACAAGAATGAATGATTACTGATAAAAGAGGAATTCAAAATGTAATACATAGCTACTACTCTCATCTTTATAAGAAGTCGGATACCCCCTTAGGGGTGATTGATGAGTATATTAGGAGACAAGAGTTACCCAGGCTTACTGAAGAGCAAAGGTCCACATTGAATGGACCAATCACAGTAAGAGAAGTTGTAGAAGCAATTAAGATGGCCAAAACAGGTAAAGCCCCTGGCCCAGATGGTCTGCCTATTATTTTTTATAAGCTGTTTGAAACAGAATTGCTGATACCACTGCAAACAACAATGAATTCGATTTTAAAAGAAGGAAAATTACCAGAATCCTGGAAGGAGGCAAATATAACATTAATTCAAAAAGAGGATAAGAATCTTAATTTAATTGAAAATTATAGGCCAATCTCACTGTTAAATAATGATTATAAAATATTTGCAAATATTTTGGCACAAAGATTGAAATTGGTTCTTAAAGATCTTATCCACGAAGATCAATGTGGCTTCCTACCTAAAAGGCAGTTAAAAGATAATGTCAGAAATGTGTTGAACATCATTGAGTACTTTGAGAAACATAATGAAAAATAGCTAGGCATGATTTTCTTAGATGCTGAGAAGGCTTTCGATAATTTGAACTGGTCCTTTATGATAAAGACATTACAAGAAATGAGGTTTGGAGATAATTTTATAAATTGGGTGAGTTCAATATATAATTCTCAAAAGGCTTATATTATAGTCAATGATCATTTGACCAAACCCTGTAATATCCAAAAGGGGGTAAGGCAAGGCTGCCCACTGTCACCTCTGTTATTCATTTTAATATTGGAAGTACTAAATAGGGATATAAGAAAAGATGAACAAATAGGAGGAGTAAGAATTAAGAAAGAAAAATGTAAATTAAGAGCATTTGCAGATGATCTAGTCTTGACTTTGGAAGACCCTTTAAAAGATATAGAGGTGTTAATTTCTAAAATAAAAGAATTCAGGTCCTTAGCAGGTTTCAAAATAAACAGGGGAAAAACTAAAATGATAGTAAAGAATATACCTGCAGAAAATCAATTACAGCTTATTGAGAAAATGGGATTTAAAATAGAAAAAATTGAAGTATTTAGGGATTACTCTAACCAATAAAAACTCTATGCTTTTTGAAAATAATTATTTAAAGGCTTGGAATGAAATTTAAAAAGACTTAGAAAAGTGGGAAAACCTTCAATTTTCCTTACTAGGAAGAATCTCTGCAATAAAGATGAATATCCTTCCAAGAGTGCTCTTTTTATTCCAGACAATCCCAGTATTGAAGTCAGAAACTCCTTTTAAACACTGGCAAAAAGACATAGCAAATTTCATATGGCAAAGGAAGAGACCTCGGATAAAATATAAATGTTTGACAGATGCTAAAGAGAGAGGAGGATTGGGACTTCCAAATTTAAAAATGTATTACACTGCTAGTTGTTTAATGTGGCTTAAAGATTGGATATTGTTGGGAAATAAAAGATTGTTAAATCTAGAAGGACACAATTTGAGATTTGGATGGCACGGGTACCTTTGGTATAACAAAGCCAAAGCAAATGCAGAATTTAATAATCATTATATTCGGCAATCCATTTTAAGAATCTGGAATACTTACAAACCAAGACTGGCACCCAAAATGCCACTCTGGGTATCACCCCAGGAGGCTCCGTTTAAGTCAGAAACATCGCAGAGAGATAATTGGTTAACATATAAAGATATCTTAAAATGGAGTCAAGGGGAATATAAGATAAAATCCAGAGAGGAATTGAACCAGGAAGGTTTTGCCTGTCAATGCTTCTCATATTTGCAACTATCAGAAAGATTCAAAATAGATAAACAAGTATTTGAATTTGACCAGGGAAAATCTATTTTTGAGATGGAACTCTGTGCCAATAAGGACCATCTGATCTCAAGAATATATAAAATGTTATTAAAATTTGATACTGAAGATGAACAGGTCAAAGAGTGTATGATCAAATGGGCCAAAAACTTTGGGTATAATATTCAATTAGAACAGTGGGAGTAAATGTGGAAGTATGGACTGAAATTCACAAAGAGTTATAATTTGAAAGAGAATTTTTACAAAATGATGTACAGGTGGTATCCAACGCCAGACAAACTGTCAAAGATGTATAAGGGAATCTCCAATAGGTGTTGGGAATGCCAAGAGAATGAAGGTACCTTTAACCACATGTGGTGGACATGTGGATTGGCAGTTAAATTTTGGAAACAAATTTATTCTTTAATGCATGAGATACTGAATTTCAATCTCCACTTTAAACCTGAGCTGTTTTTATTAGGTTTGATAGACAATCGGATAGAAAAGAACAAAGTTACTCTTATTAGATATCTTACGACAGCTGCCAGGCTTCTCTATGCACAATACTGGAAGACGGATAAATTACCCCTTGTAGAAGACTGGTTAATTAAGGTGTTGGAACTGGCAGAAATGGCAAAACTGACAGCTTTAATTGAGGAAGGATCAATGAACAAGTTTAAGAGTGTCTGGAAACCTCTATTAGATTTTGTGTTTAAAAAAGGAAATGATAATTTGTTGGTTTGTGGCTTTGATTTCTAGGATATATTTAAAAGACCTGAAAGGCAATTTGTTATTAATTTCTATGGACAACTAAGGACAATCTGATGAATTACTGTAATGGTGGGTTAGATAAAGAGATGATGGTAAGCTTCAACTTATGTATTAACTTGTAGTTAACCCAATTGCTTCCACTCAACCACCCTTTATGTCCCCTTTGTATATAAGAAAATAAAAATAAAAATAAAAAAATGTTACTTACAAAACAAAACGAAATGAAATAAGTCCCCATGGCACCAACACTCTAGCTGGAGTGGTGGGGGATTCAAAAGCCTCCTCTCCACCACCTTCCAGCTGATTTTGACAGCTCAATCCCAGCTGGGAGGTGGGTGGTATGAGGAAAGAAGCAGCTAGGCAGAAGTAAATTCCCTGCCTGCCTGCTCCTTTGTCCCCTGCCACCTCCTCCTCCCAGGGGGCTGTCTTGGGCAGGCAGTGTTGTGGGCAGTGGGGCAATCCCCCACTTCCCACAGCTCTCCCTGTCCAGAAAACCACCCTGGGAGGAGGCAGGAGCACGGGAGAAGTAAGGAGGCGGAGGTACATTCAAACAGAGCTTCAATTTACCGCTGCTTCCTTCCTTCTCCTTGTGATCCCCACCTACCAGCTGGGCCTTTTTGACAGGTTGGGGTTTGGAGAGGGGGTACCCCTCCGCCATACTCCAATCTGTCAAAAAAACCCAGCTGGGAAGCAGAGGGAGGGGTGAAATGCAGAAAGGAGCATGGAGGGAAAAACTCTGCTCCTCTCTGCCTTTCACCCCTCCTCCTGCCTACCAGCTGCTTTATTCCTTCTCTTTATGATCCCTGCCTACCAGCTGGGTTATTTTTACAGAATGGGGTTTGGAGTGGGGTGCCCCCCTCTCAGGGCCGGTGTGTCCATTAAGGCAAACTAGGCAGTTGCCTAGGGCACCAAAATGGAGAGGGGAAGCTGGCCAGCCTGCTGCCCACCCCCACCCCACCGCCACTGGCCACCACCATCTGTCCCCCCACCCCATCGCCATCCACCCGCCGCCCCCCGCACCCATCACCTCCCACTCCCCCGTGCCTGTCATCATCTGTCCCCATGCCCGTCGCCATCCCCCGTCATCTGCCGCCCCCTGCAGCCCTGCCCCTGCCCCCTGTCCCTGCTGCCCTGCCCCCACCACCACCACTGCTGCCTGCCCGCCCGCCCGGGCCCCCCTCGCCTAGGGCGCAAAAAAACCTAGTGCCAGCCCTGCCCCCTCTCCAAACCCCAACCTGTCAAAAAGCTCCAGCTGGGAGGCAGGGAGAAGGGAGAAACACAGAAAGGAATGTCTCCCCCCCCCGCTTCTTCTGTGCTGGGATTATGGAGGCAATTAGGGAGTTAATACCATAAAGTAAACTCCCTGATTGCCTCCATGATCCCAACACACTTTGCTAATTAACTATGCCCAGCCCCTTTAGAGCTTCATAATCTTTCCAGATTTCAGGGGATTCCCTAAAATTGCTTCAGGAAGGTACCCCTGCTACTTTGGAGCCCCAAGGTAAGTAAATTTTGATTGCATATTTTTAAAAATAATTTTGAGTGCTTACAAAATGATGTTTTGTTTGTAATGAAATGGCAAAACAGTGTGTCATTTTTTGTATGGTGCCCATCCCTAGTTCTTAGCCATGAAGGACTCATTATAAATTATAAATACATTTGATTATAAATAACAGAGGGTGGGTGTTATAAATTATAGTAACTTTAGATCATTTCAAATTGTCAAACAAAATGTGCAACCCTTTGTTTGCTTAAATGGTTTGGGATAAGTTGACAAAACTGGATGCAGCGAGTCTTGACCTTTTTTGAGAGTTTTGTGTTATTCACTGTTGCATCAGTTGCTGGAAATTAGCAGTGGAAGTTTATTTTCCGTGGCTCGAGAACTTGCATTGCAAACTTAGAAGGAGAAATACCCACCCTCTGATACCCAGTGGGCAGAGGCCTTTGAAACTCCATCAACACTTGTCTGCATAAGATCTATATGGATATATCGATGTGGACATACTTTTATATATTCGGAATATTTTTCATAGAAGTGTATGAATATTGTTGTGATGCTTCTTATTCATTTTTATTAGCCTTTTTATTCTTATACGTACTGCACAATGGAAAGGTTCATACAACAGTAATAGAAGTAGTGTCATTTGGATAGAACATTATGAAGTGATTTGCTCCGCTTCATCTAAATTTGTGTGCAAAGCACTACAGGTGTTTCCTTTCTCTATTCCCTGGCCAGAGAGGAGTTGGGGCAGGGATTCCCCACCTCCAATCCAGACTGGCCAGCTGCCCAACAAGGAGGACCAATGCAGTGCATGCGAGCAAGTGAGTGGGGCAGCTGGCCAGGGAGGCGAGTCCCAGGGGAGGAAATGTGCAACATCTGTGATGCCAAGTGTATGCATTTAGATGAAGTGGACCAAATAGCCTTGCTTCCATCTTTATTCGAAACTTACACAGTCTCTTTAAATGTCTGCTATTGAAAGAAATGGATTTCACATCCACAATGGATGTGTTTTTAAGCTGTGCTTAGCTATGTGGAATCCAATTTTGCTGCTGTCCATTATATTGCAATAGTCCCTGTGGTTGCATTTTTACATTCCCTTCATTTTACTGCCTCATTCTTTCTGTGCAGACTTCAATAACTGACCACAAAACCTGAGCATTTAGGGAAGTTTTTCGCACTTGACATCAAGAGACATTGTACGAGTTCCTGAGCTCATTTCATTTGTGACTCTTAAAAGCTCCCAGTCAAGTCAGGCCTCTTCAGCATGAAGCTCCAAGGAATTGCACAGATAAAGCACTGAGAGTAGAGGAAAGCTGAAAGAGTGGTGGGGGCACAAGAGGGAGATGCAAGCAACTCAGAAGCGGCAGTCAGCATGATCTTCAAAGGAAAGACAAGGAATCTCGTGGTACACAATGAAATCAAAAAGAAAACAAAAGGTAACATTTTGGTGCTCACCTTAACCTTCAAAAGGCAGCACTGGGGGAAAATGCTTGAAGCTCTGATGGCCTGAGAGATTCCATGGCATTTGAAAGACAAAGATTATGATGAATAACAGGAGTGTTCTCTTCTCCACTTTCAGTCAATCAGGCTAGAATAGAATGATTTTATGTTTGAAAGGCACTCATGGAAATGGGTCTTGTACTGAAGATGGGGAGCTCCCAGGAGACATGGGGCTTGATTCAAATTGGGACAGACAATTACAATCAAAAGTGGAGTATGGTCTACAGGAAAAAATCTCTCTCTTCTAAAAATTCTAAATGCTTTTATAATTGTCATGTTCCCATGAACCTCAAATCACTTCTCACCTGGTGGCTGCAGTGGGAGAAAAAATAAAGACAAAATTATTTTCAGTTTAATATTTCAGGAGAAGAACTTGGGGAAAAGAGAATATTTGCCCTATCTTTAAGCCTAGCTTTCCACGTAATCCAGATCTCTTCTCAGTGAGCCAAGATATTGCAAAATTCAGTGACTCCAGGATATGAATATCCTTTAAAATGCAAACAACTATGTTTCATGGACTGTGACAGGACAGTCAAATATTTTCTGTAAATACTCTTTTTGTTTATGTGTCCATGTAAGCATCTTGGTGTGAGCATAGTCTACTTTCTATTTATCTTCCTCCCTCCCTCAGTACAATTATGGCATAGCATGTGGTTATTTGTAAGTGAGGCACAGAACTATGGGAAACATTCCTTTTCTCTTTGTAAATCATTATTGCTTGTCATTATGGACTCTTACTAATAATGTTATTACTTTGCAGTTCTTTTGAAATGTCTTCTAAGTGAATATACAAATACATATTCATCAATACAATTTGTCACTATGAGTTGAATTTTGCTTTGAAAATCCTTGAGCTACATTAAAGTCACAGGCATACAGTGTGCATTTTCCAAATAAGAGGGTATTATCATTAATTGGAGTTACCTCATATTCAGACCTTATGGAAAGTCCAGAAGCAGTTGCCTCCATATCCTAAGCTAAAACTATGGCAAGCAAGCACATATCTTCTGCAACACACTCAATCTTCTTTAAAAAGTTAAAAATGGCCTTCTGGTGGTCCAGTGTAGACATGGGCATGACTCGGCGAAATTTTCATTTTCGTTTCCGTTTTTCGTTTCCGTTACGTAATGGAAACGGTAACGATAATTAAGCCGTCAGAACTCGAACTCGAACCGAAAAAAGAAAAATTTGGTCGGGGTTTTCATTTTCGTTTGTGGCATCGCGGTGATCGCGCAATGCAATTGCGAAGTACAGAAAAAGTTTTTAAAAAAGCAGGCGAAAATATGCCTGCCTGAGGCTTTGCTACCTACCAGAGGGGTGATTTCTGGGGGGGTAAGAACATAAGAACATAAGAAGAGCCATGCTGGATCAGGCCAAAGGCCCATCTAGTCCAGCTTCCTGTATCTCACAGCGGCCCCACCAGATGCGTTTGGGAGCGCATGAGACTAGATATCTGCCTCCTGATACCACTCCCCTGCATCTGGCCCTTGAAGTACCCTGGTTTAAAGCCTAGAGATTACACATCTCCATCATGGTTTGTAACCCGTGATGGACTTTTCCTCTAGGAATCTGTCCAATCCCCTTTTGAAGGCATCCAGGCCAGATGCCATCACCACATCCTGTGGCAGGGAGTTCCATAGACTTACAACGCGCTGGGTGAAAAAATATTTTCTTTTGTCAGTTCTTACTCTCTCAGCACTCAATTTGAGTGTATGTCCCCTAGTTCTGGTATTTTGAGAGAGGGAGAAGAGCTTCCCTCTATCCACTTTACTCATAACCTGCATTATTTTGTATGTCTCAATCATATCCCCCCTCAAGCGCCTTTTTTCCAGACTAAAGAGGCCCAATTGTTTTAGCCTTTCTTCATAAGGGAGGTGCCCCAGCCCAGTAATCATTTTAGTCGCTCTCTTCTGCACCTTTTCCAGTTCCACTATGTCTTTCTTGAGATGTGGTGACCAGAATTGTACACAATACTCCAGGTGGGGCCTTACTATTGTTTTGTATAATGGCATTATAATGTTGGCTGTTTTATTTTCAATCCCCTTTTTGATAATCCCTAGCATGGAATTGGCCTTCTTCACTGCTGCCACACATTGGGGAGACACCTTCATGGAGCTGTCCACCAACACACCAAGATCTCTTTCCTGATCCGTCACGGATAACTCAGAGCCCATGAGTTGATAGATGAAGTTTGGATTTTTTGCCCCAATATGCATTACTTTACATTTGGTTACATTAAAATGCATTTGCCATTTCTCAGCCCACTCCCCCAGTTTGGAGAGATCCTTCTGTAGCTCTTCACAATCTTCTCTGGTTTTTACCACACGGAAAATTTTTGTGTCATCTGCATACTTGGCCACCTCACTGTTTATTCCTGTCTCCAGGTCATTTATGAACAGATTGAAAAGCACCGGTCCCAGGACCGAGCCCTGGGGCACACCGCTTTTCACTTCTCTCCATTGTGAAAATTTCCCATTGACACCTACTCTTTGTTTCTGGGATCTCAACCAGTTCTCGATCCATAAGAGGACCTGCCCTTTTATCCCCTGACTATGCAATTTTCTCAGCAGCCTTTGGTGAGGGACTGGGTCAAAAGCCTTTTGAAAATCCAGATAGACTATATCCACCGGTTCACCCAAATCCACGTGCCTGTTGACCTTTTCAAAAAATTCTAAAAGGTTTGTAAGACAAGATTTACCCTTACAGAAGCCATGCTGATTTTCTCTCAGCAAGGTTTGTTCTTTTATGTGTTTTAAGATTTTCTCTTGGATGAGGCCTTCCACCATCTTTCCTGGGACAGATGTAAGGCTAACTGGCCTGTAGTTTCCTGGGTCCCCCCCTCCTTCCTTTTTTAAAAATTGGTGTGACATCCGCTATCCTCCAGTCCTCCGGCACTGTGGCCGTTTGAAGAGACAAGTTGCATATTACCGTTAAGAGATCTGCAATTTCATTTCTCAGTTCCCTAATAACCCTTGGGTGGATGCCATCTGGGCCCGGTGACTTGTTAATCCTCAATTTGTCAATTAGTCCTAAAACCTCCTCTCTTTTAACCTGTATTTGATTTAATTCTTTAGTCAAGAGGGGCGGCTCAGGCAGCGGAATCCGCTCAAGGTCCTCTGTCGTGAAGACAGACGCAAAGAACTCGTTCAATTTCTCTGCAATGTCCAAGTCCTCCTTAACCTCCCCTTTTCCTCCCTCACCATCCAGAGGCCCAATTGGTTCTCTGGCAGGTTTTCTACTTCTAACATATTTAAAGAAGCTTTTATTATTACCCTTTATATTGCTAGCCATGCGTTCCTCAAAGTCTTTCTTTGCCTCCCTTATCATCTTTTACATTTCTTTTGCCAGAGTTTGTGTTCCTTTTTATTTTCCTCATTTGGGGAGGATTTCCATTTACAGAAGGACCTCTCCTTGTGCTTTAGAGCCTCTCTAACTCCACTCGTTAACCATGCCGGTGTCCTCTTGGACTTACATGAGCTCTTCTTTCTTTGTGGTATGCACTTGTGCTGGGCCTCTATTATTGTTGTTTTAAACAGGCTCCATGCACTCTGAAGAGATTGGATTCTTCTAACCCTCCCCTTCAGTTTCTCTCTAACTAGTTTCCTCATCTGAGGGAAGTTTGCCCTTCGAAAATCAAGGGTTTTTATGTCTGATTTGGTTGACACTCTTCCTCCGACATGCATGGCAAAGGTAATTGCAGCATGGTCACTGTTCCCCAGAGGCTCAGTGACATTCACATCCCTGACGAGGTCCTGAGTATCACACAATATTAGATCTAGAGTTGCCTGTTCTCGAGTGGGCTCCATGACAAGTTGCTCTAAGGCACAGTCATTCAGCAAGTCAAGAAACCCAGTTTCTCTTTCTTGCCCGGAGCTCACATTGGCCCAGTCAATGTGGGGATAATTAAAGTCCCCCATGATTACTATCCTATCCCTCTTAGCCACCTCCATGATTTCTCTCCTCATTTCAAGGTCCCCCTCAAGTTTTTGATCTGGTGGACGATAGAATACTCCAACTATCACATCACTCTTTGGACCTGGTAGTTTAACCCACAGTGATTCTATGGCGAAGTCAGACCCTCTGTCAATCTCCATTCTGCTGGATTTTATGCCTTCTTTGACATAGATGGCCACTCCTCCTCCAACCCGCCCCTCTCTATCCCTTCTATAGAGTTTATAGCCTGGGATTGCTGTGTCCCACTGGTTCTCCACATTCCACCAGGTTTCTGTTATGGCTATTATATCAATGTTATCCCTAGCTGCCAGATGTTCAAGTTCTCCCATCTTTGCTCGGAGGCTTCGAGCATTGGCGTAGAAGCACTTGTACAGTGGGTCCCGCAACAGCTGCTGCCCTGGCCTTTCCCCCCTCTTCTCCTGTCCTGGGCTGCTTGCACCAGGCTGGGGGGTCATCCTCGTCGTCTCGCCATGCCATGTGGTGGTGGGGGATCCAAAATGGCGACCACAATTTTTCTTTTGAAATTGTGGTCAAAAAACACACCAAACCACCACAGAAACATGTGAAATTTATTTATTTTAAATGCCTGAATTTTAATAGTAGCAGCAGTGGGGTTTTTTATAGCAATAAAACGTCGTATTGATTTTATTTTATTTTATTTTATTTTTTATTTTTTTAGACCTGCCCATTTGGGCTGGGCATGGGATGGGACCATGCAATTTTTTGAACCATTCCACCAATGGCATCGCCAGGTTTTTGACTGACACCTCTGGATGTCTCGGAGGGCATAAAAAGCCGAGGCACCTTCCAGAAATTGCAGTCGGGTGTATGGATGTGGTTGAGGGAGGAGGGCTGGCTGCTGGTGCTGGTGTGATCCAATCAAGATTGAGGAGGGAGGCTGGAGGCTTTAGGATTTAAGTTAGGCAGGCAGGAAGGGAATTGAATTTAGAAAATAATTTCTTTGATTCCCTGCAGCTTTGTCTGCTGCAGGGAATAGCAGTTTATTCTTTATTTCTTCTCTGGCAGTTTGTGAGGATTTTTTTCTGATATTGGATAAAGGGGGAGGTTCGACTGGGAGTGGGAGGATTTATTTTAAAAATATATTATATACTACCATTTATTTTCTATTTTCCCAACTTCAATTTGCTTGCACACACACACATTTGGGCTGCAAGCCAAGAAGAACCCCTATCCTAAGTGATATCCTAACTGACCACTCGCCCGTCCGCCCGCGCCGCCACCTGCCTGTGGCCTGCACCACGGCCCGTCCACTCGCCCGCCCGTGGCCCGCCCACTCGCCCGCCCACAGCCGCTGCCCGCCTGCTTGCCCCCCCACGCCTCCCCCCTGACGCTGTCGCCGCCCACCCATGGCCCCCCACCACCGCCGCCCACCCGCACCTCCCCCTGCCGCCCGCCCCCCCTGCCCCCACACTGCCTAGGGCACAAAAACACCTAGCTCCGGCCCTGATTTCGGGATGCCCCTATGCTCTGAGGGAAGTCAAATCGTGCTAAATCGCGGTGGAAATGACAAACGTCAAACGAAACGACGAAACGACAAACTTTTGAAAAATTTCACGACAAACGTTAACGACCCAAAATGGACCCGTTCCGAGAAATGAAAACTCGAAACGTCATTTTTTCTGGTCGTGCCCATGTCTAGCCCAGTGTATTAAGTTCTCTGTATTTCCAATAGGTGTAAAAGTCTCATGAAATTCTCTCTCCAGTCATTAAGGGAAGGCTTGCTTGAAGGGAATGGAGGCTCACCTCAGCTAGTCCAAGGATGGGGTACTTTGCTGCCCAATCTGTTGCAGATTAGGTGCAATAAATTGTGCGAATGTGATCCTGGTTAGGCAGGCTGATGAGCCTTAAAAAGGGCTCCTCGTGGCTTCCTTTCCCTACTTTGCAGCTCGAACGAGCCCCTGCCCACCCACCAGTTGCTGGATATGGGTCATGAGGATGAGATTAGCTGGTTGTGTTGTGGGCCGGATGGAAATTTTTGACCAATATTCTGATTGGCCTTGAGTATTGGTTTGTTATTGTTCAACCCACTCACATTGCTGGGATAGGAAGGGCATCACAATTAGTCACAATGGCATGTAGTGCAAGGTTTTGTCTGGAGGTGAGTACACTGTACATAGTTCCCTTAATGTAGTGGTTCTCAACCTTCCTAATGCCACGACCCTTTAATATATTTCCTCATGTTGTTGTGACCCCTTGCCCTGCTTGGAAGAGGCTACAAGCCCCCTTTGGCAGGCCACTGCCAAAGATGCCATAGAGAACTTCCCTCTACAGGCACCCTCAGCCAACCGCAGCCTCCAGTGCCATTGACTGACATCCCCCATAACTTATCAAGCTGTAACTCACTCTTTTCCCCCTCCTCCTCCAGACCCAAGTCATTTTTTGTTTTTTGTTTTTAAAAACAAACCTGCTGACAATTTTTGGAACTGATTTATTGGAAAATTAGATCCAGATTTTAAAGACCATGGAATAGAACCCCAAAGGGTATTTTCTTGGCATGTGAGTGAATTTGTAAGTGGACTAATGTATCAAGTAAATGGAAGGCCACCATCCCATTTTATAGTATGGCTCTGCCCTTCCTCCATGTTTGACTTGGCACTAAACCAGCAAGAGGATGATGTATCCTAAAACTGTCCCAGACTACTGACCATTAGGCCTTGAACATTGGAGTGGTAAATGTTCAGTAGTCTTCTGATTGAAACATTCCTATGTTAGTAAAGTTGCTGTCTGACCTGGCTGGCCTAGCATTGATTTCTCATCTTGTGTCCCATTACACAGCAGACTATACTGAACTTTTTTTGGCCTGAATGAAAAGTGAGAAGGACAAAGAGGCGGGGAAGAAGAAAATAAATATAGCCAGAAGAATCTAAAAGCCTTAAAGAGAAAAGTGGGGGAGAGAGACCGAGAGAAAAACCTTGAAGTGAAATTAAGCTTATAGATAGATTGTTATCAAGGACCAGAATCATTAAAGCTGTTGGTAGACAGCTCTTTACCTGCTCCTGGAGCCAGACTGTTCTCTGACATCAGGAGTCAAGAGTCATCTCATCAATAAATGCACATACTGCATTTTCAATTGAAACCTGAGTGAACATTTAGAAGGGTGTATGGAGTGTGGGAGAGCAGAAAGCCGTATACATTGAGAGAGTCAGAGGACAAGTTCTCAGCAGTATAGCTGAAGGTACTACATAGAAAACTCATAAAAGGTAGATTACTATCGATTTCTTGCCCCTTTCCCTCTTTAAATAGATTGAGAACAATTTTGCTTTTCATTCTGAGCTGGCTAATTCTTAAAGGGTTGATGAAGTTTCCTAAAGCCAATTTCTTACTATAGCTGGCCTAAGTGATTTCAAAGTATTTTATAGCATGTAAATTGAGCGGAGGCCCATTGATTTTGCATAGGGACCAGATTATTAACTTGCATAATTAGCCATTTCTCCATTAATAGGCCTGCTGCTTGATGGGCCTGCCCGTGAAAAGAAAAGACAGTGATGGCTTCTAAGTGGTGTTTTATAACAGATGCCATCATCCAGCTGTTTCTGAGCAGGTGTCTCTCACTCTCATCAGTGTCAGGGAATGTTTTCTTGAAATACAATTTATAAGGAAGATTTTGCTTACAGGGAATTCTTTGTACACTACACAATTGAACAGAAATCTGGGTTGCATTCATCCTTGTAAAAGTTTAATGTAACTCCTCTCCAGTGCCTGCAAGTTAGGTTTTATAAGTAGGCAACTGTACTGTCTTAGACAAGTGTGCAAAAATGGGCCAAATCAGGAATGATTGTGCATTACTGAGGCACGTACGGGCAGGGGGGAGAATGCCATAATGGCTCCTTCACATCTTATCTAGCCTGTGTTGGGTTAAATGAGACAGTCACTGATTTGAACTGAGGAGAAGGGAAACGAAAAGTAACACTGTGGATTGATCTGCTGGTAACAAAGGAGAAAGTGAGTGACAATTCAACCCTCTAATAAAGCCCAAGATCTCACCCAGACACTCTAAGCACTGAGGTGTTCAAGCTCAAATTGAGGTCACAATGTGGTATACATATATCCCTTTGCTGCTGCTCCACCACCAGTTTCATAGAGGTGTTAGGTGAAGAGAAATAATTGCACTGTTGTTCAGATAAGCCTTCCACTATTATGGAGTGCCCTTATTTTATTTTATTCCCTAACTTAATTTAGTTTACTGAACTTGACTAAAATACACCCACAGTTCTATTATGGTGTGTAAATGTGGAATGATGATTCTTGTATGAGCTTTCAGTTGATAGGTCACCCAAAGAGGGCCCTATTTCCCAGGTCAAAGCTGTTTGAATTTTCCACCCTTCATTTTTTTAATTTTTTATTTTTACCAAAGATCCAGAATCACATAGCTAAAGCTGGAACCCAGGGAGTCCCACAGTCAGTCTCCCAAGCGTGGTGGCTCCTTTTGGCTAACATGAGAGTATCTGAGAGACTGGCTATTGATTTAGATCTCACTGGTGCAATGCCATTGGCTGGTGCAGTGTAGGGAATGAGGAGCCTGTAGCCTGGAAGACTTGAGTGGAAGAGGCTTCATTCCAGTCTATTGGTCTCAGATATAACAGGGCAAATATGGCTGCTTAGCCCATTCATCATTTCTGTGGCTTTTGAAATGGAGAGTGGAAGAGTGGTGGCAAAAACATGGCAGTGCTGGAGGCAGAGAAGATCACTGCAATGAACAATGGGAAGTCAAGGAACAGTGGAAGAAAGCAAGAGCAACAGTGATGACTTGAGAACAGGATGAGGAGGGGAAGGCTCTGGAGAGGCTGGAGACACCACCACCATCATCACCACACCACACAGATTTCTAAAACAGCTAGGGAGCATGTACAATATATGGTCCATGTGAGTATATGCCTATACACTGATAACAAAGAACTTAAATAACTTAGGATGGTCTTGGTCATCCTGAAGTGGGATATGCTGGAGCAGCCTGTGGTGTTGAATGATTTATTAGATGTATCTACGTAAATTGGTGGTTTATGAACTGATGAGATAGTTTGGGGGAGGATTTAAGGCTCAGCCCAGTACTGAATTAATCAGATAGGGAGGGACTGCCACTGTCTGAGAGAAGGTAAGATAGGAACCTACACTTGCTGAGAGAAGATAGGGTCTGACTGAGAGACAGTTAAAGATTAGAGAGAGAACAGATAGAAATTTTAGAACTTGTGGGAAGAAAACTAAGCAAGTTCCAAGATGGCGGGTGGCAGCAGCAGCACTTTAAAGCAGCAGCGGCATCTCGCCGTTTTTGAATTTCGTTTATTGCTGTGCTGCCTTGTTTTTTATTTCTAATCCGGTTCTGGGCTGCTGGGGCTTTGAGGGGGGACTTGAAGGGGGAGCTCACCTGTGAAGAAGAAGCGAAGAAGAAACGCTGTTCCACTTGCTTCGACGAGGTTGGTTTGAGCGTATCCCCCTCCATCCCCAATCCCCTCCACTTCGCCGACCACATGCACAGCCCACGGCCTGACACCAATCTCCACCACCCGCGGGGCTCAATTTCCATCAAGAGCCAGTGGGTGAGTCTCTGGCTGGCGGTTTCTCTCCCCTCGCTCAGCTGTAAGTCATCCAGCATGGAGGACAGTGCGGCATCAATCATGGCAGCAACGGGTGTCTCTTTCCTCCTTCTTTGAGCCCCCGTTTGATCCTCCGCCTAGCTTGACCTCCATCTGGAGCCAGCGGACTGGCCGCTGCCGGTGCTCCCTCGATTCTGCCCCAAGACTACCATTTTTCCTGGGCTGTTGTCGGTGTTCTGTCCACCCCTCCGGTTTACCACCTGGCTCGCTCCCGGCTAGAGCCCTTACAGCGGACTTGTTTCAACCGAGGATTGCGGCAGACCCGGCTTCTTTCCCAGTTGGCCGGTCGAGGACTGGGCTGTGGGATTTGTCAGTATTGACTTGGGTGGTTGCAGTCATCTGCTCCCCCCCCATCCCCATTGCTCTGTCTGGATGCCTCATCTGCTCCCTGTCCTGCCTGGCTGCTTGGACCATTGTGCGGACCTTCATCACCCCCCGTGGCTTCAGCTTTGGAGCCTCTCAGCTGATGCGGTGTTTCCATCTGACTGGGGTAGCCATGCAGAGTCCCTCTCTCCTTGGTCGCCAGATAACAGCCTGGACAGGCAGCTGTAGTTGTCACTCCGTGGCTGCCCGTCCTCCGGCTCACCAACTGATCCCCTGTTGTGAGGTCATGGTTTCCATCTGAGGCTGCTGGGTTCGCATTCTATCCATCTTGCCTTGTCGCTTTCCTCTGCTGCCCTGCTCAGGCATTGCCGGAGGCTGCTCTTGGACCTTAGCCTGCCTTAGGACCTGCCATGGTGCTGCATTTGATTCGACCACCTGGAGCTGGTGCCCCCTGACCATCTGTTCGGCATCGCAGAGCCTCCTGTGGACTATGGGGTGCCCGAGGGTGCTTCTTTACTCACATCGGACCTGGATTTGTATCCACCGCTGCCTGAAGTGGTGCTCTCCACCCCCCCACTGGTGCTCTGACTTGTTGAACTGGCCTTTGGATGGGGATTTGGGTGTTTTCTGTGATGCTCGGTGATTTGTTTGACTTGTTGCCATTCTGCTGAATTTTCCAACTTTTCTTTGGCCATTGCAGCCTCGTTGAACTGGCCTGTCCTTGAAGATCACACTGTCTGGCATGCTGTTTAATCACCACCTGCTGTTAATCATGCCAGTGACTGCTGTGCCAAGGTCCTTTGTTATATCTCCCCCGCTTGCTTCCCCCTGTTCCATCCATTGCTCTGGCTTTGTTCGCCCAGTAATATAGTAGTTTATTGCTTTTTGGTGTTATTAATTTTATTTTTGTAGTTTATTGCTTTTTGTGTCTAATTTTATTTTTGTTCTATTGTAATTGTTATTAATTTAGCATTGTTGTTTATTGCTTTCTGTATTCTTAGTTTTTAGGGTTTTTTTGCCATGTTGGCGGGGACTCACATACCGACTGTGTCGGACCGTAGACGATATGCTAGGAGCTGGGGGTTAGTCGGATAAGAAGAACTCGGGTCAGGCAACTCGTGCCTATCGCACATTCTGACCCCCCAGCTCACTGCCACGTGTCCTGGAGCCATCCCGCCAGTGCCCACAACCTGTCCTGCCTCTTATGAATGCCAGATAGGTCCAAAATAAGATCCCTGTCATCTATGATTCCATCACTGATGGGAGGGCTGATCTGGCTTGTATTACCGAGACCTGGGTGGGTGCAGAGGGGGGGGACTTCACTTGCTCAGCTGTGCCCACCTGGGTTTCTGGTTCAGGGAGTGGGCAGGTTGGAGGGTCAGAAGAGGGGTTGCCATCGTGTACAGGGATACCCTTCATGTCAGCAGGGCCTCGTCATTGGTAAGTTAGGGGCTAGAACGCCTTCACCTGTTGGTGGGACAGCAGGATAGATTTGGCATTGTGCGGGGCTACCGTGCTCCCTGCAACCCAGCACAATCCCTCCCAGAGCTCTCGGAGTTCATCGTGGCGGCACTTTTGAAGTCCCCCTGCCTTCTGGTGATGGGGACTTCAATGTGCATGCTGGCAGTGGACTTTCTGGTGCAGCTCTGGAATCATGGAGTCCATGACCTCCATGAGCCTATCCCAGCATGTTTTATGTCCCACCTACAAATCAGGGCATACCCTTGACTTGGTTTTTAGCTCCATGCCGGGAAATTCTACTCTGGAGGAAGGGGACATTGTCTCTCTGCCTGTGTCATGGTCAGACCATCACCTGTTGACTTTTTCCCTGTCGGTTGCAGCCCCTCCCCGTGGGGACCTTTGGCCTCCTGTGTTGGCCCGCCCCCGGAGGCTCCTGGACCCAGCCCGGTTCCAGGATGCCTTCGGCGAACTTCCTGGTGGCCTGGCTGATGCTCCGGTCGAGGCTGCAGCTGACCTCTGGTTTCAAACAGCTGCCCGTGTGGTCAACCGGATCACCCCCAAGCGCCTTCTCTGTAGCAGAGCTCGACCTTCGCCGTGGTTCACGGCGGAGTTGAGAGTGATGAAGCAGAAATGGAGAAGGCTGGAGAGCAGCTGGAGGAGAACCTGGATGGCAATTAATAAGGCTGTTGTCCAGACCAGATGCTACTCGCGAGCGATCAGGGAGGCCAAAACATCCTATTACTCCCTGAGAATTGGTGAGGTGTCGAACTGCCAGGCGGAGCTTTTCCGGGTGGTCCAGGACCTCACCAATCCTACTCTAGCAGGGCCTCCTCCTACTGAGTTCAGTATTGAGAATTTTGCAGTCTTCTTTCAATCCAAACTAGAGGCCATCCATGCCGCTCTGGTTGCACTAGCCCTTCCCCGCCATCCCCAGTCACTGCACCCCCCTGTTCTCCTCGCTTGGATGAGATTTGGCCTGTTTCCTCTTTGGAGGCCTCCAGGGCAATTGCCCACTGCTGGCCCACATCCACCCCCTTCGATCCCTGCCCCTCCTGGCTGATAAAAGCTGCCTGAGGGACTATGCCTGAATGGGCATCTGCCATCGCCACCGCCTCCTTTAGCGAGGGGGTTTTTCCCTCCCATCTGAAGAAGATGGTGGTTAAGCCCATTCTTAAAAAAACAAGGCATGGCAATGGACCAATTGGTGAATTATTGGCCAATTGCCAATGTCCCTTTTTGGGCAAGGTAATCGAGAGGGTGGCCGCAGTCCAGATTCAGTCTTTTCTGGAGGAACAACAGTGCCTTGACCCATGCCAATCCGGGTTCAGGCCCGGCCGGGGGACCGAGACAGCTCTGGTCACGCTGCAAGATGACCTAATCCGGGCGGCCGACAGGGGTTTCTCTACCCTGTTGGTTCTCCTGGATTTGTCAGCGGCCTTTGATACTGTCAACCATGGTATCCTGCTGGGCTGGCTCTCCAAGGTAGGAATCGGAGGCACTGCTCACAGTTGGCTCCGGTCCTTCTTGGAGGACCGTCCCCAGCATGTGCAGCATGGCGGAGAGTTGTCGGCCCCGTGTATACTCCCCTGTGGGTTTCCGCAGGGGTCGTCTCTCTCCCCCATGCTGTTCAACATCTATGTGAAGCCGCTGACTAGGGTCATAAGGAGATTTGGAGTCTGCTGCCATCAGTACGCTGATGACATGCAGCTCTATCTCTCCTTTTCCACCTCTGCAGTGGAAGCTGTCCGGACCCTCGACCAGTGCCTGGATGTAGTCTTGACATGGACCAGGGCCAACAGGCTCAGGCTCAACCCCGAGAAGACAGAGGTGATGTTCTTCGGGAGTTCCCCATCTGGGTATGGAGGCCCTCTTCCCAGTTTGGATGCGGTCCAGAATCTGGGCATTGTTCTGGATCCGGCGCTCACCTTGGAGGCCCAGGTGGCCGCCGTGTCCAGATCTGCTTTCTACCACCATCGGCAAATTGCCCAGATCCGTCCCTATCTATATAGGGACTCTCTGAGAACAACGGTGCAAGCGCTGGTGATCTCGAGGCTGGACTACTCAAGGCTGGACTACTCGAGGCTGGAGGCATATGGTGACCTTGTCATTTAATTTAATTTATTTTTTTTTTGCCCGCGCCGCCCCTTGTTGAGGGTTTCCCCCTCTTTATTTTATTAGGTTTTTTTTTATTTGTCCTTTTTACTTGTTATACACTGTTGGTTTTATTCTTGTTTGTAAACCGCCCAGAGTTCCTTCTGGAAGATGGGCAGTATAAAAATGCAATAAATAAATAAATAAATAATAAATAAATACTGCAATGCTCTTTAACATGGGGTTGCCCTTGACTCTCCTCCAGCGTTTGCAGTGGGTACAAAATGCGGCAGCCAGGCTGGTGGTGGGTGGGTGTCGTTATGACCACATCACCCCAGTCCTGGCTCGCCTGCATTGGCTGCCCGTTGCATCCCGGATCAGATTCAAGGTCCTGGTTTTAGTTTATAAAACTCTCCATGGCTTGGGCCTGGACTACCTGTCAGAGCGAATCGTCCAGCGATCAACTTCGGCCCGTCCAATTCGGCAGTCGCGAGCACACTCGCTCAGGGTTGCCACCCCTAAAGAAGCCAGGAAAACATCTACCTGTAATCAGGCCTTCTCTGTGGCTGGCCCTTCCCTATGGAACAGCTTACCGAGCAAAGTGCGCTCTGCAGAGTCCCTGCTAGCTTTTTGCCGAGCATTAAAAACCCTGCTCTTTAGCGAGGGTTTTGGCAATTTAGTTTAAGGGTTTTTTGTTTTTGTTTTTTTGCCCTCATCATCTGTAGTGCTCGCCTGACTATGCGCTGTCGCAGAGCTTTCGTATGCTTTATGATGCCCAAGTTGTCTATTATGCTGTTTTTAAATTGTTTGTTGTCCCATCTGTATGGTTTGCTGACGTGTTCAGCCCTGTAAGCCACCCAGAATTCCCCGTGGGAAGATGGGCGGGATACGAATTCAATAAATAAATAATAAATAAATAAATAAGTGTTGAGTGTTTGTAAACTTAAGAACAGGGTGTGCATGTGAACAAATTTGTCAGTAACCAAACTTTAGTGGGTTTGAGCTATATTCTTCTTTTTGCTTGTACCTAAACATATTACCTTTATGATTTTAATAAATGAACTTATTTTACCTTTATTCAATTTAAAACCAGTCTGAAAGCATTAATTTACTAGAGAAGCTAGTTGGTGGCTGCAAGGAAATTAGGAATGATGGGACATAGAGAGATTTCTGAAGCTGTAATATTAACTGCACAATTTGTCCTTCATATAGAATTCTTTATCTAAGGTATGTAGAAGTTAGCCATAACAATTCTTTCAGCACAGAGAAGTACAGCTACCATTGGACAGTTTGTATCACATGCCATATCAAAGCTTCTGGGAACAAGAAGACAAAGATAAGCTATTAATGTATTCATTTGACATTGCTTTGGGAAGATGATGCCTGATTCAATTAGATAGTGTTAGGTCTATTTAGCTTAAGCAGAATGGCTAAATGCAACCAGTTAGAGAGAATAACCTTGTCCTTTTATTGTTTTTTTTTTTAAGGAAAATAAGTTCATATCTTGAGTCTGATAGGTATTTTTTAACATTTTTCTGAATCTTTTTCTAGTATTACTTTTGTTCTTCTAACTTAGTGTAGAAATAAAGCTCCATATAAATATATCTTGCCTTGCATGGATCATTTTAAAGAACCCAGTGGAACCTATTATTGCCTATTTGGGATTTTTGTTTTGTTTTGGGGAATGTTTGTTTAAGAGAGAAAGCAACTTCCCTGAATGGAATCTAGATTGCTTGCCTCAGCCTATGGCAGCAAAATACGTTTCAGTGCAGTGGCAGTGAAAGAGAAAAATTAGAAGTGGTGCTTGTCAATAATCTCTGAAAGGGCTAGAAAAAAACTGGGGTGGGGGAATGGGTCATAATCTATTTAAACACACACACACACAACACACACACACACACACACACACACACACACACACACACACACACACACACACACACACACACACACACACATTTGAGTTAATCATAGAAGTTGTTTCTAAGCAGGGAATAACTGCTGATGTACATTTTAAGGGTGCATGAATCACATGGAGGCATGATTTGATGCCAAGACACAAAGAGAAAGAGTAAAATCAGTTTTATAACACTATGTGCCCATCCCTAGTAGGAACAAAGGGTAAAGCATGCCATCCAAAAAGAAAGTGGGACCAAGTCCCTCTATGGCTGAAGTCAACTCTCATTCTTGCACCTACAGCCCAACAGGACTCATGAGATGATTGGATTTCACCCATATGCTACAGATCAGCAACACCAGAGCAGCCACAACCAAGACCTGTAGGGCAAGTCCTACAGTCAGTTCTTCAAAATATTTTCCAGACGTAATGGCAGTATTCCAGCACATCTGGATCACTAGGAACATGAAAAGGATTTGTGGTGTGCCTAAACTTTCTCTGATTCCAGTTATTTACCCATTTGGTGGCAACCTTGGGAGGCAGGTTGAAGATACAATCAGATACAGGAGGTGGTTTGGCTTTCAGAGTTTAGCTTGAGAGATTGTGATGTGGGCAGTAGTGTCCAACTGGGTGTTGTTGTTCAGTCGTTCAGTCGTGTCTGACTCTTTGTGACCCCATGGACCAGAGCTCACCAGGCCTTCCTGTCTTCCACTGCCTCCCGGAGTTTTGTCAAATCCATATTGGTTGCATCGATGACACCGTCCAACCATCTCATTCTCTGCCATCCTCTCTACCTTTTGCCTTCAATCTTTCCCAACATCAGGGACTTTTCCAAGGAGTCCTCTCTCCTCATGAGGTGGCCAAAGTTCTGGCCTCTGTCTTCTCCCAAAAGGAAAATCAATGCTCAGTTTATACTTATAGAATAAGTGAGTCAGTGAGGAGGTTGCTGTCCAAAATATATTAAAAGATTGATGGAAACTCTAAACTTGGAGCCTCAGCTTCAAAATCTGTCCTTCCAGTGAACATTCGGGGTTGATTTCTTTCAGGATGGATAGGTTTGATCTCCTTGCAGTCCAGGGGACTCTCAAGACTCTCCTCCAGCACCACAGCTCAAAAGCATCAATTCTGTGGCGATCAGCCTTCTTTATAGTCCAGCTTTCACTTCCATACATCACTAACTGGGTAGTTGGGTCAAATATACTCACTTTTTAAAAAAGAATTATTTCCCATTGTTGTGACAGGCACTCACTGGCAAGGGGAATTATCTGACAGATGGGTAAAATTTTGGTGTGACAATCAGATGGCTGTCACTGTGATGAAAAGGCAGTTTTCCAAGCTGAAAATGGATATGAGATTTGTCCATTGGTTGGTGTCTCTTTGCTTGTCCAGTGACATCACTTTTCCAGCCAGGTTTGTTCATGACCTTGATAATAACAGTATTGCAGATGTCCACTTTTGGTTCCAGGGAGACAGGTTCTGTAATTTAGCACCACAGTCATTCCTAGAGGAGCTGTAGAGCCTTGGAATGGGAGACAGTCATTACAGCATTCAATTACATTCTTCCAATAACATTATGGGTGCACAGTAGATTGCTTCCCTGCTTTCTTGGGATACATAGGACATTTTCCCTCTTTCCCAATATCAGAGGCTGCAATACTAGCATACTTGGCATTACTCTTCTTCGCAGAACCTTCTCAAGATTGGCAGTGATATAACTGAGAGAGTATCATCTTATAAATACTTGGAATGCTTTGTCAAAGATAACTGGGATTGTTCATGTGAATTTCATTTTAAAATTGAACAAGCTAGAAATTCCTTCCAGAAAATGAGAAACCGGGACTTATCTATCATACTTCGTACTTGAATAATTTGCTCCTATGTATTCAGCATACTTCTCTGTGGTGTTGAAACTTGGACCCTTACAGACACATTATGCAGGAAGCTGGAAGCATTTGAAATGTGGACATACAGACAAATTCTGAAGATACCTTGGATTGCCAGAGTCACTAACGTGGCTGCATTCCAGTGCATGAATAAAACTTTAGAAATCCTCAATATTGTAAAGAGAAGAAAACTGTAGTATTTCGGACACATAATGTGCAGTAAGAAATACCATCTGCTGCAAGTTATCCTTCAAGGAAAAATAGATGGGAAGCGTTGCTTGGGGTGTAGAAGAACATTCTGGATTAAGAACTTAAGCCAATGGTCTGCAGTGAGCACAGCTTTCTATTTAAAATAGTTTTAGATAGAAACCAGTTCAGGCTACTGATCACCAACATTTAAGGACATGGCACTTGAAGACGTTCTTTGTTTCCTACTGAGTCACCTCCATGGGGTCTGCTATTCCAAAGTTCCAAAGTACGTTTAAATACAGTATATCCTAAATGGTAGGGCTGAAGATTGCCCCAAATTGTATACATTTTATTTGGGTACACAGTGGGTATGTGGAGTTCTGCAAACTCTTAGTTACAAGCAGTGATATTAGCTCCATTTAATTATCTTTCGGGTGACAATTTGCCAACATAATTACTTTTTAAAAGTAACATAGCAATTAGTTAGGTTGCTTTTTGTTTCAGCAGAATTAGTAACATTCACTCTAAAATGTATACTGAGGTAGATATAAGGCATTAAAATACTTTATGTGTCTATATAATTTAATTTATTCCATTTATGCACTCCCCACCTAGCTACAAAGCCACTCTGGGTATTTTACAACAACAAACAAAACAATTACAACAAACAAAACAATTACAACAACAAATAATGCCAAGGAGAAAAAATTAATGTGAGCAAAATAAAATAAAATCTAATTTAAGAAACAATTCAAATATATTTAAATAATTCAGTTCAATATGTTTAAGAAAAAATAATAAAATAACTTAGAGTTAATGTGTATCACTCACATATTACCCTTTAAATAATGCATAATTATAGCGTGGTTTCTCCCAAAATTTAAAATTACTTTTTAAATGCTAACAGTGTCCTCTCTAGGCTGTGGGTACTTGTTCGTTCTTAATATCCAGATGTTTTAATATTGTCTTAATATCCAGATTAATGACAATGAAAGAAGAAAAGCGTGATCATATTAAAAGCTTTTTAAATGTCTACTAAAATAATCTCAAAGCAGGAACTGGTATAAAAATCTATGTAGAGCAAATAACTTCAGATCTATGCAAACTATTATTAGACAACATGCTGGTTTAGGCAATCAAAGCCAATATGTATGTTTCATTCTGCCACAGCTGCTTTAGAGCAATATGAACATATAACTCATCCAGGTGAGGCCAAAAAGAAGAGAAGAAAATGGAGAAGTTTAATATAGTGCAATACTAACCATGCTGGTTTTCAGCCTTTCAAGAAATGGTGCCTCCATCCATCCCAGCACGATGTCATCAATGGCTCTGAGAACTACAGATGCTCTAGTCACTGAAGAGCTTTACTATATTAATTATTAATGATAGTCCATTCCTCCATATGGTGTCACTGGAAACTGTCCCCCATCCAGGGTGGTGCTGACTAAACACGGACTCCAGTGTCCATAGCTGAGGCAACAAGCTGGTCAGTATTTTTGTTACAATAATCAGACCAAAACAACTACTGTGGCATTCCCCATGGGCAATGCATGCCAGCCCAGCCTGAGGAATGAGAAGTGGACCAGGGCTACCAGTGTAGGAGCAGGACCAATTAAAGAAGCTAGTTCAAACAAGACCAAAATCACTGCAAATTGCTATACTCAGCATTGGGACATTGACCAGATGCAGTCATTGTATTGATGTGGCATACATTCAAGAGACCAGATGGAAGAGAGAGAAATCAAAGGACACTGGAGAGGGTTACAAGCTGATTTATCAGGGCACATTCAGCAATAATGGTGCTGCCATTGTTGTGAGCAAGGACCTCTTCACTCATGTGCCTGAGGTCCAGACTGCCTCATGTCTGTCACCATTGACATGAACATCCACTGACTTCAGGTGTTTTCTGCCTATGCCCCACAAACAGGACTTGACAAAGACCCCAAATGTCAATTCTGAAATGAATTAGAGGCCAAAATCACTGCCTCTCCTGGAGAAGACCTGCTACTCCTCTGTGGCGACATGAATGGCCATGTAGAAAGCATCTAGCATGCATTCTAGTGCTGTGAAAACCAAGGTTATGGAAACCATAATGAATATGGAATAGTAGTCCTTGACTTCACAGAAGCAAATTATCTTGTAATCTGTAACATGTTTTTCAAGAAACCTATAAACTATCTCGTCACCTATATCAGTGGCAGAAATAGTAGTCAGGTTGATTTTATTCTTCTGAGAAAGCATGATTTCCCCATAGTATCCAACATGAAGGTTATCCCCTCTGACCTCCACACGCTACAGCTCAGATCACTTGTTAGAGCTCTAAACATAAAAGGCCATAAGCAAATGTGTGGTACCCTGTGTCCAGAGAAGTTCAAATGGTGAATGCTACAGAAGAAGCTACAAAGAAGTGATGATCAGAAAAATCATATTTCCACCCATCAATGGTGCCTTAAGCAGGATCACTTGAACAGCATTTTGTGACCCTGTTTCTAGCACTGTCAGAGAAATCCTTGGTGTCACAAAATTGGGTTGCTGTTACATTGACAGCCAGGCATAGGTGTGGACTGAACAAGTGCAGAAGAACGTGCAAGAGACGAAGAAAGCCTCTAAGAAGTGGCAAGCAGATAAGACCAATTAAAATTAACGAACTATGTTACTATCAAACAAGCAACCCTGGTGCTGACTGGGCCAGGTTTAAAGGGGTCCAGCTGGTAACATCTCAGAAGGAGCCCTTTAAAAATGGCTCCCGGAGTCCTGGTCACCAAATCTGGTGTCTCTAGGACCCAAAGGAACTGTTTCATTTCATTTTATTTTGTTTCATTTGGAATATTTTTATTCTGAAAGAAATCAACCCTGAATGTTCACTGGGAAGACAGATTTTGAAGTTGAGGCTCCAATACTTTGGCCACCCTCATGAGGAGAGAAGACCCCTTGGAAAAGTTCCTGATGTTGGGAAAGATTGAAGACAAAAGGAAAAGGGGATAGCAGAGAATGAGATGGTTGGACGGTGTCATGAGTGCAACCATCATGGATTTGACCAAACTCTGGGAGGCAGTGGAAGACAGGAGGACCTGGTGTGCTCTGGTCCATGGGGTCATGAAGAGCCAGACATGACTGAACAACTGAACAACAACAAAAAGCACTATATTTGCATAAAAGATAAGGATGGCAAAAGAGAATATGCAATTGGCAAACAAGAAATCCTGCAACAATAAAACCATTTGAATGAAATCTCCAATACTGAATTTCAACAACCACCAATCCGCATGCCAACCTATGGACTAATTCTGCCTATTGCCACCAAAAAAGTCACCAATGCATTAGACATTATGAATATTAAAGTTTCTAGATTTGATGATGTGCCCATTGATTTTTGAAAGCTCCAATTGAACTTGAAGGCACAAGGATACCGTTCCTGCCAGAATTCTTCAATCCTATAAGGAACAGCAGCCATGCAGCAGCTGACTGATCAATGACCATAACAGTCTCATGTTTGATGACTGATCAGTGAACATAGCAGTCCCATGAACAAGGGTGACTCAGCCAACTGTTCCAGCTATCACACAATCCACCACCAATCCCACACTATTAAGATCTTTGAGAAAATTCCGGACTAGCACATTCTCAACATTGTCCAACTTACCACCAACCAATGTGGCTTCATCAATGGATGCAGAATGGCCAATGCCATCTTTGTGGTTTGTCAGCTCATAGAAAAACAATGATAGAAGACCAAACACATGACATTCCTAGACCTGAAGAAGGCATTTGTCTGTGTTCTGCATCAACTGACATGGTCTACACTCCATAACCATGGAGTGCCAGAACCACTCATCAACTGGGTCAAAATGCTAAACAAGAATACCAGCAGCCATGTGAGATGCTCAGCTGGCCCCTCTAACAGTTTTCCAGTGAGAGCTGGAGTGCACCAAAAGCAAAGCAAAGCATTCTGCTTATGTATCACCTTATAGTGCTCAAAGCACTCTCTGGGCAGTTTGCAATTTAATTCTGGAGGCTAAACATTGCCCCCCTCTGTACACATCTGTACACTCATTTTACGTACCTCAGAAGGATAAAGGGCTGAGTTAAGCATGAGCTGGCTACCTGGGATTGAACCCTGGTTCATGAGCACAGTTTTGGTGCATTACAACAGTTTCACCACAGCACCATGAGGCTCCACCAAGGCTCTGCACTGTTGCCATTCCTGCTTATACTATTGATGGCTGTGTTGTGTGTGTTGTGTCATTACAGTCGTGACCGACTCTTCGTGACTCCAGTCACATTGTGACTGCCTAGATGCCCTAAGCACATCTGATCTCACTTGATTTCGGAAGCTAAGCAGGGTCAGCCCTGGTTAGTACTTGGATGGGCAACCACCAGGGAATACCAGGTGCTATAGGCCCCTGGAGTAGGAACTGGCAAACCACTCCAGCATTCCTGCCAAGAAAACTCCATGGACATTGATGGATACCATAACACAAGACCTGCAGGAAAATGATCCCTGAACCATCCTCTATGCTGACAATGTTGCTGCTCCCACTAGGAATGAACTGCAGTGAAAAGTTCAGATATGGAATGACCATCTCAGCCACTTTGGGCTCTGCCTAAACATCAAGAAAACTGATAGCTAGAGAGTGTTGCCACCATTGGAATTCTCCAAATAAATGGAGAAAACCTAAAGAAGATTGATATCTTCTAATACAGTGGAACCTTGACTTACATGCTGCTTGACTTGCAGCATATTTGACTTGCAGCAAGAAGGGGCTGTTTGACTTGAGTCGCAGGCTTTGACTTACAGCTCGGAGCCCTGGCGCAAGGCACCGGAATCGGGCGGCAGCCACGACCCAGCATCGCAGCTGCTGCCTCCAAAGTGCTCCTGCCTTCTTCCTCTCCTCTGGCAGGAGCGGCTTCGGCGAGGCCAGCTCCGAGCACCTGGAGCTGGTCCTTGGCCTCACCAAAGCTGCCGCTGCTGCTGGAGGAGAAGAAGGGCTGGGAGCTTGGGGCTGGCCTCGCTGGTTAGACAGTTGGCTCAGTCTTGTAAAAAATCTGGCTGCAGAAGTCTGGTCCACAATGGAAGCATTTTAGTTGGGGAGCTGTATAGTTGTGGGACTCTAATGGTAAGCATAGAGTTGTTCAGAACTTGGAACATCAGGTTAAAAATCAGTAAAACTTAAATGTTAGACATTGTTGCTATGAACATTAAAAAGTGGAGGAGTATAACTTGTGGACTATAATTCCACTGCCGCCTCCTCTCTTTGAAGAGACATTTCATTTACATCTCTGGAAGGAATCTCCTATCCCAGTCAAATTTGTGTTAAATTGCTGTTTTCGGGGGTCTTTTTCATCATCTGGAACGGATTAATCCACTTTCCCATTACTTTCTATGGGAAAAGTTCATTTGACTTAAGGCATGTTTGACTTATGTCTAGTCCTCTGGAACAGATTAATGATGTAAGTCAAGGTTCCACTGTATATTGGCTCCCATCCCCAAGGTAATGGTGGCATCAATGGCGATGCGCAAGCAAGGGTGAATGCAACCCGGTTGTGATGGTGAGAACTCATCTGTGTGCTTTGCAACGGACAAATGCCAGTCCATCTCAAATCTAAGATTTACAAGAGAATTTTAATGGCATGGAATGCAGAGCAGCAACATTGGGCATAGAGAGCCGCCTCCATGCTATGGAAACATGTATGCTCCACTGGGTTTCGAATATCTCTCTACTCGACCATTTCATAAATTATACTACCTGACAGCAACTAGGTGTGGTATCAATAATGGAGAAGGGATCAGAAAAGCAGACCCCACAGCTGCAGGAAAATGCTAGGAACAACAACAACAACAACAACAACAACAACAACAACAACAACAACAACAACAACAACAACATATATTTACTATTCTATTAGTTGGTTTAGTAGACAGTAGGGAGGTAAGTTATGTAAATGAATGAACCCATGACTGCACATCATGGGTTCATATCAAAATCATTATTTGAAATGGAATTCATCATTTATCCAATATTGTACTCCATAGAGAAGTTTTGAAGATAAAATAAGCTATTTCTATCCATAGGTGTCCTGTGATCCAAAGGGGAGTGGGGAAGAATCTCAGCTTGGAATCTTGGGGTGAAGTTCCCTTTCCTGATATGTATAGTGGAATGACTGTCTCTTGGAGGGAAAGCTGCATAGAAATTAACATGGTATCAAAGAAAATATTACATCCATTTCTATAAGCAGTATCTTCAAAGAGCCTGCTCATAACTTTGGCTATGAGCAAGTCCATCAACAGACACAACAATTTATTTCACAAAAGGAAAAACTGAGGACTTGCTTTTTCATTTCCTTTTGAGCTGCCTTAGTAGATTTCCTTGTTTCTCCATGCACTCTGAATAACCTTGAGATACTCTTCTGACTTTTCATCAGGCTATGACAGCTGCTCCTACATGAAATCAGTCTGCTTTTGGGACTGACTTCAACATGCTCTATTGAACTTCATCAAACAAGTCCACTGATGACTAACACAACTTTATTATTATTTTTTTAAAAAAATGATACCAGTTCTCCCAAAACTCCATAAAAGTGGTATTGGTGCCTCTTAATACCTGTTGGAGCAAGAGAGTTTATGGTGATTTAGGGAAAGAAGCAAGGCATTCTCATATCTTGCAGAACAACCTCACAGGGCTACAAGCTTCAGTGTCATCCAAGAGAGACAGAGAGAGATAAAAATCAGAAGCAGGCCTCCAGGACTCATTTTTATTTTGAAAGAATCAAGCTGAATGGGCTAGGTTCAAGCCAACTATTTTCCAATTATAATTTTACATACTGAATTGCTATATGCTTACTGCAGCTCACTGCCATTTTCATACATTAAAGCAAAGTATGCTGTTCATACATAACATCATGGTGCTTAGAGCTCTCTCTGGGCAGTTTAATTATGTAGGCTACACATTGCTTCCTCTCTCCCCATGAGGAGGGCATTCAATTTACCAGCTATGGAAGGATGGAAGGCTGAGTCAACACTGGGCTAGCTTGAAATTGAACTCGTCAGGAGCAGAGTCTTCAATGCATTATTGCAATTTAAATACTGCACTGTGAGGGTCCTAGCTTTTACCTTGTCTTTGTATATTCTCCAAGAAGATCAGAAGGGTGGTTCCTGTGCAGATGTGTGTGTGTGTGTGTGTGTGTGTGTGTGTGTGTGTGTGTGCGCACACACACACGTGTGTGATTGTGTGTGTACATAAAGTATAAAATAGGTTTTACTTTGTCAAAAACATTAAGCAGTGGTTTTCTAGTGCCAAACCCAGGTTTGTTATCCTAATTTAATACGTTAATGCTTCTGCTCAGACTCCCTCCATACTGAGTTTATTGTTATGGTTAACTATATTCTTCAATCAAATGTTATGTATGACTTAATTTGAAAAAACTCTGTTCCACTCATTGCCCACTTCATTTATGTTGTTCCATTAAACTTGAAGTAGTAGTAACCAAGGATACCTTAGGGCCAAACTAAACATCAGCTCCAATCCTATTGCATAATCATGCTTGTGTAACTTGATATTATACAACCAGCAGAGATCTTTGCACGAAAGTGGAAGTGCTATTCATGAAGCACTTTCACAAATGCTTTGCACCATTGGTCAACATGGGATCTGCATCACTAACTGTACAATCAAATTGTTCAATCCTTTGTGCCAGGGTGGAATGCCCAGCACATTTACTCACAGGCACAATGTTACCATGCATTGAGACAAATTTAATTGTGGCCATTAAGTGGAAAATCAATGATTAGATATCTCCTCATCTTCATTTCCTCTTATTTCCTTTGTAGGACCCTCTAAATTCAATTACGGTGTCACACTAGGGGGAAAAATAGCTAAACCTTTCTCATGTATTATTTTCCTAACTTGAATCTCTTCCCTCTATGCTGTTGTTCAACCTAACCAGGAAACAATAGTTTAGTGGTTTGGAGAATAATAATCTTAGTAATCTTAACACTCCAGAGCTGAAAAGAGACCATTTGAAGAGGTGAGTCCAGCCCCTGTCAAGTGGGTACAGGGGTATATTAGTTCCCCCATGCCCCAAAACAGAAATCTAGCAAAAAGTGTAGTCTACCTCTTAGGAATCACTGCTGCCTTCACATTTTGTATTGATTTGTTGAATAAGGGGAAATGGGGAACTTCATGGCTTGAGAATGCACACAATGATCATGAAGACACCTTACTATATAGTTATGCCGTCTATATCATTATCCAGTCTTGCTGCAGAGAGTCCATCCCTAAAGCAGAAAAGGGAGCAAACAATGTAGAAATATAGACACACATGTGGCATTTGGAAAAGGCACACTATTGCAATGAGACAGGAACAGAAACAGTGAGAACATTGATCTGCATTATGAATCAACATCATGTGAATCTGAAAAGCAACAGATGGACTTGCTGGAGCCAGAGATATTTATGGTGTAATCGAGAAGGAGGCAGGTGCAAAGTCATTCTGTGATAAAAGTTTCATTTTTTTGTTACTGGTTCAACTTTTATAGGAATGAACTTTACAAATAGAAATGTTAGAAATAATAGAGTGGCATTGGATCTATTTAAAATGAATAGAAAAAGTGCAAATGATGTAATATGAATGACAGAGGGGGCGTCTAGACAGGAAAATTGGATTGGGCTAAATAAGGCTCAAAAATGACTTGGAAGTACACTCTGGCATTTAAATTGATCCTTCTGTTCAGACACAAACGTATAATTTTCCCACGTAGTTTAGAGACGAGAAACTACACTGTACCTCAAATTGCTCCAATTTTCAAAAGTACAAAACTCATGTCCCAATATCTACTACTTCCTTTCCATTTTTCTTTTCTTTTCTTTTTTTGGGAAGCAGCATAGCACTGATTGTACATACTATTGGAGCAACTTAATATTTAGTTAGCACTATGCTGAGCCCAGGCAACCGGAGGAGAAGGGAAGTTCCCATTGACATCATGAAAGAGGACAGACAGGAAAAGCTGATGCTAGTGAAAATAAGTAGAGGCATAAAACAGATGGAAGAGCTGCTGGCTTGCCTGAGCTTTGATGTGTGCATCCTCACTGCCACCACTTCTGTGACACTTAAGGCTCCATCCCATCTCTGGAAATGGGTGCTTCGGTTAGATACCACTATCACTACTACCAATACCCTCAGCAGTTCCTTTGCCAGCTAGCAGCTTGCCAGCTAACCATGTTTACAAGACATGGCTCCTTTCTTCCTTAGAATGAGGGGGGAATGCATTGTTAGCTCTGGAGCTGCTAGCAGATGACAGGAGCATTCAGTCTCCCTTCCACCAGCCATCACCTTCCCTACTCGTTCATCCCTCCTACAGCTGGCCATCACCACCACCAACTTCTCTTCTGGCAACTTTTTTTCTTTCCACTCTTCCAAGCCTTAATTCAGTGTATATCTGCAATAACATTTAAAAAATATTTTAAACATGAGAGCAGAAAGAACCAAAGAGGAAAGGAGGTTCTCACTGTACCTTGTCACATCACACCCCAGTATAAGGTATAATCCTAACAGTCACCCTAAGGCATACATAAGCACACACCACTGTTTTGATTCAATATGGTTATCACATATGTCAGTGATGGACATGAAACATTGTGCTCCCATTCATTCCATACAACAGGTCTAAAAATGTACAGATAGATATGGAAAAAGAACAGCTGGGTTAACAATCAGATATACATCATGTAGTCACCATGAAATAGAATGATCTCAACTGTCCCGAGTCCCGACGGCAGGAAAAAACAGGGAATAAACTAATGTGATCTACCATGAAATGCATTTAGAAGGATAAAGCATTGCAGTGTAAAATGAAAGCAACCTAATCAGTTTGGGAAAACTGTATATATTGGTAAGTAAACAATGAAAATGTTGGACTGGGCAGTCCTGGAAGCTCCTCAGGATTGGGCCTGGTTAAAATATGGGTGGGAGGGACAAGCAGGGATCTGAAGCAAACTTAGGAAAGAATCCAGTCCAAATCCTAGATGTACCCTTGCCAGTCAGACTTGACAATATTGTCTTGCAATTTACCGCTAATCTCACATAATTATTTTATTTTATTTTATTTTTAATATTTTTACCCCACCATTCAAGTGGCTTACAATAATGAGGGACAGTATACAACCCAGAACATTTAAGACATCTTAGAACATTAAAAGGCATCTTCCCTTGTTCCTAAATACACATTTTCTCAATCTAGTACTTTTCTTATAGATACTGTATATGCATACTTATATATACTTCATGAGCCTTTCTTCTAATGTTATACTTATTATAACTATCTTCCCATAATATGATATTTGCTGTCCAATGAAAGAGAAGAAAGGATATAAATATGTATCATCGAAGGCTTTCACGGCCAGGATCTGATACCTTTTGTGAGTTTTTCAGGCAGTTTGGCCGTGTTCCGGATATTTTTTTCCTGAGGCATAGATATGCTTTATGTCTTTACACTAAAGAGATATTCTGTGAACTGAAGAAAGAAAGAAAGAAAGAAAGAAAGAAAGAAAGAAAGAAAGAAAGAAAGAAAGAAAGAAAGAAAGAAAGAAAGAAAGAAATTCTGCTCTGTAGATTAATTCAGAATGTTTTTATTTGTTAATGTGAAAAGAGATACAGACTGATAAAGTTTTTCTAATGGACTAATCTGTTTCTATTTTTTTGCAACAATCTTAACACCACAAAATGATTTCCTTCCTGTCAATCTTGCTCTCAACTTATTACTATACTTCCATTCTCACTATTGCAAAATGCATGTTTCATTTGTGTTCATTAAATTTGAATAATTTACTTTTATTGTCAGATGGCTGCAAAATTAAGCTGCTTTATGAAAATGTAATAATATATCCTTTGCCTTATTGGATTATTTCAATTTCTTTCTTTCCTTTTTTTTGTAAACACTGAATGATAACACCATATAATCATAAAATTACTAATAAGTGAGTTTGCTGTAGTTCAATCCATAATGAATTCATTTCTCTAAGCTTTCATAGAGAATCCCAGAAGAAAAAAATTTAGATCTGCCTAGCCTAATAATTTGTTCATAGTTTTCTATAACAGTTCCCCAAATCTCTGCCTCCTCCCACACCTGGCATATTGGCAAACATTCCTCTCTGAAGAGGTTGAAATAGTTTTGATGAAGGAGTTGAAATAGTTTTGATGAAGGAGAAAAACATAAGAAGAGTCATGCTGGATCAGGCCAAAGGCCCATCTAAGTCCAGCTTCCTGTATCTCACAGTGGCCCACCAGATGCATCTGGGAGCACACTAGACTAGATATCTGTCTCCTGATACCACTCCCCTGCATCTGGTCCTTGAGGTACCCCGGTTTTAAGCCTGGAGATGATACCTCTTTGTAACCTGTGATGAACTTTTCCTCCAGGAATCTGTCCAATCCCCCTTTGAAGGCATCCAGGCCAGATGCCATCACCAACAAAACACTGGGTAAAAAATATTTTCTTTTGACTGTTCTCAGTCTCCCAACCCTCAGTTTGAGTAGATGTTCCCTAGTTCTGGTATTTTGTGAGAGGGAGAAGAGTGTCCCTCTTCCCACTTTACTCATGCCCTGCATTATTTTGTATGTCTCAATCATATCCCCCCTCAGGCACCTTTTTCCATACTAAAGAGCCCCAAATGTTTTAGCCTCTCCTCATATGAGAGGTCCCCCAGCCCAGTAATCATTTTAGTCGCTCTCTTCTGCACCTTTTCCAGTTCCACTATGTCTTTTTTTGAGATGCGATGACCAGAATTGTACACAATACCCCAGGTGCGGCCTTACTATCGTTTTGTATAATGGCATTATAATGTTGGTTGTTTTACTTTCAATTCCCTTTTTGATAATCCCTAGCATGGATTTGGCCTCCTTAACCCTTGCCACACACTGGGGAGACACCTTAATTGAGCTGTCCACCAATACTCCAAGATCTCTTTCCTGATCCATCATGGATAACTCACAGCCCATGAGTTGATAGATAAAGTTTTGATTTTTTTGCCCCAATATGCATTACTTTACATTTGGCTACATTAAAGCACATTTGACATTTTGCAGCCCATTCCCCCAGTTTGGAGAGATCCTTCTGGAGCTCTTTACAATCTTCACTGGTTTTTACCACACATAAAAGTTTTGTGTCATCTGCAAACTTGGCCACCTCACTGCTTATCCCTCTCTCCAGGTCATTTATGAACAGATTGAAAAGCACCGGTTCCAAGACCGAGCCCTGGGGCACACTGCTTTTCACCTCTCTCCATTGTGAAAATTTCCCATTGACACCTACTCTTGGTTTCCTGGATCTCAACCAGTTCTCAGTCCAGAAGAGGACCTGCCCTCTTATCCCCTGACTGTGCATTTTTCTCAGCAGCCTTTGGTGAGGGCTGTGTCAAAAGCCTTCTGAAAAATCAAGATAGACAATATCCACCAGTTCACCCAAATCCACATGCCTGTTGACCTTTTCAAAGAATTCTTAAAGTTTTGTCAGCGAAGACTTACCCTTACAGAAACCATGCTGATTTTCTCCCAGCAAGATTTGTTCATCTATGTGTTTTAAGATTTTCTCTTGGATGAGGCTTTCCACCATCTTCCCTGGGACAGACGTAAGGCTAACTGGTCTGTAGTTTCCCAGGTTCCCCCTCCTTCCTTTTTAAAAAATCGGTGTGACATCCACTATCCTCCAGTCCTCCGGCACTGTGGCCATTTTAAGAAACAAGTTGTATATTACTGTTAAAAGATCTGCAATTTCTTTTCTCAGTTCCTCAATAACACTTGGGTGGATGCCATCTGGGCCCGGTGACTTATTGATCTTCAATTTATCAATTAAACCTAAAACATCCTCTCTTTTAACCTGTATTTGATTTAATTCTTTAGTCAAGAGGGGCCGTTCGGGCAGCGGAATCTGCCCAAGATCTTCTGTCGTGAAGACGGATGCAAAGAACTCATTTAATTTTCTGCAATTTCCAAGTCCTCCTTTACCTCCACTTTTCCTCCCTCATCATCCAGAGGGCCAACTGGTTCTCTGGTAGGTTTTCTACTTCTAACATTTAAAGAAGGTTTTATTATTTCCCTTTATATTGCTAGCCATATGAAAATTAAAACAAAGGAATTTAAACAGAAGCAAATATTTCCCTGAAAACAGGAAATAGATTGAACTGTTATGTTATGTTGTCAAAAAAGTGAAACCTAATTATAAAGTAAAGGTAATCTACATGCTTAGAACTAAAGAGAAATGAGAGAAGAAGATAAAGCCAAGGTTAATATGTGATTTCAGTCATGCAGTAGCTAACAAAAGTCTTGATGATGATATCAGACCTCATGGGTAAATATATAGAATTATACCAATGGAAGGAATTTATACCAGAACTATAACCTAAAGTTAAGTTAAACTGGAGGCAAGAAAAAGATAATAGAATAGCATATTAAGGTCCATCATCTGAAAACCTCTCCTTTTACCATCAGTCATTAGTTGTATGATTTTGAAATGTCAACTTCTGAAAATATCAAATTCAGACACCCACATTATCCGCAGTTACAGATGTCAGATTACCAAATGCAGCTGTTTAAATGGAATGTATATATAAAATTTAGGATGCATTCATTTACCACTAATTTCTTAGAACTTTGGTGATCTCAAGATGATCATATAATTTATCATGTTTTTCCTGCGGTTCATCCAAGGAATTGAGGGCAGCCTATCAAAGTCCCTTCCTTCCATTTTGTCATCATGACAAACCTATGAGGTAACTTAAACTGAGATTTAGTGGCTCATTTAGGAGAACTGAGTACGCTTTAAGGCTGACAGGAAGTTTTTAAACTTATGACTCTGCAGTTCAAGACTATTAAAAATACCTTACCAATATAAATACAAAATAAATAAATAAAATAGAACCAAGCAGAAACCTTCAATACCACAGCATCATGTCTTTCCAACATGGAAGGAAGAGAAGCCCTTGCTTAATGAGACAGACCCCAAGTTATTTTGAATTGGATTATACCTTAATGCTGCAGTCCTGGACACATATTCTGACAATAAAACACATGGAATTGAGTTGAGCTTACTTCTGAGTAGAGAATTTGTATAAGCATTGCCTATGCACAATGGGTTAACTTGGATTTTGAAATATTTTGATGAACTTTATTGCTTCCAGAGAGATATAGTATGCAAAATAACTTGGAGTGGCCCTTCCCCAATACAATTGTCTACTAAGATCTTGGGAAATGTTCTTTTTAAATGCATCTAATACTCTGAATACGCAAAGCAGTTTGCCATTTCTGAAATCTTATCCTTGCAACAACAGTTTAAAGTAGGTCACTATCTAGTCCTACTTTTTGCTGATGCTACAATGAGGCTCACATTAGCCTAATACTGCCTAATGCACTGATGGCTCAGATAGAATTAAAGTCCACATTTCCTAGATACCTTTCCATTATGCCACACTGGTGTATAATAAAAGTTCTCCATTTCTTATCAGAGACCACTGCAGTCTAAATTTGATGGTGTTAAATCTATCTTGAATTCCCCCACTACTAATACCAGTTGTATAGGGAACTTCGTATTTCCTGACACTAAAGAAAATTTAAAAATATTAGGCTTTGCAAGTTATCCTTATATCTATGAACATTAAGGAGAGTTGTACAACTACTGTAAATCCACATCAAGGCTCTAAAATTACTCTGAAGTGGTAACAAATAGCAAACATTTTGAGCTGGCAGATTAGGTTTATGAGAAGAAAGCCAAGTGAACTAACCAAGTTCTTTAAATGCCACATGTACACAATTTTGTTATTTTACACTAGATTGGCTGTGGCTTGCAGTTGGCAATCTCAGAATGAATTTTCTTAAATGGCCTAATTATCTGACTAAAAAGACCTTGGGGAATAGGCCCAGCTATTTGGAGGTCAATGAGTAAAAATTAAGATCTTAATGAGAAAAAAATAATATGAGGGGGATAAGCAAGGCATTCCACTTTGTATCTCAGGTCTTTTCTGTATTAGAATCTAAAATATCTTTTTTTCAAAATGTTGTCTGTGGAAATTAGAGAAACAATAGTCATTTAAACCCATTTATTGTGGTACATTGTATTATATAGAGATAGATAACAAAACAGGAAATCAGTAGAATATTTTAATATAATATCCAGATGAATCGATTTATTATTTATTTATTTATTTATACAGCTTATATACAGCCCGTCTTCCTTGTGGAACTCCGGGTGGTCTTACAACAAATTTATAGCACAGCAAAATTACAAACAACAAAATAAATATTAATAGACTAATAAAGCAGAGAAGAACAACAACAACAGATGGCGGGACTAAAAAAAGAAAAAAAAAAACTCTGTTCGGGTCACTCAAACACCTCCCGGAAGAGAAGGGTTTTCAGCGCCTTCCAGAAGGCAGGCAGGGACTCTGCAAGGCGCACCTCTGCTGGAAGATGATTCCAAAGGGTCGGGCCAGCCACAGAGAAGGCTTGGGCACGGGTGGAAGTTCTCCGAGCCTCCCTGGGCGTGGCCACGCGCAGCATGTGCGCCCGCGACAACCTGGTCAGACGGGCCGAGGTTGATCGCTGGTCGATCCGCTCCGTCAGGTAGCCAGGTCCTAGGCCATGGAGGGTTTTGTAAACCAAAACCAGGACCTTGAATCTAATTCGGGCTGCAACGGGTAACCAATGCAGGCGAGCCAGAACTGGGGTGATATGCTCGAAACGACGCACACCCGCCACCAGTCTGGCCGCTGCATTTTGGACCCGCTGCAGTCACCGAATGAGAGTCAAGGGCAACCCCATGTAGATCGCGTTGCAATAGTCCAATCTCAAGATCACCAGCGCCTGGACCACTGTTCTGAGGGAGTCCTCATCCAGGTACGGACGAATCTGGGCGATTCGATGAAGGTGGAAAAAGGCAGCCCTGGACATGGCGGACACCTGGGCTTCCATGGTGAGCGCCGGGTCCAGGACTACGCCCAGATTCCGGACACCGTCCGATGGCCTGAGGGAAACACCCTCCAAGGTGGGATACTTGCCACCGTAGCTGGATGAGGGGCCCCCAAAGAACATAACCTTGGTCTTATCGGGGTTGAGTTTAAGCCTGTTATCCCTGGTCCATTCCATGACCACGCCCAGGCACTGATCGAGGGTCCAGACAGCCTCATCTGCAGCGGTAGAAAAGGAGACATAGAGCTGCGTGTCATCAGCGTACTGATGACAGCAGACTCCATGTCCCCTAATGACCTCAGCCAGCGGCCTGATGTAAATGTTGAACAGCATGGGAGAGAGAGAGACGACCCCTGTGGAACCCCACAAGGGAGTATCCAAGGGGCCGACAACTCGCCCCCATGCTGAACCTGCTGGGGACAGTCTCCGAGGAAGGACCGGAACCAGCTGTAAACAGTGCCTCCGATCCCGACCCCAGAGAGCCGGTCCAGCAGGATACCGTGGTCGACGGTATCAAAGGCCGCTGACAAATCCAGGAGGACCAATAGGGAGGAGCACCCCCCGTCGGCCCTCCAGAGGAGGTCATCTTGCAGAGCGACCAAGACTGTCTCGGTCCCCCAACCAGGCCTGAACCCAGACTGGAACGGATCCAGGATGTGCTCTCCCTCCAGATATGATTGAAGCCGGATCGCGGCCACCCTCTCGATCACCTTGCCCGTAAAGGGAACATTAGCAATCGGGCGATAGTTGGTCAAATCACCCGATGCTAGGTTGGGTTTCTTCAGAATGGGCTTTACCACAGTCTCCTTCAGGCGAGAGGGAAAAATCCCTTCCCTGAAGGAGGCTGTGGCGATGATCGATGCCCATTCGGAGATGTTCCCACCAACTGCTTTCATAAGCCATGATGGGCAAGGGTCGAAGGGGGTGGACGCGGGCGGCAATGGGCAATAGCCCTGGAGGCCTCAAGTGAGGTGACAGGCCCAAACTCAACCATGCGAGGAGACCGAGGGGGCACAGGCGTGGGGGATGCCGAGGGTGAGCTATGGCAACAGGATTCGAAACCGGCATGGATGGCCTCTATTTTTGATCGAAAAAAGGCTGCAAAGTTCTCACTACTGAAATCAGTAGGAGGAGGCCTAGACAGTCCAGGATTAGTGAGGTCGCGAACCACACGGAACAGTTCCGCTTGACGGTTCGAGGCCTCACTAATTCTCAGGGTGCAATAAGATCTTCTAGCAACCCTGATCGCATGAACATAGCGCCTGGACTGTGCGATGACTGCAGCCTTCTTGATAGCCGTCCGGTTCTTCCTCCAGCTGCGCTCCAGCCTCTTCCGTTCATGCTTCATCGCTCAAAGCTCTTCCATGAACCATGGTGAGGAACGAGCTCTGCAGCGGATGAGGCGCCTAGGGGTGATCTGGTCGACAGCCCGGGATGTTTCATCAAACCATTGATCCACCATGGAGTCTACCAGATCGTCAGCCAGTCCGCCAGGAGGCTCCCCGAGGACTTCCCGAAACTGATCAGGGTTGAGAAGTCTACGGGGGCGGGCCCAAACAGTAGGCCAAAGGTCCTCGCGGGGTGGGGCGGCGATTGATACAGAGAAGGACAGCAGGTGGTGGTCTGACCATGACACGGGGGTGGGAACAAGGTCCCACACCCTCAGACACGAGTCCTCAGACGCGGAGGAAAATACCAGATCCAGGGTGTGTCCAGATCTGTGTGTTGGGCATAAAACATGCTGGGCCAGGTTCATGGAGGCCATGGACTGCATGAATTCCAGAGCAGCACCAGATAGGTCACCGCCAGCATGCACGTTGAGATCACCCACCACCAAAAGGCGGGGGGTTCTCAACAGGGCAGCGGCGATGAACTCGGTGAGCTCTGGTAGGGATTGTGTTGGGTTGCGGGGAGCACGGTAACCGAGTACAATGCCAAACCTGTCCCACTGCCCAACCAACAGATGGACACATTCCAACCCTGGGATCACCAACGTTGAGGCCCTGCTGACTTGAATAGTATCCCTGTACACAATGGCCACCCCACCCCCCTTGCGACCCTCCGATCTTCCCTCCCCCTGTACCAGATACCCAGGTGGGCATAGCTGGGTGAGCGAAGCCCCCTCTGCACCCACCCAGGTCTCGGTAATGCACGCCAGGTCAGCCCTCCCATCGACGATGGTATCATGTATGATGGGGATCTTATTATGGACCAACCTGGCGTTCATCAGTAGGCAAGAAAGATTGGAGGCGCTGGCAGAGTGGCTCCGAGGCACGTGACAGTGAGCTGGAGGGTCAGAATGGGGAACAGGCGCAAGATGCCTGGCCCGAGTTCTTCTTAGCCAACTAACCCCCCAGCCCCTAGCGTACTGACCACGGTCCGACACGACAGGTAAGGCGGTCCCTGCCTGCATGGTGAAAGGTGACAACAACAACAACAACAACAACAACAGCTAACAATAATCAGCACAACAACGCTAAAATACCACTATAAAAATACACAACAATGTAATAGAAGCAATACAGATTACAAATTACAGAAAAACAACATATAATGGGTTCAACATCAGGGCTGGGGCAGAGAAACGGGGAGGGACGCAGGGTGTTTCAATAAGGCGATCGGTGGGCGATGGTAGATGGTGCGTAAGGTGGTTGGTGCCAGACCACATATAGGAGCAGAGGACAAAGGGGAGACAGGCCAACGGCCGTCAGCAGGGCCAACAACGGCCTCGGGGCCAGATTGGGCCCAGTCATAGCGGCAGCAGACCAAACCCCGGCCCTCCACAGATAATGATCTCAAGAGCGGTCCATGGCCGATGTGCCACCCGAACTCTGAGGGCCACGGGGGGGTGAGGGCCACAGAGAGATGGAACAGCCACCCCCCAGCCGACACACCGCCCAAACTCCAAAGGCCACAGAGGGGGGGCACAGAAAGATGGAACGTCCGCGTCCACACACACCCCGCAGGCTATCGCCGGCGGCTGACTTGCAACCCGAGCTCCGAGGGCCACAGGGGTGGGGGCCTCAGAGAGATGGAACGTCCACCCCCCTGCAGGCTATTGCCAGCGGCTGACATGCCGTCTGAACTCCAAGGGCCACGGGGGGTGGGGGCCACGGTGAGATGGAGCACCCAAGCCCCCCCACAGGCTGTTGCCGGCGGCCATGCAACAGTACCGAACCTCGGCGTCCGAGAATGTATTGGCGTCGAGCAAGGTCAAGCCTCGGTGTCCGATGCATTGCATTGCCAAAATGGAAAAAAAACTGATTCAATTTGAACTAATTTAGAGGCACCCAGTTTGACTGAGGGCTTGAGATCTAAAACCAAGCTTTGTAAACCAAAAGGATAGTTATGCCTCTTATAAAGTATCATGGAAAATTGAACAAATGTCACTTGTAAACAATATAAGTATAGCAGACCCATCTAAGGAGATGAAATTTGACTGGACATTGGGACAAATTGCCAAAATGACAGTTCATCTTGGTTCATGGTTCATCAAGGTTGAAAAACCATGAACCACTGAATTTCTCCTCCCAGAACAGACAAATCATGAATCAGTTCATTGGTTCATCATCAGAGGCGTAGCTAGGGTTTGGAGCGCCCAAAGTCAGTTTTTGTGCCCTTTCCTGCCCCCAACTGCGTCTCACTCACTGAGCAAGGGAGTGTGGGAGAGGGGGAGAAGGGTCCCTCTTTCTCACACCCTTTTTGGGGTCTCCCAGACAAGACTCTCCTGTGCAAACTGTGCAGCATGCCAATAGAGTTTTTCAAGCATCACCTACGTAGCACACTTCCCCCTCCTCCTCTCCCCCACAAGAGACTTGGCAATCATTGGCCTGGGGAAAGGAGGAGAGGGAAGCAGGTGATGGCATTTTTTCCCCAAGCAGCACCCCCATCACACACTTCCCTCTCCTTCTTTCCTGGGCCAATGATCACCAAGCCTTAGTGGGGGGTGGGGAGGAGGAGGAGAGGGAGCAATTGACAGAGGTGCTGCTTGGGAAAAAAATCACCTGCTTCCCTCTCCTCCTTTTCCCCAACTAAGGATTGCCAAGCCTTAGTGGGGCAAAAGGAGGACTGCTGGTTGGATGGTGCATGGCTTCCTCCTCCTGCCCCCTCTATATGCCCCCAGATTGCTGTGCGCCCCAGGGCAAATGCAGTATTCCACGTCTCCCTAGTTACACCAGTGTTCATCAGGTCCCTGCCCTCTCTGCCAATCTTCCCCCACCAGAAAAAGCTGATAGGGGGCATATGCAGAAAAAGAAGCCCATGAAGGGACACATTATGGACAAATATTCATCTGTTTGTATTTGTAGGAACCTGCAAATAGGAAGGGACTGATATCCTATGAATCAGCTATATTTGTTGATATGGCTGATTTGTGTTTTAATTTATCCCCATCTCTAAATCACCAGTTCTAGTATCCTTAAATTGTTTCTTTTTGTCTAAAAAGCAAGATGCTTATAATGTTTACAACACACACCACTGTAAAGAAAAAGGTTGGCAGAATCTGACAAGTATACGATGATGTCAACCACTGCTTTTCCAATATAGTTATATAAGAGCAGCATGTCATAATACTTTGAATCTATATGGTTTTTATTTTATTTTTAAGGCTTTGATCTTGTATTGCATTATGCTGTACAGGATCCTACACTTTGTAGTAGCTTTAAATCTGTGTCAGTTAAAGGACTACCCCATAAATGGTATGTACATACCACTTGTGTAAAATAAGCTATGGAATGCTGTATATTTTCCAGATATATAGATCAAAACTTATCTATTATTTGATTATAAGCTTTAAGTAGTGGGTGGCAGATAAACTGTTAAAAATAAATAAATAAATAAATCTACTTTCCATTTTGACGGTGGGTTTGAAGGAGGACTTTCAAATATTTGCATCAAAGATCAAAGCGATCAATCCCTCCTTCGTTATGTAGCAGAGGCAGCAGGTTTGGTCCTGTGGTCTTTATAGAGCCAATCTCATTGTGAGTACCATTGCTCCTGGTTTTCCTTTGGCTTTTCATTCTTTAGAACCTTTGAATAACTATTCTCGTGATTTCTTCAATGACAGTTCAGCTGGAATTGTAAGCCCTTCTTCCCCTGTGGTCTTTTTAAAAGTCCATTTAGCTACAGTTCCCAGAACAACTTCACCAACATGGCCAAGCTGGGAAATTCTGGATTGTCTGTCAAGGAAGCAAATTCTAAACCCTGCTGAGAAGCTCTGGGAAGATTCCATTGCCAGCAAAGTTAGTGCCTGGCATATTGTTGCTGAATTGTGCTGAAATGTAATACTTCTACATCAACCATTCTTTTATTTGCTAACAATGGGAAAGTTTGGGGACAAGGAGACTCCCATGAAAGCGCTAAATTAATAGGAAATATTGAGGCCTGATGGTGTTCTCAGTGCCTTTGCTATATGGACAAAGAGCCTTGGAGCTCATAATTGAACACCTGCTAGTTGGAAAAGATCAAATTAAATGAACCAATTTTCAGTAAAACTTTTCTGAAGCCTTCCTCCCCCCCCTACCCTGTGATTAGGGAGTAGACATGGGCACGAAACAGAAAAATGGTGTTTTGGTTTTTCATTTGTCGTTGAGAGGTCTGTTTCAGTTTGTTTCCATTTGTCGGGATTTTTTTGAAAAATTTCGTTACCATTTTTCATTTTTTCGTTTGTCATTTCTACCAGCTTTTTGTGCGATTTTTAAAGCATTTCCGTGCACAGGCATCCCCCAACACCCCAGACCAGAGGGAAAACACTAAAAAAAATGGATGTTGTCAGTGACACAGTATAGACTAGGTATGCAGGGAGGCTGCAAAGGCAGCGGCGGGCGTTGCCCAGGGTGCAAGGCAGCCGTAGAGTGACTGCACTGCGGGGCAGGGGAGGGTACTCACCGAGAGGTACGCAGCATGCACGCACACAGGGAGGCTGCAGGACTGAAGCTAGAGTCGCAGAGACAGTAATCCCACCCTAACTCCCACCAGAGACTGCAAGGAGGATGGGGGCAGCCAGAGCTTTTCATGCCCTCTGTGGCTGCCAGACATGCCCACCCAGTCTGCAACCTGGGCATGCTGTTGGTTGAACATGCTCCCACATCACATGGCTTGCCTCCATTTTGTGGCTGGTGGCGACATCCATTTTAAAGGGAAAAGAAAAATACATCACGATGGGAGAAGACAAAAACAAACGTTTTAAGGACCCCAACCCCCCTGGTAGGTATTATCAGACAATATAAATAATTATCGCTGCATTTTTACGGATGTCCAGGGCGTTTTTTAACATTTAAAACAGCTCATTTCATTGCGCGTCGCCATTAACGGAAACGAAATGTAACGACCACAATTTTCATGGTTCTGTTCGTTTCGTTTCATTTTCATCTCAATTTTCATTTGTTGTTTCATTATGTAACAGAAACGACAAATGGTAACGGAAACGAAAAAATGTTCGTTCCGTGCCCATCTCTATTAGGGAGAATGAGGGTAGCTGGTCGCAAGTTGTTTGGGCTGTATGGGTATTTTTGGCTGGTTTTCAGATTGGACCAGAGAACCAGTATGTTCTTGCCCATCCCATTCTTACCAGGGTTAATAATTAATTAGCAGTTTTGGTCACAATCAGGCAAGTAGTGCAAGATGTAAGAGGTTTCAGTCTAGATCAGGAGTCAGATTTTCAACTAGTGACAGGCAGCCCTCAGCTAGCAATTGTGAAGTGAACAGAGGAGTGGATGATTAATAAGAAAGCACAGAAGACTATGCTTAATATATTACTGGAGTACTGAACAATTGAGCAGCGCTCTTCTGAAGTAGGAATTTACTGAAATCTGATTTGGGCTGAAGGTCAATGGACTCTAGTCCCATTCCTGCTTGGACTATAGTCTGCCCCCTTGTAAGTAGGGAATTTAAGACTTAAGGTTTAAAATATGTTTAATAAAGTTGTGGCCTAGTTTTAATTCCAACCATTGTGCCATGTCTTGTTATTCTGGGCTGGGTGGGCAATGGTAAAACAAGCACAGCTTTTATCCCTCATTTCTGAAGACATCCTACTTCTGTTCAAACACAGAAGGTATTCAGGTTCAAGATGTGGAAAAAATTATTCTTCCCCTTAAGACTGAACAGACAGAAATATTTACTGATTCTGAAAGGGCACCTGCTGGTTGTCAACTTTAATCACAAGTTCCTTTGTAGTACAGCATTGGCAGAAGTGGTGTTTTTAATGCTTTCTGCCTTGAATTCTATAAAAATGCATATCTACAGACAATGGTGACAGTGTCTTTGATTTAGACCTAGGATATTACCTTCAATAATGTTATTTCTGGGCCCTATTCGGCATAGATCATATAATTCCATCGTGCAATGCAATCTTGCCATCAACTGTATTGCATAGCAACAAACCCCTGTATCCTGCTGTAGGGATGACAATGACCTTAGGCAATGATATGGCCGAATCTGATCTTTCAACAGTGCTAACATTTCTCCTGTCAAATCTGGTGCACTGAACACATACATATCAAAGTGATCTCATTCATCCTGAATGATACACCTTTTTTTTATTCCCAGATCCGCATTGGCTACATATTTTCCTACAATAATCTGAAAACACATCTGATATTAAAAACAGTATTCAAAAACCAGGGAAGAATACTTCATTCTCCTTGGATTCATTGACCTTAAGTCGTAGGTGAATAATAATATCTTCAAACACTGATTCCAAAGGGAAACAGCTTAACAAGAATGTATCAACACTGTCAACCCCTGACTTGAACAGGAACCGAAGGTTTTATCCCACCATATATGATAAATAGCTCAGCCATCCTACTCTAACACCCTGGTGTCTAATCCAATCACTCAGAATCTGAAGACAAAAATCACTTGAATGTACAGTCTCACTTTGCAGTATAACAAGTGGAGATGGGCAGGACCAGAATTTTTTTTTCGAGTTGTCGTTTTTCGGGACGGGTCCGTTTTGGGTCGTTTCCGTTTTTCACGAATTTTTTTAAAAAATTGTCATTTTGTCGTGTCGTTTGTCATTTGTCATTACCGCCGCCGCGATTTCGTGCGATTTGACGTCCCAGCGAGTGGCGTCCCGCCGGCGCTAGGTGTTTTTGCGCCCTAGGCAGCGGGCGGGGTGGTGGGGGGGGCATGGGGGGCGGCGGCAGCAGCAGGGGGGAAGGGTGGGCACGCGGGCGGCGGGCGCGGGTCCTGCAATGACCCAGAGCAGGCGGAAAACACTTTAAACTGACTTGCTGCACAAGACTGCATCAAATAAAGCAATTGCAATTTTTGCAAACAAAGTGGGCAGTGCACCCACAGCAGAGCTACAGGCAGGGTATGAAAGGACCTTGGCTTGCCACAAAACAAATGAAATTTTTAAAATAAATCCACACCTCCCCTCCCACTCAAACCTCCCCCCCTTTGAAGCACTATCAGAAAAGAAATCCTAACAAACTGCAGGAGAATAAAAAAGAATAAACTGTGTTGCTATTCCCCACAGCAGACAGAGAATGAAAGGAATTATTATTATTTCCTAAAAATTCAATTGAATCAATTCCCTCCCTGCCTGCCTAACTGAAATCTAAAGGCTCCACAAAATCGAAACTAGTCTAGCACAGCAGCCAGCTACACACAGCCCTCTCCCACCCACATCCAAGCCCAGACTGCGACTCTTCTGGGAGTGCCTTGGCTTTTTATGCCCTCTTGCACATCCAGAAGTGTCAGTCAAAACCTTGCCATGTGATTGGTAGAATGGGTCCAAAAATTTGCATGGTCCCATCCCATGGCCAGCCCATCATTGCGCAGGTGTAAAAAAATAAAAATAAAATAAAATAAAATAAAATCAGTGTGACCTTTTACTGCTATAAAAAACCCACTGCTGCTACTGTAAAAATTCAAGCATTTAAAATAGCTAATTTTTGCATGTTTCTGTGGTGCTTTGGTGGTTTTTTGGACCACGATTTCAAAAAAAATATTGCGGACGCCATTTTGGATCCCCCGCACCGCATGGCAAATGGAGACGCCGAGGATGCCCCCTCCCAGCCTGGTACCAGCAGCCCAGGACAGGAGGGGGGGAAGGCTGGGGACCCCCCCAGAAACCACCCCTCTGGTAGGTGCCCTCAGGCAGGCATATTTTTGCCTGCTTTTTTGGCCGGGAATCGGTTTTTTTATTTTTAAAACTTTTTTTCTGTGCCACTTGGCATTGCGCGATCGCCGCGCGATGCCAGGAACGACAGTGACAAATCAGACCCAATTTTTCTTTTTTCGGTTTGAGTTCGAGTTCTGACAGCTTAATTGTCGTTACCGTTTCCGTTAGGTAACGGAAACGATATCCGAAAACAGAAACGACAATTTCGCCAAGTCGTGCCCATGTCTAATGACAAGCTAAAGAAAGAGGGGGAAAAAAGAGTCAGCAACATGTGGCTTAGGTGATATACTGCATAAGTCCATAACAGATACAGTCCAGTAACCTCACTCAGTATTCCAGTGTTCCAGAGACTGCAGTGTGAAGAAGGCATGCACTTTATTGGGAAGGTCTTTTTCCAAGGTGTCTTCCTTACACCCCATGGCTGGTTTTGATTCTCCTTTCTTTCTTTAAATCACGTCACTTAAAAACAACAACACATTTTTAACACCATGACCTGGGCTTTTTGCTTTGCTTGCAGTCATCAGAGAAGCACACAAACAGCTTTGCCCTCTCACTCGAAATGACGAGACGAGTCAGGAATATGGGGTAAACTGGGCCACACTTTATTAACACAACACAGTAACATAACAACAGGAGGGGCCTGGCCTCAGCAAACATGGCTGGAACCCTGGGGTCACCCGGGACCCCTCCAGCCGGGCAGCATCGGGCGAGAAATAACCCCTAGGTGGTGCAGCCGACTGCACCCCCCAGGCCAGTCAATGTTGTTACCCCTCTCCTGCCTTCAGTAGCCAAATCTGGGTAATGCCCATCGCAGGAGAGGCGTCCCCTCGTATCCGCCCCGGCACCGGGACCTCCTGATCCGCCGTGCTGTGGTTATGGGTACTTGGGGACAGCTGTTATTTGGCATACTCACAGCTGCCCTCCATCTGCTTCAGCCGCCAGTGTGACCAACAACTCAGGGACCAACCTAACACCCTAGGCACCAGTGTGGGATAGGCGAAAAGTCCCCGCGCTCGTTCGCCAATTCTGAGCGCGGGTCAATAATTCCTATCCGGCCCCAAGAAAGGCGACCAGTCAAAACTCACACTAGCCCTTACGCGGCGGGTGGGTGGGGAACGCCAGCTTGTTCTGCCTGGAGGAGGGGGTCGGAGCAGCCCTCTTATAGGGCGCTCCTCCCCCTCCCATCCGGATGCTCTCCAGCGTCCTTCCCGTCTCGCCCCTCTCTCGAGAGGGCAAGAAGGCTTCCGTCGGGCGGACAGCCTGCCCACGGAGCCCGCATTGCTTCTGTGAGTGCTTGGCACTGTTGTAGTTTCTAATAACTGGCAAAGTATAAATATTTATCAATCGTATTCTTCATACCCAGCCATCCAACTGCTTCCGCAATTCACCCCGACCCATTCTGCACCTCTTAGTCTCTGCCTACCTAATACCCTCCCATGAATTTGTATGACTTGCTGCAACAAGTCATATTTTGGAGGCTATTTCCATTTCTGCCACTGAAAATAGTGTTGAGCTACCAAGACAGCAGATTTCTGTGATGGTTAACTGAATTTAGTTTTCATGGTGGGAACACACTGTTTATCAAGGAAGAATGGGCTGACAGTTAAAATTTGGCTTATGCCGATCAACAGGAATTTGGCCAGTATCAAAGCCTGTTGTGGCTTCTCTGTGTGAACCAGACAACTCCTTTTATCACTTTGATGGAAAAGACGCTGGTGCAAACACCATATGTCAAAGAGTGTTATCTTCCTAGAGATCTGGTCTCTAAAGTTCTCCCTGGAAATCAAGCATTAATCAAAGACTTATTGCCACACTATGGTGCCATTTAAGACGTTAAAGCAACAAGCTGGGCTCATTCCACAATGCTTTTATAACAATTGTGTGTTTCATGATTATCTGTACAAATCTTTGCCCAGCCAATATTAGAATCTTATGATTGAGTGGGAGGTCTCCATGTTTCTGGGCTCACCTATGTGTTAGCAGGTTTTTCAATAGTAGAGCCAAACATATGGAAAAGCAGTTTCATGACATTGCTGTGATGGTTAATGAGCACCTATGTTGTTACTGATTGGGAGAGAAATCTTTAAGTTCTATGTTTCTTATCCTAAAGTCAAACCCAGAGCCTCATTTTAAAAGACTTGACTAATTAGCTAATGTCTTGTATTTTAATGAACCAAATCCTTTATTAACTAAGATTTTGGGAACCCTGCCAAGACTGCTGGAGGAAGAGCTTCCAGCTGGAGAGATCATCTCCTGAAATTCTGTTCTCATTTTGTGGTCTGTTTTCCTAATGCTTTATATTTGGTTTTAATTGATTAATTTTCAAAGAGCAAATCATTTTCTAAAGACCAACAAACAGATGCACTTTGTAAGAAAATATGGGCTGAGGAAGGAAATACTCCAGAATCAGTTCCTCATTAAATTTCCCTTGTAAATAATTCAGATAAGCTGCATTCCTTCTCCCGCTACAACCCCCCCCCCCCGTCAATTTAGATGGATTAAATTCCTTTTGATTTTTTATGAAAAGCTTAATTTTAAAAATACCAACATTCACACACACACACACACACACACACACACACACACACACACACACACACACACACACACACACACACAGGGAAGGGTATTCTCCTGTGTGGCTCTTAGGTTATGGAATGTACTCCCTATTGAGTTTCAATCCATTTCCATTTTTACTGATTGTAAGTAGTAGTAGTAGTAGTAGTAGTAGTAGTAGTAGTAGTAGTAGTAGTAGTAGTAGCAGCAGCAGCAGCAGCAGCAGCAGCAGCAGCAGCAGTAGCAGCAGCAGTAGCAGTAGTAGTACTACGTATTGTAGCCATTACAAGGAGCCTCATGGTGCAGTGGTTAAATGCCTGTACTGCAGCTAAAACTGTGCTCATGACCTGGGGTTCAATCTCAGGTAGCTGGCTCATGGCTGACTCAGCCTTCCATCCCTCCAAGGTCGGTAAAATGAGTATCCAGCTTGCTGGGGGGGGGCAGACAATGTGCAGCCTACATAATTAAATTGTAAACTGACCAGAGAGTGCTTGAAGTGCTATGGGGCAGTATATAAGCAGAACACTTTTTGATTTTTGCTTTGTTTATTATAATTGTAGACTAGCATCCAAGATCAACAGTGTGAAACATATCTTTTAAAACTATGTAGCTTATAATATACAACCTGTTCCTCAGAAGTGTTTTAATTGTATCCTTTGTCAATTCCAGTTGTTTGTAATGTATTTACTTATTTTCATGATTTTAAAATTATGTTGGATTTTATATATTTTTAATCTATATGTAGTTTTATCTGTTTGCATTCTTATAAGAAGTTCAAAGCCATCTTAAGCACTATTTTAGTAGCAAGGTGAGTAGAAATATAATAAACAACAATGCTCCCCCACACACACAACAGGTCTCTGAAGCCTTAGGCATTTTGAGAAAAGACAGTTCCAATGCAAACCAACAGCTCCTAGACTGGGACTTTTGGGTCCCAGCCCCTAGAGTGGGATCTGAAAGTAACTTCTTACAAATAGTGAGTTGTATGTGCTGAATGGCTTTCCTCAATAGCAAAAGTACAACTATATTCAAGACACATTTGCCAAAATCTTAGTGCGGGGTTGTTGTTTTTTATGTTTATAAGGGCAATGTTTTTCCTTGCCTGCCTGCTATATACCCAAACTCATAAAGGCTCTGAAAATGCAAACTCTAAAATTGTATTCTTCACATATTACTATTTTTTTCTTGATTATTTCTTCCACCAAAATGTCCCTCCTTCCCACCCACCCAATTAAAATATTATATCCATTCCTTCATTTCCTCTTTCTACCTTGCTAGTTTTCTGGAGCTGAGAGTGATGTAGCTTCATGCCACTTCTTTTGATACCCAGTGTCCTTTTTGCTTGGGCATACATACGTGCTTTTGTTTCCTGCTGATATGTGCATTGTGGAAGAAGAAGAATGGAAGGAGAGATAAAAGTTTTGATTCTGTCTTGCCTCCTTCTCAGGTTCTCTACTGCCTCCACTAGGAGTGTTTTTTAATGTAGGCTCAAACAAGAACTTACCATGATTTGCATTATGGCTTGCATGTTGAAATTGGCAATTATAGGTGCCCAGAAATCACCTCATCTGACCTGTGATTTACGAGCAAATTCCAACTTCTGCTGAGAAACTGATGGCTTCAATCACAAGGTGAAATCTTTAGTTCTTTTAACATACCAAAAATAATATCTTTGAAGGCAAAGTAAAATTATAATGAAGTTTTATTTCTAAACAGAATGACAAATTAAAATAGATCTAAACTGTAAGTATATTTTCCCTAAAAACAAATAATACTATTCAAAGTAATCTGTCCTAACTCTATGGCTAATATAAATAATTCTAAACTCTATCTTAATGAAGAATCATCTTGAACTCATGCAATGCCAGGTAACAAAGAATAATAATAATGGCAAATCTTTTCTCTGTGCCAATAAAGATTCCTTGCTGTCCCATCCATGTGATCCTGAAATGTCCAATAAGCATCAGAGTCCAAACTTCCAGAAAATTATGTTTTGACTAACACATTCCTTAGATAAAGTCTACTGCAGAGTGAAATCTATGCTGCTAATATGAGACTAAGAACTTGACTCTATGTCCTATCATCCCTAATTTCCGTACAATAGGATACCCTATGCAGCTGTTATCCAAGAGGGCTGGTGATGAAAAATTAACCATCCTTCCCTGCCCTGATTTTAATAAACATCATACCTCTGAAGTTGCTAGTTTCAACTTGGTCTTTCATTTCTTAGTTTGGCCCATGCCATCTCCTTTGTAGCCATTACAAGACACTCCAAAAGACCACAGGTTTTTAACTAAATGGTCCTTTTCTCCTACTCATTTAATGCCTTTGCATCAGTAGAAAGCCACAGCACAGCAAATAATAGCAGTGCCAGACTATGCTGTCATAAACCCACTAAAAGATCTAAAAGTGTTCGCAGCTACAACCTGCAAGCATAATTTGTGAACAGGATTGCCATTTTGAAATGAAAAAGTATCAACAGCCCCCCTTCTAAATTTTGCTAAGAGACCGTTCACTTAAAAATTGTTTTACCCTTCCCAGCTTGAAATGATCCCCTTGAATATACTGCAGAAACAGCAGCCTAAACAAAAAGGCTGTGTCAAACCTTGATATGATATGACTGAGATTTTTAGTTTACTGTTGGGAGCAGACTGGAATATCACAAACAAGCACTTGATGTGAACCTGCCCTAAGAATATCTTCTGATGTCTCTAGGGCTCTTCTGCACACATCATCTCTTAGTTCATTTCCAGTAATCACACCAAGTCCATGTAGCACTAGCACACCACACTTCTATAAACTGTGCATGATGGACAGGTTGAAGTCACAATGACAGGCCTGGTCTTGGATTCTAACTGATGTCTTACTGTTCACTCTGGGACTGCAAGATTGAGAAAAGGGGAAGCAAACAAATCTGAGCATATCAAAGCATGCAGTTCAGAACTGTAGGAAGCATATCATTTTGTGAAGATATCCTAGAACTGAGTTAATTACAAAACAACACGCAAAAAAATTCCATTAGCTTTATGATGAAAATATTTAACCTACCCGACTTCATTGTGCTAAATGCCATAGAATGAAAAAATGTAAGCCCCCACACAAATCAATTATTGACTATAATATTTGTATTATTAGTATCTTCAGAGTTGACAAGGTATTAGTTTTTCCTGTTATCTGGTTTATTACTATAGGCAGATATCATAACTACTTAACTAGCTGTTTAGTCTGTTGTCATCTAGAGGTGTGGAAAAATACATGAGCAAAACCACAAAAACCTTTGAGTATAAACTGAATGTTTCTTTTTAGAGCACACTGTTGTGTCCCTGGTCTGAAAAAAACTAGAACTGCCTATACAATTTTGGTTTCAGGTCCCATGCAAATCTTCATACATATCGTTATATATTTAGAGGCCGCCTCCTGGCAGTTCATGAGGTGATCTATGTGTTGAAATCAGAGACAAGAGGAGGTCCATTTAAGGAGTGACATCAAAGGGAGTCCACTCAGCAGGGTCCAGTTCTACACTCAGATATTGAAGAATACAAAAGATAATCAGAGCTCCTGGAAATGATACTAACAGACTGAATGCTCCTCAAAACAGAATTATTAACAGCCACCCTTTCTATTTGTCACCGACCAAGGAAAGATGGAAGATTCTTTGAGAGAGGCAGCAATGGCCTTTGCTTACAGGGATGCTGGAAGTTTGAGACAATATTTTATTCTGCCTTTTTATGTTTATTGTGTTATTGCCTTTTTTGTTCCAATTTTTTAAATTTAAATGTTATGATGAACAATATTACCTGTAGCAAGTTACCTTTTTAGATCATAAAGAATAAATGGAGTTCTTTTTGCAATTATCTTAATGGAGGATAACATCTGGATTTTATAAGTAACAAATTACGTTAGAGGGCTTTGTGACCCAAAGGTTTTCCTTGGGGTGTTCCATTGGTATTTATTGGTAAAACTGGTAAAAGCACTCTTTAAAGACCTCACTTACCTTGAAAGCCCTATTAGGATCACTATGAGTCCATTCTAACTTGACAGCACAAATCACACAAGTCTATATTCATTCGTGGAAGAATTACTTGTAAAAGTTACTTTCCATACACTGGTTGTTTTAAAATGAAGTTGGAAATAGCTGATATTAGAAGTAAAAATGTCCTGGACTCTGTTGTGGTACTTTCATTTACCTTTCTGCTGGTTTTAGTTTTATTTCTCATTTAAACAAATTGCTTTGCATTGCATTTAATCACTGTATTTAGTTTCAGCATTGCTAGTCACCTTGAAAAGTCTTTGGTGGAAAGTGTGAAAAAGAAATATTCAAATAAATAAGCAGAAATAGTAGAATGAGAAAACTTGAATCAGAATTTTAAAGATCCCAAGATGCCTTGTGCCCAGTCAAGAGCAAGACAAAAAGCTCTTTTTATGCTTGCCAATATACATAAAATGTCAGTAGTGTTTCTCTTTGAAAAGCAAAGTCCACTCAACAAGCACAGCAGGAACAGCTGATCATCAAGAAAGAGGAAAACAACCCATCCAGTGATGAAATAAAGCATCAGTCAACCTAGTTTTAGATAGTTTGCAGAAATTATATAATTGTATAAATTATGAGGATTGCACAAGTTTGTCTAATAAACTGCCATGTTTCATACAAAACATAATTCTTGTTTATGGATGAATGTCATGAAACTCTCTATTATCCCTTCTCTATTATCCCCTCTTGCTATGTCCTGCAAGTACAAATAAGGATTTACTTCTTAATCTACAAAATAGTGCTGCCATTGTGAAAATTCACAGAAAAGACTAATCCACCTCATGATTGGGAGTGGGTGGTAAAAAAAAAAACCCTGCCACGCAGTAACCCCCATCACAGGATGCCCGACAGATGGTCATCCAGCCTTTGCTTAAAAACCTCCAAATAAGGAGACTCCACCGACCTCTGTGACAGCATATTCCATTTTCGAACAGCTCTAATTGTCATGAAATGCTTTCTAAGGTTTAAACTGAATCTCTTTTCCTGTAGTTGGAGACCATTGCCCCAGGTCCTATTCTCTGAAGCCATGATAAATAACCCAGTCCCTTCTTCAATGTGACATAATTTCAAATATTTAAACATAGCTATCATATCCCCTCTCAGCCTTCTTTTTGTAAGGCTAAACATTCCCAGGTCCATAAGCCACTCTGGGCAATATAGTCCAAAATTAACTTCTATCATGTTTGGTGTGAATATATTATGCTTACCTGCAACCACAACTTAACTGAAACTGTTTTGTAGTCAGCAATAAGCAGAATTCTGCATTGCGAGCCCACAAGGGAAATCCTGATAATAACCTGTTTCATATGGAGTATTCTTTAGGTGCATATTTTCATGAGTGTAATCTCCTAGACTCCAGAGAGCAATCTATCTGGCTCTTACCAACAAGCTATATCTTATGTTTTGTTTGTTGAAATTTATCTTAGTGTAATGTGATTATAAGAGTTGAGCTTCTACTGAACCTCTGCATTAGACATGGGCATGACTTGGCGAAATTGTCATTTCCATTTTCGGTTATCGTTTCTGTTATGTAACGGAAACGGTAACGATAATTAAGCCATCAGAACTCGAACTCGAACCGAAAAAAGAAAAAATTGGTCGGGTTTTTCGTTACTGTTTGTGGCATCATGGCGATCGCGCGATGCAAAGCACAGAAAAAGTTTTAAAGTTTTTTTTAAAAAACCCGACTCCCGGCCAAAAAAGCAGACGAAAATATGCCTGCCTGAGGCTTTGCCACCTACCAGAGGGGTGATTTCTGGGGGGGGGGGTCCCCGGCCTTCCTCCCCCTCTTCTCCTGTCCTGGGCTGCTTGCACCAGGCTGGGGTCGGGGTCATCCTCATCGTCTGTCTCGCTGCATGCCATGCGGTGGGGGATCCAAAATGGCAACCACAATTTTTCTTTTGAAATCATGGTAAAATAACACACCAAATCACCACAGAAACATGTGAAATTTATTTATTTTAAATGCCTGAATTTTTATAGTAGCAGCAGTGGGTTTTTATAGCAATAAATATTTTATTTTTATTTTTTTAGACCTGCCAGTTTGGGCTGGGCATGGGATGGGACCATGCAAATTTTTTTGAACCATTCCACCAATGGCATCGCCAGGTTTTTGACTGACACTTCTGGATGCCAGCACCTTCCAGAAATCCCAGCTGGGTGTATGGATGTGGTTGAGGGAGGAGGGCTGGCTGCTGGTGCTGGTGTGATCCGATTGAGATTGAGGAGGGAGGCTGGAGGCTTTAGGATTTAAGTTAGGCAGGCAGGGAGGGAATTGAATTTAGAAAATAATTGATTCCCTGCAGCTTTGTCTGCTGAAGGGAATAGCAGTTTATTCTTTATTTCTTCTCTGGCAGTTTGAGGATTTTTTTCTGATATTGGATAAAGGGGGAGGTTCGACTGGGAGTGGGAGGTGTGGATTTATTTTAAAAAATATATTATATACTACCATTTATTTTCTATTTTCCCAACTTCAATTTGCTTGCACACACACACATTTGGGGTGCAAATGAACAAACCTCTATCCTTCCTAAGTGATATCCTAACTGCCCACTCGCCCATCCGCCCGCGCTGCCACCCGCCTGTGGCGGAACCCGCCCGTACCTCCCCGCCCCACCCGCAAAAAACACCTTTTGAAAAATTTGCCCCAATGCTCTGGGAACTCAAATCGCGCTAAATTGCAGTGGAAATGACAAACGACAAACGGAAATGACAAAGTTTTGAAAAATTTCACGATAAATGGAAACGAGCCGAAACGTTCCCATTCCGACAAACAAAAACTTGAAATGTCATTTTTTCTGGTCGTGCCCATGTCTACTCTGCATAGATATGCAATCTAATATTCAATCTGTATTGGGTATATTCATGTAAAAATTACATTTATTATGATAAATACCTGTGCAAAGTGTCTGCAAATGTGCATAATTACTTTTTTGAAAGCAATCTGAAGGTTCAGGACAAAATAAATGTCAGAATGGAAAAATTCAGGAACCAATAACAGGTTCATTTTACCACTCCTGTAACCACAAACACGTAAGTGGTTGCAATGTTATACAGAGCTTTGTCTCCTACTGGCCTACATGGTTGCTGATGTTCACAATTATGTAAACAATCATGAAAGCAGGCATGTGATCAGACCTGATTACCTTTCCTTGGCAGCTTCCATATTTGTATTCACATAGGCAACAAATTGACTAGGTTGCAGATCTTTAAAGTTTGGAAGAAACTGAGTTAAGGGTGCTTTTACACGACCCCTAAAATCTGAGGCAAAGGGCTCCCAGTTGTGGAGCGTAAAATTGTTTTCCTACCAGCTCCGGACTTTAAACAAAATAAAGTACGACCACGCCCACCTAAGCACGTCCCAGCGCATTTTCCAAGTACCTGGTCTTCGAAGGTGAAAAGTTTCTGATGTGGATGTAAAGCAGTGAGTGTCGGGCTGTCCTCGCCTTGTGTTTGTTTGTTTTTGTTTTTGGTCCCCACCCCTTTAAGAAACTGAAAGAGACTGGAATGGTTCCCAGGTGAGCCTGCATTCTTTTCTCCCTTTTTTTTTCTCCCTCCCCTCACGCAGACAGGAGCAAGGAAGTGCGGAGGGGTGGGAACAAAGGAAGAGTGACAAACCCCGAAGATCTCTGGTCTGAATTTAAGTTGCCAGCAGATCTTAGGGTTCATGTAAAAGCACCCTGTGAGGGGAAATTAGACAGATGTGAGCATCACCATCTAGAAGAGACAAAAAGATCTCTTCATAAAAAACAAGGCTCGTAAAGGGTGATCAGGATATCCTGTTTCGTATGAGCAGATCTATGGACATTTTCCTTCAGCTTCTCTCACCCCACTCTAGAACAGCACATCTTGCACTACTGACTGGCAAGATCATAAGAAGAACAACTAAAAAGGAGGCCTCTGCTCTCATGCTTGAGTTTGACAGCGTCAAAAAGTTAGCATTTCAGAAGCTTGAAAGTTGGTCTCCAGATTGTGTAGGAAAGTTATATTTTCTCCATGTTCTAGTATTTCATCTTTGGAGAAGCTTGAACATCGTCATCCTTGACCTTTTTTGCCAGTGGTTTTTCAACAATCTTTTTAACAAGCTGCATTCTTTGGTCAGCTGAAGGAAATTTCCTTTCATGTTCCTTCTTTAGCCCATGTAAGGAGCTTCTGACAAACTTGCCAGAACTTGAAATGGCCTTGCTATGGAAATCAGCTTGCTGTCTTCTCCCTTCTAAAAGTTTCTTCTTCTTTAAAAGCTAAATGCAGGCTTAATGACTAAGCAGGTTCTTTTTATTATGTCAGATGATGGGAGAGGCCACAGTATTTCCAATAAGACATGAAAGGGAATGTGTCTCTGATAATGAAGCATGCACTTTTAAGAAGCAAAGTTTTGATGTGCTTTGATGAGCCACGCACCCATACTGAAATGAAGGGAAATGATACTGTATCTAGTTAACAGGCACCACAAAACATTGCAAATGATTTCAGCAGGGAGTGTTGCTGCCCATTAAAAAAGATATAAAACCCACACAAAGCTACATTAATGTGAGAAGAATATACTGTATTTACCTTATAATAATTGCAAAAATGCTACATCCAGAATCTATCAGGTACAATCTCTTCAGTATGTTTTTATCAGCTCTTCACACACACACACACACACACACACACACACACACACACACACACACACACACACACACACAGAGAGAGAGAGAGAGAGAGAGAGAGAGAGAGACAGACAGACAGACAGACAGACAGACAAACAGACAAACAGACAGAGAGAGGGGGTGTGTGTGCATGAAAAACTATTTTGTTCCTAATGTGTGCAGATTAGAATATCACCCCCATCAAAGATAGTCAAGTTCTTTTCCATAACATATGAGAATCAGAAAGTAAGACAGAAGCACTTATTTCCAGCCTTCTACAAGATATGTCAAGGACCACTTGTTCATTAACAGTGGTGTTATCCTGATTTAGCTTTTATAATAAATATTTTTTCTCTCCCAATGAACACATGCCAGCAATCATGTTCCTTGTAAGCAGCTATCTTTCTTGGCTCTTTAATTATCTTTCCTTTATCCTTTCTCTTGCTTGGAAATGGAAAATCAATAATTATGTCAATGCCAACTAGCTAAGCAATATTCAAAGTCTTGATGTGATGTAATATCTAGTAAAACACTTAAGACTTGCTTAGGTATTATGATCTGTTTTGCCTTTACATGTATAGTGACAGCAGAATTTCTTTCTCTGCAGTGAGAAAGGTTTAAATTTTGCATCCCATTCTGATTGCTTTTGGGAGGATTAATAGTCACTAGTGCCCAGGGATAAAGACCTTGTTGCACTCCTCTAGTTATAGTCCTGCTGAGAGGATTCTTTTAAAATGTTGAGGACAACACTTGGTACCTTTAAGGTTAAGGGGAATTGAAGACACATAACCAAGTTGCATAACCAAGAAGTCATTTATTGAAATAGGATCATAACCATACATTCAGTCAGTTTCAGACTAAGACTTGTATTCCATGTGTGTGTGTGTGTGTGTGTGTGTGTGTGTGTGTGTGTGTGTGTGTGTGTGTGTGTGTGTGTGTGTGTGTGTGTGTGTGTGTGTGTGTCATTTCAGTAGTGACCAACCTTTCATGACCCCATGTCCATGGAGTTTTCTTGGCAAGAATACTGGAGTGGCTTGCCAGTTCCTACTCCAGGCGCCTACAGTGTCTTGTATTCCCTGGTGGTCACCCATCCAAGTACTAGCCAGGACTGACTCTGCTAAGCTTCCAAAATCAGGTGAGATTGGATGTACTTAGGACAGGCATTTATTGAATTACAATTCATTCATACATGTTTATAACTCTTGCTCTAAGGGATTAGGGGAATAGGACTAGGGCAATGGGAAGAAGGTTTAGAAGCACAGAGAAGAAGGGAGAAATAATGAGAAGAGAAAGGAAGGTGGTTAATAATACTGAGGTTTATATAAGCAGAAGGAGATAGCCAGGAAGCTGTCCTTCTCTCTGGAATCAGTAAAATAAACTTGGCAAAGGATGGAAGAAGGAAAAGAGGAACAGCTAAGTTTCCCTGCAAACTATAGCAGTGGTAGCTACCTAACAAGCCCATGGACCTGTTGAGGATAGATTAATGAGAAACAATGGATGGTGTCATGATTACACACCTGAAGAATATTGAAATTAGAGATTGTGAGTTATATCTTCAGCTACTAAAAGGGAATAGAGAGGGGGAAAGGATCCTTGTCCCCTTTAATGCCCAAAGATTGAATTTAATCATTGAACCCTGGGCAGAGAAAAGCAAAAAAAAAAAAAAAAAAAAAACACCCCACCCCACCCCCTGTATCTTGGGCCTGCACAACAGGTAGACCATGGGCTACCGGTAGTCCGCAAATGGTTCAAATGTAGCCCACTGACCATTTATTTAAAAAGTGAGGTGATAAGTTCTTCACTCCTCCCTCCCCCATCCCAAGGACCACCACTGCCCCAGCAAAGTTCTGGGTCTGCCAGCCCACTGTCTCAGCTGAGCGGGGCAGTTCAAGGGCCATGACACATTGAAATCTGTTCCCTCCAGAATGGATTAATTGGTTTTCAATGGATTCCTATGGGAAACTGCTGCTCCACTTACAATTTTTTTTTACTTATGAGCATGTGCTCAGAATGGATAAAATTCTTAAGTACATGTTTTAGTGTAGTTTCCCTCAGGCACTTTAGGCTGGAAAAAGTAGACTTCGGCCTGTTCAAAGTTGAACAGCTCTGCTATATCTGATGGCCCCAAAGGAATTATTAGACAACTTCAATGGCTTATTTCAGAACATGCTGTTTCCCAGTTTAAACAGAAAACTAACCATTTTGTAGGCTGCCTCAAACATTTGAACTCCTTCCAGCCTTGTTTAATGGAAATCTTGCAAGTGATATCTAGGGAGGAGAAAAGGTCAAAGGTTTAAGTCGGGAGAACAATACATGTTCCAAAGAGGAATGATAACTGTGTGTTGTGTACACAGTGCTATCAAAGGGAGAAAAAGTGTATGCTTTCCAAACATGAGGCCATTGTAAGAATTAGCCTTAGTTTTCACTGCATAGAATTTGAGCCAACATAAAGAAGTTTTAGCTCTGACCTTAAAGTGGTGTGTGTGTGTGTGTGTGTGTGTGTGTGTGTGTGTGTGTGTGTTTTATAGGTAGCTAGACAGATATGACTATTTAAATACACAGATCAAGAGAATCTTTCATTTTGGAAAATGACCATGCAATTGAATTTGGTCCTGAGAAAAATAACTTTGCATTATTAATAAAGCTCTGTGGGGAACATGGGAAGGCAGTGTTTGTGAGTGGTAATCACTTTGAATTTATTCTGTGTTATAAAGTTATGAGCTTTTGAGCTATAGAACCAATTGTTCTGTTTTATCCCCTTTGAATTAGTTACTCACTTGACAAAGCTTTCCTCAAATATTAGATATTTATTTGTCCTTTGATATCAGCTGATTAAATTTCAAACTATTAATTGCTGACAAAATATGCATCCTGGTTTTACTAAATCTACAGTGTTTTCTGGAAGTTGAGTCATGGCAACTTGACTTCTTTTGAGATTGAAACTTTTCGCTACTCATCCAAGCAGCTTCATCAGTCTAAGGAAAGGTAGTGGCAAGGCCTCCAAGTCACCTTGGTTTCACATCACCTTGGTCTGAATAGGCTCATCAGGTGGACAGTGTCCTGGGAAGTGTGAAAACCCTTCCTAACCCCATTAAGTATGGGTTCTTAGCTCTGGCCTTCCTGGTGGAGGTATGAAGTGCTTCTGATTTGTCTGGCGATCAATGAAAGAGCAGCAATGATGAGTGGCATGATTGTACATGAGTCCCCCACCTCTGTTGAGAGAGGGGTTTTCAATACACACATGAATGGCTTCCCTGACCCCTCTCTCAGGCTATATGTTGAAATTAGGGATGGGCACCAAACAAAAAAGGAAATGCTGTTTCATCATTTTGTTAGCTAACAAAATGAACTGAAACTAAATGAAATGGGGAAGCAGCATTTTGTTAGTAATGAAATGAAATGGCTTTTTTCATTTAAAATGAACTGATTCATTTTACTGTAAAATGGCTCCTCTGTGTCCTAGAGGCACCTTCCCTAGACAATCCCCTTTAAGTCATCAAAATTTGGAGTGATTTGGGATTCAGGGGGGCGAGTTATTCAACTTCAAATGGGATGCCCTCAGAAAATATAAACATTTCTAATTGCAATGTTATGTGCTTGAAAATAGTGATGCCAGGCAGCTAGCAGCATGGAAATTACAGTGGAGCTTCCTCAAGCTCTTCTCTTTAAGGCACCCTCCCCCAATTTGGGGAAGGTTGGAGTACAGAGGATGTGCCCATAGGAACTCATTTTCAAGTGCTATTTGGAGGGGGGACTGGTGTGTTTTCTAACTACCTGCTGGGGCTAGGGTATAAAAGAGGATGGCTGGTTTCATTTTCTTTGTTGTCTGTGGGAGTGTGGGGAGTTACAGTCAGCTCTGGCAGTGCTGCTAGCTTGCTGTCTAACAGTTGGGCTAGCTTCATTTTTGCTGTCCCTGTGTGCTCAAAGCTGCTTTGTGTGTTGTGTGAGTGGACAAAGGGAGAGTGGTTTGTGTGTATGTAGAAGAGAGAGCCCCCCCCTCTCTCTCTGTATGTGTATGTGTACTGTGTGTGTCTCTCTGTGCTCAGAAAGGCACTGCTTTTCTGTTCTTTTTGGGAGGGTTTTATTTAGGAGTAGGGTTCCAGGGGAGGCATTTTGGGTAGTTTTTTTTTAATTCTTTCCCTCTCCTACTCCCTTAAAACTACATTCCTTCCCACCCACCCACATTTTTATTCCCACCACCAACCATTACCAATTCCCCAATTCTCAACTGGCACATTATGAATGCACCTTGCCGTCCCTCTTAATCATGGCCCTATTTCAAAAAACCAACAAAATAGAACCAGAGTCCTCCTATTCCATTATTTCTAGCTAGAGTACTCCAGCAAACTCCTGCCTTCCTCCCAGGCCTGCTAGCCTTCCTACATGTTATAGGTCTGAAAGACCCATTTATTTCTAAGACCTGCCTTGGTCTTCTTGATGATGCCGGGGAGATCCACACGCTCCCTTCATACCTGAGGGTCTGAAATAGCTCATAATGTTTCTAAGAGCTGCCCTGGACATAGAGGTGTCTTTTATACCTTGGACATTTACGGGAGTTCCACTCACACTCTCTCTTCATACCTAAGGGTCATATGGCCCAAGCCCAATGTTTAAGTCTTGCCTGCCTGCCTGCCTGGTGGAGTGCCATTCTGATACAGCCCAATGTGCCTTGGTGGGCTTAAAGGGAAGAGCTTGAAGAAGCTCCACTCTAATTTCCATGCTGCTAGATGCCTGGGATCAGTAATTCAAATACTTTCAATTACCCTTTTCACCTATGGGCACCCCCCTTTGAAGCTGAATAACTCAGCTCCCTGAACTCCAAATCTCTCCAAATCTGGAGGGCTTAAAGGGCAGAGTGCAAGGAAGGTATCCACCAAATATGGTGGCTCTAGGATGCAGAGGAACTATTTTAAAGAGTTACAAATCAGTTCCTTACTGTTTCATTTCATATGATTTTTTTAAAAAAATGCATTTCTAACTAAATGAAATGAATCACAGGGGGAATGAAACCAAACGAAATGAATCTTTTCCATTCCATGCCCATCAGTAGTTTAAATAATAATTGATCACAGCATTATTAGTTACTGTTGAACTTATAATTATAACCAAGCATAGGTTGACAGATTGGAAAAATGAGCTGACCAGCCCACTGACTGATTACAACCTCCTCCAGGTCAGCTGCTTTAGCACAATGTGTTCTTATTAAAACACTGATGGACAAGAATGGTGACCTCTTATATCAGATCAACTGAGATAAGCCTGGCCCCAAGATGACACTGACTGTCTAAGATGGGCAGAAGGGTAGAAAGAGATTGTGACTATTTCAGATGTCATTGGGAAAGACTGACTCATGGAACAATATAACGTTTTTTTCAAACTTTCTCCTCAAAACCTACCAGCCACAAACACTACCAGCAGTATGGCTCCAATCCTGCACTCATTTATGGTGACCTTTTGGCATACTAAAAGTAATTTTGGGCACTCAGTGTTTCTCCCCATTTCCCTGCCCCACCAGCTTTTCATAAATTAAAAATATAACAAAACTTTGGAAACAGATAAATACTTTTCTCAGAAGAATCCTTCTTTTAAAAGTGTGTATCCATCCTTCCCATTTGTTTCTATTTTGTTGGGATGCCCCTTCTTTTAAAGAGATCTGTGGGCACTGAAGCTTGCAAATTCCTGCTTTATACAATGTGTCATAATGTGTCTCTGCTCAAGAAGGTACTTGGAGAAGGACCTCTTCAGACAGTATTACAACTTTTGCAGTCTGTGTAAGAAATAAACAAAATATATGCTGGATAACTCAGTGGATTAGGTCTCTGACTGCAGAGCCAGATATTGGGAGTTCAAATTCCCAGTGTGTCTTCTTGAGAAAGGATGGTCTCCATGGTTCATAGGATCCCTTCCAGTTTTACACTTCAAAGATCGCTGTTGTAAATGCTCAGGATCTTAACAGAGACTTTCACCCAGACTGTTATTTAATACTTTATGTTCATGTACTCTTCACTACTACTTTTGCTTTCACATGGCTAATATTTATCTTTCCCATTCTGTTCTTTAATCTGTTTATTAAAGACACATTTGCTAATGACTGGGGTTATCTTTATTTCCACTCCTGCTGAGTCCCTTTGTAACAGTCATTGACTTGTCTTGGTACCTTTCAAAATGCATGCTCCTATGAACAATGTTTCAGAACTGTGTGCACTGAAACATTTCAAATCAAGGGATTATGCAAAAAAGAGAGTAAAGAACCTCATCAGGTTTTGCTGTATATTGAGAGTCCAGCCAGGATTACTGGTGCATAATTACTTGAACTCTAAATTGTGCTGCCAAAGGAGATCAGTTGCTTGTAATACTAAATGTACCCAACAGGTATTGAGGTCTTGAATTAAGAATATAAATTGCAAATTACAAATTGAAAACCTTGTTCTGGCCCAGTATGATACAGCTTCGGGAGATTTTCAAATGTCAATCAAATTGGCAGAGGCACCATGTATTCATGCCCAACAGACCTTTGCAGTCCTTAAAGTCTCAAACATGCAAACATTTTGAGTAATGGGGGATTTCCTTTGAATGACTGTCTGCCACCAAACATATAAGGAAAATCGCTTTTCAGTGCAAGTAGTCAGTCATCCATCAAATCAACCACATCTCTTGAGACTATCTTCATCAAAGCCAACATGCTGACAGACGTGTGATCAACTATTTTTCACCCCACTCCCTCAGATGATGGATTTATTTTGTTTCTGAGTAGGACAGATATTTTTAATCCACAAACTATCACTCCTGTAGGGAACACAATAAACACTCCTCAGGGCAGGGCAACCCAGCTGATTAGTGAGACACATATAATGGGTGTTCATCCATTTATTAACCACAAACAGACTCCACTTGCACTTCCTGGGCCTAACATTTGCCTCAAGAAAACTCCAGGAGCTTAATTTCTGAAGAGAAAATAGTAAGATTTTCTCCTCCAAGCTTAGATTCACCCTTGGTAGCTGATAAACAGCTTAAACTCTATAGGAAGAGATAGAAGATTTGTCCGTATGGTAGAGACTTGATAAATATATCACAGTATATATCCATGGGTATGCTGGGAATTTTTGCCAAAATGTTTTAGTTAAGCTTTATTCTTTTACATGCACACACAGAGAGAATTTTAAGCTGATGGTATTAATAACACACCCAAATAAGGTTTTCTCTGTTTTTCATGCTGCTGTTCATATAGCATTAAAGCACCCACAATACCTTTCGCTTAATCAGTCCAGAAGGGTGATGGATTGTTGGGCTTAAAAAATAGAGCATGATTCACTGTGCAACAAAATCTGAGCAAGTGTTGGCATCAGTTGAGCCTTGTTTATCTCGAGGGAGCTGATCCAGTCAATAGTTAATTTATGGCCACATTTTTTACATATCAGAGGAATTAGCTTTGGCATAGGTCATCAACTCTTAAGTTTGCCATGACACAAAAAGCTTCAGGTTTATGCCTTCCAAGTGCTATGCATACACTTGTTTACAAAACTAATAAGAAACATCTTTCAAGCTGTATAAATCCTTGCAGATTGTTGTTATTTATAAATCCTTGAAGATTGTTGTTATTTATTTTTGTTATAATTGTTACCGTTATCACCAGCATCATTTTAGTGGGAGAAATACTGTATTACAGGCCTGCCCAAAGTCTGTCCCAGGGGCCAAATCCGGCCCCTCAGGCCATTTTGAGTGGCCCGCGGCTGGCTGGCCCGCCCCTCTCTCCCCCTCCTTCACCCCATTTTTTTTTAAAAAAAAATCTTCCTCCAACACTGACACTGCCAGGAAGCTTGAGGGGCTGGGCTGGCTGGCCGGACGGTGAGCAGAAGCTTGTGGTGCTGGGTGGGCAGGCAAGGGGGAGGACCACCACCAGCAGCACCACTGGGAAGCTTGTGGGGCTGGGCATGCACGCAGGGGTGGCGCATGGGCGGGCCGCCACCACCGGCATCACCAGGAACCTTGTGAACCTAGGCGTGCATGCAGGGTGGCCCATGGGCAGGCCGCCACCACTGGCATAGCAGGGATCATTGTGAGGTTGGGCGCACGTGCAGGGCAGTGATCGGGTGGGCTGCACCACCAGCACTGCTGGGAAGCTTGGCCAGCTGGGCAGTCTGCCACCACTGGCACCACAGGTAAATGTGTGGGGGTGGGCAGGCCAGCAGGCCTCTGACACTGCCAAGGAGCTTTGGGGTGGGCTGGCGGGTGAGCTGTCTTCACCGCTGGGGAGCTTGGGGGGTGCAAGGTCACACAGATCACCTCTTCCAAGGGGTGACCTGTGGCCACAGCTCCCTGTGCTTCCTTTGGTCCCCACCTTCCTTCTTTCCTCCCTCCATTGGTCCCCACCTTCCTTCCTTCCTCCCTCCCTCCCTCTCTTGGTCCACACCTTCCTTCCTGCAGGTGGGGTTGCAAGGGGTCAGTGGGTGGGGCTTATTGGTCAGTGGGTGGGGCTTGCAGTGGGGTGGCAGGGTCAGGGAGCAACCGGCCCCTGACACATTCTCAGCCACCAAATCTGGCCCTCCTTACAAAACGTTTGGGCACCCCTGCTGTATTATTTTATTTTATTTTTATTATACAAAAGCATGCTTACCAATACTAATTAAACTGGCTTTGTGCCTTGGGCAGTGGAAGAGTAATAGTAGTAGTGAAAAATGGAGGTAACGTCTATATTACTTTGGGTACTATTAACCCGTCCTCTTTCTAATTATCATGTAATCTTGTGCTTGGCTGTTTTGTGCAACTGTTTATTCAGTATTTTGCTTAGACAGATAATCACTGAAGGTCAAATTGTTTATTGGCTACTGTGAACTCTAAGATCAATACCTTACAATGCCTCTCATACTCTATAATCTCTTTGATGGTAGTAGTATCCATAAAGTTCTGAGTCTGGTTATTCTGTCTGTTAGATTAAGGAAGAAGAGGACAGAATATCACAAAATATTCTGTGGCTCAGTGAAATTAAAATGAATTTTAGAAGTTATGAATTTCATTAAATTGTAGGATGTCTAATCACTGATATAATGCTTACATATTAATATATTGTTTATAATAGTGCTAAAGACTTTCTCTGTGAAATCTTTACAGCAATTAATTTATAGGACAAAACATGAGAAAGACACACACACACACACACACACACACACACACACACACACACACACACACACACACACACACACACACACACACACACACACACAACACACACACTTTCCAAGATGGTAGGACAGGGAGTACCTAATTAATTCTGATTTTGACATTTTGAATTCGGCATGAAATATGAAATTATTTCTGGCACCTGTTCTGAATGCTAGAAAGTATTCTGTAGAAAAGGGAGGAATGAAACATTATTATTATTATTATTATTATTATTATTATTATTATTATTATTATTATTATTATTATTATTATTATTATTATTATTATTATTATTATTATTATTATTGCCCCCCCCCACTCGAAATGACCAGGTGAGACAGTGTGCTGGGGGTAAATGGGCCACACTTTATTAACACATATAACCACCACCAACAACAACAACAGGAGGGGCCAGGCATCCATAACTTGGTTGGAACCCCGGGGTCTCCCGGGACCCCTCCAACCAGGCAGCATCGGGCGAGCCACGAACCCCCAGGTGGTGCAGTCGTCCGACAGCACCCACCAGGCCAGTTGTTTTATTTGCTCCTCCCTGCCTCTGCTGTCACCAACCTGGGAGATTCCCAGCGCAGGGAGGCGTTTGCCCTCCCCCACCCCAGCACCGAGACCTCCTGGCCCGCAGTGCTGTGGTTGAGGAGCTTTGGGTCCAGATTTTAATTTTATGCTCACCGCTGCCCTCCATCAGTTTTTAGCCGCCATAGTGTGACCAGTGTGGGAACTGACATAAACCTTTTAACTCCGAGGTACCAGTGTGGGATAGGCAAAAAATCCCCGCTCTCAATGGCCAATCTAGAGTGCGGGTCAAAAATTCCTATCTGGCCCCAAGAATTGGCGACCAGTCAGACTCACACTGGTCCTAACGCGGTGGGAGGGTGGGGAATGCCAGAAGAGACTGAATGCTGGTTTGGGGGGAGGAGCCGCCCTTTACAGGGCGCTCCTCCCCCCTCCCTCACAGGACGTCACTGTCCTGTCTCGCGCCTCGCCATGTCTCACCGCGGACACCGCTGCCCCCACTCAAAATGACCAGGCGAGACAGTGTGCTGGGGGTAAATCCATCAGCTTTTATTAACACATATAACCACCACCACCAAACAACAACAGGAGGGCCAGGCTTCCATGCTATGGCCCCCGGGGTCTCCCCCAGGCAGCATAAATAGCCCCAGGTGGTGCAGTCGTCCGACAGCACCCACCAGGCCAGTTGTTTTATTTGCTCCTCCCTGCCTCTGCTGTCACCAACCTTTCCCAGCGCAGGAACCCCAGCACCGAGACCTCCTGGCCCGCAGTGCTGTGGTTGAGGAACATCCATTTTAATTTTATGCTCAGGTGTCAGCTTTTAGCCGCCACTGCCGCCTGCCTTGCTAGGCTCCCCCATTAAATAGCCAACTCCACGGCCAGGCCCCTCCTCAAATTCGTTGAACAACTCGGTGCCCATCTGTCACCACCCTGGGCTGTAAAGCTCCGTCCTGCGCACGTTGAACTCCGGGTGGCCACCACCGCCCAAAATCAAACCTCTTGGTTCACCCCTTTCCTGGAGCGGTTCAGTTTTTGTGGGTCACAATTTGCTTGCCAAGTCTGGCGTGGGATCATCGTGGACCATAGCACTCTGCAGGCCGGGAACCAGGCCTTCCAAGTCGCCAAGTCTCCCAAAATTTCCAGGATTAAGCATTTGCCAGTTTGCCTGGTCAAATCATTTCCCCCTAGGTGAATCAGGAGAATGTCCGGCGAGAGGCCCCTCACCGCAGCCGTGGTTACGCCGAGGAACACTCGCCACCTCATTCCCCTCCTTCCCCACCACTCAATGGTTGCCCTATTGCCCAGCCCTAAGTTGGGCCCCCAGCCCGTCCTACGGGCAAATTTTTCAGCCCAGTACACATAGCTGTGACCCACAAAAATAATTCTCGCCCGATATGCGCAGCCTGCAGGCCCTGCGGAAACAAAAACAACATGTTAAAGCACCAGGAATGGCCGTACGTATCTTTTATAACATTGGGAGGCCCACTTCCCCAGCTGGCGAATGGAATCCAGGTTATATCCCACCACCACCGCTGTTGACGCGGCACCGATTCGAAAGGAGTGTGTTCCGAACTTGAGTGCCCCCAGCCCCAGCTGCCCTAATACCCTGCTGGTCACTGTTGCAAACTGGAACCTGGTCAAGGGGCGACCATCCTGATGTATAAAGAGATACCCCCGCCCGGCCCCCTCAATGTAATATAAGCCCTCATCGCTGCGACTGGGCAGATAGCCAGCACCGAGCATGGGCCCAGGGTTATCTCTGCCCCTTTCCCCCTCTGGTCTGTCTTGGACTTCCTAATGCGTACCACCAGGCCGTCCTCAGCCATCTGGAGGTCGTCTCTTTGGAGTGTGGTGAAAGATGTACTGCGCCCGCTCGCTGCCACCAGCTCACTGACATGCAGGGCGCCAAAGAAGGCCAAGAGAGAGGCTGCCCAGAACAGGGCCACCTCAAAGCTGCTGGAGCAAACTTCTGGCTAGCTGGCGCCCATGCGCTCCAGCAGCCGGGGTGAGAGCGGGAAGCGGGCGTCTGGAGCCCTTCCCCTCACCTGGCTCCAGCCCACCACCATGCCCCTGACTCGGAAGTCCTTGGTTGTGTCAGGGTAGCCCTTGAGCCTGGAGTAGAAGGCCAAGGCGGGCAACCTCCCCTGCAAGGAACTCGGTGCCAGTGCCCTGCGGTGTAGATAGACCAGGAAATGCTGAAGGTGCTCTATGGGCAGGGGCCACAGTTGTTCGAGGCCCTGGGCATCCCTAAAGTCAGTGAACTCATCCATCACCAATGCGTAGCCCCGCTGTGTCCTGGGGGCAACAGAGTGGCATAGAGCTCTGTCAGCCTCAGCACGCCAACCCTCCATACCTCTGTCGGGATCTCCACGGGGCGGTCGGCTGCTTCTGGGCCAATAGCCCGAAAACGCTCGGCCTGTCGGTGGGACAAAGCATCGGCAATGTCATTTTCCACTCCCGGCATATGGCGGGCATGCACCACGATATTAAATTGCAAGGCCCTCATAACTCGGGGGGATCGTGATGTCAAGCTGTTTATGACATATACCACCGCCTGGTTATCACACCAGAATTGCACCACTGAGTTGGCCCACGCCTCGGACCAGATGTAAAGGGCCGCCCAGATAGGGAACAATTCAAGGAATGTGAGGTCACGCGTGATGCCTTCCGCCTGCCAGTCTGAAGGCCAGACGCCACTGCACCACTCCCCTTTCCAATAGATGCCAAACCCCAGGCCCCCGGCCGCGTCGGTGTGTACCTGGAATTGGGTGCCCAGCCGGATCTCATCCCTCCAGAAGGAGATTCCATTGAATCCCTCTAGGAACAGGCCCCATACCGCTAGGTCCTCCCTCATTTCAGCCATCACCCTGGTTCTATGGGTGGGCCTCCGAAGCCCACTCATTGCCGCGCACAGCTGGCGCAGGAATGCCTGCCCCGGGGCCACCACCTTGCAAGCAAAGTTAAGGTGGCCCACGAGCTCCTGCAACTCCCTCAGGGAAACTTTTTGGCGCTGTTGTGCTTGCTGCACCCTGACACGAAGGGCACACAGCTTATCCTGAGGGAGCCTGCAAGCCTGGGCCCTGGTGTTGATTTCTATCCCCAGGAAGGTAAGCACCTGGCTGCCCCCCTCGGTCTTTTCTTCGGCTAATGGGAGGCCCAGCTCACGAGCCAGTGAGCGGAACTGATCCAGCAGGGCCCTGCACCTGCCGGAGCCATTGGGTCCACAGAACAGGTAGTCATCCAGGTAATGTGCCGTACTGTCCCAGCCCATGGATTGGCGAAGCCGCCACTCCACGAATGAGCTAAAGGTCTCGAAAATGGCACAGGATACCGAGCATCCGAATGGGAGGGCCCGGTCCATGTAGAACTGGCCCTGGAATCAGAACCCAAGCAGTTCAAAGTCTTCCGGGTGCACGGGGAGGAGGCGGAAGGCTGACTTAATGTCGCATTTCGCCATCTCCGCCGCCACTCCGCAAGTGTGCACCATGCGCACGGCCGCATCAAGGATGTGTACCTGACTGTGCAAAGCTCTGGCGGTATCCCATCATTGAGGGATACTCCGCTGGGATGTGACAGGTGGTGGATCAACCGGAACTCCCCCGCGGCTTTCTTTGGGACCAAGCCAATTGGGGACACTCGCAGGTTTGGTACTGGTGGTTCATTGAATGGGCCGAGGACACAGCCCTCCCAGACTTCCTTGAGTATCTTACCCTCTGCCACCCCTTCTGCCATATCCAGGGATTTCAGGTTGTTTGCTGACCAAGGTATACGGGCCCCCTCAAACGGAATACGGAACCCAAATGTAAAACCTTCAACTAAGAATTGTGCCACTTCCTTATCTGGATATGCGGCAACCCATCGCCTCAACACCTCCAGCCTAATTGGGCTGGGCCCCTTTTGCAGGGGGTCCCTCCATGCCTCCAGCTTTTTTGGCTCCTCCCCCATCCCTGGGCCATCCTTGTTGTGGGCGGGCTCTGCTGCAGGTGGTTGCCGGGTGCTGTGCCCCACAAACGGAACACTCATGTTTGAAACGGCAGGGTTTCTTGTTACAGACGCCCTGGCCATTGTAGTCCCAGCAGACCATCCGGACTTGAACTGGCTGGCCCGCATCGCGGGCAGGTGTGTTGGCCGGCCCCTTTCTTATGGCATGGCCACTATCATACCTCTCCCCCAGGATTGGCCTAACCGGCGTCATGAACTGCAACCAAATCGGTGGCAGCGGCTCATCCCAATGGACGTAGGGGTCCAGGGCTGCCCTGCGATGAAATTCCTTGTCGTACTGGAGCCATGTATGGCCTGGAAAATCCACGAAAGCCCTGTATATTATATCTAAATATTTAAGCATCGCCTGGGCCCTCCACGGGTAGGCCTGCAGGGTCAGGGACATAAAATCAGGTACGCTGGCAGCCACGTCGCCCAGGATCGCTCCGGCTTCTTCCTGAGCCTGCACTCTCTGTCTTGAGGGTCCTCCTTATCTAACTCCTTGGTATCCAGCTCTCGATTAAGTAAGCTAAATATATGGATGAATTCCCCCCTCCAGATTTTCTCCCTAGTGGACTGGGACAAGTGGTGTCCAAATGGGGAGGCGTAGTCACCGTATGGCATGGCAGCTGCCGCCACCCTGGGGTAGCCCGGTGCTGCACCCATCCCTGGCCATGGTGCCATTCCACCCGCCATGTGCCTGATCCCTGACCAGCCTGGCAACAGGCCCTGAGCCCACTGCGGGGGGACTCCCGACTGAGTTGGTTGGAGTTGGCCTGGCCCACCCACAGAGGATGTCGGTTGGCCCGGTCTTGGCCCCAGAAACGGGGGCGTTGGGCCGGGCATCCATGATGGGATAGGCCCCCACGCGGGGAGCGTGGCCGCCGGTGGTAACTGGGCAAGCATTGCCTGGGTTGTACCCTGCATCGGGGCCACTACCCCTGCCCGGCAGCTGCCCGCTGGCCAAGGCCACGTGACTGTGGGCACCATTTCAGGTGTGCACGCCAACTCACTGGGTGCTGCGCTCTCCGTTGCAGGGGTGTTGGGCTGGTCTTCCACCTCTGGCTCCACCGTCAGGGCTTCATCCTCCTCTGCATTCTGCAGGGCTGACTGTGCTCACTTAACTGCGGCAGGTGCCGCGCTGGGCCCGGCCGACGGTCCCGGGGCTGCTTCCATTTGCTCAAGCGCTGTAAAGCAAGAAGACATATCCTGGATCATGGCCTTCAACTGAGCCCGCTTACGTGCTTTTGCAGGACGCGCCCCTGTCCTGGGAGCTGGGCCTGGCTGGGTCCCTTGGCCCCCTACCCCCTTTGACGCCTCCAATGCCTTGAGGCGAGCCTCCATTTGCAGCAGGATAGGCCACTGCTCCTCGTCTGAGTCCTCCGCCGGGGACTGGGCCTGCTGTGGGGGCTGCTTAGCTGCTGGCATCTTCCCCTTGCCAGTCCTGCGGCCCTTGCCCGGTGCCATTTTGCCACCCCCTCCGCCGTGACGGTGTGGGGGCTTGTAGCAAAAGCTGGCCTGTATCCTGCGGCTACCTGCTGTTGCTCCCTGCTCGCTCCCCCTAATATGCCTATAGGCCTTGGGGGAGTGTATGGGGAGGCTGTGGGCCTCTGGTGTGGGGTTGGGAGAGGGGCGGTGCAGGCCGTCCCTGATAGCCTTAGGGTCCAAGGAGCCTCCCGGCCCCCCCACTGCTTGTCTCCCCCCTGTTAGCCCCCGGCCTCCGGGTACAGGCCCAGGCTACCGCCCTCCCCAGGCAGTCAGTCGGGGCCTATTTGTGGGCCCAACGCTTCCCCACCGCCTTGCGTGTTCCTGTCGACAAGGCCGCCCAGGCCCTTCTCTCCGCTGGGTGGATGGGGGGGTGCAGGCCGCCTACCCTGCTGGGCGCGCTGCCGGCCCTGCCCGGCTCCGGCTGCCCACCCGATCCCCAGGCCCTGTGTAGCCCAGGATTTTCCCCCCTCCCAGCCCAGAAAGGCTTGGGGGTTGTGGAGCGTGGCCTCGGCCGCTCACGCCGCCCGGGTTCCGTGGCCCTGCTCACTCAGGGGGGAGAGGGCCGATGCCGCTCCCCCAATCCGCCGGCTCCCCGCGGCCGGGGCCTGCCTCGCCGTTCGCCGGCCGCACCGCCGCCTCTATGCCCGGCGCTGGCTGTCCTCCAGCGGCCCGGCACGCCAGGCAACAGTCCGTCCCGTCCCGGCTGTGCGCTCCACCGCTGCGCGCCGGCTGCCGCCCGCCGCACCATCCAGATCGGCCGCAAGTGCAGCCTCAAATGGTGCCTGCCACGTGGCGCCTACAGTCTAGCCAGCGTCCGGACGGTCCTCTCCCTCCGAACGCCGGAAGAAGACTGGCTGTAGTTTGGGGGGAGGAGCCGCCCTTTACAGGGTGCTCCTCCCCTCTCCCTCACAGGACGTCACCATCCTGTCTCGCCCCTCGCCATTCTCGCGAGGGGCAAATCGTCACAGCGGGCGGACAAGCCGCCCGCGGAGCGCACATTATTATTATTATTATTATTATTATTATTATTATTATTATTATTATTATTATTATTATTATTATTATTATTATTATTATTATTATTATTATTATTATCCATAATAAAATGCTGAAAAACATCCTAAAATGTTACTGTAGCAACCATAACTGTTCTGCCAAGTTTAAGCAATCAACCAAATATTTTGGACTAATAGCTAATTAATCTCTCCAAAAATATTTAAAGAAAAGATCATATGGGGGGGGGTAATTGCTATGAAAAATATTAGAAAACTTATAACTGAAAAGTATAAAATGACACAAACATATTTGATTTTTCACTGCTTGTGGTTTCCCCCACAACTTCAAAATGCATGTCCTTCAAAGAATTTAGAGTTTTTCAGAATGAAGGATATGACTGTTTTTGTTTTGTTTTATATTTTGTCACATATTAGATGGTGGGGTTGAATAAAAACACCCCTGTACCAGAATAAAGGGCATATAACTATAAAGGGAATCACCCACACTGTACATTTTAGGACATATTCTGACATTCTTCATTCCGCAGGTACACAACTTTATCTGTATCTGGAAGTTGAGTCATGGCAACTGGAGTTCTTTTTCTTGAGAGATAGAAATGTTTTGCTGCTCATCCAAACAGCTTCATCAGTCTGTGTTCAGTAGAAATCTTGTGCTTTATTGGGGGATTCATCTGTTACTGACCAAACTCCTTTGGTGCCAGCAGCAAAGTCTTTTGTTATTGTACTACATTTTATTAAGCATTTACTTGATTCAAATTGATGCCCATCTTTTTAACACTACAAAAGCCAATCTATTGTGATATTGCTCCCTTCTGAGGGTATACAGAGTCCTTGCTCTGCCCCACAGTCACTCTATTATTGCCTTTATGCCAGTACATGTTTGCCCAGTAAATATGTTTACTAAACACATATGGTGAGTCATGATGTATGTATATATGATGTCTTCATATTAGGAAATAATACCTACCACACAAATCCATGCATATGTAACTGATTATTAACATTAAAAACATTAATGTTAATTCAATAACTATGTAATGATGTACCCGACCCACCAAAACTCACATTAACAGCAACAGAGAATTTAAATAGCAAAGGCTTGCAATGGATCTTTAAATAAAGACAGAGAAATACTGGGGGAGAACTTTCCTATTGAAAAAGGAATTGTTGATTTTAATTAATTAATAGTAATTAAAACTTTCATCTTTCAAGCAAAGCAAGCAACATTTTCAATAAACATTGTTTTTGCTGAAAGAAATAGCTAATTCGGCTAATCAAAACCCTGTTTTATTTTGTTATCACAAATGACAAATTTAGTTATGTTTACAGAGAATATGAGACAAACAGAAAAAAATATTAGGGAGTTCAAGCAACCCATGGGTCACACTTGCTACAGATGGAAGAAAGGTAATACAATATCTTTAAAATAAGATATGACTCTCAATGCCTCCCACACTGAGTTAGAATCTAAGAAATAAATCCTACTATTTTCTGCTCATGCAAGAATTCTCTGCATTAGATTTTATTTCCCCAAGAAATTTTACAGGATCACTTTTTACAGGAACTTTCATGCATCCCCTTCCCCCTGAAAAAATATAAAGTTTTGTAGGATTATTACAACTCCTCTGCAGAGCATCATCTTCCTTCCTTCATTTATATATATAGTATCACTTGTAGGCCACCTTTTTCCATACGAGGGGGGAAAGGTGGCCTGCATACTATTCACCTGGAAAGAACTGAAGAAAGACCCATCTGAGAAGATTGAATCTCTTCACATAATGGCATCTTTTCTTTGGAGGATTCACTTGGCAAGGAAAGAACCACCAAATTCTGCCAGAATATTGCAAACCCTGTGCAGATCTGTATCTTTCATAGTGGATCTAACAGAAATAGCACTAAGCTATGCAAAAAATTGCAGTTTCCTGCCCTTAATAAGGATGAGGGAAATGCAACCAATGAGGTCTTATATTCACAGAAAAAGTGGAAAGATAACTGAGCCTAACATTCACTCAAAGAGCTTGTGTGTTCAAGTGTTCATGCTTCAACTCCCCTCTGTGTGGGGCTTTCCCACTTCCACACACTTATAGTGATTTTTTTAAATGGCCATAATGGAACCCCTGGAAGGAGGGGAGTCTTGCACATGCACACATGGGATAGAGACCCACAAAGAAGAGGTGAAAATTAGAGGGCATATTGAAGGAGGCAGAGATGACTGAGTGAGAAATCCTAGCAGGAGAGACTTTCTCCTTTTTGGCGATCTTCTGAGTCCTCCTAAGTTGTAATGCAGCTTTAAAGATTTATGGAATTTGCTCCCAAATCTGTGGTGGCAGCACGTGCATTAAGCAGCTTGGGGGGGGGATCAGGTCATTTCATGGATATGTCTCTTTCCCCATCCATGGACACTTGCCCTAGAAATTAGCTATGATATCTGCTGCATGTTTATAAATGTAGAACTATCCTAGTCTGGTATCTTAAACCCTCTCCTTCTTTCAAGTCTATATATATTCTGAAGAGTATAAGATAGTTAACACATTTTCCTACATTTCATCCAATAAGGAATGCTACAAAAATGAACCTCTGGCCAGGACAATATCATCATCATCATCATCATCATCATCATCATCATCATCATCATCATCATCATCATCATCATTGAACTGCAGACCTGGAAGAAACTCTATGGATCATCATGTCCAGCCTTGTCAAAAAAAAAAACCCAGTGGGGAATCAAATTCCTGACCTCTAGCTCCCCAGCCAGAGACCTCAACCAGGGAGCTTTTCAGTCTCTAACCTTTTTCTAATTAGGTTAAGAAAGAAGCTTCAAATACTGTGTTCAGTACCACTCTGCATTTTGCAGAAAGTCTTTAAAGTTAGAAAGAATAGTATATCCCTGTTTGATCTTCTGAAAGATTAATAATATTTCATTGCATGTTCTGACAGCGTACAGATTAAACTTGAATTAAGCACTCATTCATTCAGATCAGTCTACAGTATAGTCTAATTAAAAGAGAAATTGCCCTAAGTAAAAATCCATCAACCATGGAGGAAAAATCCCAAAAATGCCAGTGATTATCTTTTCTCTGCTTTTTATTGTTCTTTGGAGACATATTTTGGCCTGTATAACTTTTGGGGTCTTCCCAAGATTCTGTAATGAAGTTAAAATAAACATTAATAGGTAATAGCAAATATCAAGCCTCATTAAAATACATCTACATTATATAACACATTACTTTAAAATGATTTTTTTCTTAAATAAATAGATAATAATTAAAATCAAGTGCCGAAGAATCAAAAACAGATGAAGACTACATTCTTACACAGTGGGAACAGATGTTACTACTCACATCACAATCAAGAGCTTCTGCTAATATCTCTAAGTAAGGTTTCCATACTTAATTTGTTTTAAACCAAGAACCAGATCCAAGAATTATTTTCAAAATCAAATTATATTTTGGGTTTCAACAGTTCATTGAAGAAGAGGAAGGAAATCAATACTCAGATTAGAACATCAGGCATTGAGTCTGAGACAACTGACGGTATAAATGAGAAGTGATAAAATCCTTCAGAGAAACACTACTACATACACGTCACATTCATCCAGCATTTTTTGGTGCTAAAATCATAAAATAAGAAAGCGGTGAAAAAATCAAAATGGAGAAAGGAGAATCAAATGTGTCAGCACCTTAGAAGGAGGATGCTCTGCACATGCAAAGAAGGAGACTGACAGCTTCACTCTCCAATAAAGCCAAGATTCCTTATTCCATCACAGACCTGCAGAGTTGGAAATGACCATGGTGGTCATCATGTCTGACCTGCTCTAGAACTAACACATCCATGACAGTTGGCCATCTAGCCTGTTTTAAAACATCCAATGAAAGAGAGTCCGCTAACATCCATGGCAGTCTGGACATTGAGTCATGGCAACTGGACTTCTTTTATTGAGAGATCAAAATGTTTTGCTACTCATTCAAGCAGCTTCATCAGTCTGCTTGGATGAGTAGCGAAATGTTTCTATCTCTCAAGAAAAGAAATCCAGTTGCCATGACTCAACTTTCAGACAACCTCACATGGATGACTGAGAATCTTCACAGACATCCAATGCAGTCCTTTTCACTGTCAAAGGATTCTTACTATCAAGAAGTTGTTCTTCATATTTAAGTGAAACCTCCTTTCTTGTAATATGAATGGGGATGGGCACTTTATAAAAAATGACATACTGTTTCATCATTTTCTAAGCTTACACAGCCTTTCTTCCATCATGCACCTCAGCTGTTGAGCTAGCTTATCTCCGATCTTGATCTGCCTGCAGTTAGCCAGAAGCTGAGCTCTTCCCTTCGCTGGCTGTGTCTGCAAGCTGGTTATTTTCCTTTCCTGATTAATTAGGACTGTGGATGTTATTTTTATATTTTCCTTCATTCCCTCACCGTGCTACCGATCAGCTGTTGAGTTTATCTCTCTGGTCTTCTTGATCTGAGATGTAGCAGCTAGCCATTAGGTTTCTTGATTGTTTACAGAGGGTTCTTTTCTTAAAAGCAAATTGATTAGAAGCTTTAAGGAGGGTCTTTGATTTAGGGCAGTGGGCTCCCTGTTAAATAAAAAAAGGAAAGCTCCCCAGTATTTATAGCCCTACAAAGCACTTCATTTTATTTTGTTTTGTAATGGAAATTCTTTTAAAAATCTATTATTAATGAAACAAAATGAAATGAAGATTGAAGCAAAACAAAACAAAATGCTATATTTCCATTTCATGCCCATCTCTAAATATGAATCTATATTTGTGCCCTATTCTTTTTAGCTAGAGAGAATAAGCTTGTTCTATGTTCCATTTGACATTCTTTCTAATAATTAAATATGGCTATGATATCATTTCTCTCTCTTCTCCAGGCTAGACCTACCCAGTTCCCTCAACTGATCCTCATTGCACATTGTTTCCAGACTTTTTTATCCTACTGGTTCCCCTCCTCTTGATACATTCCAGCTTGCCAATGTACTTCTTAAACGAACATTCCCAGAACTGGGGAAGGAATGCAAAGAAGGTAGTTGACAATGAAATAGACAGAAATACTGAGAGTTTAGTTGCAATGTGGTGAAATGGAAATCTAAGGCTCTCTAGAAATCCAATTACTTCTAATCAGTAAACTAAGTTTTCCTTCACTGTGTTCAGCTTACACAATTGAAAAAGAACTCAGATGTTATAAAAGTTGCCCAGTGCTCTCTCATTCAAAGGAAACTAAATCATAATGTTGACTGTGGAACTTTTAATTGCTTTGGAAAGTGGAAAGCATTAAACAAACGTAAATAAGTCTAACTTTTGAACAACAGAATTCAACACACATTAATTCATTTATCTTATGATTGGAAACATATCAGATTCACATTCAGAATATTAGGTCTCTTGTTTATGCACTGTCTAATCACTTCTAGCACATTGCTGGTTTGCTTAAGACTTTTTTTTTTAGCTTGTGGAGTTTTGGAGGGATCAGATTTGTTTTAAACAAGAGGAAGATGAAGCAATAAGATTTATAAATTTTGAAAATTAGTGTTAATCTGTCAGAATACTGCAGTTTTAGAGACTGAGTGCCCAACCTGTGATTCAAAATCCACTAAGTTTTCACCAAGTACCAATACAGCAATTTAACCTGAATACAGGTGGCTGTGAAGGGGCGATGTCAATGGTCTCCAAGTGCCACCTTTGGCACCCATGCCATAGGTTCATCAACACTGGTATACAGGTTTCAAATTAGTTTTCCTCCTCTGCAGTGGATAAATGCAGTGTTTTAATCATCAGAATGCACTGTAGTTATATAGATATGATGGTCTGGTGAGAGTGACAACATAATATTTTTGTCTTTTCCTATAAGTCTTGCCATTTTGTGATATGTGCAAAGTGCAATTCCATCAGTCGCCAATCTGAAGTTTTGAAATTGTCCAGAAAGTAATTTTCAGTATGCACAATTGGGGCTCTGAGGCAATGAAGATCAAAATACAACTGTCCCAGCTCTTTCAAACAAGGAAGCAGATGTGTAAAATGTATTTTTAGTTCTATCCATATATGGATAGATAGATAGATAGATATATAGATAGATAGATAGATAGATATAGAGATAGAGATAGAGATAGAGATAGAGATATATATACTGTATATAGATACACACACACACACACACACACACACACACACACACACACACACACACACACACACACACACACACACACACACACACACACAAATGCATAAAATACATGTAAAATCCAGAAATAGCTTTCATGATATGTTTTATTTATTATTATTATTCTGTTTGGCTGTTCTGTGCCAAGAATGGTAAGGCAATCAATCAATATCATTTCAGAAAAAGTGATTCTGATCAGCCTGTTATCCTCTGTGACCAACTCAGTTGTTCAAAGATATGCCTAGGGAGGTTGTGGTACCAAAGCATTAGCAGCTATTTCTAAGCACTTTGAAGTTGAAGGAATGGCAGTAATCTATCTTTATCAGACATCAGCTACAGTAATTGTATCTGAGAGGAGGCTAGGGAGGTTAGAGGGTTATAAACTGATTTGCTGTTGCATTTGATCAGGTTTTGCCAGGGGAGGCGGCTTATTTTTCAGTAACAATAAAACAGTGTTCCCCTTTGAGACATAAACAAAATTACAGACCATGTTTTCAACATTGTTTGAATCCCAACTGCTTGTCCTCACAGTAATGGAAACTGCTTGTTGTTAAAAGCTCTGGAAAGTGACCCATTCCTGTTTAGGTATCTAAATGAGAAATGGCTGGTTTTGTGCCCTTCAGAAAAATTGGCCCTCAGTAACCTGGCGAGCAAACTGAAGCTGATTTCATCTAACAATGGCAGGCTTTTACATGGTTCATCATCTCAGTTCATTCAGGCAAGCAATGGCAAGCTTTGAACCTTATTTCTAAGCTTTCTTGTGATCTGCTGATCTGAAGTGTAAATCTCCAGTGGCACATTTCTTGCCTCTATTATATATTGGTTTGGCAGGATCCCATTCTTGGTCATCATTTATAGAAGGAAGAGGACTGAAAAATGAAAGTGAGGGTGGAGGGTGGAGGGAAAGAAGAGAAACACAGACATTATATTGTTTTACAGACAATGAGTTTGCTTTTTCAGGGTAGAAGCTGCTGAGTTGAGGCAAACTGACTTTTAAGCGGGTGTGCAACAAGTCCACTTATTTCATATTAATAAGAAACATTTCTTCTATTTAATATGCTGTATGAGGTAAATGAAAAATTACAGGTCTTTCAAACTTACACCATTTCAATTATTTGCTCTTTCAAAATGATGCAACAAAACCCTTAAATGTTTAAGATTTGCCATGCATAAGGAAGGAAGATATTAATCAATGGTTTGACCTAAATGTGTTAAGAACTATAAGTCTAATGATATACTGATTAGAAGTATTGATATCTTTTAGCTTATTATAGTAGTAACACATGCTGCAAATTAAAGAAAAATGAGCTTGGTAGTTTATCAGATGAAGATGTAATTGGGAATGTGCTTCATGAGTGGGAGGAAGGAAAATAATTTTTGATGTTTTTATGCTTCAGGCAGCACAAAGGTGAATAGAGAGAGAAAACAGCACAAATATGCTTGTTGAAATGTATCTATGTGTAGTTTGAAGGGAGCTAAAAGTCATTCAATGTGGATTCTTTATGAAGTTAAGAAGTAAACAAACAGGTAGTACCACATTCAAAGAGAAGTAAGTCTGTCAGTGTTGTAAAGAGAGATTTTGTGCTGTTAATAATAGTGAAGCAATATCCTACCAGCCAAGACAACTTTAGATCACAAGTCCCATCATCTTCTAGACAGCATTGCTGTTGGTCATGCTGATTTGGACATTTTTAAAGCCCTGATGAATCTCCTTGAAAACATGCCTGTGTTGTTCAAAGCCCATGAAAGAGATTCCTAACTGTCCAGCCATAGCAACAGATACACAATGGTGCATTTATTTGAGATGTGCAAAGTGAAATTTTAATATTTCTTTTGTTTCTTTCAGGGGGGGCTCTTTTATTATCATGTATTTCAGACACAAAAACATTTTTAAAAAGCACCAACCCTGCCCGCGAGCCAGCTGGTCAGCACTAGGAAAAAAAGAAAAAGCACCAACCCAGCCCATTGACCAGCTGGTTGGCGCTGGAGGGGGAAGCAACGACCTGGCCTGTGATCCAGCTGGTCGGCACTAGGGAAAATAAGCAAAAAAAAAAAGGCACTGACATGGCCCATGGGCCAGCAGGTTGGTGCTAGGGAAAAATAAGCCAAAAAAAGTGCTAACCTGTCCTATGAGCCAGCTGGTCATTGCTAGGAAAAAATAAGCCAAAAAACCACAAAAGCTCTGATCCAGCATACAGGCCAGCTGGTCAGCACTTGGGGGCGGGGATGCAAAAGTGCTGACCTGGCCAGGTGGTTGGCATTAGGAAAAAATAAGCAAAAAATAATAATAATTTTAAAAAATAAAGCACCGATCAGTGGGGCTGGTTGGCTGTAAAAAATAAGGAAAACAGAATCAAAATGAAGAACTAAATGAATTAAAAACCATAAACAAAACTCTCTAATCATCTTTGATAATAATAATAATAATAATAATAATAATAATAATAATAATAATAATAATAATAATAATAATAATAATAATAATAATAATAATAATCACTTTCAAAAATGAAGAAAAGCATGCAAGCAAGTAAAGACTAAAAAATACAATCAAAACACACCATCTCATCCCATCTGGTAGCAAGGTCACTCTGGCTCTTTCTCTTCTTTTCCTAGGGTCCAGGAGACCAGCATAGAAATGAAATGAATCAAAAACAAACAAACAAAAAACCTCTCTAATCCAAATGAATTCTCAGAATAATCCTTGAATTAAGTGGTTGAATATGGGTGTGCACAGAGGCATTGTCCACTCTAACTGCATAAAGGGGAATATACAGCCATACGTATATGTTTAATACCCTTTGTCAAGTGCGCGATAACATCTATACATAGGATGCAGAAGGTGTGAAACAGGAAGCCTGTGGCATGTGCCTCTGTAAAGATTCTCAGTCATCCAGGTGAGTTTATCTGGTCACCTGTGTCCTGAATCAAGATAAGCTTGAAGTTCTGAGAAGGCTTTGCACTGCAGACCTTCCTCTTTCAACATATGGAAAGAATGGGCCATTGGAAACTCCTGCCAGCTTTGTTCCACAATTGATTTTCTTAACATTTCAAATGTTCTTAAAAACCCACATGGAGTTGGCAGATCTGGCAAGTTCCTAAACAATAGCAATCCAAGGAAACTCAATCATACTATGAGCACCATGGCCGCCACCACTATTTTTACCACACAGCTTTTACATGGCAAATTTAGTAGAAAGAGCTGGTTCCAGCATGAAGGGACTGTTTTCCTGCTACCATATAAACAGTGATGATGATTAGCCTTGTGAAAGAAACAAGACAGGACCTTTCATGTTAATTCAGTTCCCAATCCCAATAAATGTATGGGTTTGGATCCATAAACCTATACAAGAAAACTGAAATGAAGCTGAAATTTAAATCATCCCAATAGACTGAAGGACTGAGGATGATAGCTAGGGTGTTCTCACTCTCCCTGCAGTTGTGTAGCTAAGAAAGGTGACACAGGTCTTTTGTGACTTGAACATCACACTGACATGGGAATAAATTGATCCTTCTTCATTGCTGTGAACTCTAAGTGTTGATTTTTGGCTCTGCTGTGGGAAATCTGGTAAGTTATAACTAGATATGCATTTTTTAAAAATATATTAATTATCAATTCCCTTTTAAAACTGTGTAATCATTTGATCTAATCTTCCTTGATGCAATCCAGCATAAAGACGACTAAGTAAATTGCAGGAAGCAATCATTTGAGATAAACTGTTCCACCATTTTTCATCAAGGAGTTGTAATGATCTCTACTTTACTCTTGGTTTATTTCCATTCTGTAACAATTTTGTGATGTGGTTATCATTTCAATCAGTTCATTGAGAGGTCAGGAGTGGAAATAGAAAGATTTCTAATGTCTCTTTCATGCAGTTATTTGATAGATATTCCAATTGTATGAGCCTCCCAATCTTTATATGAATCAGTCCAATAACAAGCTTCATTCTAAAAATTCAAAAATGTCTACAGTAAGTGAAATTATCAATTAATATTATTAAGCATTTTGTTCTGTTATGAAAAATGCTGTTTTCTTATATTGTAATGTAAAAAATGCCTATCTTAGCTGCCCAAAGACTTAATTCTGCAACAGAATTCATCCTAGAAATTATGCCCGAATGAATAGGATTTTGCCTAAAGCATGTCTGTTGAGCTACATCTATTTGCCTAAATAATGTGTGAGTGAGAGGCAACAAAGTTCCGTTGTTGATTTGGCATCATTTACCCCCCACACACACACACCTGCTGCACACATATTTGTGTCTCAAAATTGCTATTCATTTGCAGTTAAGGAATTTATTAATAAAACAATAATTCACCAGCCCTCAGGAACATCATTCTGTATAAAGGTTGCCCTCAATCTCCCACCACTGGGGCGTGACAGCAGGAAACAGCATGATAAAACTAGCAAAACAGGGCATATAGACAATATCAAGACTCAACTTCAGCATTCTGGTTTTTTTTAAAAGTAACAAGTGAAAAGTGACAAGCAATAAAATATTTAGAACTCTCTTGTGGATTTTAATAAATATAGTGCTGCTTTCTCAGATGCATATGCATTGGCAAATACTGGCATAATCTTCCTTCAGGGTATAATGAACAAAAGATGGTTGCCCCATTAATAATTTATTAATGTCTCTATAACTGTATTGTGTGCATGTGTGGTGAATTTTGTGGGTGGTATTTTTTTAAAAGAAATCTAATGTTGATTATGATAATGAATGTCAGAGTACAATTTAGGCTCTTTTCTCTTCCTCCTCCTCCTCCACCACCACCACCACCTCCTCCTCCTCCTCCTCCTCCTCCTCCTCCTCTTCTTCTTCTTCTTCTTTCAAAGTGAGGGATGCATCAAAGCAACTGCATGGTATGCCACCTTTTCTTTGTGCATCTAAAGAACAAAAGAATAATTAACTTCAGTCTGAGGTTTTCAGTTAAAGCAGGCTTTCACGTTCCTGCTGGAAGCATTGCTCTCGCTGATACAGAAAGAGAGCAGAAGGCTAATTCTGTACTAGTGCAAGGTGCAATTTTATTTGTCACATTGATGGGGACTGCATTTACTGTACATCCTTTCCATCGGAAAAGGCACTTAATTAAGTCTAATAAATGCTCCTGGTGTTGCTATATGCATGCATCTCATTTTTGTTCTTCCTTTTTCTTTACTACTTTCCCTTTTCTTCTCCAGCTAACATAGCAGGTTTTCAAAAAGTAAGAAGTAATTGGAGAGGGGAAGAAGGATGTTTGGACTAACACTTGACACTGATCTATTATTTAACATTTCCATAGCACTTTTGATATGCTTTATAATTCATATCTCATTAATCTTCATGATAAGACTGAAGGATTAATATCCCGTGTTTCACAGGTAAGGAGATGATGCTTAGAAATAATGACTTATAAGTGTAGGACATAGAATGGCCCTCAAGCACTGCACTATTAGGATATGTGAGTGACATCATAGGCATGCATATGGGTTTATGAAGCCAAGGAAATCCTGGTTAAATTAATATTTTCAGGATTCTTCAAGCCCACAAGTGTTCTATCGGTCTGAATCTCCTTCCACTGACTGAATATATCCCAAGAGGTACATGCTGTCTGTGCTTTTAAAACTTTGAGGATAGGCAAAATCCAGTGAACCCTTCTGATCCCTCCTAGGTCAATAGGATTTCCATCTTCCATACTTTGCTGTAAATAATAAGATGAAGTAATGTTCAACTCAACAGGGTCTATTAAATTAGAAGTAAACTCTCAAAATATGTTAACAGTTTATAAGTCCAGACTTGGTCTTAACCCTGTTTACTCAACACTGGTGCTTTTAATCCCAAGCATATCCCCTGATATTAGCTTCACAGTGGGAGCTAGCCTTAAATAGCCTAAGAAAGGGGTGTCACAACAAATGACTTGTGCACCATCAAATTAATTCAGACTTAAAACAACCATTTCTAAGGGTGAGAGTACTGAGAAGTGGTTTGCTATTCCCTTCTGGTGACATCTGGAATGGTGCAGTTTATGCAAGGCCACAGAGGATTGTGATAGGCACAATGGGTCCCAACTTACTAAACTATCCAGCCAACATATAATCATAATAATCTTGGAACTGCAGACCTGGAAGTGACCCTGTCAAGCAGGCAGGGTGCAGAATTGAATTTCCACCCTCTGATTCTGCAGCTAGTTACCTAAAGTACTGAGATAGTAAGGAATTATAAGATAAAGTACTCCCCCATTTAATGTGGGAGTTAGGTGCCTGATCCACCCACAATAAAGGAAAATCCATGAAATGCAGATGCTTCAGCAAACTAACCTTGGGCTGTCCCTGCTGGCTGCGTTTTCAAAGAGAGGTTTTTAAACCCCTCCTGACACCTCAGCAAACCTTGCAGCCAGGAGCTCAAGGTCTGTTTGCTGAGGTGTCAGAAGGGGATTAAAAACCTCTCTTTGGAAACACAGCCAGCAGGATCAACCCCAGGTTTGTTTGCTGAGGTGCCAGGAGGGGGTTAAAACCTTCTCTTTGGAAGCCTGCTTCTCTCAAGAAAAAAAAAGCATGGGATATACTGAGATCGTAATATATGAACCTTGTTGTGTCGGGGGACTACTGTACCATTATATTAATGAACATAGGGGTGAGGGGACCAAAGTTAAACTTATAAGGGGAAACAAGAGAGGTACCAGGTAGCTCTTCCTTCAGAGGTCTCTTCTTTGGCATTTATTCAGTTGCATAATTTCTGTCTGAAATTATTATTATTATTATTATTATTATTATTATTATTATTATTATTATTATTATTATTATTATTATTATTATTATTATTATTATTATTATTATTATTATTAACAACCTGCGAGCAAAAGGAAAATGGGTGAGTAGAAACAAGTCTAACTTCTCATGGAATGAAGTTCAGAGCAGAAGGATGTTTTAATAAAGGACACATTTATGATTGTCATAAGTGGTAAATACAGTCCACATGAGCTATTTAGAGATTTTAAAAAATCAGTAAAGAAGCAAAAACTACAGAACACAACATGAAAAATGATTACATGGTCAAAAATGTGCAGACATGCCTGGTCATTTGTGTTGTTGTGTAAGTTGTTCTGATACTCCATTAGCAGCTGAAGAAAATCATTACTGAGACCATAACAATCCTGTCGGTGCTTTACAATCATTTTTCTCACAGTATGCTATTCAGTACTACCTAGAGCAGCCCTGAGGTTTTCACATCACATGAATACTTCGCCTAGTAAACGTGATGCTTGAAAAGGATAAAAATAACGAAAGCATGGTTCCAAGTTTCACAGCTGCAAATACAATTGTGCTTGTTCTATCATGACCATTTATTCTCTTTCAAAAGAACCATCTGTGAGAATTCATAATATAGACCAGTAAACAAGCAAGCATTACAAACTGTCTCATTTCAGCAATATGATTTTAAATCAATATGTTTTATTTTTCAGTTAAAGGATGTGCAAGGAACCCAGTCCAATGGACTCTTTCTCCTTGATTTAGCCCTTGCATCGTGGATTGTCCACAGGGCAACTGTTGCTGTGGAATCTCTGCCTGAGGACTGCAGGCACTTTGAGGGAAAAGAATGCAGTTGAAAGGTCTATATGTAGATAAAAATGTGTTTAAGTAGAATGTGTTGAAAATGTTACTGGCCAGTGGAAATGGGGAAATACGTTTGTTTCAAAGCACACAGACCACTGTGGCACATATGGGGGGAAAGGATGAGAGAGAGTGGAAAGGAAAGGTAGCCTAAATGCTGATGGAACCAAGTAAATGGGTCATCAGGTCAATTCTGACTTACTACAACCCTTTTCTGAGTGTTCTAGGTAGAGAGTCCTCAGAAGTGGATTGCCATTCCTTTTTCCCAGGGGCATTTTGGGACTGTGCAGCTTGCTCAAGGCCACACATGCTGGGATGCACACTGGGGAACTGAACTCCAGTCTCCTGACTCCACAGCCAGAGATGCAACTCACTGATACATCCAACTAGCAGAGCCAAATGTAGATGGTAGGGAACCATATAAATGAGACATTATAGCTGAGCAGATGACTAGATGATACCAAAATCTTACAAACAGGTACTAGTTTTAAATCCTGCAGGACTTTCCATCAGGCTGGGCACTACAGAGCAGCAAAAGTGCAAAAGGAATGGAAAAGTGCCTGGAATCATAATGATCAGAGACAGGCATGAAATGGAAAAATCTTTCTACTTTGTATCCTTAGATCTCAGGGCAGAATCCTGCAATAAATAATACAATTAGAGATGGGCACAAAATGAAAAAATGAGATGCTGTTTCGCCATTTTGTTAGGTAGCGAATTACTTCATTATCTAATAAAACAGTAGGACGTGTTTTGTTTCAAAATGATTTATCCTAGAGGAAATAGCAGGGGAGTGATTCAAGGTAAGCCCCCCAAATTTGGAAAGGTTATTTAGGGTCTCTCCCACGGCTTGGCTTCTGAAGTTCCAATTCCAATTAGGAAGATTTTTTTCCTAGGGGCATCCCCTTCATAACTCAGCTTCCTGACCCCCAAACCTTTCCAAATTCCAGGCATTTTCAGGGAAGAGCTTGAGCTGCCCTGCCATTGATTCCTCTAGGATGAATTGTTTCATTCTAGAGGAGGGAAATGTTGTTTAGTGACAAAACTTTGTTAGGTAATAAAGTAATTTGTTACCTAACAAAACAACAAAACAGTGTTTCATTTTTTGTTTCATACCCATCTCTAATAATGATGTGGTTACCATTGTCTAGGGAGGGCTGCACAGACCTATGTCTTCCTTCAAGCACTAAACAGTACTCTTAATGGGTGCAGACGACTGATAAGACTAAATTGTATCTCATTTAATATGGATGAGAAGAACACAATGGTTTTATTTGTTTATTGTTGTTTTGCACAAATTAGACAGCATTACACAGATACAAGAGTAGTGTATAGGCTAGATGGAGCGGTATCAAAGTAAAATAAATATGTAGATAAAATACATAAAACAGCGCAGAATGATTCTGTATTACTGCTTTGTTTCATGGACTTCAGAAGGATTGATTTAAACCTTTTAAACAAGCAGCCAACCATCCTGTATTTCCCCTCATGTGTGTGTGTGTGTGTGTGTGTGTGTGTGTGTGTGTGTGTGTGTGTGTGTGTGTGTGTGTGTGTGTGTGTGTGTGTGTGTGTGTGTGTGTGTGTGTGTGTGTGTGTGTGTGTGTGTGTGTCCTTAAAGAAAAAGGACACTAATTTTGCACAGAGAATTTTTTTAGACAGTATGGGGGGGATTTCATCCTCACATCACATGGAAATTCCTTATTGAAGTCTTTAGTCAAGTTAAAATAGCCTAAATTAGTGGTTCTCAACTTTGGGTAACCTGGGCATCCTTGCACTGCAGTTCTCAGAAACCCTGGCCAGCATGGCTGGCACTGGCGGAGCCTGGGAACTGCAGTGCAAGAACACCTGTGTTACCTAAATTTGGGAACCACTGGCCTAAAAGAGTAAGATACTTAGCAATTTTTTCTTTATATCTGTAATTTATTGGGTTGGATGTATAATGATGGAATTCAGAAGAATCACTGTGTTCTGGGATGCATGGGAATTAACCATACGATCAAGTGTTCTGTGCTGTCAGATAATTACTGACTTAATAGTCAACCTAATAGGGCTTTCAAGTCAAGTGGGATATTTAAGGAATGTTTGTTTTACAGTTCCACTCCCTCAGTTAGTTTCCAGGGTCAAGTGAAGGGTTGAACCCTGTTCTCCAGAGTCCTGATCCGTCACCATATCCACACCACAGTGGGAGCATGTGCTGTCGAGTCAGTTCTGAATTAGGGTGACCTTTTCCAAGAGTACTCAGAAGTGGTTTACTATTCCCTTCTTCTGGGGGCCATCCTGAGACTGGGCAGCTTATCCAAGGCCACACAGGCTCGTTCGACTTACAGAAGGTATAGCGGGGAACCAAATACCGAGTCTCTGGCTCCAAAGTTAGATACCTAATTCACTGAGCTGCTGAGCTCTTCTCTCAAAATATCCTCTCAAAATAAATTATCCAAGGCCTGCTTAATGTTCAGATTAAAATTCTTTGAGGGCACAATTCATTTTGAGGGAGGAAGCATTGTATATTTTAATCAGATTATGGCCTGTTTAGTTGAGCAAACTGTTAAAATTCTTCTCACAGGTTCCAGTATGAATATCTTTAGAATAATCACAGCATGAACGTCTGGGACACTTCTGGAATGATTTAGAATTTGACCACTCATTGCCACTGGTGTTGAACTCTCCATGACCAACAGCAAAGAAGAACATCTGATTAATGCTGTGCAGGCATACCATGGCAGAATGCACTTAATGGGAGGAATTCTAATCAGACATATAGACCTGATTATTCTAATATGAAACCACATGCCGCTATTAAACTAAAAGTCTTAGCAACTATGTCAAATGGAAAATGCTGTGCCATGGTGAAAGATTACTACTGTGTGGAATAAATAAAACATCAGAAGGATAATAAATTAACAAAGCTTAATCAAAACTTTCTGCACAGGCTTATTTCATAAAAGACTTATAGCTAATTAATATTTCAAGGCAGATGTTGTATTTCAGTTGCAAATTAAATGTAAAAATAGACAAAAAAATCATATATACTGGGGAGATGACTTGCCAAGAAACTACAACAGGAAAAATGTGTTATAGTATCAGGTTAATTATGAGCAAATGAATGTTTCTGTTTTTTGTTGCTGCTATTTTGATTCTTTGGAATTGCTCATTTGGAACTGATCAATATAAATTTCCTGGTAGTAGCTTCAACAGCTACTGACCTTTTCTTTACATCCATATCTCAGTTGAAAAATTGGTCAAATTGAACTGAGATGGGGTGTTGGCCAAGCAGCAAAGGCATCACTCAGTACTTCAGGAGAGAGTGAAAATTAAGTGCATATTTCCCTTGATTTCTCACAAATGGATGTGTCAAGGGGACATCTATTGGTTGGAACAATATAGAGAATATTATGCATCAGAGAGTTTCTCGGGCTAGGGTGGGCTAATAGACCTGGGAATGCTCTTTACTGAACCAATTTTCTGATGATTGACTGTGAAAACTATGTTATGTATTATGAAGTTTCATCCAAAATACAATTACCAGAACAGGCTTTCAAAGTATGTGAAACATTTAAGGACAACTTTTACCCTCCAACTCCAGGGTTGTGGTTGACTCAGCCTTCCATCCTTCTGAGGTCGGTAAATTGAGTACTCAGCTTGCTGGGGGTGCAATGTGTAGCCTGCATAATGTAATTAAAAACTGTAAACTGCCCAGAGACTACTTGAAGTGGTATGGGATGGTATATAAGCAGAACATTTTGCTTTTGCTTTGCTTTAAAGTGTTTTTGTATTTAATGAACTATGCGAGTGGTTCTATATAATGGCATCATTACATAGATAGTTACATATCTAATATAATCAAGGTGGTGACATAAGCCTCCCCCACGAGTATTTCATCCACACACAAAAATCAGTCAGTACTTCAGATCTTTGGTCTGAATTTGCAAAGGTCTGTCCAGTGGTTAGAACATGGTCATGCTGGCAGAGGTCAAAGATCTCTTGAAGAGAAAACTGTTTTATGGATTTGCTGTCACTCTAGTATGAACCTATCACATGATAAAAAGGCAAATTTGAATTATTTCAGAAATTTTTGCCTGACAAACCTTTTAGAATTCTTTGAAAAGGTCAACAGGCATGTGGATTTGGGTGAACTGGTGGATATTATCTATCTGGATTTTCAGAAGGCTTTTGACAGTCCCTCACCAAATGCTGCTGAGAAAATTGCACAGAAATTTTTAGCCCAATTAGGCTTCCCTTAGCTGCTGTGGGATTGGTGTACTAGTGATGTAGACAAATGTTCAGGAACAGCTTTGTAACACCTACCCCCTGCTTTTTACTTGACCATTCTCCTTTTTTTTATTGAGTTTACATATCTGAAATCATTGTTCAATCACCTTATCCCATTATCACTAGAGATGGGCACAAACCACTGATTAAGCAACTCATGAGGGTTTGTCCATCAGATCAACAGATGCTCCATAGTTCCAAGCCCCTGTTCCTTCTGCTGGCACCCACTCAGAGACAGCACCCAGAGGAGATGGGCCAGTGATGCCAGAGAGCTGCTTCTGACTGGGTGCATGCCAGAGGAGGTGGGGCTTGGGACCATGGAACACCTGTTGGACCAAAGATGAACCAGTAAGAAGTGCAAACTATTGGTTCATGTGCATTTCTAGTTATGTCTAGTGTTGATATACTAGTTTAGCACTAGTTTGCATCCAGACAAGGATTTTTTTAAAAAATAATAACCAAACAGAAACAATAAAAAAGATGTTTCTGGTGCATGGGATTTAGACTTTTGGATTGGTGCTGCCTTTTCCAGAACAGTATACAATACTTTTGAAACCAAGCAACTTGATAGTGAACCATAAAAGGATCAACAGAGGCAGGACCAAAAGAAGGAAGGGGGAAAAGTGGGTCTGTAGGTTGAAATGCAGGTCACACTACACTGAGTTTGAATATTAAACTGTTGAATCAGACCATAGGCCCTCTGTAATCACTGACTGCAAATCCATCTACAATACAGTGAATCAAATCACAATATTGTTGCATCCTCAGGCTTTTTTTTTTTAAGTAAGAGAAATGATCACTAAGGATTTTGTTTTAGGACTAGAGTTAGAAATTATACAGCAGGACAGAAGGAAAGGCAAAGTAAGAGCAATACCATTAAGTAAACTAAGTCATTCTTTGTTCAAATGTCTTTGTAAACTATATCCAGGTTGACTCATTCAACTGTGGTTGAATCAAACCATTGCATAGCATTACACTCAATCATGGTTAAATGGCAAATCTCCTGAAGAACTACAATCAATCATATTTGGGATTTTTTTTTTCATATTGGAAAGGAACATGGAACATTGTTATGTAAAATATTCATTTGGGGTGGGTATGGTTTTGCCACAGCATCCATGACCTGATTTATTACCCCTTGAAAAGTTTGAAAGGAAATTCTCCAAGCCTGACTGTTCAGTGGCTTCTGCCTCCCGTTCAATGTGATTTTAGAACTTTATTTTCTGTTTTGATATCTTATGTGTTCCTTGGTTCCCTGGAACTTTTTGTTTTTGATAGTGATAAAACATGATCTTCTTTGAATGCCTCATTATGACAAAACTCCAGGACTTGTCACTTGTCTTTCAATGTGTGTGTATGACTCATTTGTGGAGCTAATTTCATGAGAGTCCAAGGTAAGCCAGCCAGCAACATCTTCTGATGCTCACATATAGCAGTCCAGTTGCTTGTGACTCAACATCCGGATAACCTCACCTGAATATCTGAGATAGAGATGGGCATGAAACGCCAAAATGGCATTTTGTGGTCATTATTCAGGCCCTGGGGTCCGCTTCGTTTCGTTTCTGTTTCTTTGTTTTTCGGGTGTGGCAAGCTGCGGCCGCAGGGAGCCTTCCCAGGGCCGGGTGCCACCGGAGCCGGTGGCATGCAGGCCGGGAGAGCATTCCCGTGGCCGCGGGGAGCCCTCCTGGGGCTGAGACAAGCCTCCTGGGAGAGCCGTCCCGCAGCCACGGGGAGCCCGCCCTGGGCTGGGTTCTGCGGAACCAGTGGCAAGCCTGCCAGTAGGAGAGCAATCCCATGACCACAGGGAGTCCTCCTGGACCCGGGCGCTGCTCTGGTCACCACCCCCAACAGTCTGCCACCCCCAGAGCACCACCGAGTGCTGCCCTCCCTTGGGCCCCCTCCCCAAGGACTGATCCGCCATGCCGTCTGCCACCCCTTTCGGGTTGCTACCCCCGGAGCCCCACACAGTGCCCCCCTAACTGGGGCCCTTCTCCCTGGGAACCACTCCATGCTGGGAGCTGCTGCCCCAGAAGACTGCTGCCCATAAGGGCTCGGATCCCGCCTCTTCTTGAGAGATCGGCAAAGTATCGTGTCGTAGGCTCTGGCGGGGAGAGGGCAAAGAGGCTCCACCAGGCCCAGCCCCCTCTCGTCGCCCTCCACTGCTCCATTATTCATCGTGTGATCGGCGCGATGGCAATAACGGAAACAAACAGAACCGAAGAAATTTTTCTTGGTTCTGTTTGGTTCGAGCCTGCCCCATCGCAACGGTCATTATTCGTACCGTTACATAACAGAATGAATAATGGAGAATGGTAATGAAAAAATGGTCATTTCGTGCCCATCTCTAGTCTGAGAATCTTCACAGACATGAAATGGTGATACTTGCAGAAGGCAAGACATAAATAATCAAGAAAGACAAGGTTGTTTTTCATTTGGACTGCATTTCATCAGGATCTACCAGATAGGAAGCTTCTAATATGAACTTGCATAGCTTCCACTAGAACACAAGGGAAAAACGTCACAGGAGCATTCAAGCTTTTCCAGGCAGTAAATCTGTCATCAAAGTGAGCACTGCTGCCGAATCCACTTCTTTCCAGTGCCAGTCTTGTGCTCATATACCATCTGGCAGCTTCTCTTAATTGCTACCCACCATTCACTGCTGGCCACTCACTTTTCTTTCAGGTCACCTTAAGTCAAATTTGTTGATGATTCACTAAGCGAAGTTACAAACACCTCTTTAAAAGATGACAGCATTCTATCTATTTCTATTCACTTCTTTACTTGTATTGCAGTTAGCATTAAGAAGAACATGTGGGTGGGTGTATCTCAACAAGTATGTAGATCACATTAATTTGTGTTATTGTTTATTTAGCTGCTTGCAGCATTCATATCAGGAATGGTGACAACATTTTCAGGGTTGCTCACTAAATAAAATAATAAATTACAGTACTGAAACACAGTGAAGCAGCAAGTGAAAGCTCAAATGTATGGCTAATACAGCTAAAATTGTGAATTAGATATGAAGTGGGGAAGATAGGAATGAAGGGGAGCTTTCATCCTGATGTCTAAATAAAGATTCTTGAAAGATATAACTGGGAATGCTGAAATAAGATTCACTTCTCTTCCTAGAATAAAAATCACTACCTATTAACAAAACCTGAATGGTAAATTACTGGAATCATAAACAGGCTGTATGAGCACTAGACATGGGCACGACTCGGTGAAATTTTCATTTCCATTTTCGGTTATCGTTTCCGTTACGTAACGGAAACAGTAATGATAATTAAACCGTCAGAACTCAAACTCGAACCGAAAAAAGAAAAATTTGGTCAGTTTTTTGTTTCCTTTTGTGGCATTGCAGCGATCGCGCAATGCGAAGCACAGAAAAAGTTTTTAAAAGTTTTTTAAAAAACCTCGACTCCCGGCCAAAAAAGCAGGCAAAAATATGCCTGCCTGAGGGATGGTTTCTGGGGGGTCCCCGGCCTTTCCCCCCCTCTTCCCCTGTCCTGGGCTGCTTGCACCAGGCTGGGGGCAGGGTCATCCTCATTATCTCGCCATGCCATGCGGTGGGTTGATCCAAAATGGCGACCACAATTTTTTTTTTTTAAATCATGGTCAAAAAACACACCAAATCACCACAGAAACATGTGAAATTTATTTATTTTAAATGCCTGAATTTTAATAGTAGCAGCAGTGGGTTTTTTATAGCAATAAAACGTCATATTGATTTTATTTTATTTTATTTTATTTTATTTTTTATTTTTTTAGACCTGCCCATTTGGGCTGGGCATGGGATGGGACCATGCAAATTTTTTGAACCATTCCACCAATGGCATCGCCAGGTTTTTGAATGACACTTCTGGATGTCTCGGAGGGCATAAAAAGCCGAGGCACCTTCCAGAAATTGCAGTCGGGTGTATGGATGTGGTTGAGGGAGGAGGGCTGGCTGCTGGTGCTGCTGTGATCCAATCAAGATTGAGGAGGAAGGCTGGAGGCTTTAGGAGTTAAGTTAGGCAGGGAGGGAGGGAATTGAATTTAGAAAATAATTTCTTTGATTCCTTGCAGCTTTGTCTGCTGAAGGGAATAGCAGTTTATTCTTTATTTCTTCTCTGGCAGTTTGTGAGGATTTTTTTCTGATATTGGATAGAGGGGGAGGTTCGTCTGGGAGTGGGAGGTGTGGATTTATTTTAAAAATATATTATATACTACCATTTATTTTCTATTTTTGCAACTTCAATTTGCTTGCACACACACACATTTGGGGTGCAAGCCAAGAACAGAACCTCTGTCCTAAGTGATATCCTAACTGCCCACTCGCCCGTCCGCCCGCGCCGCCACCCACCTGCAGCCCGTGCCGCCGCCCGCCCACTTGCCAGCCCGCGGCCTCCGCCCCCGCCACCCGCCCCCCTCGCCCGCCCCCCGCCCCGCCCGCCACCTAGGGTGCAAAAACACCTAGTGCTGGCCCTGATTGCAGGACGCTCCTATGCTCTGGGAAGTCAAATCACACTAAATCGTAGTGGAAACGACAAACGACAAACGGAAATGACAAATTTTTGAAATATTTCACGACAAATGGAAACGACCCAAAACGGACCCGTTCCAACAAACGAAAACTCAAAACGTCATTTTTTCTGGTTGTGCCCATGTCTAATGAGCACCACTGACTGCTAAGGTTTACTGGTTAGTCTAGCTGCACATTGTCCTTATGTTTTTCCATGTGCTAGTTTTGTACCTATATTTTTGTTTGCCTCTAAGACTTCACATTTGCTTCTATTTATTTTTCCAGGGGATTCTAACTACACATCAGTTCCTTTTGGATAATATCCACCATGTGGTTATGATTAGAGATGTGAAGGCCCAGAAAAAACACGGGAAAATTTGGGAATAAACTGGTGTTTTTTTCTGTCCCCCCCCCCGAAGCCTTTTGGGTCCCCTCCACCAACTGAAAAAATGAGAAAATTAAAAATGATTATGGAATGTTTTATTTTGACATGATGAATAACATATTTTAAGACAGGATGTTCTAAAATTTTCCAAATCATTTCTTAAAAATATGCATAGTATCAAATTATTCTAATTTCTGTGCACTGAGGACAAGCAAGTCCTAGGTTACAAAGTGAACTCTCCAATGCAAGAACAAGATTCATTTCTTCCTTTTTAGTATGTGCTGCTATTGTCAGGGGGGAAAAGGTTTCACTTTTGTTTTTGCATGTGAGTGGCTGTGTTTGGTTATCTTCTGTTCTCTTCATGAGGCCTCAAAGCACTGGAAGAAAATACAGAGCAACAAAAATGATTCTGCTTAAATTTCATGTCCATTCATTGAAACTTAGTCCCACTTCCTTCTATTATTTTTCCTCCTCTTTTTACAAGAATGAGGTTCTTATTTTATTTTTATTTAATACTGTGGACAGGAAATATGAATTGTTAATTCTGGATTTGTAAACATTGTTTTGAAGAGGATTTTTTTACTCCATTTATTACAAATAAATATTATTTAAAATATTGGTTGTTACTCCATTTATTACAAATAAATATTATTTAAAAAGTAAATTCTGTTTGTAATATGCTAGTTGTGATAATTTTATGCCAAGTCAAATTGTCCATGATCATATTTTATATTCCTAATGAAACAAAATGACTTTAAAGCTGTAAAGGGGGAAGAGTGCTAATGTAGCATTTTCCCCATTTTTCTCAAAATTTCAATTCCTCTCAAAACAAAAACAGAAAAAAACTGGGGGTTTTCCCATTCCCCCCATGAAAAAAAAACTGGAAAGAAACAGATTTTTTCAAGCTTCAAAATTTCCTGAAGTTTTACATCTCTAGTTATGATTATATACAGTATTTTCCATGTGTAAGACTATTTTCTTGTCTAAAATTGTTAGAATAAAATTTGAGGGTTGTCTTAAACATGAAAGTTAGCCGAGAAGTGAACCATATGGTTGCAAAACTGTAATTTTGGGTTGGAAAAGGGTGGGCCTTCTTATACATGGGGGCGTCTTATAGGTGGAAAAATACAGTAAGCACAAGAATGTGATTGTGCAGCTAGTACACCCCTACCATAGCATCCTACGACATCCCTGTCCTCTTTTGGGCATTGGGGAAGAACTGATTAGGGCAATCTAAATATGAGAGCATTCTTAACACTTACAATAATCGGAGGAGGCCCTCTTTTTGCTTGCATTGCCAATGCAGGTACAGTTGACAGTAACATGAGAGAGGGGTTTCTCTGTGGTTCCTGCCAGTTTATGGGATGCTCTCCCTTAGGGGATCAGTTTAGCTCGCTTCTTTCTATCCTTCCATCAACATCTGAGGAACCACCTTTTCAGTCAGGCTTTTAAAAATCTTGACTGATTTCATGAATACCATTTTAGTTAAGTTAACTTATAACATTTTACCTGTTTTAAATTTTTGTTGTTTTTTACTATATATATTACTATCATTTTAATTCTAATTTTGAATGCTGTGTGTTGCCTTGAGTTCCCCTATTGGGAAAAAGGTAATCTATAAATAAGACAAATAAATAAATAAGATCAATAAATAAGATAAGCAAATAAGTGAACAAACATGCAAACACATGGGGGATGTCCATGATCTAAAATCCTGTGATTCTATCAACATTCTACATATGAGTAAAAAAAATTATCATATCTTCAGGTTTTTCACAATGCGCTGAGGATCCCTCCACCCAACATTTTCCCACCAAAAGACAGAAAGATGGACAAATATAGGAATGCACCCACTTAGTCTCAGTTTATCATACTCACTTCCAATTAGAAAATGAATGCATTCTGCAGTACAAAGGAAAGAATGGACCTGGCAACCTAATCTATACCCAAGCTATTTTCATTTGTTGTCACAACCTTATTGAATGCAGAGAGGTACACTGGTGCATGGGTGTGCCTTGTGCTGAATCAAGGTTTGAGGGGTTATGGGGTCTGCATGCCTGAAGCCCATAGTTGGGATCCTTTGAAGGATGTTGAGGTGAAGACTTCTAAGATGCATCTGGCCTCACACTTCAGAATATAAGGGATGATAGCACACCAGGATTAATTTAGCAAGTGGGTTGGGCTGGATTGCTTTTTTACTTGGTAGATAGTCATTATGTTCCTGGATCAATTCCAAGGCTCTGCAGCTATATCCAATAAAGTTATGGTCATGCTCTGCTTATCCAGACTGCCCTTTGAATTTACCTGTCCCCCTTCTCTCTCTCTTTTAAAGAAATACATCCCAGCCAGAAACTGAGAGCAAAATTGGATTTAATGGAGACAGAGCCAGCCCATGATTTTTCACAACATGAGGCAGATCAACAAATATATCCTATCCCCCTCAAACCATTCACACCATAACCAAGGCCAGACAAATTATGGAAGATTTGTCCATCCCAAGATAGTGTCATTTTTTATTCATTTGCCATCCCCTATAAAATTAAGTGGAAGCCATGGAAACAAGTTCCTATGAACTTAACCCTAACCAATTGTTCTACCTTATTTTCCATTTAGAAGAGAAAATATTGAAAACTAACCAATAGATTGATTATAAACTCAAGTAATTCATAACACAATACATTCAGCCCATTAATTCCCAGATCTCTATAGCTTTATTTTCTTCAGTTAACTATCCATTTAGTAATATGTCTGTGAAGATTCTCAGTCATCCATGTGAGTTTATCTGGAAGTTGAGTCATGGCTACTGGACTTCTTTTTTTGAGAGATAGAAACGTTTCGCTGTTTCACCTTGAGGCTATGGATACTATTGTCTCCCTAACAAGCCTATTCAGGCCATTGTTCATCTTATGAGCCTAATTCAGATCAGGGTGACAAGAGGTCAAAGCTGACTATAAGATGGAGTACTTGCACTAGCCATATTCAAACCAATGATGCTGTTTGGATGAACAGCGAAACGTTTCTATCTCTCAAAAAAAGAAGTCCAGTAGCCATGACTCAACTTCCAGATACCCATTTAGTACTAGGTAATCCATCATAAGCACAATTAATTATTCTGCATCTTGCCCCAGCATGTACAATGGCTGTTAGAACTAGAGATCTGGACATTTTTTTTTTTGCAAAATGGTTTCTTCTTGGTGATTTTCCCTGCATCTTGCCCCAGTCCGCATGCTCCTCCTTTTGGCTGCGATGCCACCCCGACAATGGCTGTTAGAACTAGAGATCTGGACATTTTTTTTTTTGCAAAATGGTTTCTTCTTGGTGATTTTCCCTGTCTCTCCATGCCAAGAGTCCTCAGTGACATATTCACCTATACCAGTGGGATCGATTTCCTGTCTTCCTGTCTCTCCATGCCAAGAGTCCTCAGTGACATATTCACCTATACCAGTGAGATTTCCTGTCTTCGCATGAAAGCAGGACCCCATTCATTTAGTGGTGTATGCCTGTAATTTTTGCAACAAATGATCCAAGAAGTCGATGGTTGTTGTGGGTTTTCCAGGCCTCCAGAGCATGGCAAAACAGCCTGGAAAATCCACAACAACCATCATATCCCAGCCTTGAAAGCCTTTGAAAATACATTAAACCAAATAAATCATTTGACATTTTCCATAAAGTTTCTCGAAGTGAACTTTTTTGTACAGATATAGCAGCATGTGATCAGATGGGAATTTGTACAATATTTGGCCCACTCTAGGGACCGGCTGTTTTCCCACATGTTTTGCAGACCACGTGATATACAGGCCCCTGTGAACAAGCCTATCTTAGACCTTGCCTACTTGCACCTTTCTCTGTACCTGTCAGGGGATACTCTTTTTTGTGTGGATAGGAACACTGATTGAGTTCTAGCATGCAAGATCACTGGGATAGAACCAAAGTGGATGGCTTCAGCTGTCCCTTTGCCTAGGAGGAAGATAAGGAGGTGGACTTTTTATTCTTTTCTTTTTTTTCCTTCTGTTTAAAGGGAAAGACTGGTAAAATAGGGTTATTACAGGTGGAGTATGGTGGATTTCTGCATGTCAACAATTGCCTCAAATGATGTACCAGACCTCAAAGTGACCCTGTTAAGGATACACAAACCTGATCCAAGCTGGAAGAATCTGACTGTTTAGTTGCACACTCAGCATTTGAGAAAATTTCACAGTGCCTTGAACAAAAAGGGAAACATTGTGATGCTTTCAAGAAGTAGTGATATTAATGATCAAATGAAAATATTTTCTCGTAGACACATAGCATGTCTCTCAGGAACCAGATAATACTAGGTCAGAATAACTTCCTTTTCTTGTCAGAAGTGGATGCCTCTGCTGGAAAACAAGCAGTGAAGAATGTAGCATTGACACCTGAAGCTTAAAGTGGTCATGGGGATACAGGAAAGGCTACCTCAAAGTCATTTGTGTCATTCAGTAAAATTTATTGTGTTGCAAATATAGTCTGGTTGAGGTCTTGGACATATTTTCTCTCTCTTCTTCTTCTCTCTCTTTTTCCTATTTTGATTGTCGCCATCCATCTTGTTGATGCAGGTGTCTTGTCAGTCACTACAGAAACCTCTGTCCCCATTCAAGGAACCAGCTGCAACACACACACACACACACACACACACACACACACACACACACACACACACAGAGAGAGAGAGAGAGAGAGAGAGAGAGAGAGAGAGAGAGAGAGAGAGAGAGAGAGAGAGAGAGAGGTACCTGTACTTACAAGTTTAATCCATTCCAAATGCATGCTCATAAGTTGAACAACTCATAGATACAGCAGCTGTATCTAAAAAAAATAAAAAATGTTCTTATTTTGAATTGTTAAATGGTTTTGATTGATTGTATTTGTGCTTATTTGCCTATTTGTTCTTTTTATTATGATGATTTGATTATTTTGTTTGATTGCTATTTTAAGTTTAATCTGTTTTTGTATTTTGTATATGTATGTAAATCGCCCAGAGCAGCTTTTTTGCTAGATGGTAGTGGTATATAAATCAAAATGAATAAATAAACAAATAAAAAAATAAAAAATAAATAAATAAATAAATAAATAAATAAATAAATAAACAATAGGAAAAATAAAAAATGTAAGTAGAGCAGACAGCATCTAAAATTTGTAAGGCAGCAGTTAAAATACCAATGGTTTTCCTCTCTTAAGTCAAATTGCTTATAAGTAGAGGTACCTGTGTGTGTGTGTGTGTGTGTGTGTGTGTGTGTGTGTGTGTGTGTGTGTGTGTGTGTGTGTGTGTGTGTGTGTGTGTGTGTGTTTTTTTTACAGCAAACCAATTCTATTTTTTCTATTTTTTGGTAAATTCAACAGAAAGGCAAACCATTGTTCAGTTTAAATGTACTTGAAATACTGTTTGCCCCCTAAACAATGAGAATACCCCCTCCTTTCATTCAAAATAATTTTTATTGTATAGTGTAAAGTTCTTATAACAGTGACGAAGAGTCCATTTGCTTTGTTCACGTTTGCTTGGCCTAATTCAAAAGATTAAGGGCTTACTTTTACAAGTTTGGTGTCTTATTTTGTTGACTCTCTAGAGTACTGCTGTGAAACCCTTGAATATTGTATTGAAACTGTGAGCACTTTGTTTACTGTCATAGTGCTGTATATTTCAGAATTTGTTATTGTCACTCTGACAAAGATTATGAAGAGTAATGAATATCATTATTCTGAGATGACTTAGATAATCAAAGCCTCAATTTGAATGACCTGGAATGAACAATACCTACCAACCCCAATAACTGTTCATATAACTACCAGCAGTAGTTGAGCAGGTTCTGTCTGTTCGTCTTATTAATAAGAGGGAGAGATGATGCTATCTCCTTGATAGTGTAGTTGGTTTATAGCACCATAGATCTCAATGGGGAATAAAAATTCATAAGAAGGGCTGGGAATTATTTTTAGAGATAAAGGAAGGAAATGGAAATGGGGTAATCCTTGAGGGCTTGTGCCAGTTCACTCTCTGTTTAAACAGTTACAGATAAACTTGTTCTTTTTTACTTTGTTCCTTTCATTGCAGTTGGAAGTTTGAGCTTAGAAATATTAAAACTGTCCATGCAGTCAGATTTCTAAGAGCTGGGAGAGTAGATCAGAAACTAAGAGGTGAAATGAATATGGAAAGAAGAAGTCTGGAAGTTTGAATTAAAATACATATAGGAGACAAAAAAGTAGGAGGGTGGTGAGAAGCAAGCATCAGAGAACTCTTTTGCTTTCAAGGATGGAGGGCATTTGATGAAATGATTAAAAGGGTCTCTTCTTTAGTCTTTCAACTGCATTAAATTCTAATGCATTCGCTCCCCAGAATGTGAGTGGGCCTGAGAAAAGTGTGTCATGAAAGATTCCACCATATTAAGAACTTTCTCTGACTGTGAGTCATAAGGCGATTTCAACTGTTATATTTTTACTATTTAACTATATTCACAATTAGGGGCATTTGTTAAATAAAGTAAAAGGTTTTGACTTTCAGTCAACAATATGCTTCCCTCCTGATTATCCGCATATGATTATCCAGAGTCCATCTGAACAGTGATGCAGATATCCATATTCTTCTTTCTAATTTCTTTCAGCCCATTAAATGTTTATTACTTGTGACTAAACACCGTGGCAAATTTTCAAATATATTTGTTAAATAGTAGCATAATATATATGCTGTACCTAATACTGCCACTTTTAAAGCTTTGTTGTTATTTCTGGAATTTGCAGCTGCTTATAATATTGTGTGAAAATTCTTAATATTGTTCCAAAAGTCCCTATAATGATGGGGACCATTGAGGTATATTTCATCCACAGGCAAGATGTTTCAATTGCCAAATCTCTATGTTTTGTTAGTTCTTCTAATTATTTAGCTTCAACTCAGGCATTCACTGGAATTGCAATGTCAATGATCCAGACATTTCTTCATTCTATTACTATTATATCTGGTGTCTTATGTTCAAGGTGCCTATCACTTTGGGTCCAGAAATCCCGCAAGATCTTCACTTCATCATTTTGATACCTTCTCTACCTGATGTTCCCTATGATTTTAGAAGTACAGTGGACCCTTGTATAACAAAGAGCTTGTATAACATAAAATTTGTACAACATAAAAAATTCTGGAGATAGGGAAAATTTGCTTAACATAATCGCCTATGGGAAAAATCCGTACAACATAAAAATGGGATTACTCCACTTTCAATGCATTCCTATGGGAATTTGTATAAAGGAAAATTTACTTAACATAATTTCATTTGGAACGAATTAATTCCTTTATACAAGGTACCACTGTAGCAAGTTATATTTTTTACATAACACTCAGTGCACTAATTTTGTCATTCTACCATGGTTAATTTTGTTAACTGTTTATGCAGTCTTTGGATATTCACATATGAGGTGAGACATAGTTTTATCTCTCTTTTTTGGCAGAGTTGACATTTACTGCTAGTATGAATTCTTTGAATCATAGCCTTCATCACATTGGTTTAGGGTGCTTGTTTTTGTGCAGAAAAAAATCAAGTATTTGATTTCTTTCCTAATGGTTTCTATTTTTAGCCATGCCCATGTTAAATTATTGCCATGCATTCCACCCATATTTCACAGCTGTTGTGTGTGTAGTGGGTTTTTTTCAGCTGTTTAATTTATTTTCAATTGTTTTGTTTGTAGACCTATGCCAGTACTGAGTGGAAGTAATGCAAGAATTGTCTGTGTCTATGTTTCAGAAAAGCCATAATCTGGTCCTAGACTTGCCTTCTTTAAATTCCTTCCAGACTAGCCAGTAACATCTGAAATCTCAAAGCAATTCTAGGCAGATTCCTGGTTGAAAACCTGAAGCATTCCTCTTATTCGAGTCAACAATACTGATTTTGTATGAAGCAGTTACCTGTGATATTTGATATGTCAGATGAAGGAAAATGTTGTTTTGATGATTACAGCAGTGAAACCCTTGTTTTGTCACCTTCTACAGATAGAAGGTTTCCGTGTTATTATTAGGTTAAAGTCATATACACACTTAGAATCAGCCTCATTGTATCAAACAGGGCATGGTTCTGAACCAGAATTATATAGGATAGCTGAGGAAGTTTCAGAAAAGTCCTCAGAAATGAGGGAGAACACACGCTTTAGGACAAAGGATGATACTCTTAAATCAGCTTCTGTTGCCTGGTGTGGGAAAGAATATATTAAAGGTATTGACAAATGGTCATTGAAATTAATATAGTAATTTAAATTGATTGCTGTATTACTTGTGACAGAAATATGCAGTGGTACCTTGTATAAAGGAATTAATTCATTCCAAATGAAATTATGTTAAGCAAATTTTCCTTTATACAGATTTCCCATAGGAATGATTTGAAAACGGAGCAATCCCTAATCACGACCATTTTTATGTTGTACGGATTTGCCCCATAGACGATTCTGTTAAGCAAATTTCCCCTATCTCTTGAATTTTTTATGTTGTACAGATTTTATGTTATGCAAAACATTTGTTATATGAGGGTCCTCTCTCTCTCTCTCTCTCTCTCTCTCTCTCTCTCTCTCTCTGTGTGTGTGTGTGTGTGTGTGTGTGTGTATAAACAGAAAAATAATAATTTATGCAATCTATATTCTACATCATTCATTGTATCTTTTCTTAGTATTAACCTGGAATACACTATTTTCACATATAATTATTTAAATTAATAAAAACAGTTCCTTCCTATATATAGAATAAAAATAAAAGACCCTTGTGGCACTTCCACACTGCAACCAAACTCTGCTCATGACCTGGGGTTCAGTCCCAGGTAGCCAGCTCAAGGTTAATTCAGCTTTCCATCCTTCAGATCAGGGCATCACAAGTAATTAAACTGAGTACCCAGCTTGCTGGGATGGGGGAGGTAGGGAATGTATAGCCTGCATAACTGAATTGTGAACTGGCCAGTTGGGACAGTATGTTAGCAGAACAATTATTTTCTTTAAACTCCATGAAACAAATGATGATCCTTTTAAACCATGTTGTTGACCTAATCCTCTCACATATTTAGAGGTGACTGAATTATAATGAAGATAGCCACCACGGTATCAAGGAAATTATACTGAAACTCATAAGATGAGTTTGATACTACCTGCCCTGGCCTTCATAGTTTGTTCATTACCCTTGGAAATTTCAAACATATGGCTATTTGCATTCATGCAGGCATTTCTGCCTACAAAGAAAATTGGACTTTGAAAATGGAACATGGCAGGTGGTGATTGTGATTATATAAAATCAGTAAGCAACCTGATTCTGCATTTCCTGTTTCTTGGTGTGATTTATTTGCCACAGAAAAATAGACCCCTTAAAACTATGATTACTGAGTATAAGAACAAGATTACAAAGGTGGGAGATGAGCCGAAGTATTACAGTCGAAGCAGTTTTACAGAAAGCAAAGCAGTCAAATAGCATTTTTATAGCATACCGTTGGTGCCTTGTAGTATCTACTGGAAATAGCTTTTTCTCCTTGTTGGTTATTCTGATGGCAGCTGGTATTTACTGTGTCACCTGAAAGTCCTGAGAGTTTAATAGGCACCTTGATATAGTCAACACAAACTGTCACCCAATGGGGGTTCATTCATAAGAAACACTAGGCATGCAATGTTGCTACACTAAAATTGTCTGGTGCTGATGCAAATCTAAATAAATAATCCTGCTGATATTAGCAAATTACTCAATTAATTGCTATCTTGTTCAGCACAAAACCTTCCATTCATATTTTTTCCAAGTGGATTTTAAACAAAGCTCCTTTCAATGAGGGGGTAGCACTATTTTAGATCACTTTAAACATAGCCATCCTTTTCAGATGTCCAGAATATTTGGTGCTTCAGTTTATTTTTATCTGTTTTACAAAAAAAAAAAAAAAATCTGCAACAACAGGACATGGATACTGTGGTATCATTTTCCCTTCTATTGGGCATTAATTGGATCTACCTAGTGGGACATTTTTAAATTCTTTTCCCCCCAAAGAACCCCCCCCGAGCTTGTTTTTTGTGGTTTTCCATCTATCTCCTGCTTCTAATTCGTTTCTGGCCAACCAGGAGCCTTGTGCTTCGAAGAGCCAATAGAGATGATGATTGTAAGCAGGGGGGAGGTGCCCACACCATGCAGCTCTTTGTTTGAATCAGCCCGGACCATGCTGCTCTGCCTACCATGAAGAAAACCTGGCCTCCATCTTGCCAGATGAACTTTTAAGATCTCTCTCCTGGCATATTACACCCTTTGCCATGTTTGGACTTTTATAACCGCTTTGAAAAAGAGGACTTGCATTCTCGAAAGCTCAGCAAACTTTTTTTATTTTTCTACCAGCAGCCTATGAAGGTATCACTCATAGTCTAGTTCTAATTTTGTTTGTTTTAATGGCTGCACAGCTCAAAACTCCCTTTGCAATGAATTTGATTTTCATAAGAAAGTGCCACATTGACAGCTCTGGAGAGTGAAGTGTGTTGTTAACCATGGAGCCAATATGCTGGCTCAGGGGCAGTGATTCAGAGACAATGAAAATGATTTCAGGCAAGTGACTACTTATCCTGGATTGGAGGGTTGTTGATACTGAAGCAATATTTATTTGCTCACCTAAAGGTTGAGGAGTTTCTGCTTTTATGAAAATGGAAAGCAGCACTTAGGTGGATGGGAGCCTGTGGATGGGTGTAACATGGTTAAGAATGTGTGTGTGTGTGTTGTGTTGTTACAGTCATGACCAACTCTTCGTGACCCCATGTCCATGGAGTTTTCTTGGCAGGAATACTGGAGTGGCTTGCCAGTTCCTACTCCAGGTGCCAACAGCACCTGGTATTCCCTGGTGGTCACCCATCCAAGTACTAGCCAGGCCTGACCTTGCTTAGCTTCCGAAATCAGGCAAGATCATATGTAGTGGAAGGCTAAAACTTTTTCCTTAATTAGATACAATGTGTGGTGTAGAGAGGAATTCAGGACATGGGAGAGGGAAATGTAGTAACAATGAGGCTGTTGAATTTCTCTCTATCTCTCTCAGTTGTGCTAGTCTACTTTTGAAAGGAAAAATACATTCCTCACTATTATGCCAAACTGCAGCATTTCAGAAAATGGACTAAGCACACAACATCTTGCCTCTTGTGTAAGAATGTCAAAGTAGAAGTTTTTTAGTTTTTTTCAGTTTTTGTTTGTTTGTTTGTTTGTTTTGCTTTTATCTACATCTAGTGAGATGGAAGGCATTTCACCTCCCCACACAAACCTTGAATATATTGTATAGGGCTACAACTTTTGAAAATGAACTAACCCAGTTTTTGCGGTGGAGTATCCCATAGTTCTGAAACAATGGCAGAAGCCAGTTCCCCCTCACCTTTGCCTTCCAGCATGATCCCTCGCCACTAGAGATGGGCATGACTTAGCAGTATTCCCGTTTCTGTTTCCGTTACTCGGTTCCGTTACTCTATGGAAACGGTAACAGGAATTACTCCACCAGACTTTGAGATCGAACCAACGAACGAACAATTTTGGTCTGATTTGTCGTGCTCGTTCCTTGCATCGCGCGATCGCGCGATGCCACGCGGCACAGAAAAAAAGTTTTTAAAAGTTAAAAAAACCCGGTTCCCGGCCAAAAAGCAGGTGGAAAAATGCCTGCCGTGCCTCAGAGCACCTACCAGAGGGGTTGTTTCTGGAGGTCCCCGGCCTCCCCCCCATCCCCCGTCCTGGGCTGCTCTGGTGGGACTCGCTGCAGGCTCGCAGCCAGCAAAAAGCCCAGTCTTGCTGCCGGCCGCCGCAATTAAAGCGCAAGCAAGCAGCACGGACAGCACAGGAAAAAACTTTTAAACTCTCCCCCCACCCATTCCCGGGCCAAAAAAGCAGGCGGAAAAATGCCTGCTTGACTAAGGGTGCAGGAACCTACTGGAGGGGTGGTTTCTGGAGGGGGGGGTCCCGCCTCCCCCCCCCATCCAGGGCAGCCGGACTCGCCATGCCATGCAGTGCGGGCGGGGGATCCAAAATGTGGCGGCAAACACAATATTGTTTTTGAAATCGTGGTCCAAAAACACACAAGCACAACAGAAACACGCGAAAATTTATAAACTGCCAGATTTTTCACAGTAGCAGTGGGTTTTTTCTTGCAACAAAATGTCTCTCCTCTCCTCCTCTGTCCTCCATTGATTTTATTTTATTTTATTTTATTTACACCTGTGCAATGATGGGCTGGCCGAGTGGCCAGCCATGTGGGAGTGGACGACCATGCAAATTTTTGGAGCCATCCCACCAATCGCATGGCCACTTGGCCATGGAGACTTCTGGGATGTGCCAAAAAGCCCCCTAAAACCTGCCCTAGCCCCCTAACCCTAACCCTAATCCTTGACTCCTGTCCTTACCCATACGTCACAGACTGTCTTCTTAGTGGGTCAGAGAGGCACCCAGAGGTGCAACCCACTAGCCCACCGTAACCTTACCCGTCACTAGCCTAACCCTAGCCCTTGCACTAACCCACCTTAACCCTAAGCCAGATCTACTTGCATTGCACTACACGCAAGTACAATTCCCTTCTTTGTGAGACATGGTGGTGCGAGAGCCTTAGGCATCAACCTATGGCTCTGGGTTCACTGCCATCACTAGTCTTACTGTCTACAACTGGTATGCATATCCATATGGCTATGCATGCATTTTGCAGCAGCAGGTGAGGAGGGGAGACTCCCATTTTGAGGGGTCTCTTGAAGCCTGCTTCCCCTTCCTAGTGGGTGAGGATAGGAGGCACCCACGGGTGCCTCCAGGAGCCCGCTTTCCCTTTATAGCGGGCCAGAGGAGGCACCCACCCCACAGAGGTGCCTCCAGGAGCCCGCTACCCCCAAAAAAACCCAGTACTAATGAAAATGAAAAAACAAAAAAACAAACTGACTAATTTTTGCGAATTTTTGCAAAAAACGGAAATGACCCGAAACGGAACCGTCCCGACTAACGACAACTCAAAAAAATTTTCAAGTCGTGCCCATCTCTACTCGCCACCTAGATGCTTCCTGTAACCATAGTTACTTTTCCCTCTGTGCAGAGTTACAGCACCACAACATTTCCCACTATGAGGCCTGGTCTATTTCCTCCTCAACACCCATCATTTAAAGGAGATTGCAACTTGTTTCACCTTGAAAGTTTCCCCAAACCAGTATCTAAACAGAGATGTGAGTCACCCATCTCCTTTTCTAAGGAATGCCCACAGGAGCTTCCCATTCCTATCCTGGTTTTGTGCATTCCTGGGAACCAGTCTGACTTTTCTGAGGAACACTCTGGCCCTCATTTATCAACAAACAATCATATCCAAGCAGACATTCTCATCAATAATAATTTAGTGAGACATCTTCAAATCCTTAATATAGGTAATGTTATACTGTAATCTGGATTTAATGATCTTCTAGGTAGCTGTTTAGATGAAATTATAGATTACTTTCCTCATTTCAAAATGTGCTAAACTATAGTTACCATAAGGCTTCTGTTTATTCTGTTGAGTGGGACTGTGGACTTCTACCCATAATTCCTACCCTGATAGCACTACTGTAAATATGTGAAAGCCCAGGTTCTAGGTCAGGATATATACTTAGCAAATACATCACACTCAGGTTATTCTCTTTATATGTTTGAAGCTAGCCAAATATTCAGGACCAGCATTCATTTATTGCACTGCCTCTAGCAAATAGATTGGATTCTTTAAGATTTTCTTAATATGGCAATGTTAATTAAAAATAAGAAAATGCATTTCATGAATTAAGGAAACTGAACAGAATCATGGGTTGCTCTCAGTTTATCAAGTTTAAAATAAGCAAATGCCATAACAGCAGTTAGGATATCATCTTTCTTTCTTTTATTATCTAAGACAGAGTATGTTCATCATGCCACTGTTATCTACAATATTAATAATTGTTTTCCATATTTCATTATTAAAGAAGACACTGATATAATTTCCACTCAGTGGAATTTAGTTTTCCAGTAAAAAAATTGTCCAATTTAAATTCAGAACATTGTCATTTTTCATGCTTTCTGCATTAACAAGAATTGCAATCATTCAGGGAAATCTTGTCAGACAAGACTTTCAGTATCAAGAGTTTGAACAAGTACTGTACTAACACAATTTCCAATATCCCTTTGTGTTTTTCATGGAGCACAATTCAAAGTATAGGTCCTATCAAGTTCACTTGATAGTGCCTACTAGAACAGACCCATTAGTAAGTCAACACTTATGAAAATCTCATTGCTTTGGTGGGTCTCCTTGAGGTCGCATTACCACTTCAATTCAGGCCCTTGAGTTTAGTGGGATAAGTAGCATAATCATAAGTGTGCTAACAGCAGAACAAACCCCATTGCGATCAGGTGAGCTGATTTCCAAATGACTATGCAGAGGTTTCCTACTATATGCTTCTATTCCATTCTCAGGTGTGGAGCATACATGTTTGAAGGCAGAAATATCCAACAATCTTAACAGCATATTTTTCCAATGTATGTAATGCTGCTTCATCAGAGGGATGTGGATCCACAGGAGTGTGTGAAAGGCTAAATAGTTCAGCATCCAGAAGTGGTAGCCATGCAGATAATTTCTGTCATGGATAGTGAGGCAGAAGCACAGCAATCAGCATTGGGTCAGCTAGGGGTAACATGCATAGCCAGAAGCAAAGGGGGTGTACATGCTAGCAGGGATGGAAGGACAGACCAAAAAGTATTCCTGCTTGTGATGGGGGGATAGGATGGCAGGAGCCTGAGGTGGAATAGTGCACCCAGGCCAACAATGGGTGGGGCGGGTGGGGCGGGGGAATGAGTGCCCCAGGTGCCATTCTGGGGGAGCCAAATTGACAAAATACTATGTATTATTCTGTACCCCCTCTGGGGGGATCTTTACAGAATCCATGTTTGCCCTGGGTGACACAGGCTATAGTTGTGATCCTGAGTGGGCCACTTGGCTCTTTATCTCATCTGCACTGTGTTCTGAGGTACCTAATGACATAGTTTACAGGTTTAAAGTCATAAAATATTTGGTTCACTATCTAAGTGCAACTAGATTTTTTTTTTGCTTTGCTGTGCATGTCTATTTCATATTCTGCTATATTTCCAGAAGAAAAGAAGAAAACATCAAGGAACTGTATTACATCTGAATACAGATTGTAAAGTTTGCTGGTGCTGACAATCTAATTCTCTAGACTCTCAGCAATGGCCTATTTTTTCTTGTTTTCAGTTTTCTATTATGTCTGCAGTTTGCATTGTAGTTAAACCCTCAAATATTGATGTCCATTTTAATACTCTTTTAAAACAACGCCTGTCTAGCTCAATTGACATATTATCGTGGCACACCTCAGACCAGAGGAAAAACAGTGGGAAATCAGACAGGTGGCCAGAGAAAGCCATTCCTTTAATCAGTCTTTTATCAAAATACAGTTTTAAAAATAGGAATACAAATGCCTATGAGAATAATAACTTAGAGGTCTGTTCAGTCTTGATAGCAGCATTGACTAAAATGAACAAGGTTTTGATAATCAGATAGGCAATGTGATTTATTTGATAAAGCCAGTGATGCAGATTGAACTATACTTTCTTAAGAACATATGCTGGGGGAAATCAGTAACAAGAGATCTAGGGGACATTTTGCACCAGACAAAGCATTGGCAAGTTAATTGCTACTCAAAAATAGTATTTACTGTACAGTACTTGTAAAGTACCCATTATATTGAACATGTAGCTATCACAGTGTTTGGAAATAAGGGCATTTGTCCTCAAGTTTGGCGTGTTGTGGGAGGTGGACTGACTGCCTTTTGTCTTATAGTGACAACAGGAGAGGACTAATTTGCCCCAATTTGCACCCAGTCTGGATTGGTACACTCTAGTTTAGTCCATTTCCTATCCATGAGACTGTTGGAAAGAGACTAAAATCAAGCCTTGCCACTGTCAAATCTACCAAGGTTATTTCTAGTTTGAAGTTCCAGTATTATCAAGTGGCTTGATATATTAATCCCTTTAAGATGTTGGGAAATTGAACACTTTTTCTGCTCCTGCATGGGCAGGGGAAGTGACATCATCATCATTGTTATTAATATTAATATTATTTGTGTCTGCTAGACCATCACTGATGTGCTGAGCAAGTTAGATAATAATTTTAAAATTATTATTATATGCCTTGGTGTAAAGTCCATCCTGGAGTCTTGGTGGACCAAAAAATTGAGCATGAGTCAGCAGTGTGATGCAGTGGCCAAGAAAGCCAACACGATTCTTGGTTGCATCAACAGAAGCATAGTGTCAAGATCAAGGGAAGTGATAGCACCATTCTATTCTGCTGTGGTCAAACCCCACCTGGAGTACTGTGTCCAGTTCAGTGCACGTCAATTTTAAAAGGATGTTGACAACCTTGAGCATGTACAGAGGAGAGTAACCAGGATGGTTGAGTGTCTGGAAGAAATGTCTTACGAGGAGTGGCTTAGGGAGCTGGGAATGTTTAGCCCTAAAAAAGGAAGGCTGAAAGGGATATGATAGCTATGTTTAAATATTTGAAAGGATGTCACGTTGAAGAGGGGACTGGTTTGTTTTCCATGGCTTCAGAGATTAGGACGTGGGGTAATGGTTTCAAACTACAGGAAAAAGATTCAATTTAAACATTAGGAAGAACTTCATGACAGAGCTGTTCAGCAGTGGAATATGCTGCCACAGCATGGTGGAATCTCCTTTGGAAGTTTATAAGCTGAGACTGGATGGCCATATGTCAGGAGCACTGTGATGGGGGTTCCTACATGGCAGGGGGTTGGACTAGATGGCCCTTGAGGTCTCTTCCACCTCTTTGATTCTATGATTCTATGAACCCTGAATATTCACTGGAAGGACATATTTTGAAGCTGATGTTCCAGTACTTTTGCCACTTCATGAAGAGAGAGGACTCCCTGGAAAATCCCCTGATGTTGAGAAAGAATGAAGGCAAAAGGAAAAGGGGACGGCAGAGAATGAGATGGTTGAACAGTGTCATCGATGCAACCAGCATGTATTTGACCAAACTCTGGGAGGCAATGGAAGACAGGAGGGCCTGGAGTGCTCTGGTCCATGGGGTCATGAAGAGTTGGACATGACTTAACAACTGAACAACAACAACAAAGTTCTGATTGAAACCACAGCTTCTTGCTGTTTCTCAATCACCACTATGCACACAGCAAAGAAAAATCTTATTTAAAATTTAATCTAAGTGATTTAGTGCATCCTCAATGGTCTAGCACAGACAAAAATAATAATTTCATTCCCCCCATTCCTCCACAGAGATAGCAGTAGAAGTTTTCAACTGTCAGTAGAAAGAGCCAGAGGGTCATTTGAGGTCAATATGCCATTTGGACCCAAGGATAGCACCAAATGCCATATTTACCCTTCTCCCAACATGAATGCAAACCTAGTTAGACAGCATCAGCCCACAAAAGGGCCAGTTTAAACATAACCTAACACATTACAAGTACAGTGGGACCCCTGTTTCCACTGATTCAGTTATCCACGGTTGGCAGAGAAAAAAATAATTAATTCAGCAGCCACAAAGCAAGCTATTGTCACAAGCAGCAGCTGTAAAGGAAGCTATTGTCAACAACAGCATCTTTAAAGCAAGCTACTGTCCCAAAATAGCAGTCATAAAGCAAGCTACTATCAGGAAAGAGCAGTTTGGAGGTGGGTATGGAGGTGTTTTCTCTTACCCATGGGTTTCATTATCCACAGGAAGACCCGGAACCAATCCCCAGTGGTTACTGGCATCCTACTCTAATGGCACTATGGTAATATATTATTGTTGATAGCGGTATGTAAGAGAAATAAATAAAGTATTTGTAACACATTACCTTGGGGGCAACAATTAGTCCCATTTCAACAGTATTATAATAGATAACTTTTTAAAGTATGTTTATGCATTTGTTACATTTTGTTTGCTACATTGGGGAACAAGTTGGGTTAGGGTTAGGGTTAGGGTTACGGTTATTTTTTAAAAAAGTTATTTTATTTATATTTTACATAGATCTCCCCCTGCCCCACAGAAAAAGGAAGCAAAAGGAAGCAAAAGGAAGCAAAAGTGAAAGGCAACACAATGAAAAACACATTGAGACACTGTTTTTAACAGATCAATGAATAATAGCAGCAGATTACCTTGTAAGGACTGTAATGAGTTCTTCTAATGAGTTCATTATAATATGAACTTTCCAAGCACTGAGCAATTATTTGTTTTGTGAGCATGGTGCAGATCCTATATTTCCTTACTGGGGAAGGTGGCAAATGACATAGTAGGGAGTATTATTATAGACAGTGATGGTGGAACCCTCTTATTACACTATGGACTAACCTACTCTGCCATCAGTAAATTGCACTTTGGCAAGAAATACATGCAATGAAAAAGTCTAGGATTTACGGAGTCAAGCCTGACGGGTTCTCCCACCACCTTTCCCCCACCCCTTCTAATCCTCCTTTCAGTCTGGACAGGGATGGATGTGGTTTTGACATTTTTATATGCTCTTTATCGCAGAACTGTTTTGCTTCTTTTCCTTTTCCCATTATTGCATATTTAACATTGTTCACCACCCTGAGTTCCTTTGGGAAAATTGTGTGGTATATAAATATAAATATAAATATAAATATAAATATAAATATAAATATAAATATAAATATAAATAAAATAAGTAAGTAAGTAAGTAAGTATTTTCATTTCAGTTTTAATTCTTTTAAATAATTATTGCCCCACTTTCCTCATTGTCCTGATGGCTAAAACTTGAGATTTGGATGGAACTAGTCATTCTTAAGTATTACTAGAACTTCCTGCTCTGGTTGCAGATAATGCCCCAAGTAGCTGCTTAAGGTATTTTCCAGAATTAAATTAAAAACACATGTTTTATATTATAAAAACCTATATGGTCCTTGCATATAATCCAAAAACAAGAGGAGGGAATGTATTTATTGGAGTACTGAAATATTAATGAATCTGCTGGTAAGGACTGCATCTTCCTCTGACCACTTCCTAGTATTCTTAATTTGTCTCCAAATTCCATCTTTTTCCCAGTGTGTAAAGTACATTTTATCTCCCGCACCTCTGATCTAAGGACTGCCATATCTCAATGTATTTGCTTGTCACAAGCAAACCAGAGCAGTACACTTCAGCACTAGGCAGTGGAAATGCTGCTAAGTAGTTGATAAGCTTTTGTCTACACTGCAGCATTGAAGGAAACTGATCCTATATTACCTGAGGTGAAACCAGATTCAAGAAATTGTACACATTTTACAATAAATTATCAGCCTGATTCAACATATTTACAATCTGCATCCTGGGACATCTCTTTATATGAGATCCTGACCTGCAACATATTTGGGGAATTTTTTCAGTTGCTTAAAGCTTGAGGGGATGTGGGAAAAACTGAAAAATTCCCCCAAATATGTTACGGGTCAGGATCTCATATAAAGAGATGTCCCAGGATGCAGACTGTAAATATGTTGAATTAGCCTGATAATTTACTGTAAAATGTGCACTATTTCTTGTATCTGGTTTCACCAGATACAATATAATATATATTATACTCTTTTAGCTCCAAAATCCTCTGTGATTTCTCCTTTGGGTTCTATATGAATGTTAAATAGCATGGGTGACAAGAAATTCCCCACACCAATTGAGAAGGCAAGCCAGAAGTCAAATTGCCTGGTGAACATATAACAATTGGCAAGGGATTTTTTTTAATTTACGGTCTTAGACCAAAGACCAAAGTACTACATATGCAATCTAAAATAAGGAGTAATACAAATAATACATATGAGCATCATTGTCTAGTCAAATATTAGAAATATTATAAAATGACACAGAAGTAAAATTAATAGATAGATATACTGATAAATTAACTATTCTAAAAATTTAAAATTATGGATAAAATGATTACAAAGAATAATATGCTTAAACATTACAATTAAAATATTAAAATATTAAATATATATAACAATTAAAATAACAGATATAAAACCATGAGCTACTAAGGCTCTGGGAATCTAGGGTTCAGATAAGGACATCATCTTGCTGCAAGCCATAACAGCCACACAAAATTTAGCCACTGCCACTGTAATATATGTAACCCTGTCAGCAAGTAAATAGTGAGTATAAAATTCCGTAGGTCTCCCTGGGAACCTTTGGAGAATTGGGTACAAAATATCTTTACGTAAGTCCCTATAAAATCCACAATAGAGAAGCACATACCCCACGGTTTCCATGTCACTACTATTGCAGAGGCATAGACGATGGCAATTGCCGGGCCAGGTTGAAAGAAAGAGGCAACACACGTTCCGCTTGGGTTAAATAAGGGCCACAACTTTATTAACTACAGTAATGAATTTTAAATTACTTATCAATGAACAATAACTTTAGGAGGGCCTGAGCCGTAGCGCATCATCAAAATGGTAACAACAAATTGATTAGGTCCCGTTACTCCACCAATTTCCTGCGGCCCATTGAACTGCCGCAGTGAGGATGCCAACGAGATCTTTTGGCATCAACGCTTGATTAAAGGTTGGCAGCCCTCCTAGGGTTTTGGGTTATTATTATTATTTGCTCCCTAACTAAATCCTATTGGGTTATTAATGGAAGGCTGCCGAAGACGTGAAGATGTAATTAGATTCGGGACCTAAATGGTTAACTTTTTATGCGCTACCCGCCAGTTGTGACCAGGGTTATTACCTACAACACCCACCGCCAATATGTGAATGGTGGGATGGGCGAAAAAACACCACCGCTCAAGGCCAATCAGAGAAATGGTCAAAAATTCCCATCCGGCCCCTAAGCGACCAGCAAAGCATCACCAGCACATCATAAACCGTGGCGGGAGGGTGGGGAAACCGGCGATTGCGGAGGCAGGCTGTGGGGAGCGCGCCGAGGACTTATAAAGGGCGCGCTCCCCTACCGTAGGCTACGCCAGTAGCGGAGCCAATAGCCGCCTCCCTCAACCGGCCGGCAAAGGTGCCCCTGCTCGGCACGAGGCCGGGCGGAGCAGCCATAAGGTACACCTTGGAATCTACCATCTAGCAATTTAGAAGGTGGCACGTTTAATCTTGCCAGGCTAAACACTTTTCTAAATTTTGGAGGGAAAACGATGTTCAAGTAAGAAGGGAGTGAAAAATGTTTCTGACTATACTTGGCAAGGGATTGAGTAGACTTGCCCATTCACATCTTCTGAAATTGAGTGTTATCCATGCAATATATTTATTATGTGAACGCATATTTTTTTTAATATATTTTTATTTGTTTCATATCATCGGGATCCCTACATAGGATAGGGTATGGGTGGGGTGGGAAATCTAAGGATAAAACAGGGAAAGTTCAAGTGGTATATTTACAATATTTTTCTATATATTAGTACACAGACTATATTTTAATTTAATAGTGTTGGAGTCTCTTTTTTAAGCTATTTAGTTCTTTTTCGTAAAAGGTATATAGTGGTTTCCAGCAGTCTCTTGCCTTCTGTAATTCTTTGTCCTTTATCAGTTCTGATGTTATATCCATTTCAGCTGCTTCAAAGAATTTTTCCAAAAGTTCTTGTCTGGTTGGTGTTTCTGCAACTTTCCAATATTTGGCATATGAAATTCTTGCTATTGTGACAATATACAATAATAAATGCTTTATCTTAACATTCTTAATTTCTGTCATAATATTCAATAGAAATATTTCTGGTTTAAATGGAACTGTATCACACAGCATTTTTTGTAAGATCTCATGTACCATTTTCCAATATCTCTTTGCTACATCACAAGTCCACCACATATGATAAAAAGACCCTTCTTTGTTGTTACATTTCCAGCATTTATCTGAGGTATTTCCATATATTTTTGCTATTTTTTGTGGTGTCATATACCATCTATAAAACATCTTATATATGTTTTCTTTTAAATTTATTGCCTTAGTAAATTTTACATTACACTCCCATAACTGGCTCCACTGTGCTAATTCAATATTATGTCCTAGGTTTTGTGCCCATGTTATCATACAGTCTTTCACAATTTCGTCCTGCATTTTCAAATCTAACATGTATTTATAAATTTTCTGAATCAACTTTCCCTCTGTTCCCAAGAGCAGTTTATCCAGTTCAGTTCTCTCTATATAAAACCCTCTTTCTTATCTTTAATAAACCTTGAGGTCAATTGTGATTTTGCCCACCAATCTAACGTCACTTTTGGGTTTTGAAATTCTTCCTCTGATTTTAGTTCCTCTTCATTTTTCAGTATCTCACAGTATCTCACTAATTTGTTTTCACTCATCAGTGTTGGTTGTGTAAATGCTTCTATTGGTGACACCCATCCGGGTATTTTCCTATAAACTTGTCTCTGAATATTTTCCCACATCCAACAGAGTGCTTTTCTCACCATGTGATTTCCAAAGTATTTCTGTTCCTTAGCCTTCTTATACCAAACAAACGCGTGCCACCCCAACCTTAGATCATGGCCTTCTAATTTCAAAATTCTTTGATTTTCTAATGTAATCCACTCTTTTATCCACACCAGTATACAAGCTTTGTAATACAATTCCCAGTCTGGTAGGCCGCAGCCTGCTCTAGAAGTATCATCTTGTAGAGCTTTTTTCCTGATCCTTGGTTTTTTCCCTTGCCATATGAATTTCATTATTACTTTTTCTATCTCCTTGAAAAATGTTTTTTTTAATAATAATGGAATCATCTGAAATAAAAATAGTAATTTTGGAAGTATCATCATTTTGATTGTGGCTATTCGTCCCAGTAATGATAAATGCAATTTGCTCCATTTTTCCAGATCTATTTGTATATCCTTTAAAAGTTTTAGATAGTTGTCTTGCCATATCGTACTTGCTTTTTTAGTTATCTTTATTCCCAGATATGTAATAGTATTTTCCTCTTTAAAATGTGTTTCCTCCACTAATTCTCTAATTTCTTTTGCTGTCATATTCTTTGTTAAGATTTTAGTCTTTTCTTGATTTATCTTCAGACCAGCCATTTCTCCAAAGTTCTTTATAGTTTTCAACAGGCATTCCACTGAATCAATAGGGTCTTCTAGTATGAAAACTTCATCATCAGCATATGCCTGCAACTTATATTCTTCTTCCTTTATTCTTAACCCTTTTATCGCCTTCTGATCTCTTACTTGTTGATTTAATACTTCTAATGTCAAGATAAATAACAGTGGAGAGAGTGGACAGCCCTGACGTGTTCCCTTCTCTATCTCTATCTTCTCTGTCATATCCATATTAATTTTCACCTTAGCTTCTTGTTTTGTGTATATAGCTTCAATGTTATTCCTAAATCTTTGGCCTACTCCTATGTGTTTTAAGTGGCTTAGCATAAAATTCCAATTGATGTTGTCAAATGCTTTCTCTGCATCAAGGAATATCAACGCCATTTTCTTTTCTGGGTGCGCCTCGTAGTATTCTAAAGTGTTGAGGATTATCCTCATGTTATTCCTCATCTGTCGCTTTGGCAAAAAACCCATCTGATCTTGATGTATCACTTTCACCAGAAGTTTTTTTAATCGTGTGGCCAGAATTGATGCATAAATTTTATAATCTACATTTAACAAAGAGATAGGTCTATAATTTTTTATCTCCTTAGGGTCAGTATTCTCTTTGTGTATTAGTGATATTGTTGCTTGCATCCATGTTTTGGGTATTTCTTTTCTTTCAGTGATATCTTCAAGTAATTTTTTGTATGGTAGTAGTATGATCTCTGTCATTTGTTTGTAAAGTTCAGCGGGCAGTCCATCTGGACCTGGCGCCTTCCCATTTTTTGACTTCTAATCGCTTCCACAATCTCATTACAAGTTATTGGCTCCTCTAATGCTTTCCTTTGTTCTTCTGTTAATTTTATCCTGCTATATTTTCCTAAATATTCTTCCTGCGTTTCTTTGGGCACTTCTTTTTGTGAGTAAAGTTTTTGATAAAAATCCTTCACTATCTTCTTCAGTTCTTCATGGTCAAATTTATCTTTTCCATCTTTATCCTTTAAGCTTTGTATATGTGTTTTCTCTTTTTCTTTTCTAAGTCTGTATGCCAGCCATCTTCCTGGTTTGTTTGCTGTTTCAAAGAAATTTGCTCTTGCAAATTTTATGTTTTTTGCTATTTCTTCTGCCCATAGCGTATTCAGATAATGTTGTTTCATTTTCAGCCTTGCCTTTAGGTCTTCCTTTTTTGGGTCTTGTTTTAAACCTTTTTCACATTCTTCTATAGACCTTACTGCTTCTTCTTTTTCCCGTTCTCTTTCTCTTTTCTGGTGTGTCGCAAATTTAATTATTTGGCCTCTTAGAACAGCTTTGCCAGCATCCCATACAGTAATCATAGGGATTTCTGGAGATATATTTTCCTTAAAGTAAAGCTTCATTTCCTCTTTGATTTGTTTCAAAAATGTTTCATTTTTCAGGAGAGATGTGTTTAGCTTCCATTGCCAATTATTTCTTCTATTTCCCAGACATATAAGTATGGGGTTGTGGTCAGCAAATGTATTAGGTAGAATTTCAATTTCTTTTACTTCTCTCATAATATCTGATGTAAGCCAACACATATCTATTATTGACCATGATTTGTGTCTATCTGAGTAGAAGGTGTAATCTTGAGCAGAAGGGTTCCTTACTCTCCATACATCCACAAGGCTTAATTCCTCTGCCAATTGCAAGAAGTCACGTGGCAATATATTTCGCCTGTTCTTTTTCCGTTTCTCTTGTGGTGTTTTTACATCCAAGCCCCTATCATACACGGCATTGAAGTCCCCTACAATTAAATTTTCCTGCTGCGAGGTTTTAAGCAATTCTTGTTCTAGACTTTTATAGAATTTCTCCTGTTTCTCATTAGGGGCATATATATTGGTTATTAAAGTCTTTTTCCCATCTCTGTGTATTTCTAACATTAGGATTCTTGCATCTTCAGATGCATATATCAGTTTTGGGTTCCATTCCTTTTAATATATATGGCCACACCTCTCTTCTTTTCCTTCAGATCCGAGGCTGCAAAGAGTTTTCCTAATTTAGTACAATTCAATAGGTGTTCATCTTTTTTCTTCATGTGCGTCTCCTGTATACAGATGACATCTGCTTTTAATTTCCTTAATTGTAAAAATATTCTTTTCCTCTTCTGTCCTGAGTTCAGTCCATTAATATTGATTGAGACTAGCTTCAATTGTTTATTCAAGATTTTCATCCTTTTTATTATCTTTTATTTTCTCTTCCTCTCTCCTTTTCTGTTCTCTTGTGATGGCACGCTTTTGTTCTTGTTCTCTTGTCTCATGCTGCGATTTCCCCTTTCCTCTCCTCTGTTTTCCTTCCTCGCTATCAGAGGGTATATCTTCCCCTCTACTTCTTAGGAAATCTTCTGCCTTCATCACAGAATTGATTGTATATCTTTTAGGGCCAAGTTGAAAAAATATGCCTTCTGGTATCAGCCATTTATAAATAATTGAGTTTTCTCTTAAGTATTTTACCAGAGTTGAGTATTTTTTCCTCCTTTGCCGCATTTCCCAGGGTACCTGTTTTAAAACTGTAATATCTTGATCTAAAATTTGGATTGGTTTTCCTTGTATTTCATTAATCACCATATCTCTCATCGATCTCCTTGTGAATTTCAGGTGAATTTCCCTTGGTAATCTGTTCATTCTTGTGTAAGCTGAACTCACTCTGTAGACTGAATCAATTTGTGATAGAAACTCTTCCATTTTCAAATTCACAATTGGTGCCAATGATGTGCTTATCAAATCTGCCAGCTTCTCCCCTTTGGATTCTGGGACATTCTGCAATCTTATAAAATAAGCTGCTTTTTCCATTTCTAATGATATTATTCAATCTTCTTGTAACTTTTGCATATTTTCTATAACATCCATCCGATTCTCAGCTTTGACTGCTGCTTCCTTTCTTTCCTGTAGCTGTTCCGTATTTGTTTTCACCTGCTTATACAGATCATCAAACCTTGTGTTTGTGCCTTTCACCTCATTTGTCAATTGGTTTACTGTTTGTGTGAGTTGATTCATTGCTTCCTGCAACTGTTGCAGACTGTGTAATATTAAGCTCTCTGTTGAAGATTGTCCTACTAATTTTGTCATGCCTGTCGTCTCAGGAGAACTCTGGGGTGTAGTTTGAGGTGTCATTTGTGGTGTGGCCTTGCCTCTTCCTGTTGGTACTTTGAAAGCCATGTTAATAAATTATGTACTTTATATACTTTAGTCAATTAATCAATATTATGAGTTATCCCAAGAAACCTTAGGCACTACTAATTGAACCCTGTCTATAACATATAACAGCTACTGACACTGATATCAATCAAGTACTGTCAACTCTCCACTATTTTTCTTATACTTAACAGTATATATTCAGTAAACTACGTGTCTAGAACTCTTAATATGATAAGTTTCCCCTTTAACTTTAAAGATTTCACGTAACAGATTATCTAGCTAACTGGCAATTTTATCTCCAACTAAGTATTCTTTTGTCCCAACTCCAAATTCAGTCACCCAGGTCTCTTTAGATTGCCAGCCAGAGCTAATTTTTATAAACACCTTCAATATTTCACCTTCCCAGGTCTTTCAGGCTGGTCTCTCACCTCCAGTTTGAGCTATAAATAATCAGATATAGAGTTTGGTAAACCCAAAAAATGTTTTTCCCTTTTTTCTCTTTTCTTAAAGATCCCTCTGTGGGTTTCAAAAGTTACTGTTCAACAATTATTTGTAATCCGTTGGTATGTCTCTTCCAGGTCTTCAAAGTCTATTTAATTTCATTCTTCACAGTAGAGAGAGTGTGTTATTTAAAATCCATCAATGCAGTGTGTCTCTTCCAGCTTTCTCCAACACCATTATCTTCACTTTTCCAAGAGGGGGGGGGATTCAAGGTCACCCGTACTGCTTCGAGTCTAAACAGTTCAGATAGTGGATTCCCCAGGTGAAACTTGCATTCAATTAATGTACAGTACTCAAAATGGGTATTCCAATAGAACTAAGAAGCCATGCAAGAAGGGGAGGGGGGGTTAAAGTATTCTTTACTTTTAACTCTTATAAGTTTTCTCTCCTATAAGAGCACACACGCTTTATGCTTCTCAGTTCCTCACTTAGTAGCTACTTAATAGCCCAATTTAAGTATATTGTCCTTGGATTTCAGTAAACAGTTCTCAGCTAATTGGCAATTCAAAAGTCTCTCTGCCCCTTGACTTTAGAGATTTTTTCTCTCTCCTTCCAAAGTCTTTAATCAGCAGCTCCACTTTTTTAGCTTAAACAAAAGTTCTTAAAACAGATATACATACTCCTTAAGATCTTGCAATTGCTATTACCACAGGAACTCTCCCACCGGGGCGTCAATAGCTTGCTTGGCTTTGTGCCTTCCCCATCTTGATCCTGAATAGCAGGCGATGTCCAGGGCGAGATCAAACTGCTTTAAGATAAAGCAGGCTCTCTTAGCCCCCAGCCCTGCTTCGTTGAGAAATCTTACTCTCCTGTAAGCTCTCTGTCCAGACCTCTTAGCTCCAGCAGTGGTCCTTCTGGATCAAAGGGGTTTTCACAGCATCAGAGCTCCCTCACAGTGCTGCTTCCCTCGCCATGACGAAGCCCCGCCTGTGAACGCATATCTTAACTGATGGCACAATATCCTAGGGGAATACTGATATGAAGAGAGCACAGCTGTGCCTTTTGGAAGGAGGTTTTGCTTGCCTTCATTTTGTTCAGTTCCTCTATAACTTTTCCAATACCATGTAAAAGAGAAGTTCTGCTGATTAGTTAAGGTCACACCTTTCAAGAAAAGCAGCTCAAGTCACTGAAGCAAGAAGAGTAATAACCTGGGTATAATTAATACTATTTGGAAAATCTCTGCTATATGTTGGATGAAGGAACATTCATTATATAAAAAGCCTCATAAAAGTATTTTGTTGAACATTTCACATGTTGTTATATAGGCTTTTGCTGTTTTACTTCACAATATGCATTGACATTCCAAATTCATTATGCACACATCACATACGTTTGTACATTACTTGAGTTAAGGCTCTCCTTATACCTTCGGATGAAATGCAGCTGGCAGGCTGAAGCATTCTAAAAGAAGAAAACACCAGGAAAATCTGAGCAGCATATTTGGAACCAATTACATTCTTTCAAAAATTGAATACAGGGATATCTGACTATGGGTATAGTAACTTTCCTCAATCTAATGCCATCAAAATGTGATGGATTACAAAACTCATAACCCTTATCATGACTTGAAATGTGAAAAGCTGGCTACCACTTCAAGCTGGAAGTACACATAGGGTTTTGAATAACTGTCATGAGCATTCTCATCACAATTCAAATGGCATCCTCTAGATGACTATTTTCATTAGAAATGGTGTACTAAAACTGAAAGACTAATCTGAGGTAGGACTGTAACCCCTTCTTATCACTTGTGATGACAAGAAGCATTAATATTTCTGCTTCTATCCTGTGATAAGAAGAGAGATTCCCTAGTGTTCTAAATGATAGAAGTATTGAATGGATTGTATTTAACTTTTTTCATGAATTATCTCTGCTTTGCTACATAAGGACAAATGACACAAATTCTAGGCACAAATATGTTGCACAACTCATGGGATGCTGATGGGAAAAAAGTATTCCTTACACTGTTCTTGTTTGGGAGGTAAGAAAATTTTTAGGATGTGAACAATCCTCATTTAGATGTTCTCTGTCAAACTCCTTCATGCTTGTATGCCCTTAGTGGCTACCTCATAGCAGTGGGGAGCTTGGATCTGCCACATACATTACCAGGAAGCCACAATACACCAATATGACTCATGGGAAATTAAAATGGTGGATACAGCATGCCCAAAGCAGCTGTCATCAACACTGTTGTGCAACCTACTAGGATGCTGATTTCCAAATAGCTGCCTAGTTATGCCATGTCTGGTTCCACAGTGTGAAGATATGCATAAGTGGAAGAACAAAAGCAAATGTGTTCATTCTAAACACACAATGTGAACACGGAGTAAATATGTGAAATGGGATAATGTGTACAAGCAACTTCTCTGTCTCTGTTTTATAATGGACAAAGCAAAGCCAGTGGAAAATGTGTGGCTAGAAGAATTTGTCTGAGAAGAAGCTGATATTTTTCATTGTTTAGTTCGGCAGTGTCCAAGATCATTAGGCTCATTTTATGGGTTTAAATCCTAAATTGTCATTGCACAAGAAGGCAGGGAACAGCAACATTCCTCTCCTTGCTGGCAAGCAAGGAGATGATAACCTGCTATTCTTAGTAAAGCTTTAGCATTGTGAAGAAAAAGAAACCATTTTTAGCAGAATTGTCATTTTTTTCTGTGCAAAACTGTACAACTGTGTAAAAATTGCTAAAAATTGGGATAACCCCTGTTGGAAGAGTTTGAAATGCTCCCTCACTCTGTTTCTTTCTCTCTTTCTGTCTCTTTCTGAAGAGCTGCTAAAGAGCACTTTTCCTGGAGGAACCTGCTTTGCAGGTCTGTACTAAAGATACTATGTGCAATATTCAACAAACCAAAGTTGGGAGTAAAGTTACCCAAAGACTTGGGGTGAGTTTGTCATCTCTAACTCATGTGCAGGCCATTGCAAACCTCCCACAGTCCCAAACTGCACAACCACAAAATGGTTTTGTTTCCTAACAAGTATATGGAAGTTCACAGTGTGTGGTTTGTGAATAGCCATGAACCACCATTTCCTCAGTTCACACCCATCTCTAGTTGTGTCATATCTGTCACATTTGTATCTATTCTTGATCATTAAAAATATGGGTCTTCCCTTTCTTCAGTGAACATTTGAACAGAATATATTGGCTTGAGGCAAAACAGTCCCAAACTGATTTTTTCTGTTGAGAAGTGCTCTTAGATACCCTGCATGCAGTTTTTCAATAATTTCTTTTCATTGCCATTGCATGTTTGTACTTACAGACTGTGTACAATCCCACAGGCTGTGAAAGCATAAACCTCCCAACATCTAATCCCTTTTATTGCAAAGATCAACACGTGGGGGAGGGGGAACAACAAAGGTTTAAATCAGTTCACCATGGCAAGTGCAATGTTACGCTACATTGTCAATGTGTCACATGGATGTGAGTGTTCAAACAGTACTTTAGAAAGCCAGCTACAGCTGGCAGCTGGCAGAGCAAACAGTTCATTCAGTGATTCTTTGCTGAGAAAAACCCCTTAGTCAGCTCATTGGAAATGACACAGTTCATCCAGGCCTGACAATAATCCCACTCTATGAAGTCTCAAATGGAAACATTTCTTTCTCTCTCCCTCCCACTCATTCTACACCCTCCACTCTTGCTAGTAAAGACAGCTTCTAAAAATGAGATCTTCAGAGCAGAAGACTTTGTTCATGATTGAAGCAGACATCAAACATGTGTGTCAGGATCAAAATTGCTATTTTGTAATCCCATTACAGGGAAGAAAGAGGGAAGAAAATGGAAGCAAATGATCACCCCAGAGGACTCTGTTTCTTTCTATGGTCTCAGCACTCCTAGAGGATCACTCCTAGACCAATTAACTATCTTCTAAAGTCTGTAGGAAATGAGCAATTAAAGTGCTGCCTTTTCTGAGGAATGCAAGCAACTGGGCAGAGTAAACAAGATTTCCAGCAGTTGTCCTTAATGTACCTACTTGTTTCTTTGCCTTTTCTTTCCATCTTTGGGATCGCGGGTGTGTGAAAAACACAATTTAGGAAAGATAATTGTTGGGAATGAGCAACTATTTCTTTGCTATTTTGATGGAAGCTGTTTTCCTACTTAAAAGCTCAAAATATAGACCTCTAGGAAAAATATATTTCACCATCTTCTGTATCAAGTTATATTGGAGATTTTTTAAAATTATAAAAGGCTTGCATTATCCAAATAGAGTGATCCTCAGTAGCAATGAATTCAGTTCCTGGATATGAACTGAATCCAAATAGGGGATCTGAGACAATGAAGGGACTTACTACAAAAAAGAACAAGCAGAAATGCGAAGTGCATGTCAAACCAACTGCAACATCCAAATTGTCTTCAAGGATAATTTGGAGTACATATCATTAGAACTAAACTTCCCTGGAGCAGTTGTAGTGACTCATCAGCTAAAACTGGGAAGAAGCATTCCATACCACTGGGTCTTTGGGGGTGCTCCCATGAAAAAAAGATACATCAAACACCATTTGTGACCAACACCTCAATCCCCAAAAGCCTTAATTGCTATGGTAGTAGCAACAAATAATCTCAATATACCTTTCTGAAAACAGATTTGAAGACAGAAGTGGTTGTACCATTTGTTCATTCTCTTAGATCTCCAAAGCACTACAGCACGATGCCCAAATGGAGAAAATCCATCAATGGTGAGAAATCCAGAAATTCAGCAAACATAACCCATTCCCCATCCCATCTCCCCCATATATTTTTTCTTGCACACTATTTCACTCTGCCATCTTATTGTTCTACCAAAAAGGGAAAGGATGAAAGTCCAGATGGGACTATAATTGATAATCCAAGGAATATTGAGTCCTACTCCAATTTTGGAATTTATTTCATCAAAATATTGCTCACATGGTTTTGAGACCATCTCTGCCTTCAAAAAAAAAAGTGACCAACTAGGATGCATAAAGGTCAAAGTATACTGCATTCTTCACACCCAATCACATATTGATTTCATATTGATTTAGTACCAGTGTTTTTTACTTTTGTATAATTGTGTGTAACACAGAGGCTTGAATTCATACTTTAACCTTCTTTATGGGATGTCGTCTCTGGACACTATATCATTTTCTTGATGAACTCTCATTTTTAAAAATAAATGAAGTCGTACCGTACATGGAAATTTTGTCTGTGAACCTAGCACTATAACTAAGACATTCTGCAGCAACAGGCATTTGTGTGTGGGAAACCTCTGTTATTTTTCCATTTCATTGTGATAGTCGAAGCACAATTGTATTTGTTCAGTGTAGCTCTTACCATTTTATTTTTAAGAACAAGCCCAGTATCTTTTGTCCCCAAGTACTGGATTAACATTTTACAGCTTGCTACAGAAGCAGTTTTCAAGGTTTATAAAGTAGATACTCTGCAGGGATTTTATTAATAGCTGGGGAATGGATGTCCTATTCCAGTAATTTCATCAGTAAAACAAGAGAAGTGAAAATATGTTCAAATTGTATTATAAAACTGCATACAGTATCACTGTTTATTATTTTACTTATTCAAGAGCAGTTCTAGGAAACAAATTTACCAGTGTGACCTTTCATGCTGATATAAATTCAAAATGTATTAGTTGTTATTGAAAACATCAAACATTATTTATTTTGCTTTTACTTCTGTTCTGAACATTGACAGTACAGACAACATGATTTTTTTTTCTGTGGTGCTGCACGTTGTTCCATAATAAGGGAATTGTGGTAAAGAGTCAACCATTGACAGAACTGTGCAAGAAAAATTGAACATTTCCCCAGATATAGCAGGATTATTTCTAATCTGCAATTCTAAAATGAGTCTCTTGCAATGTGTAAATTAAAGACACTTGCTGCAATTTGCTCAATTTCACCTTGTAGTTCCTTTCTATCTATCTATCTATCTATCTATCTATCTATCTATCTATCTATCTATCTATCTATCTATCTATCTATCTATCATCTATCTATCTATCTATCTATCTATCTATCAAACAAAAATGGATGCCTCTTATACTAAATTCCTAGTTGTGAGAGAACAAGATATATTGACCAAATGGATGCTCTCAGACTTGAAACATATAAAACTAAAAGCCATGACTTTCAGAACTGAGTAGGTTTGTGAGTTTGAGTCATTAATTTGCATGATCACTATAAATCAAATAAAGCACCACATAGCAAAATCATTCTTCTTCTTCTTCTTCTTCTTCTTCTTCTTCTTCTTCTTCTTCTTCTTCTTCTTCTTCTTCTTCTTCTTCTTCTTCTTCTTCTTCTTCTTCCTTTTTGTTGTTGCTGATATTTTATTGGATTATATAGATACATCAGAGCAAAACAAAACAATATGCAATATAAAATAGCATAACAAATAAAATACACATAACTAAATCATAAGCACATATTTGAAAAAAATTACCAAAGTCGGCATGAGACTGATAAATCAGATTGTAAGAAGAGTAATTAATGACCAGGGAAAGCAGATCTATATAGCCATGTCTTCAGTTTCTTTTTTTAAACACAGACAGCATGGGAGCCAATCAAATCTCAGGCAGAGGGTGTTTCCACAAATGAGGGCCCACTACCAAAAAGGCCTGATTACATGTTGTTAATTAAATGGCCTCTTTTGGCATTGGGACCCTCAAGTAACCTGCCTGAGGTGATTGGGTGATGTGGGCAGAATTCTGTGGAAGGAGCTAATCTAAAAGATAACAGGGTCCCAAACCATTCAGGGTTTTGTATGTCAATGTTAGAACCTTGAAGTCAATGTGGTAATTAGAGATGGGCACGACTCAAAAAAATGGTGTTTTGTTTGTCGTTTGTCGTTTAGGGGGTCCGTTTCAGTTCATTTTTGTTTTTTTGTAATTTTTTTGCAAAAAAATTCATTTTTGTTTTGTTATGTAATGAAACGAAAAAATGAAAATGAAAACAAAAATTGCTGTTTCGTTAGCATTCATTACAGTTCAATGTATTTGCCGCAATGAAAATGAAACGCACGACAAAATTTCTGTTGTTTCGTTTCATTTTGTTTCATTTTGGAGACAAAATTCGTTTTTCGTTTCGTTACGTAACAAAATGAAAAAATGAAAACGAAAACAAAAATTGCTCTTTTCATGCCCATCTCTAGTGGTAATAGATTGGCAGCCAGACAGCATGGCCATTGTAGGGGAGATATGTTGGTATCATTTCAAACCCGTTATTAATCTGGCCACAGAGTTCTGCACTAGCTGGAGCTTCCACATTAACATCTAAGGCAGCCCCACTTAAAGAGTATTACAGTAGTCTAATCTTGAGACTATGAGTGCATAGACCAACATAGTGAGGGCTCCAGGGTCCAGGAAGGTGCACAGCTGAGTGATCCACCGAAGGTAGTAATGGGTGGAGCAGATCACCATTGCCACCTGGCTTTCCATGGTGAGTGCCAGGTCCAATATTATGCCCAGACCTCATCCTACAAGTTGAGAGACAGCCCCTGAAAGATGAGGGGGTTTCCCAAACTGAACAGCTGGCACTCTCACCCAGAGGACTTCCATCTTGCACGGGTTCAACCTCAGTCTATTTGCCCTCATCCACCCCAACATGGCATCAAGGCAGCACTCCAGGGACGAAATGGCATCACTGAAGGTGGAAAGAGATATAGAGCTGGGTGTCATCAGCGTACTGCTGACACGAACCCTCATACCTCCTGATGACCTCACCAAGAGGCCTCAAATAGATGTTGAAAAGCATGGGGAAGATGACTGACCCTGTGGCACCCACCAATTGAGAAATGAAGGGGCTGAGGTCATCTCCAGCTGTACTTTCTGCGGGCAGTCCTCCAAGAAGGATCAGAACCACTGAAAAGCAGTGCCTCCAGTCCACACCTCAGAGAGCCTCCCCAGGAGGATTCTGTTTTGAACAGTACTGAAGGCCTCTGAGAAACTGAGGAGGACCAACAAGGATGATTTGCTGCTGTCAGTCTCCCTCAAGAGGTCATCTTGTAGGGTGACCAATGCCGATTCTGTTCCATGGCACGGCTTGAACTCCAACTGGAATGGATCAAGGGCATTAGTTTCATCCAGGAGCCCCTGAAGCTGGTCTGCCATCACCCTCTCAACTGCCTTGCTGATGTGTGGAATATTGGCAGCGAGCCTATAATTGCCAATTTGGTCTGCTGCCAGATCTGTTTACCTCTGGATATGTTTAATGTGTGTCTCCTTGAGGAGATGTAATAAAATTATCACATGCACTATTTATTTACTCACCACTATTCATTCACTTTAACTTCATCAGTGCTATATATAGTTGTTCTGATATTCAGACCAAATAAATAAATAAATAAATAAATAAATAAATAAATAAATAAATAAATAAATAAATAAATAGTTGTTCTGATATTCAGACCAATTTTTAAGTGATGTGTTGCCATTATTAGCTCCCAACACCAGTATATCTAGTCCATAGAATAATTTAGAGATGGAAACACAATGTCAAACATTTGGTCTGCTTAGGAAATGCATGAATTCTTCTCAAATGAAATCAACATGGAATGGACTCTGGTTCCTCTCAAACTGTTGGACCAAGAACTTTATTAAAGGAACAGAGTTAGAGAAATTGAAGAAGTGCTGTCCAATTTACTTCATCAAAGCATAGTAGTAATATGAAATGCATGTGATAATTTGATAAAGCTTGTACAAAATGTTTAGGAAGAGCACATGGGATCCTCAAGGGATATCACTCTTTTAAAATACAGGTACAGTGACACTCCACTTATTGTGGGGTTTAGGGTCCCGACCCAACTCACAATAATGGAAAATCTGCACTATGCGGATGCTGGGGTGGGTTGGGACTGGGGTGAGGCTGTTTGGAGCCTTCTAGACCTTCTCCTGGTGCTGCCCTGAATGGGCCTCCAGTAAGATTCCTGGGACTGTCAGAGGCACCAGAAGTGGTTTCCAGTGAACTGGAAGTGCCTTCCAAAAAAACAGAAGTGCCTTCTGGATCACCGGAAACCACTTCTGGGGCCTCCTACAGGCCTGAGAAGCCAGTTGGAGGCCCTTTGGGGCAGCGCCAGGCCTGGGTTAAGTGCACGAGGCCTCAAAGAGGCCCATGCAGCTTACCCCAGGGGGCCTTGCCCTTCATATACTGCGGTCCTGTGATATACTGGGACCACAGTATATGGACCGTCAAATTGCAGGAGACCACTGTATAACATTACATTGAAAGGTGTCCTCAAATATAAATAATTTTTTTAAAAAATCACACATTAACAAGTATAGTGTTAAAAACCTTCCTCTTATAGTGATTTCAAATACAAAATTCACATTATTTTCCCCTACAAGCTTCTCTCTTGACTTAGTCCAAAGCCTATGTATCTGCTCTAACCAAATCTGAACACTTCACCTTCTGATTCTGAAATCACCTCTGTCACTATCTCTTTTCAGGAAATAGCCCACTTAACACATACAGAAGCTTGTATCAGTTTGCCATATCCTGAAAATCCTTGTTCTGTTTTGGATATGGTCCCTGGTATTTGTTTGTTTATTGCAACATCTGTGTACATGATGGAGTATGAATGTAGAGGTTTCTGCAAGACCAAAACAACTGACAACATGGGGTTCAAAGTTAATTGGAATTGCCTACATTTATGAATGTATTTCAGTATGCAGAGGACATTTTGAAAGGCTCAGCTGAACAATATCATGAAGAACAAGGACATGGTCAAGGCATTACATTGACACAGACTAGGGTAACTTTGCTTCCCACACATGTGTGAAATAGATGTCATCTCCCATTTGATGAGTGCTTATCTTGTAAGAGATGCAAATATGGGCTATGCTAGAAGGAAAGTCAATCACATTGCCATGGTGGGTGACTGTACAGAGAAGATGTGCATAAACTGAGATGCTGCTGCAGCTTGAGGCTATATAAAGCTTTTAGAACAACTCTTACCTGAGGATGATGGAATAGAAAGTGACATTGCGAGATAGTGGATATTATAAGGCAAAACAATTCAGAGAATAGAGCAGTTCCCTCAAGGCTGACTCTTCCTTCTTCAGCCACTCATACATTCCTCCCTTTTTCTCTTTCTTTCCCTTTCTCTTTTTCATTCTTTTTTCTCATTCCAGTAATGAGTCATTCTATTCTCAAGGTAAAACCATAATGAGTAGAAACAAAAGGTAATAGCAGCGGTGCTATTAGCAATCAAACGAGCTTGAAATTCAGCATAATATTACTTTCTTTCCAGCTTTTATCTTTACACAATGTTAAAAGCACAAAATATGAATAAAGAGTACCTGAGGAGACATTTGAAATGGCAGTGGCATTACTACTGAGCTTGCAGTTCAGCTTTTCCAGACATTTTCTACCATGAAGTCTGTTCTGTCATTTATTACTACAATTAGGCATTAATATTTCAAACCCCCCCTCACATTCACATGCTTTCCTGGCTATTTTTCTTTCTTTTTATTTTTAGATTATGGTCTAAGGCTGAGCCCTGAAATTTATTTTTCAGGTGAGAAGCGAGTTATGCTGTAAGCTGACATATTTTGCTCAATGCCACCTGAATAATTTGTGAAGGGTGGTATATTTGGTAAAATAAGTGTGGTATATTTGGATGTCACACAGCCCTCACATTTCATAGCTGATTCACTGATCACGATGTCCCTCAATGGCTAAGAAAATCACTGTCATTCATTAAGTTTAAATAATATATTTTGCATTCTTTATTTAATTCCCTACTATATATCTGTTACTGTTACAGAAGTCTTTTAGAGCTAGTTCTGGCATTGGTTTCCTATAAGTGACAGGAGGTAAGAAATTAAAATAATAGTTTCCACACAGTACTTTATAATGTATACCACTATATTATATGTTGGTGAGTCATGATTGAGGTAGGAAGCAATGGTATACCCAGTCTTGAAAAAGTCCCATATGATAGAAAACATCTTTTTCAACACCAAATAAGTTTTCTTTGGTAATCATGCTTTCCAATGATGAGAGGTTTGCCATTTGGAATTTTTGATTACAAATCTCATACTTCTCCATTAGGAGAGTTCCACTTGGCAAGACATTTCTATATGAATCATCAAAGCTTGAACAGAAAGGAAGCTTCTAGCTAGCACTGGGGCAGATTCCTTTCTGAATACTGGAACTGGGCCTGACAAGGCTACAAAGCCTTCATGCTTAGGCCTTTCTTCCTAATGAGCCTGATAGGTGTCTATCAGGTGGAGCTCCCAGAATGGAGAATTATGAGAGCTGTAGTGTGAAACTTTGAATGTCATATTCCTACCAGCAGTATGTGTTCAGTTATTGTTTTTAAAGAGACAGGTGGATGGAGGAGGAAGAGGCAAAAGTTAGGGAGGAAACAGGGGAAGTGGAAAGGGGCCTGAGAAAATGAATGAGGAAGTTCAGAAATCACTTTAAAAGTTCATTGGTTTAGGAAAGTTTGGGTTCTCCAGTTTTGATGAATGAATGAATGAATCAGCAGTTTTCCAGGAATGTCCTGGTTCATTGTTTTCATTTGTGCCTACCTCAAGTAATAATTTAACCCCATTCCAGAAGCAGGTGGCACAATTTATCCCTATAAGGGTCAATTAAGGGGAAAACTGAACACTAATCCCAAGACACACTGAAGAGAGAAGCCATAATATGGTCTCAATCAGTAAACAACAATTCTTAATCTTAAAGTGTCAGTTTTCCTTAAAAGCTTTAGTCACATTGTCTCCATCCACTTTGAGCAGGTAATGATTGTCATTGTATTCATAGGTACTTTTCCAGAGTATTGTGGTAACACCAAGTCATGCCCTTGCCCTTCTTTCCTTTCCATCACAAGGCAAATACATGCAAAACAATATTTATTAGAACTAGTTTATTGAGGTGAGGCTATCATCTTAACTAGGGATGGGAACCTTACAAATAATGAAACACTGTTTTGATGTTTTGTAAGCTCACGAATTATTTTGTAAGCTTATGAATCATTTTGTAACCTTAAAAAACTCCAGAGAGCATTTCATAACAAAATGTGGTTTGTTTGTTTTTTTGTTTTAAATGAACCATTTCATTACTATGTAAAATTGTTCCCTTGGGTCCAAATTTGATGTTTCTAGGACCCAGGGAGCCTTTTTTTAGAGTTACAAAATGGTTTGTGTTTCATTTTGTAATGAATTTTTTTAAAAAAAATCATTTGAAATAAAACAAAATGAAACAGGGACTAAAACAAAACAAAATGAAATGAAACACAATTTTTTCATTTCATGCCCATCCCTAAACTTAACTATTCACATTAAAACTTTTACCAGAAGAGGAAATATGTATGACTCAGAATAGAAAGTGCATCCATTTAGCACTACCCACAACTCCTCTTTCCACCAAATAAAGTATCCAAGTAAACATAATGACTACTTAAATTCAGAAAGATTTTGTTCCCTCCCTAGAAAAGATATCACATATTAGTGGTGTTGCTACAGAGAAAGCCCTGCCTTAGTCAGGATAGCACATCACTTTTCAAAAGAGGTATGTGAAGCTATCTAGTCTCAAGGACTAGATAAAGGAATAGGTATGTGTCATTTAAGACTTTGGTACCACTTAGTTCTGGGACCAAGAACACAATGGCCAACCCAGATGAGGAAAGATTGTTTCTATGTATATTTGAGCATGCACTGCATGTGATCACATATCAATTGACTTCCTAGAAAGTCCTTCAACAGCACATTACAGTAATCAGCCCCTGAATTTCCCAGGTTTTAGATTAGACTACATACATTTGTCTCTCCGGCTGTTTTTGGAAGATGGTTCTCATAACTCCTTAACATTGGCAATGCTAGCCAGTGTTGATGGGAGACTAAAACCTTTGTGGTCTCAATGCTGGCCACATCTGGCTCAAATGAGTGACTATAGGAGGATCCCTATTGTCCAAGAAAGGATGTAGCCATCACACACCTCCTGCAAAAATAGCACAGTGAAGACCTTTGTGAACTTTTTCTTAGCATGTAATATGGGAATCAGAATGTTGGGTTCAATGAGCCTTCAGTCTATAGCAGTGATGGCAAACCTTTTAGAGAGCAAGTGCCCAAAATGCGATTCAAAACCCGCTAATTTTTCACAAAGTGCCAATACAACAATTAAACCTGAATACAGGTGGCTGTGAAGGGCAATATTGGGCTCTGAGTGCCACCTTTGGCACCCATGCCATAGGTTCACCAACACTGGTCTGTAGCCACAAACTGACTGCTTCTGTACATTTACTAATCTTATCTTCTCTGTCTTCATATAAAAGACTTTGTAATTTTAATCTGGTTACTATAGAAAGAGGAAACAAGTGTTTGATATTAATAATAAAACATGGCTGTTTCAAAGAACATCATCTTCATTTCAGAACTTGCACATGCATGCATTTCTATAGCAGAGTGTCTGCCAATCTCATCCCAATCTTCATGCTACCTCTAACATAATCTTGAATACCACCCAAAGAAACCTTTTAGCATCTTTATTTCCCTATGGAACTTAAAACTTGGTTCTCTGAAATATAATGTACAGTAAGTGTTCATAATTGCAAGAAACTTTAATGAAGGGTAGATTATTCCCTCTTGTAATATAAACAATTAACACTTTACCTCTTAACATGAAATGTGTCACTTCTGTTTTTCCACATGAAAAATAGTTTGCACCATATTCAACTTTTTAAAAAATGTCATACTCATTAGGTGACATGTTCCTTCTGGGCTACAAGGTACTACTGGCTCTTGGTACCAGTATGTAATTGGTGCTATTTTTGAACAACTACTGACTGCTGCAGAAGCAGAGAAAGCAAAGCTAATTAGATGTGATGTCAAAGCTTCATTCTCGCTCTGCCTCTCTGGTCATTGTATCTATTTCCTGCTGTATTTGTTGAGCAATCAGAAAGTTACCTGAGACAAGTAAAAGAGGACAAGACTGCTGAGGGGGAAGCTCACTGTTCAATGCAGTTTCTGGTGCTTGCAGCAGGACTCAGCTTATCATTAGGCACAGTTACTACCTCGGGTAGCAGATTCAAACAAGCTGGAACAGGCCATCCGGAGGCTGGGGTTTACGAGTTACAAACTAATTAACTATGGGCAGACTATCATGTGGTTCAGCTTTTCATACAGAGCCTTGCATTGTTGTGTCCTGCTGATTATGTTGCTCAAGATATTCGGTATCCTTGCAAATTCTTTTTTGTTGTAGAGGATTTTGATCAGAGGGTTCAGTAGTTTTTTGGAGAGAGGGTTGCACAGTCTTTCTCCGTAGTCTGTGGGGTATATTGACTGTAGAGTGTTGAGTGTTGAGGTGAAGAAAGTGTTTTTTTAATTATATTGCAAGCCAGCTTTCAGAAGTGTGTGCCCTTTTCACAGTAACACTTTGGTAACATCACAGAGATGGATGAGGCTGGGTGTGTTACTCTCACTCAACTCTGTCTTCCAGGTTTCTCTGTAGAACAACAGGCAAGACCAGGGTGGTGGGGTGATTGGGTGGCTATAGTCTATCACAACACCATCCCTCTTACTAGATGTCACATTCCTCAGTTCTCTGGATTTGAATGTATGTTCTTAAAAGTAGGAGCTAGGGATAAGATAGGAATTCTCTTGGTATACTGCCCTCCTGGAGGCACAAAAACTTCTCTACCTCAGCTAACTAAACTGATAACAGGGGTAGTACTGGAATCCCCTCAGCTCATCATTTTGTGGGACTTTAACATCCATGCTGAGGCAGCTCTGTCAGGGGATTCTGAAGACTTCTTGACCTCCATAACAACCATGGGTCTGGCCTAAATGGTGTCTGCCCCAACCCATCCTGCAGACCACACCTTAGACCTGGTCTTCTGCCCTGCTATGGACAGTGGCAACATGGGGGTAAAGGAACTTTCTGTAGTCCCATTGTCTTGGACAGACCATTATCTGGTGCACTTTAGGCTCACTGGAACTCAGAGCCAGGGCAGGGGTAGAAGTCAGACAAAGACAATTCATCCAAGAAGGTTGATGGATCCAGATGGTTTTGTAGCTGCCCTTGGGGTGTTTCCCACCTATTTGACAGGTGATTCCATTGAATCCTTGGTTGATCTCTAGAATGGGGAAATGAGTAAAGCCATTGACCTGATTGCCCCTAAACATCTCCTTAAAATCCAGCCAAACTGGCTGCTTAGTTTACTAGGGAACTGGCAAATATGAAAAGGGTGGTCAGTAGAGGTGAAAGGCATTGGCAGAAAACCCAGACTGAAGCAGATAAACAAATAGTTGAAGACCATTGGAAAGCTTATTCCAAGGTGTAGAAGCAGTAAAGAAATCATTTATCTCTACCACCATTGCTTCGCATGAAATCGCCCTGCAGAACTTTTCTGAAGTCATGAGTCTGCTACATGCTGACCCCCAAGTGGATAACACAGACCACTCTGTTTCTCACTGTGAAGAATCTGCCCAACACTTTACAGCCAAAATTGTATAGATATAGGCTGACCTGGATGCTGCTGTTGATCCAGAGACTAAAAATAAAACTGTTCCCCTTGCCTGCCCTGTATTACTAGATGAATTTCAGCTCCTACAGCCTGAGGATGTGGCCAGGTCCCTTGCGGAGATGAGGGTCACCACATGTCTGTTGGACCCTTGCCCTTCCTGGCTCATAAAAGCTTCCAGAGAGGGTGTGGCAGACTGGTTAGGAAGAGTAGTGAATGCCTCCTTGAACAGGGCTGGATTCCAGCATGCTTGAAGGAGGCAACAGTAAAACCACTGTTTAAAAATTCCCACTTTAGCTCCAACAATACTGAACAATTGCCAACCAGTATCTGACATCCCATTCTTGGCTAAAGTACTAGAGTGGGTTGTGGCCTCACAGCTCCAGGGGTTTCTGGATGAGATAAACTACCTGGATCCAGCTCAATTTAGCTTCAAGCCTGGTTATGGGACTAAGATGGCACTGGTTGCCTTGGTAAATGACCTATGCAGGGAAATAGATATGGGATCTATGTCCCTTTTGGATTTACTGGACCTTTCAGCTGCTTCTGACACTATTGACCACAGCACTCTCCAGACTTGTCTCTCTGAAATGGGACTTGGGATGTCAGTCTTTCCTGCAGGAAAGAATGCAGAAAGTGGTGTTAGGGGACTCATGGCTACTGACCTGTGGGGTCCCTCAGGGTTCTGTTCTGTCTCCCATGTTATCTTTGTTTGCTTTGCCAGAGAGAAACACCAAGGCGTCATGTTATTTAACATTTATATGAAACCACTGGGGGAAATTATTCGGGATTTTGGGGTTAAGTGTCATCAGCATGCTGGAGACACTGAACTCTGCCTCTCATTAGGAAGATCTCCTTGCTGATTGCCCGCTTGCTGCCTGGGGCACCCTTGGGTGTCTGGAATGGCTGTGAGCCTGAGCTGTGATATTCTTGCCCTGGGACTCCGCTGGAAGCCATTGGAAGGCAAGCTTGGGCTGGACCCTTAGCTTGGGGAGGAGCCCCCCCCCTCTGATTTTTACCATCTTCTACACCATCTTGTGTCATCATTGCACTTTACCATCTTCTACTATCTTACAGAGGCTAGATGGCTGTTGGGATTGGCATAATACTACTGTTTCACTTTATTTCACTTTGATTTTTGTTTTCCCCCTAAATAATTCATTTTTCCTTTATAGAATTGCTGTTATTTTTGTTATTATTATTGCTGTTGTTATTTTACTTTAGCATTGTTATTATTAATTGTCAGGGGTGGTTCCCCCCCCCAGTTTTGTATTGCTTTTTGTTGTGTCATGACCCCCCTCTTTTGAGATCTTCCCTTGTGATTGCCAGACCCATTGGGATCTACCATTTTGGTGTTGTCAGACTGTGGGAGATACGCTTTGGACAAGTGGGTCAATCAGGTAAGGAGAACTCGGGTCAGGCATTTGTTGCCTGTCCCCTATTCTGATCTGCCGGCCCACTGCCACATATCAGGGAATCATTCTGTCTGCACCTCTGTCCTGTCCTGCTTGCTGATCAATGCCAGGTTGGTTTACAATAAGATCCCCATGATCCACAATTTCATCGTGGATGAGCAGGCTGACCTGGCTTTCCTTACAGAGACCTGGGTGGGTGTAGGTGGGGGAGCTTCCCTCTCCCAGCTGCACCCTCAAGGGTTCTGTGTTCAGCATCTGGGCAGGTTGGAGGTTGGGGTGGGGGGGCATTGTTTATAGGGTTAGCAGATCTGCAATTTGTTTTAGAGTTTCTACACCTTGTGGTAAGAACATAAGAACATAAGAACATAAGAAGAGCCATGCTGGATGTCAGCAGATCTGCAATGTTTGGTGATGCCCAGGGCCCTTAGTACCCTGGTTTAAAGCCTGTTACACATCTCCATCATGGTTTGGTGATGGACTTTTCGGAGATGCCAAATCCTGTGGCAGGCATTGTTACAACGCTTGTGAAAAATATTTTCTTTTGTCAGTTCTTACTCCTCCCAGCACTCAATTTGAGTGTATGTCCCTCCTGGTATTTTGAGGGCTTCCCTATATCCACTTTACTCATACCCTGCATTATTTTGTATGTCATCTCAGCAGCAAAGAGGCTTTTTAGCCTTTCTTCATAAGGGAGGTGCCCCAGCCCAGTAATCATTTTAGAGTTCCACTATGTCTTTCTTGAGATCCCCCTGCCTTTTGGGGCCTTACTATTGTTTTGGTTATAATGTTGGGTTTTATTTTCAATGTTTTTGATAATCCCTAGCATGCTGGGCTGCCACACATTGGGCTGTCAGGAGCTGGCTTTCTGATCCGTCACGGTTTGTCCCAGTTTGTCATTCTGGAGCTCTTCAGTTTTTACCCACATCTGCAAACTTGGCCACCACACTGTTTATCCCTGGGATGGATTGAAAAGCACCGGTCCCAGGACTGAGCCTGGTGTTTGTGAAAATTTCCCATTGACACTTCTTTGTTTCGGGATCTCAACCAGTTCTCAATCCATAAGAGGACCTGCCCTCTTATCCCCTGACTTGCAATTTTCTCAGCAGCCTTTGGTGAGGGACTGTGTCAAAAGCCTTTTGAAAATCCAGATAGACTATATCCACCGGTTCACCCAAATCCACGTGACCTTTTCAAAAATTTAAAAGGTTTGTAAGACAAGATTTACCCTTACAGCCATGCTGATTTTCTCTCATCAAGGTTTGTTCTTTTATGTATTTTAAGATTTTCTCTTGGATGAGGCTTCCACCATCTTCCCTGGGACAGATGTAAGGCTTCCTTCCTTTTTTAAAAATTGGTGGTGGGTCGGAGAAACCGGTTTGGCATTGTGCTTGTGTACCAAGCTTCCCGCAGCCTTGCACACTCCCTCCAAGGGCTCTCCGAGTTCATCTCAGCAGCACTTCTGAGATCCCCCTGCCTTTTGGTGGTTGGGGATTTCAATGTGCATGCTGGGTATGGGCTGTCAGGAGTGGCTCTGGAGTTTGTCCCAGTTTGTCATCAGTCCCACTCACAGGGATGGATATACCCTGGACCTGGTGTTTGCCTCCACTTCTGTGGGTTTTGATCTGGGGGGTCAGGAATTTGTGTTCCCAGCCTGTGTCATGGTCAGATCACTATCTGCTGACTTTTCCCCTATCAATTGCTGCCCCACCCCACAGGGAACTTGGTCCTTCCATCTGGGCCTGCCCCCGAAGGTTCCTGGGCCCTATGTGGCTTTCAGAGTCCTTTGGGGGCTTAATGGACAGCCTGGTTGACGATCTGGACGATCAGGTGGTATGAGGATGTCACTGGGGTTGCTGACTGGATCGCCCCCAAGCGCCTCATCTGATGCCAAGACTGCTCCTCCCCGTGGTTTACGGTGGAGTTGTAGGTGATGAAGCAAGAGCAGAGGGGGCTAGAGAGCAGATGGAGGAATGATTGGACAGAATTGAATCAGGCTGCAGGTTGTGCATTGATCAGTCTCTATGTACAGGTGATCAGGGGTGCAAAAAGATCTTTTCCCTCCCTGAGAATTGGTGGGGCCTCGAATCGCCAGACGGAATTGTTCCAGGGGGTTTGAGACCTCACCAATCCTGGTCAAAATGAATAAATAAAATAAACTAGCATTGCAGCCATCATTGTTTTCTCTTTCTTAAAGTACAGTTATGTCAAAACAAAGCATTTTTGCAAAACACAATACAATCTTTCTTTTCCCAAAATATAAACTCCCAGTTCTGGCTTACAATAGATAACTACACTATGGGTACAAGACTACAAACTTTGGGAAAACAATATGCTTTCTCTGACACTACTTTCTTATAATTTACTCATTTGCTGAAGTGCTATTTTGTTGCTACTCCAAAGGTATAACTTTTAGAGGAAAGTTGCCTCATGTTAAGAAATCTCCATAGACACTATTTGTTGCATGCCAAGTTGCACAACTCAGTCAGTATGCAACAGAGGATGAGATTCTTTTGTTGCTCAGTTGTTGAGTCATGTCCAACTCTTTGTGACTCCATGGATCAGATCATACCAGGCCATTCTTTAACTTCTGGCAATCCACATAAAAAGTGTACTTTTTCATATCAGAGTAACAGATTTCAGCCCCTGTGTAACATAAGTAGAATTTCCAGAATACAGCAAGCTGGCAACTTGAATCGTGGTGACCAAATAGACTCATGTGAGGATGGAAGGGATGCCCTCAAGCACCACCAGTGCTGTAGCCCTGATACTTCTCTAGCTATGCCATTAGTCTTCTCCTGCAGCAACCACCATAGAACATAAGATAGCATCCCACCTCTGAGTAAACATATATAGTATTTGGCTGGTAAACTTAAATTGTCTGCCTGTTCTATGCTCTCATGCTAGCAATGCACCTATTTGTACAAAATGAATGATCAACAAATCAACTCATGGTTAGCCTTTTTTGTTACTGCTAATACTTCAGTATGAGTTTAGCAAGGAATATTGCAACTGGAAATTATGCCTTAATTTATTACCTATGTACCCTTCGGGAAAATCAGGCAGTTTATAAGCGCAAGAAATAAATAATAGATAAATAAAATACTCAATATCCTGCCTTCTGTCCTCAGACATTTGCTTGGCACATTTAAAAGAAGGAAGGAGGGCTTTTCAATGGATTTTGAAGTATTCCTTCAAAAAGAAGTCCAAAGAATAATTTTTCACAATGTTACTTAAAATGATAGAAGTGGTAAAAAAAAACTGTAATATTGCAAAAAAGAATTTATGGAGCCATTTCATCTAAAATTATTTTCATATTTTAGAATAAGCTACAGTTTTGATGACCACTTTGCAAATGCTACTAAAGAAACCCAGAGGCATTGATATCAGTCTTCCCTCTATTTTTATTGGATAATGCTAAAACAAATTCTGTACTCAGTATTCCCCTCAGGAAAAGCTCATTGAATATCTAGGGCTGTATTTTGTCCTTGAAATTGTATTGCTATTTTCAGAATATAATATGCAACCTGAACAGAATTATCACCCAAAATGGCCTCCTTGTGCAAGGCCAGCAGAAAACATTTATTCACATGAAATAAAAGGCAACATTTTGCCTCTCCCCAATGCATGGACAGAAGGTGCATGGACTGCTAGTTGAATCTTTTCAAGTTTGGCTTGGAGATAGCCAAGTGGCAAAAGAGGTGCCATGGAAGGTGCATGTCACATAAACAGCAGCTCCCCAATACCATGTCATTACTTCCTGCCCTTCACCATGTGTCATCTGAAATGCCTCTGCCTATGGTATCTGTGAACAAACCCTGCCTGGGTCTTAGGCAGAATTTTGTACATGAACAGTTACCATCCTCTTGTGAGTGTTCTTATTCCCATTGGCAGGAGGCAGCAAGAATGTGAAGGGAAGACAACTGACCCAACTATACATGACAGATTCTTTGTCATTATAGGAGGAAATCCCTGAAATGCTGTGTGTGATAGTTACAACAAGAACATTTTCACTTCCCATGGTTTGTGGATTATCCACTCTATTTGGTTGGGTTTCATACCATAAGCATGTTCTTCCTTTGCATGGCTGACTGATAGACACAAAAGAGTGTCTCATGTTTCTTCAGCAATAACGCAAGTTCAACTCTAACAACTGATATAGCTTGGCCCAGAGGCTCAACATATGATGTTAACAGTCCACATGGGATGTCATTTTAGGCCAGGCATGTCCAAACTTTGGCTCTCCTGATGTTTTGAACCACAGCTCCCAGAATTAATGGCAAAGGACTGTGGGAGTTGTGCTCCAAAACATCTGGAGGGCTGAAGTTTGGACATGCCTGTTTTAGACATTTCCACCAGGATGAAAGTACTCACCATTAGGACACAGAATTCAAGAATCATTCTGAAATTTAATTTACTGCTATAATCGAAATATTTCTGACAATGTGCCAAAGAATAGGTAGTCTGGTTCAATTCAAATGTGTAGATCCAGTCCTTCCATGGAATTGTGCAACTTATGGCATGTTAAGGTTTGTACATATGAAAGCATCCTCATGATGAATGTCAGTGATGTCCCACATTTATGGGAAAGTTTTTGTTCCCATGACATCTGTCCCCCAAGATTGTCTCTTCATCAGGATTGCCTATTGACAAGCCCAATCCCAACCTCACCCTCAAAAAAGGTGAAAATAAATCCTACGTGCCTTTCTTATCCAAGATAAATCACTAATTTCTCAAAAACAGTTCCAAATCCTTTAGGTAGGTTGTCTCATGGCTCAGGACAATCTGTGCTTCAGGTTTCACTTGAGTTGAAAGTTCAGTGGCAGCTCTAGTGAATAATATATCCTACTCACTGGAAGAACCTTTTTCAAATATCCTTCATATATTGCCATCTTACTTCCACTACTAAACAAATATTAACAAAGATTTATGTACGGAGACTTTTCCTTAAAAGCTGCAGTATTCTATTTATGTTAAATGTGAAAAACAACAGGATTTGAAGCCCATGGCAAAGCTGCTGCATTAATAAGTTCCCTGCTGTCTAGCCTTCAGGCTAGGAGCCATATGAGTCCTTCTTTGGTCTTCTTCTGTGTCATCTATTCTAATGGGGGTTGGGTGGAGGGTGTTCAACTGAATATTATTATGATCTTCCACTGAATTCACATTTCAAAGTCACCCTTGAGAAAATAACAATTCTGCAAGAAATGGAGGTTTATATAAGTAAAAATATATATTTAAAAACATCTACCAAGCCCATATATAGTCAACACTGAATTTCTACTTTATCCAGTAACACAGAATCTCAACCTAGTGAAACAATATAGAACAATTTAGTTATGTAGACTGCATTTGCCCATCCTGGTTACTCAGTTGTGTCCCCTGCCACTTGGGTTCACATGAATCAATTCACATAGAAAGCCAGTACATGCCTGTTTGTCCAGCCAAATGTTCAGAGATACTCCGAGAAGTGTCTGAATGCAGCCCTTAAAATCTTGTTTGTCAAATATGATAATGTCTGGTGTTTTCTAATAGAATTACTTATTTTCTCTATTCCTTGCTAATTTCTAATTATTTCTATGAAATGGAATAGTATTTTCAAGCTGCACACTTCCATTTTTAAAACTACAACTCACACAATCCCCAGTCAGCCTGGCTACTGGAAATTCTAATTTGGGAAAAAAATATCCTTTCTGAACTCTGTCTCACTGATGATAGATTTACCTCATCCCTTTGCTGGAGCGAGCAGTACATTAGCAAGTCCAGTGTGGCTACCCAGTGCTTCAGTGTCAGTTAAAATACCAAAAAAGTAGCCAGACTTTATCAGTTGTCACCTCCTCTATTTTTCCATAGCAACTATAGTCACCTGACCCAAGGATTAACCTAGTGTCCATTTGGGGGCTAAATAAAAGCGGGGCTGATGTCCATCAGCTGCCCCCTGCAATTGGTTTGGCTCCCATGAAACAATGTGTATTTTTTTTTAACCCCAGCTTAAAACCTGTCTGTATAGGTGTGCTTTCCCTGACCATTGTTTGTCACCTCACCCATCTGGTTTTATATTTTAATCTGCCTCTGTTTGTTTTTGTATGTATTTGATTTATGATTCTATCAGATTTAATTATGTTATCAGATTTAATTATGATTGATTGGGTAGTTTTATTTTCATCTATACATTGTATATTGATTAATTTTATTATTCATTGTATTGTCCATATCTTAACTCTTGTAAACTGCCCAGAGTGACAGTTGGTTAGATGGTGCGGTTAAAAAAATCAAATCAAATCAATCAATCAATACAATAATGCCATAAAACAAAAATTCACCTGGAATGTTTTTCTACTGGAAGGACGTAGGGAACCCATAAGGGTCTCTCTTGCCCTCATTTTTATACCCCACAAGCAATCCTCATCGTATATGTGACTGATTGAAAGAGTGTGCACAAATTAATAATGTGCTAATCTTGTTAGCCAGCTACTTACAGAATTTTCTCCCAAATATATCGTAATAATAATAATTTCACCAATAATTTCACTAGGATATTGTGCATTACACACATAGACTGGAGGACTGTTGGGAGTGGAATAGATTATAGAGCAGTGGTGTCCAAACTTCGGCCCTCCAGATGTTTTCGACCATGACTCCCATAGTCCTTTGTCATTGACAATACAAGCTTGCAATTCTGGGAGTTGTGGTCCAAAACATCTGGAGGATCAAAGTCTGGACAGCCCTGGTCTAGAGTATATAATCCCAGTACTTCCAAGTCAAGAAGGCTACCAACTTTCTGACTGGAGAATTTTGTGAATTGCAGGTCAAAACTGTAATGCTTAATTGGGAAGAAGGTGATTAATATTTGAAAAATTGTAGAAAAAAAAAGAAGCTTGGGGGGATGTATAGACTAAATATCCCTTTATTAAATGAGTGCTCCCCCCCTCTCTTTTTCCCTCTCATTCTCTCTCTCTCTCTCTCTCTCTCTTTCTCCAGGCTTCAATTGAAATGAATGGTTGTTTTTGATTTCATAATTAATTAAAAGATTAATGGGGACTGCACATGGTTGAATGTTAAACTGTCCTGAAATCTAATTCTTTCCTTCTGATGTACGGTTTTTTTTTAAATGTCACGTAAAACTGACCAAAGAAGTTTACTGAATACCTAATGTGAAAACACTACATCATTCTCAACACAGAGCACAAGCAAACAGTTTTATTCTTGTTTGTGCAGCTTAACCTTCTGCAAAAGTAATTAGGTCTATAATTAAAAAGCTATTTGGAATGATTAAAACCCTGTTATCTGGTGGCATTTAAAGACAAATGCAAATGTCAGGAAGGATAAATTCATTAAAATTGCTATTGAAAAGCAAGAAAATATCAGTCTGGTGGCTAGAGGGTGTTGTTTGAAAAATGTAGCAATATGAAGATAAAATTAGGTGTCCACAAGATACGGGCAAGGCAGGCGTCAATCCTTTCACCATTCAACCATATACTGCATATGAACATCTCTCTCTGTGTGTATATATTGACATTAGCTACTTCACTCTTACCCCACACAAGCTCAAAAGAATGCATATAACCTTGTCTTTCTCCAAAATAACCCTATAAGGTAGGTCAAGGTATAAGAGAGTGATTCCCCAAGGTTAAGGGAGCTTCCTGGGAATAAGAACCCAGATTTCTCACATGCCAGTCCAACCGCTATGTCACACTTGCTCTCTCTCTGTGAAATAAAGTCTTAGGTAGATCCGGGTTGAATCATATTGTTATGTGTGTGTGTATTGATTGTTCTACTGATTTTACATTGTTTTGTCACATTCCTCTTTGTAAACTGCCTGGAGTTCCCCTGGGAAGATGGGTGGTATAAAAATAAATAAATAAATAAATAAATAAATAAATAAATAAATAAATAAATAATCAAAAAGTGACATGTGTGTTTGCATAACTATGCAGCCGGAAGAGAAGACCACCTTGGGATGCCTCCTTCTCCCAAGGTAGGGGCATTTGTAATTCGTATATCGATACCCATCTCTGTGATATACTATCCCTTTATATCTACACCACAATACACCTTGCTGTGTGAATGCCTGTGCAGAAGTTTTCACTGCATACATAATTGGCAGAAACTACACAAGGCAAGCAATTACAAGTGATGGGACCATCAGTAGACAGTCAGACTAAGAGAGGGTAGGAAATTCCTTTGGTGCATTTTTGAAATAAATGTTTTAACACCAAGTAAAATGTCCACATCATGATTCTTTGAGACAAGCATGAATACTACAGATGGGCACGGACTAAAAAAATGGCAATTCATTTTGGTTCATTTCATTTTAGGGTTTGGTTTGGTTTGGTTCATTTTTAACAAATTTTTTTTGAAAAATCCATTTCATTGGTTCATTGATTTGTGATTCGTTTTTCCAGCTTTACGTGATTTAATCCATTTGACAGCACGCGGATGGGAAAAAACATTCAAAAATGAAATTAAAAAACACAAGCATTAACAACAACTGCACAAACTGGACTGGCTGCATCCTCATCTTCATCATCCACATCATCCTCATCATCTTCAGTCAACAACACATCATCCTTATCGGGCAGTGGCAACAGTGGCAGCGGCAGCAGGTGATCCTGGCCCCTGTGGCAGGGGCTTTTTGCCTCTTTTTTTTAAATGCCGACCGTGTGGCCCCTGAGGCTGCGTCAGCGCTGGTTTTTTGTATATAATTTTTCTTTATTTTTAGGTCAACAACCCGGCCACGCCTGGGGCCGGTCAGTGCTCCTTCTTATTTATTTATTTTTATTTTACTTTATTTTTATTGCATTTTTTTTACTGCTAACCATGTGGCCTATGCAACAGCTGTAGCATGGGCCAGTCAGCTTTTTTTTTTTTGGTCACCCCTCATGCAGCCAGGAAGATGGGACCTCCGACCAGGAAGGAGACATCTTTGGCACCGCCATTAACAAACTGAATCAAACCAAACCAATTTTTTTCACTTCACTTCATTTCATTCTAAATCCACTCTGGGGTTCGTTATTCATTTTGTTATGTAACGAAATTAATAACAAATAATGAAACAAACTAAAAGTTCATTTTGTGTCCATCTCTAATGCATAACAATAATCACAACAGGGACTTGTTACTTGCTAGCTAGAAACCAACTAAAGTTACAGCTTTTCTTATGCTTTAAAAAAGGGGCATTTCAGTCTCTGTCCCCTCTCAGAACACTCTCAATCTTTCATCTCTATACACTTGGCACATGACACATAGTGTTTTTCATGCCAGGAACAGTGGTCCCTAGGTGACAGTTTCAACTATTTTGTAGTTCTCAACAGGAATCTGCCAAAATCCTTAAATAATTTGCTAAATAAAAAAGAGATGTGTATGTTTTATTAATTATTGCTTCAGTCACAAGGCACATTGGTCTAAGAGCTTTGATCACAGAATAATCAAGACAGTATGGAGAAAAGAGCAAGTTTAAGTTATAGCACTGGTAGACAGGGGATTGGGGAGCAAACTGGGACGTGTTTTAAAGATTCTTATCTGCAGTGTGATCTTTTTTATTTCAGTGTTGAGCCATCTCTCCTTTCACATGGCAGATTTTTTCCCCTTCTTCTCTGGAGAAGGATCTGGACAGCACAGCACATTGCTCCATTTTCTCCTACTTTCAATTATTGACTTACTTATGAATTGAACTTTAACCATTCACTGGCATTCAGTGGAAGATGGAATATGTGCATTTATGCTGCAGACCAGCCTTTCACAACCTTCTGCGCTCCAAATGTTATGGAATATAGCTTCAACAATCCTTAGCATGTCTGGCCATCTAGAGAGCACCAAGTTGGGTAATGCTGCTGCAAGCCATTGTTTAAATCATGTTCTGCCTCATTAGCCAAGTGCTCTTATATAGCCCCCTCCTCCAAGATAAAAATTTAAATGGGAATATGAAAACACATCCGATCTCGCCTGATTTCAGAAGCTAAGCAGGGTCAGCCTTGGTTAGTACTTGGATGGGAGACCACCAGGGAATACCAGGCGCTGTAGGCGCCTAGAGTAGGAACTGGCAAGCCACTCCAGTATTCCTGCCAAGAAAACTCCATGGACATGGGGTCAAAAAGAGTCAGTCACGAATGTAATGACACAACACACACAGGAAAACACAAACTATAGATATTTGTCATTAACTCCAAACAAATGTATTCTTCCATGGATACATGCTAGTCCTTGATCTTGTTCATTGAGAAGGCTATTCACTAGAGGCTGAACCATCATTTGGGAAGTTCATGCTGGTTCTTTTATTGACCAAACAGGAGTTTGACACTTAAAATCCTCCCTCCTTTGGGAGGCCCTCACTCAGAAGCAGCAGCTTGGCTTCCCTAGCCACCTCTTCCAGGTGCTGTCTCTGAGTGGGGGCCCATTAGATGAGACAGGGCTTTGAAATGCTGAATTCCTGTTTGGCTTAGAAAGAAACTGACACAAACCACAAAAACAATGGTTCATGCCCATCTCTAGCATTAATCTTCAATATATCACTTACCATTTCATTTTATCTGACTGCCTTGGCCTTTGCCTAGAGAGTTTATGTGTTGATTTGATAAACATCCATTCAGAAAGGCAGGTCCTGAATTATTGTTCCCCTTAAAAAACCTTTGGGGAAGAAATATTTTCAGTGATTTATTTTGGATTAGAAACAAAATGGCTACAATTCATATTGGCATTATATACAAGTAAATTATGAAAGATATTTCAGTAATATAAGAAAAATTAAATGTCTTATGGGTATTTTATTGCCAGACTCTGGGAGTGTTTTTATTTAAGCATTGCTAATAGAGATGGGCACGAAACGAACAATTTTTGTTTCCGTTTTCATTTTTTCGTTTCATTACATAACGAAACAACAACCGAATTTTGTCTGTAAATTGAAACGAAATGAACAGAAACACCAGAAATTTTGTCATCCGTTTCATTTTCGTTACGGCAATACATTGAACTGCTTTAAATGCTAAAAAAAAAAATCACAAAAATTGAAATAAATGGTAACAAAACGGTAACGAAACGAACGAAAACAAAAATGGTTTTTTTGCAAAAATTCACGAAAAATGGAAACAAACCTAAACGGGCCCCCTAAAGGACAAACGACAAATGAAACACCATTTTTTTTATTTGTGCCCATCTCTAATTGCTAAACATACCATAGAAAATAAAACCTTCCCAACAACTTCCGGTGTCCCCTCCCCCACATGTTTACTGGGAAGTGGCAAACTATTTTTTTAGCAATTATTTTGGTAAAGTGTGATGTTTTCTAGCTCACCATTAGCTTAAAGGTGCATTCTTTAAATATTTAGACTATATAGACAGTGCAGGCTAGAGCTTTGATTTAAAAACCGGCCTGCTCTCCCCTCACCCAACAGATAAATTGTAATAAACAAATTTGTACATGCAGAAGCCACTGTCTCGTTGGCTGGTTTCCATTTGAATCCTATGCGTTTTGGTTAACATAGTTTTGATATTTTATATGTTTTAGTCATTCAAAAGGTATTTTTATCAGTTTTTTAAAATTTATTTTTTAATATATTACTTGTTCTGTTTTCAGTTCTATCCTCTTCAATACCAGGAGTCATCTGAGTCCCTTTATTTGGGGAAAATAAATAAATAAATAAATAAATAAATAAATAAATAAATAAATAAATAAATAAATCTGCTAGGCAGAATCTGTACACAGGTATCGGATTTTCTTCTTGCATCTAAAACAAAAATATAGGGCCGATCTTTTAGTAATTGACATGATCTGTGAAAATGACTCCTCCACACCATTATTTATTTATTTATTTATTTATTTATTTATTTATTTATTTATTTATTTATTTATTTATTATCATCTTTTATAGTTTTGTGCATTTTAAAAGTTTACAAAGATATAAAAATCTCTAGTACTATCTGAGTGCAAAAAAGCAGACTTGAAAAATATCCATCTCCCCAAAATATAGAGTGACTTCATGTTAAGCTTGTAACAACTGCATAGTATTAAACACTCTAGAAACTGGTACTAGGGCTAAAGAGGAGGCAAAACAGTGCTGCTTAGCAGTACTTAGGAAATCCATTAAAAATCCCACAGGAAAAAAAATAGATCTAACACATTGACAGAAGTCTATAGGGCTAGATTCTTTGTTGGCAGGTCTTACAAAGTCACCTTCACTCTAACTGATGGGAGAGGAACAGGAAGTGACCTTAGAGAAAGAAAGAAAAATGAAGAAAGCTTAATAGTATTAATCTATATGTAGAACTCCAAAGACAAAGAAAGAAGTGGGAAAAATCTCAACCATCTATCTAGCTTTTGTCCTCAGATTCATACATTGGTTCAGGTTACTTGCTACAGGCATTAGTACTCTTATTTAATAAAAACTTGAAACTAGAATCTACTGTACCAGTAACTACAAGACATTTTTTTTTCAGTTTTCAGTGCATCTAGCTAGTATTGATCTCTAAGGTGGATTGAAAGCTACATTCTTGGTCTCTAAAATATATTCACCCATCGTAGAACTACCCAGACTTTAAAACCCACTAGTGATAAAATTCCAAAAGCAAAATGGACATGGCAGTTCAATCCATGGCAGTTCATCCTTCAAAAAAACTGTAAACACTTGGCTGTTTAGGGATGCCTTTGACAATTGCTAGTGTGTATATTTTCCCCCATCTCTGTTCTTTGTGTTTGTTATCAGTTTTTTATGCCTCTTGCCTATTATATGTTTGTTGCTGTGTATTTTTGGTTAGTGTTTTGTTATTTTATTATTTTCCTTGGATTTCTTATGTTATGTTATGTAAACTGTCCAGAGTTCCCTTTTGGGAAATCAGTGTAGTATACAAATATAAAAATAAATAACTAATAAATATAAAATCTCAGAAGTGTGGCCTAAAAATAGAACAGCTGCAGACTTAAAAGGTGAAAAGGACAAAATCATGGCATCTCACAACATGCTTCAAAACAGCTATCCCTGCACATGCACTTGGAGAGACAAATTATTTTTTGCTCAAAAGAATCATGGAATCATACAGTTGGAAGAGACCTCACAAGCATTCCAGTTCAACCCCCTGCCATGCAGGAACTCCCATCAAAATACTCCCGACAGATGGCCATCAAGCCTTTGCTTAAAAACCTCCAAAGAAAGAGACTCCACAACCCTCCATGGCAGCATCTTCCACTGCAGAACATCTCTAACCATCATGAAGTTCTTCTTTTTTTCCTGTAGTTTGAAACCAATGTTCCAAGTCCTGGTCTCTGAAGCATTGATATGACATCCTTTCAAATATTTAAACATGGCTATCATATCCCCTCTCAGCCTTCTTTTTGGAGAGGGTAGCCATGTTAGTCTTTCAAAAAATTCAGGCAAAAATCAAAGAAAAACAAAGCAAAAGATAAAAAGATACAAAACATATTTTAATGTAAAGTTTCATGGACATTTTATTTATTTATTTATTTATTTATTTATTTATTTATTTATTTATTTATTTATTATTGTATTTGTACCCCGCTTATCTTCCATGCGGAACTCTAAGCGGCTCACACAGGGCGAACAGGTGCCAATAAACACAAAACAATAATTATATAATATACAACAGAAAAAAGAAGATTAAAACAATTAAAACCTGGTGCGTCCAAAGACCAGCAATAAAATAACTATCAAGCCAAGCGACTAACTAACAGCATAGCCCTACGATACACACAAACATGATCGCTTGGGAGTTAGAGATGGCGGGACCAAAAAAAAAAAAACCAGGACTCACCAAAGGCCTCTCGAAATAAATAAGTTTTTACGGCTTTTCGAAAGGCCATGTCCACTTCTTCAGACATATAACAGCAGAATGAAGTGTGCAATATAATATGTGATGGAATATACATTTCATACCCCATATTCATTGGCTGTAGTATATACAATTGGGGGTGGATAGGGGAGGGGGAAGAGGATGCGGGGAAGAAGAGGAGGGAGAGTTGATTAGTAGAGTTAGTGGGAAGGAGGATTGGGGGGTGGATAGAGGAGGGTGCCACATGTTTCTCCCTCCCCTATTCACCCCCCACAAACTAAGGTGACACATATTTTGTGTCTTTTGTTTTGTTTTGTTTTGATTTGATTTTACCTAGAAACCTTCTTTTTGTAAGGCTAAACATTTTCAGCTCCCTAATCTGCTCCTTGTAAAACATTTCTTCCAGACCTTTAACCATCCTGGTCACTCTATGGACCCATTTGAGGTTATCATTATCCTTTTTAAACTGAGGTGCACAAAACTGAACACAGTATTCCAGGTGGGCTCTGACCAGAGCAGAATATAGTGGTACTATCACTTCCCTTGATCTAGACACTGGGCACCTATTGATGCAATTAAGAATTGCAGTGGATTTCTTGGCCACCAAGTCACACTGCTGACTCATGTTCAATTTGTGGTCTGCCCAGACACCCATATCCCTTTCACAGGGACTATTCTCCAGCCAGGTGTCTCCCACCCTATATCTATACAAATCATTTTTTCTACCTAGATGCAGGACAGTTTCTCTCTGTTAAAACTCATTCCATTTGCTTTGGCCCAGCACTCTAATCTCTTAATGTCATTTTGGATTTTTGTCCTATCCTCTAGGGAATTAGCAACCACTCATCTGCAAATTTAATCAATCTACTCTCCATTCCTTCATCCAAGTCATTAATGAAGATATTGAATAGCACCAGACCCAGAACCCTAGGGCACCCCACTAGTCACCTCTCTCCATGCTGGTCACCCTTTATGATCAGTCAATCAATTACAAATCCACCAAACAGTAGCACTATCTATCCCACATTCTACTAACTTATTTGCAAGTATTTCATGGGGAACCTTATCAAGGGCCTAACTAAAATCAAGATAATCAGCACCCACAGTGTTCCTATCACCCACCAGGTCTGTAAGTCTATCTAAGAAAGAGATCAAATTAGCCTGGCATGACTTGTTTTTGAGAAAGACCTCAAACGAATTTCATAGAGAAATGTTTGGGGTCCTACAGCCGAAGCCAGTTGCTTTTCAATGATGACTTCTTGATTTGTCATTCAACAAATTCGCATTTTGCTTCACCTTCATATAAATCAGCATTTAAAAGAATAAAAACTACAACACAGTTTAAATGAACTTGGAAATATTGGGGCCAAGGGATGCTAGTGAAAAAAAAGTGTGATGATGATAAGAGAAAACTGTTCCTTGGTGATGCTGCAGCATTCATGTGGACAACAGCAATATGAAAATACTCCTCACATATCAATAATGTCAGTCAGAAGGCAGCTACACTAGCTGCAGTGAGTGAAGTAATGTACGCTGCTTTGGAATTGTTCTGCTTCATTAGAACTTGGAATGACTGGCTTAGAGTAGAATGATCTAATCAAGGCTGAACATTCACACAGAAATGGCTCCTGCCATTTCTGTGTGAACATTTGTGCTTGATTAGATTGTTCTAATCCAGCCAGATGTTTCCAAAGCCAATATTGTGAAATGACTTAAAAAGTGAGCCACTTCCAATTACTGGTGAAATAAATAACTACCCCTTCTCAACAGAGGGCATGGGAAGTTGAAAAGAAATTAGAGCAAAATACAGCTTTTTTAAAAAAAAATCTTTTCTTTGCCTTTAGGCTTCTTTTTTGTGAAGCAAAAAAGATTTTTATTTTTAAAAATCTGACATTATTAAAATTGTCTTAAACAGAAAAAAAAAAACACATTTTTCCCACTTCTCCTTCCCTCTGCCAAGCTGGGGAAGTGATTAATTTGCCAGTATCCAGAAGTGTCTCACTTATTGAGCTACTTCATGAGATTGGCAAATGAACTCTGGAGTGATGTAGGCAACTGTATGTTAAAAAATGTTTATTTGGACTGATCCTAATCATTCTAAATAAACACCAGGCTCCAACCTAGACCAATCTCATGGTGCAGTGATTACACTGCAATATTTAAGTCAACACTCTTCTCACAGTCCATAGAATCATAGAATCATAGAGTTGGAAGAGACCTCAAGGGTCACCCAGTCCAACCCCCTGCCATGTTTGATACCAGTGGATTCTGGCAGCTGGAACAAGATTGTCTCACCTTTTCACCCCTCTGAGGTCAGTAAAATGAGTAAATGAGTACCCAGCTCTTTGGGGTTGGGGGGTTGGAAACTGTGTACCCTGCACAATTAACTTGTAAACTAGTCAGAGAGTGCTTTGAGCACTATGGGTGGTATATAAGCAGCACACTTTTAGGGGTAGGTTGGAAGTATAGTCAGCATTTTTAGAGTGATCTCAGCCATTCTACAGAGTGTGATAAACTACCATATAGCCAACTTCTCATTGTTTAAAGCAGTTCCTGATGAGACAAGCTCTTGTTTGGTATGCTGTGGGTTTCCTCATATTAGCATATATGGGCGGTCATGACTGTGTTCTTAATTAAAACACAACACTGCCATATTTATATTGGTGGTGCTTTTCTGCATTTAGAGAAACAGAAGTGCTATAAAAGGCCTACATGTTCAACTTGTCATTGAAAGGATTATGGGCTGAATAGCTTATGTGTGTTGAATCCAAAGCTTTATTTCCAGAGAACCCATATAGATTTTTAGACAATTAAACCATTCCCTCCAGCTCATATTTGATATATTTCTTTTTGATACTGGAAAGAACACAATAATAATGCAAATGAACAAGCATAACACATGATCTGCCATTATCCACACTTGACAAATTTCGGAATTACTCTAAATACAGTACAGCTCCAATATGATACCTTCTTAATGACCTGTGATATCCCTAATTTTTGCTCAGCTGGATTCTTAATCACCAGCGTTCCAGTTAGCTTTGTGTTAGAGCAGTGTGGCTCTAAAAGACACTTAAAACAACAAAAAGGGGCAACTGTTCTAAAGAGAAGACACAAATTTGAGAACAAAAGCTGTGCCTACTTGTGCTGCTGACAGGCTTTTTTCCATTTAGAACCCTTATTACTTGGCTTCTAGGAATGAAGGCTAGGAAATAGTAGACAGCTCTTCTAGTGTTTATGAGCCATCAAGTGTTTGGAGAAGGTTATCCTTTCACTACACCCAGAGCATGGCTGGCATGGAAATGTTGGAAGGAAACAGCAGTTTATAGTGTAGAGACTCTGGTAGAGGGAGAAAGCTTTCAGATAGGTGGGGGAAGCAGCTGCTGGTCACATTGGGCATTTTGGCAAGAATCTAGTTGTCGTTGTCGTCGTTGTCGTCGTCGTCGTCATCATCATCATCATCATCATCATCATCATCATCATCATCATCATCATCATCATCATCATCATCATCATCATTTTAGAATTGCAGAGCTGGAAGGACCCAGTGGATCATTGCATCCAGCCCCTGTGAAGTTGAACTTTCAATCTCTGGCTCCACAGCCAGAAGCCACCGAACTAGAAGGTAGTGGTTGTGCTGTATTTAGCAGTGCCTGCTGTGGGCCTCCAGTTATGTTCCATTTGTATATTATTTGTGAAGTCAGCAAGTATGCTATGCCTCTCTTGCTGCCTCATTGAGAAGAATAGTATATCTGCACCTGGAATGGCTAGAGAAAAATAGGAATAGGAATTAATCCTAGTATCTCTGTTTTCTGTTCAAAAAGCATTTGGCAACATACGTATTGTGCCAGCTCTGCTTGCTTTAGAATTGTCTTCTCCTTTTTAAATTTAACTTGGAGTCAAACTTATAATTGAGCAAGTGTCTTAATTTATGAAACTGACAATCATGCTTGTCTTTGTCAGAAAACACACACACAAATGATGAATGGCAACATATCCTGATGCATTTTGATGCTGTCTGAGCCAATGGAAGTATTATTTCAGTCAAACGTTTCATCTCTGTGTGAATATTTAATTATAATGCTCCTAACACTATCTGTATTCAGAGAGCTGTCCCATGGCATCTTTTTAAAATGTCTGTTTTGTTATTTGATAGAAACTAAGGCATCTGATTTTAATTAATACACATTGACAATCAAGTATGCATTAAGCCATTTCTTAAATCTTCAGTTTCATAATATACATGGACATCTTTTTAATAGAATACAGGACTCAAAACTTTTGACCATGGCACTTGTCAGTTTTGATCACAAATTTAGATTCTGGTGATTATTGAAGATTTGGAAAAGCATATACTGTATCATTAAATCTCTGGGCTGTGTTTGGGTGGAGCACTTCTACAGATTATGTAACATGTACTTTTTTGTGTGGTTCTCTCTCACACAGAGACAAGCCCTATTCTAAAAACAAAGACCTGGTCTTGCAGACCTTTGGGTAAGTTGCTCCATGCTCCCTAAACTATTTGCAAGTCAGATTCAATCTGTGCTCCAAAATAAATATCCATTCAGGGACAGGTGAAGATCTGTCCCCAAAATACACACACATTTGGAATAAATGCATAGTAAAATACAGATATTTCATATGCACAAATAAGCTTTCATCCATGATGGGAGGCATTCAAGCAAGGCATACAATGAAACACACACACACACACACACACACACACGGCATATTCTAGAAATAAAACCCAAGAAGATTCACTCTCTTTCTGTCCTGCACAATTAGGAGTGAAAAGAAATTGCTTGCTCAGACAAACTCGACAACTCGGCTCTTCTGTTTGCAGTTTGCTGATCTGTGGATTCCAGTTCCTGAACATCCACTGGCAAAGTGTACTGAAAGACTCAGTTGTCCCACATCTCTCCATAAATCATCCTCAAGTCTTTACTTGAAGAAATGGCACCACCCAGTAAGGGTAGTGAGTAGGGATGGGCACGAAATGAAAAATGAAATGCTGTTTTGCCGTTTTGTTATATAATGAAGCGAAACAAAACGATGAAGCAGCATTTTGTTACAGATAAAACGAAATGGCTGTTTTTCATTGAAACAAACTGTTTTGTTCTGTCTGTAAAATTGTGGCTTACCTGTGGATGTTCCGCAATTACAGCTGCTGCCGAGACTGCCCGGCCAGACCAGAGAGGGTGAGTAGCTGGCAGGCCAGCCTAGGCCCAGTGCTGGAGCATCCACTTCTGCCCCTGGAGCTGCCGCCACTGCAGCAGGAGAGGGCAAGTGGCCAGCAGCCCAGCCCAGGCCCACCACTGCCAGAGTTGCCGTGGATGCCGCTGGAGCCCCACCAGCCAGCTGGGCAGGGTGGCCTAGCTCCCCTGCTGCTGGTGTCACTGCCACCGCCAGCGGAAGCAGAGTTGCTGCCAGCCAGTTAGGCAGACCAACCTAGGGCCACTGCCACAGGTAATGAAATGTTTCATTTCATATGAATTTATGATGTAAAAATTCCTATGAGGTGAAACAAAATGAAATGTGGGGGCCCTCAAAACAGAACAAAATGAAACACCATTTTTCTATTTCGTGCCCATCCCTAGTAGTGAGGATTAAATATTGCTCTAGCAGGGCTAAGCCTTGGTTGCCATAACGATATGTTTGGGAACTTAACCCAAAGGAGTCAGTGGATGACTTCCACTGATGAATAAATCAGGATCATATGACTATAAATGTTTTTGTCCACAGAACCCTGCAAAGCTTCTTCTTAGAATATAGCTCCCAAAATCCAGCTGCTAGCATGGCAATTGGGAGGTATTTGGACAGTGTTGGTCTAAAAAAGTAATGTTATCTGGTACATAAGAATAGAAAAACTGGTTTTCCATAAATGCAAAGATACCAGTCTATGTATCAAAGAGCCACCTAGATATACAGTAAGACTATGGTATCCATGGAGGATCAGTCTCGAGCCTCACCATGGATGTTGAAAAATGCAGAAGTATTGAATGCTATTCATTGCATGGTCTCTTGCTCCTTCCAGTCTTCAGGTCTAGTAAATGCACACTGGAAATGCATATAAATAGGCATATCTGGGTTGTTTAATTTAGCATTTTCAGCTGGTAGATAAATGAATAAGCAGATACTACTTATTTTGATACCACAGTCCTGCAGCCTTAGGGAATTTAAACACCACCTTACTGAGTTTTAGAAAAGCAGATATCATTTTTAAGAAATCTCCTCTGCCACTGGAATGTAATTTATGGAGAAAATATATGTTTCTCTGCTATTCACTTATTGTTCTTTGGCCTTAGCACAAAATAAATCTATTTAAAATGTTGTCAAGTAGTTTAATGTTCAAGCTACTTTTCATACTTCTACAATTGATATGAGGAGGAAAAGTTTGTTGACAACTAAATCTACATTTTCCCCCAGTAAAACAGATGGAAAATTCAAGACACATGCGGTAAGTGTTACTAAGGCAATCACACACAATCGCCTCTTGTCAGCTTGGCATATCACTCCACTATTTCTGGCTAAGTAGCTAATATTGAGATATAGTTCATTTCACAAAATTGTAACATGTTACAGCTATAACTATCATTTGCTGCATTTGGTGGAAGAATGTGATAATTGGGTACCATTCTAGTGCTAGTGTCTGCATGGGGTGTAAGGACAGGCAAATATTCTTTTCAATCTGTATGTTGAAAAGATTTTTCTTGCAACAGACATTTTCCCTGCATGAATTGCTATAAAATACAAGTAATTTTCTTGAGGTACTTATAGTGGTGTAACTGGAATTTGGAGACAAAGTCAGTTTTATAGGCCCTTCCCCCCCCAACTGTGTGTCACTCACCCAGCAAGGGGGGGGGAGATGGGGGAGGGGAAGAAGGGTCTCTCTTTCTCATGCCCTCTTTGTGGGTCTCCTTTCCAGTTAAGGCTCTCCTGTGCAAACTGCACAGTGTGCAGATAGCACCAAGTAGGTGATGCTTTTCTCCCCCAAGCATCATCTCCATAGCATGCTTCTCCCTCCTCCTTTCCCCCGGCTAAGGCTTGGCAATCGTTAGCCCGGGGAAAGGAGCAGAGGGAAGCAGGTGATGGGATATTTTTCCCAAGCAGCACCTCAGCCACACACTTCCCTCTCAACCTATGTCTACCGTTGTCCTGTTTCAACTGGAACTGCACTGTCGACCTTTGCCATCTTTTTTTTTTGCCATGGTCAGGGATGTGATACAAAGCAGCTTATTTCTAGTGGTTTTCTGGATCATCCTATGCAAGACTCTCCGACCCCCAGAGATTCCTCCCATATCAATGAGATTTCCTAGTTACCTGTGAAAATGAGATCAAAATCTCAAATGTTTCCCCACTCTTCCCTTTATTTGCTCATTGTTCTGCTCAGGAAGTGGTCAGATTCTGCCCTGCTCAATGGCCTTGCCATTGAATATTGTTCAGGTATAATGCCATATAGTACAGGAATTGTAGCACCCCAGCACACTCTGCCCTTTCCAGATAAATCTTTCACTGAATACCATTCTGTGCAGTAGTTGTAACAACCTCCCACAGCTTGACATGTCTTTCAGAAACAAAAGACTACAAAACTTCAGAGAACTCCTCCAAACATTCCCAGATGAATTTATGAGCAAAAAAACTCATAGCCAGACATCATGCTGTGAAGAGAAAAGATCACACACACACACACACACACACACACACACACACACACACACACACACACACAGAGAGAGAGAGAGAGAGAGAGAGAGAGAGAGAGAGAGAGAGAGAGAGAGAGGTGGTTTCTGACAAAGAGTGAAAGGATGCAAGAATCACAGCCCCACAAAGGTCCATCAGCCTTTATTTTTGGCATGGAGAACTCAAGCTGATTCAAGTACCTCTAACTTGGCAGACATGCAGAAATGAGAGAGCTGCATGAATTGAATTTCTGCCTTTATAATGTGTGTCTTTTCCAACCATGAGATTCTTGCAAGAAAATTAGGGATCAATTTTAGCTCTCCGGCAACTAGATGTAGAAGTTTCCTTATCTAAAATCAATTCATCTTTTATTAGGGAATAATGATACACTGTGCATATTTTTAGATATCTTGGTTCTAAACCAAGCTCTGAAGTGGAAAATTTTCATTTAAAACTAAAATGTTGAATGCAAACTTTTCTGCCCAGAGTACTTACATCTATCTCCAGATACTGGGTTAAAGAAATAACTGATTATTTCCATGTTGAAGAAAGCAACTTAAAATAAATCTCTCCCTTCAGTGCCCACAGTTAAAGACTTTAAAAATCAAGAGAAATCATTCCTTATTTCCTTTTTTGAAAATGCCCAGTGTCCCGAACAAGATAATTTCAAATTTATTCAGAATACAACTATGTTCTTCCAAATAAATAGTGAAATGGGTCATTTGAGAGCCATTTGTTCAGGCATACATTTACCTTTACACTTTACTGATGCTTCTTCCTCTTGTTTTTAGTGAATTAAGAGGGTGACTACACAGACACCCACTGTTTGATGTGCTATAGGGACAGAACCTTTGACAGTTAATTCATGTCCACTCTTGTCCTGGGAGGAAGTTCATTGCGTGTTGATGTTGGTTGCAGTAACATGGTCTTCTTGCGGTTCTGTCCCTTTTCCCATGTAAGCACGGGCATGATTGATGATACCGGCATGACTGTTTCTGCACGTCCTCATTCCATGAGGAGATGTGAAATTCCATGCCTTTGTTCCCCATTTTTTTTTACCCAACCGAAGCCTTGCCTTCAATGCATTACGGAGCTAAGTTTGAGGCATTTGCCTTTTAATCTCTCTTCACTGCATTGCTGACTCAATAGGGAATGTACTGGCAAATGGCACTTCACACTCTTGCCACTAGATGGAGAATGGCACATTACGTGAGGAGACTGACCTCACAGGCTCTTGCATCTGAACGAGAAGCAAGATGAGGAGATTCCCGAGGCCAGGGAGGGGAATCTCTCATCCCGCTTAGATCACAGTTCAGGCTGTGTGGTTGGGACAAACTCCCTTCATTCCGCAATGGACGTGCAGTTAGATTTCTTTGTACTGGTCCCCAGCGGGACCTTGAACAGTGATGAGATGGATGTGAAGTATCAGCCTTTCACTTCCCCCACCCAACAAACCAATCACATATTTGCTAGAGCAAACCAGTTTACCACACTGTTCAGGCTCCCTGTCAGGGGCTTCTTTATTAAATATGTGAATGAGATTGCTTAATTTGGGTTCAATTTTGGGTGCCCACAGAAAGGGCTCTGAGTGCCACCTTTGGCACTTGTGCCATAGATTCACAAACACTGTACACTATTAGGGTGTTACTGGGAAGCAAATTTTTCAAAAGCCAGCTAGGGCAGCAGTGATGTGCTGTACCTTTTAGAAAAAAATACTTTGTTTTTTAATTGCTTCTGTGGGGCTCATCTTATCAATTTTAATAAAGTTATTTATTTTCTACACCAAACAAATAAAACACATATATTGCTTATCACCTGTTGTGTTACATAAATCAATTACAATTATTTTCCCAACATTTCAGCCCAAGGTGATTCATATTTCCTTTCCCCTGATTATCAGACTGATGAAGCTGTTTGGATGAGGAGTGAAACATTTCACTATCTCAAGAAAAAGAAATCCAGTTGCCATGACTTAATTTTCAGATAAACTCACCAGGGTGACTGAGAATCTTCACAGACATCTTCCCATCTTAGAAGAACATATTTTCATACTTTCATACTTAATTTACTTTTTATCCCATCACTAGAGATGGCCATGAAATGCCAAAATGGCATTTTGTTTCATGTTTTGTTTCTTTTTTCTCCATTTCATTTCATTTATTATGAAACTTTTTTTTAAAAAAGTTTTCCTTTTCCTTTTCTTTTTCCTTTTTTTTTTGGCACTGTTGGGGCCAGGCCAGTTGGTCGGCTTTTGTTTTTTCTTCCGCCGACCAGCTGGCACGTGGCATTTGGGGATGCTGGTTGGTGTCCCCCCCCCTTTCCTTTCAGAGGTTATCTAATTATGCTTAGATAACCTCTGAAAGGAAGGGCAAAACCTAATCAGAAATGCAGTGATGGGGGAAAGCACCTTTTCTTACTTCCCAATTCTTCCTCTTCAATATGTTCATTTTTATTTTCCTCACTTCCCCATTAATTTTAATTAGACTTTTCCCCTTTTTTCATTCATTCATTATTATTTTTTGAACAGAATTACTGTCAAAACATTTCTACCAAATATCATCCAATAGACACATTGTCAAGTGGGGCTTCCTCTTCTGTTAGAATATTTAATGCTCTTAAAACTATATTCACTTTCAACATACTAATTTCCCAGGTAAAGATGTTTTTGAGGGACTGTACACTCGCTCTTCAGTGAGAAGAAGAGAGAAAAAAAAGATGGTTGTTTTTTCTTCTTTTTTCACATTCTTACACAAAAATTCTTCTCTGCTTGTACTACAAATATTAATTTCAAATGCAGCAGTGGTTAAACATCTGGAAAGCTGTCTCATTGCTAAAATATTGTAATAAATCATTTTGATAAAGTGAGTAACCACAGAGAGGGGGAGGGGGACAGTTTAGCAATGTCTTTATTTAAGTCAACCAAAATGCCACAAGAATGTGCAGGCTTTTTTTGAGTTCTTCAGAATCTTTCATCAAGTTAACCTATACCAGGCTAGATGGCAGTTGGTGAAGAAGCAGAAAGTTGGTTGTGTCCTTCTTTCTCCCCCAACCCAAAGAGGGTGTAGCAGGGAGTATTTGTCTTTGTTTTGGAAAGCACCAGCTTCAGCCACTCAGGAGAAAGGTTGTCATAGGAAGAAGATATTTTTCTAAGACCTGGGGATGTGGGTGACTGCATGAAGGGTTCCCCCTGCCACCACTGGATAATATTCACCTTAGTTGTCCCTTGAAATATTCAAACAAGGCCTTAAGACTTACTTATTTAGGCAAGCCTTCTGAGCCTCTTGCACTAGTGTTCTGTATGCATTTATTCAACAGCAAGTTGTTCAGTGTGTCAGACTGAACTCCTATCCAGTAAGTTCCATTATTAGAAGTTCTCTTTGACTCATAAGGCCCTAAATAGACATTTGATGGGTTTAAGATTGAAGCCTAGAAATGGGAGTGAACTGAACTTTGGTGGTTCAGCCCAGGTTGGGCATGGCAACCACACAGATGTCCTCGGTTGTCCATGTAATCATCTACACAGACAAGGAAGGAAGGCAGAGAAGTCTGCAGAACTGTAGGTGAGTGGGTGAGCATGAAGAGAAGGTGGGGTGCCTGTGGAACACCTGTGTAGACACTGCTCATAACCAGGGTGAAGAACAATTCATACCCATCTCTACTGCAGACCAAGAAAATGAGTGGCACATTATATGCATACCAACTGAGGAGTAAGTTTGAGTTCTTTCAATGAGGTTTACTAACAGATAAATAACTATAGGACTAGTTTAAAAACATAAAAGAAATATGAGGCCTTCCTTCTCTCTCTCTCTCTCTCTCTCTCTCTCTCTCTCTCTCTCTCTCTCTCTCTCTGCTTTCTATGGGGTGTACACCACATTTGGGCAAAGCCTTAATTATGAAAGAAATTGGTAGAATTTGAGACAATTGTTTTAGGACCAGACCTAAGTGAAATGGTCAATGAAGGTCCAGGGTGAAGGAAAAGGCCTGAAGTGATATGGACTGATTCAGCAATGTGGACTCTAAAATAAGCTGAATATAAAAAGAAGATGGTAGTTTAAGTGTAAGGAAAAGGAGAGGAGCTAAGTTTTGCTCTTTAGCCATTCTAATAATAATAATCAGGGGGCCAAAGCTCATCACCAATCCCAGTCTTTGCAGACAAACTGGCACAAACTGTTTTGCCATCTGATATATGCACTGCCTAATATTTATAAAATCCCATAAACATGATGGTGGGAAGATTGTGAACTTTGGGGTTTTGCCTCATAAATCAGCAGATTTTTGAAAAGCTGTAGGATGTTACCACCACATAAACAATGACACTTAGTATTGGTTCTATTGCAGTACCTAAGAACAAAAGGATGCACTTGCATTTCTCTATATCTGATTTCACATGATATTCTTAGTTCTCATAATGCATAAGTAATGCAAAACACATCACAAGCATTGCTTAACGTTTTAACAGGTAATCTGTCTTATCACTATAATACAGCACATACCACAATACTCATTTCTCACATATTATATTTGTGCCTTGATACACCTTTATGCTCTCCAGAATTAGACATTCATTCTTGTGTACAAGAAATCTCATTTTATTCCTTGTCATCCTCCATCTGCTTTATGCTTCTTGCAATGTTACAACCCAAGCACTAAAGCTAAAAATTATGTGTTTGGAGAGACAGACAAAAACTGGGAATGGGGTGGGGGTCAGGGAGATTTTGGTTACTCTAAGGGCCTTTTCACACAACCCCTAAAATCTGCTGGCCATTTAAATTCGGACCAGAGATCTTAGGGGTTCGTGGCTCTTCCTGTGTCCCCACCCCTCCACACTTCCTGACTGCTGGCTGCGTGAGGGGAGGGAGAAAAAGAGAAAGAAAAGCATGCCGCTCACCTCCATTCTGCCTCTCACTCCTGCCGGCAACATTCCAATCTCTGTAAAAGTCTCTGTAAAAGTAGCTCTTAAAGGGGCGGGAGCCAAATAACAACAATTAGAAGCAAGGAGAGCCCTGCACTCACTATGGTTACACTGCATCAAATAATTTTCACCTCCAAAGAGCAGGTACTTGAAAGGTGTGCTGGGACATGCTAAATTGGGCGTGGTCGCACTTAATTTCCTGTTAACTCCAGAGCTGGTGGGGAAACATTTTTAAGCTCCAGAGCTGGGAGCCATTTGCCCCGGAGTTTAGGGGTCATGTATAAACGCCCTAGGTGATTACACTTATGAAAATTTGTGTTTCAGTGTGACCAGCGTACATCAATGCCTCGACTTCATTCCAAAAGTAGAAGCAGGTGGACATTCAGATTATTTTATTAATGTGAATATGTTTAAGTCTTCCAGTAAAAAAGGAGGGGCAAAGCCAGGTTCCACATATGAAAAATCTTAAAAAGTGTTACTTATTTGCCTAAATGTAATTCCTTTTGATTACAGATGGGAACAAAATGATTTGTTTTGTTTTGTTTTTTGTTTCATTCCCTAACAAAATGAAAAACAAAATGTCCCTTCAAAGAAAAACAAAGCAAACAAAACAAATTAAAATTTTCAATTCATTCCATTTGTTTTTCATTTTCCCATAGGAATGCATTGAAGCAATGTGCCCGATCGGATGGGGGTATGGTGTGGGTTATTTATTTATTTATTTATTTATTTATTTATTTGCCACTGAAGCCCCCTAACAGCTGATCGGCTCTTGCTTCTGGGACTAATAAAAAGTTTTAAAAGCCTATGCTTCCCCCATCCCGAAACACATAAAACAAAGGTAAAAAACATAAAAAACACATACACACTCACACACTAGTTACATAAAACAGAGACATAAAACACATAAAACACATAAAAATGAAAAATGAAACAAAATGAAAAACGAAACGAATTTAAAAAAACATTTCAAACAAAATGAAATGAAATGAAGATAAACGAAAGAAAAAATGAAATGCCAATTTGGCCTGTCATGCCCATCTCTACTATTGATATCTAGTTTGGGTCATTTTCATATAATACACAATGGAAGTTATCATTGACCTCATGCTTGTTCTAATGTTCCCAGGGTGATTTAATTAACACCATCACATTTTGAAATTCCACAACCTTTCATCAAGTGAAGAAATGAGGGGAGGGGTATCTTCTATAAAACTATGACTATTCCTCAATAACTCTTGGCATTACTAGATGGTAGCTCCAATCAGCCATAGTGCTAGGAGGGGCTTTGTTGTCTACCCACCTGGTTGGTGTCATGTGTATGCAGCCTATGGGGCTGCTTGCAGTGGGAGTAGGTTAGATAATGCTTTGCCACATGGTGAGAGGCTTCTTTTTCAATCCAGACATCTTCCCTCCCTCCCTCCCTAATAAGAGAATGGGACTAGCTGGTTGCATAATGGCCGGATGGGGATTTTTTTCTTCCACTCAGATTGGCCCAGAGTGGCAGTGTGTTTTTGCCCATCCCATTCTCCTTGAGGCTAAGGGGATGTTTATAACTGGTCACAATTGGAGGGTAGTGCAAGTGATAATTTAAGTCAGGTGAATGTTATTGAATAATGTACTCTTATTGACCCAGTAGCCCTCAATATGAATTAGGAAATGGATTAGTAAATTAGGAACATTAGGTGTTAGGTTAATTCCACAAACAGTACAATCTATTTTACCTCACACTTGAGTGATCCTTCCATTCACACAGAAGACATTTATTTTCCCATGAGAAGGATCTAGACAGTATTGTGGATTCATCCAATTTCTTTCCCTTTCAATTATTGATGTTTTCTTCCCTCTTCCTTTCCCCTTTTGCTGCAGCTAGTATACTGCAAACCATGGTGGCTTCATTTTCTGTTGTTTAACTTAGCAAATGGCATACTACTACAGCAATACATCAAGATAGCATGAATGCTCCCTTTTATCTGCAATAGTATTATATCACTTAGGACAGTGGTTCCCAACCTGGGGTTTGGGACCCCTTTGGGGGGTCAAATGACCATTCCACAGGGGTCGCCATGAGTCAGTGAAGAAAAAGGCACAAATGGCTTGGGTCTGGGGGGGGAGGAAGGGGGGAAAGAATGAGTTACAGCTTGATAGGTTGGAGGGTATGTCAGTCAGTGACACTGGAGGCTGTGATTGGCTGAGGGTGCCTGTTGAGGGAAGTTCTCCATGGCACCTGTGTCAATGGACTGCCAAAGGGTGCTTGTGTCCTCTTCCAAGCAGGGCAAGGGCTCACCACAACATGAGGAACTGTATTAAAGGGTTGCAAAATTTGAAGGTTGAGAACCACTGACTTAGAAGAATACAGTATTTTTGAAATTTTGAGAAGAGAAAAACAAAGGATAGAGTTGATCCACCATCTTTTCTACTTCCACATCTCACTGCAAACTTCAGAGTGTTGTCACCGAAGTGAAAGCCACTCGTAGGAAGTGAATTAAGCAAGGACACAGACTGTAGAATGGGATAATCAGAAGTTCTCCAATTCACCCCAAATAAAATACATCCCTAGGCCTATTCTAGAAAGAAGCTGATCAGCGCACAAAATGGGTAGAATGGATCACTGTTACTTAAAACACATGCAGTCATGGGAAAATGGGATGAAGCAACAACACCCAAAGTGAACCAAACTGAGATCTATATGTTCATCTGATCACCCCGTGTTGACACTTCTAGATATCTCACATTCCCCATTAAACTCAAAAGCAATATTGATTATTCAAACACAGCCTTTCTTTCTGTTGAAATGGCTCCTCATTTCATTCATTTATTCATTAAAATATTTCTAATCTTTTCTATATCAACAGATAACAGAGTGAGGCCCATTTAGTGAAACTGTTTTAAAGCATTCAAATCATTTCAGCTCTTTTAAATTTTTGGGAGATGTTAAGCATGTTAAAACACAGTAATAATAAGTAAAATGAAAATAGCCAACTGAAGCATTCAAATCCTGTATGCTTATTACACAGAAAATGATGATCTGTTGAGTTTGTGATGGTTGCATGAAGGTCAAGAGACAACATGACAATTGATGTTCAGAAGATGCACCATTGGTTTTGAGAGTTACAGATGAAGTAAATGGTTTAGAAGAAATAAAATGAGATTACCAAGGCCCTCCAGGCAAACTAGATCTTCTGGTTATCGTTCACAAATTTCCACCATGTCACATCATTTAAAGTCACATTTTCCTGGATTGTGTTAAGTCATGTCAAGTCACATCAAATAAAGAACAATTTAACAGGAGAAGACATGGGATAGGTTGGTGGAAACTGGCGGAATAAAATTGTGCTATATTTGTTAGTCTCTTTTGCATTGATTGCTTAGAAATAAGGGTGATCGATCAAGATAGGTTTCATCAAGGCTTTGGCTGGCTTTCTACTTAAGTTTCAGTTAGAAGATTTGAGGAAAATATCAATATTCTCAATCCTAAAGTTTGCTTCACCAGCAACAAACTGCTCTGGCGAATCAGCAGTCTTATCTAGAGAACACGCTGCTATTAAAGCCTATTACCCTGACATAGCTCAGTAGGTTAGTTATCTGGAGGTGAAGCCAGATGTTGGAAGCTCAATTCCCCACTGTGCCTCCTCTAAGCAGAGCCAGCCTATTTAGCTGCACAGTCCCAGGTTGTTCCCAGAAGAATGAAATGGCAAACTACTTTTGATTACTCTCTACTTAGAAAACCCTGGAAAATTTCACAACAGGTAGTGGTGGGGTTGTCATTTCATTTGTTTTTTCCTGCCTTTTTGCCCGGCCTCTGTTCCATTCTTTTTGTTCTTTTTGCATTGTTATTGTTGTGGTTGTTTTTATTATAATTGCCTATGTTTTCTTTCCTGGTTTCAATTGTCCCTTACTTATTTGTTTGGTTTTTGTTAACCACCCAGAGTTCCTGAGGGAAAGTTCATGCAGTTTTAAAAATGTAAAAACAAACAAACAAACAAACAAACAAACAAACAAACAAACTTTCTCTCTTCTGCATCTTTCACCTTTATGACTTGTTCATTATTTTCATTGCTTTACAGACTAGTATCTTAAAAATTTGCTGGTCCACAGTCCACATTCTTTATTACTAATCTTTTTTATTTTCTTTTTATAAAAATGGTACCTTGTATAAAGGAATTAATTCGTTCCAAATGAAATTATGTTAAGCAAATTTTCCTTTATACAATTTTCCCATAGGAATGCATTGAAAACGGAATAATCCCTAATCACAACCATTTTTATGTTGTACAGATTCACCCCATAGGCAATTCTGTTAAGCAAATTTTCCCTATCCCCAGAATTTTTTATATTGTACAGATTTTATGTTATACCAACTGCTTGTTATACAAGGGTCCACAGTATTTCAATAACATCCATTCCAAAGTACTGTATACCATACACATTCCATAATAATTTGCTTTTCTGTGTTTATTAGAGTGATCTCCAGAGGAATGGAAATTTTCCTCAGCTATAAGTGTGACAAAAACTGAACACAATATTGGGATCCAGTTGTCACGTTCTCCATGGGTAGCAGGCAGGGTCAAAACAGTTCAGGGTCCATTGCCAGAAACTCAAGCAGGAACATAAATGAAAGCCAAAGTATGTATCTCCAAGCCAGAGATCAGTCAGGATCCAGAAACAGGAAGGAGTGTGGATGCAAGGCAGGAAGAAGACTTGTTGCTTCCAAGAATTTCCAGATTACAGTGTGGGAGTTACATTGACATAGTTATTACTCTGCTTCTGAGGTAACTAATTCTGCTAAAACTCAAGGCTCCCTGACTGGAGATGCCTGCCAGAAGCATGCATCCATGCTTGATCTCTGTGTGTTGTGAGTTGTTGCCGAAGCTTGTCCCTGACCTTGGTGAGGGGGGCAAGAGAATCTGGCAGTGAATCCTCATCTGATGTGATAGTCTGGCTAATTGCTCTGCATTTCATTCAGTTGCTGTTAACATATTGGGTTCCAGGTCTTCCTCAGCCAAACTCTTGACATCAGTGACGTTGTCAGAGTTGGCCTACCTTGCTCCTGGGTCTCCCATGTGGCATTCAGGTGACATTATCAATACTAGGGCTTTGTCTCACAAAGTCCTTAGAACAATCAAGGCAAAAGTGCCAAAGGCCCTATACAATTACAAAGGAACAGTAATGTCAGTGAGCCATTATCATCCCAAAGCAAAGTGTTCTGCTTATTTCCACTTCAAGTAGTCTCTGTGCAGTTTACAGTTTAATTACAGTATGCAGGCTACACAGACATGTTGGAGCTTGACCAACAAGCTCAAATGGCCAAATCTGTGTGGCACAAGTAGGTGAAGCAAGCCAGTGCACAAGCCTCACACCCACCTCATAATTTCTGAGAACTATATATGAAGAGTAAAAGAGTCTACATCATACACTGTCTAAAGTTTTTGATATATGCTGGAAAATGAGTTTCTGCTCTGTGATTTTAGTGAACATGCCAAATGTGATGTGAATAGACATGGGCACGACTTGGCGAAATTGTCGTTTCCGTTTTCGGATATCGTTTCCATTATGTAACGGAAACGGTAACGACAATTAAGCTGTCAGAACTCGAACTCGAACCGAAAAAAAAAAAATTGGGTCTGATTTGTCGTTGTCTTTCCTGGCATCGCGCGGCGATCGCGTGATGCCAAGCGGCAGAGAAAAAAGTTTTAAAAATAAAAAACCCGATTCCCGGCCAAAAAAGCAGGCGAAAATATGCCTGCCTGAGGGCACCTACCAGAGGGGTGGTGTCTGGGGGGGTCCCCAGCCTCCCCCCTCCTGTCCTGGGCTGCTGGTACCGGGCTGGGAGGGGGCATCCTCGGTGTCTCCATTTGCCATGCAGTGCGGGGGGATCCAAAATGGCATCTGCAATATTTTTTTTGAAATCGTCGTCCAAAAAACCACCAAAGCACCACAAAACATGCGAAAATTAGCTATTTTAAATACTTGAATTTTTACAGTAGCAGCAGTGGGTTTTTTATAGCAGTAAAAGGTCACACTGATTTTATTTTATTTTATTTTTATTTTTATTTTTTTACACCTGCGCAATGATGGGCTGGCCATGGGATGGGACCATGCAAATTTTTGGACCCATTCTACCAATCGCATGGCCAGGTTTTGACTGACACTTCTGGATGTGCAAGAGGGCATAAAAAGCTGAGGCACTCCCAGAAGAGTCGCAGTCCGGGCTTGGATATGGGTGGGAGAGGGCTGTGTGTAGCTGGCTGCTGTGCTAGACTAGTTTTGATTTCGCGGAGCCTTTAGATTTCAGTTAGGCAGGCAGGGAAGGAATTGATTCAATTGAATTTTTAGGAAATAATAATAATTGCTTTCATTCTCTGTCTGCTGTGGGGAATAGCAACTCAGTTTATTCTTTTTTATTCTCCTGCAGTTTGTTAGGATTTCTTTTCTGATAGTGCTTCAAAGGGGGGGAGGTTTGAGTGCGAGGGGAGGTGTGGATTTATTTTAAAAATTTCATTTGCTTGGTGGCAAGCCAAGGTCCTTTCATACCCTGCCTGCAGCTCTGCTGTGGGTGCACTGCCCACTTTGTTTGCAATAAAAATTGCAATTGCTTTATTCGATGCAGTCTTGTGCAGCAAGTCAGTTTAAAGTGTTTTCCGCCTGCTCTGGGTCATTGCGGGACCCGCGCCTGCCGCCTGTGCGCCCACACGCCCGTGCGCCTGCCCCTCCCCCCTGCCGCCGCCCACCCATGCCCCCGCCACCCCACCCGCCGCCTAGGGCGCAAAAACACCTAGCGCTGGTGGGACGCCACTTGCTGGGACATCAAATCGCGTGAAATCATGGCGGCAGTAACGAAAAATGACAAACGACACGACGAAAAGACAATTTTAAAAAAATTTCACGAAAAATGGAAACGACCCGAAACGGACCCATCCCGAAAAACGACAACTCAAAAAAAAATTTCTGATCGTGCCCATCTCTAGATGTGAATTTTGAAAACACTGCCTAATACCTCAGCCAACTAAATGAGATAAAAACAAAGATAATGCAAGAAGCAATGTCAGAATGAATGAGAATAGAGATTTATCTAGATCTAGATCTACCAATGCCACGGGTAAGCAAAATTTGGCCCTATGAATTAGGGCCCTTAGACTACAACTCACATTAACCCATGCCTGAAGAGCCAAAGGTGAGGAAAACTGAGAGCTGCCATCCATAAACATCTGGATGAGGTATGCTCTGCCTAGCTTGAGCCCTAACCCAGAGGAAAATTGTATTGTTGATTTTCTATTCTTAATATATTATTGTTGCTGTCTACTGGGTGGCCAATGAGCCTTGGGAATTTTAAAATATGGGTTTATTATACAAAGGAAAGTTAGAATCATAGAATCATAGAGTTGGAAGATATCTCAAATGCCATCCAGTCCAACCCCCTGCCATACAGGAACCCCCATCAAAGTACTCCCGACAGATGGCCATCCAACCTCTGCTTTAAAACCTCTGAAGAAGGAGATTCCACCACCCTCCATGGCAGCATATTCCACTCCCCAACAGCTCTAACCATAATAAAGTTTTTCCTAATGTTCAGGTGGAATCACTTTTCCTTTAGTTTGAAACCATTGCTCTGAGTCCAAGTCTCTGAAGCCATGCAAAACAAATCTGCCCCCTCTTAGATATGACATCCTTTAAAATATTTAAACATGGCTATCACATCCCCATTCAACCTTCTTTTTGTAAGGCTAAACATTCCCAGCTCCCTAAGCCACTCATAAGTTGGCAAGGTTTTTCTGGGGAAAGGTTCCATTCCCATTTACCAAGTTTAATAAAGAGTATGACTTAGACAGGGATTTGTGGAGAATCAGCAAATAGCTTTTTAACACTATGAAATCCACTGAGCTTGAAAGTAACCCTCTTAAAAATCAATAAATCATTTTGGGTGGAAACCAGGAATTATATAGCATTTTTAAAAATATAAAAAATGTTATGGCATTAAAAAACTTATTAAAAGGGCTGGCAATGTTATCCTCTCACATCTGGTGGAGCTGTTAAGTTTGAGAGCAGAAGCAGAGATGGATGGACTCCAGTAAGAGCTATACTTCCCATTAGCTATGTGAGATAGGAGAGAGCTTGCCAAGCCTTTTGGTCTCATTAAACTCAACAAGACCCAGCAGCAGTGTAGGAAAAATAACTATGCAGGTACTTTTCAAACAAAAGTAGCTATCAAAAGCTTATGGTATTTTGTATTTATAAAAAGTTTGCCTCAGTTCAAAAATGCACCTGTCATAAAGAAGAACTTATAAATTAATTATTTCCCTAGTAAAAGAAAATTACTATGGGTGAAGTGGAGCTGATTTCCCTTATTTAGAAAAGAAGGAAAATAAAAGAAAGGGGGCTCAGATTTACCAGGCCTCCATGTTGCAGTGGAAGTGGCAGCTCGGGCAACCATGAGAGTGTGGGATGATGCTGATGCCACAGTTGGCTTGGTGTGGGGGCCAACAGGAGGACACAGCTGATGCATCAGCCTCCCATTGGCCAGAAGTAGAGATGGGCACGAAATGGGAAACGAGTGTTTCATTTCATTTTGTTTCTTAAGTAGTTTCATTTTGTTTTGTTACTAATGAATTTTTAAAGTAGTTTCACAATGAAATGAAATGAAATGCTATGATCCCCTGGGTCCTAGAGACACCAAAATTTCTTTCAGCTTTGGACTCTTCCCTGTAAGCCCCTGGAATTTGGAAATGTTTGGATGTCGTGGGGCAGAGTTATTAAGCTCCAAGGGGTGCCCCTAGGAAAAACTTCTTTCTAATTGAATCTGGAAACCACAATAACCCCCCATGGGGGCACCATTTATTATTTATTTGTTTTTGTATATGTTAACTGCCTGATTTTCCCACAGGAACTCAGGGCGGTGTACAACAGATTGTCAATCTAATTAATTTATTGAAACAACCCAACAAAAAAATGAATGGAAATACAAATAACCTATGGTTTGGCTTCCAAATCCTGATTCAATCAATTAGAAATATTTTTTCTAGGAGTACCCCCTTTGGAGATTAATAACTCATCCCCCTGACCCCCAAGTCTTTCCAATTTTGGGGGGCTTACAGGAAAGAGCTTGAGGAAGCTCCTCAGTGGTTTTGGTGCAGATGCCAAATCAATATATTGGCTGTGATCACTTTTTCCGAATACATAAAAATTGTGTCATTTACAGTCATGACCCCATGTCCATGCAGTTTTCTTGGCAGGAATACTGGAGTGGCTTGCCAATTCCTACTCCAGGTGCCTACAGCACCTGATATCCCCTGGTGGTCGCCAATCCAAGTATTAGCCAGGCCTGACCCTGCTTAGTTTCCTAGATGCTCAAGGCATTTAGGCAGCTTACATAAAAATTATGTACTCCAAAATAGTGATTGCAGGCATCAAAACCCTGATTACTGGGTTAGCTTCCAGCAAGCGATTTGGGGTAAGCCCATGAAATTTGGAAAGTTTTGGAGTTTAGGAGACAGAGTTATTAATCTCCAAATGGGGTGCCCCAAGGAAATAATCTTTCTAATTTATTGAATAAGATTTATACGATTTGAAGAGAAACCATAAAACCGGCTTTATACCCAAAGATTGGACAACTGCCACAATTGTTCCCATCTACAAAAAGGGGGATCCTAATTCCCCAGAGAATTACAGACCTATCAGTCTATTATCGGTAATTGGCAAAGTTTATGCCAAATATCTAAGCAATAAACTTTCCTCCTGGATAGACGCCGAGAACATCTTAGGCCCTGAGCAATCAGGATTCTGTCAGGGCAAATCCACGTTAGATAACTGCGCTATCCTTTCACACTTGGTCTATAAACAGGTCAAGATATCTAAGGCTAGACTCTTGTGGCTTTCCTTGACCTGAAGGGTGCTTTTGATTCTGTAGATAGAGAGCTTTTGGGATAAATTATCCAGATGGAATATTGATCAAAGGCTACTTCTCCTAATTAGAGCCTTGCATGCCGATACTTTATGTAAGATGCTCCCAGAATGGCAAACTAACTCAACCCTTCAAAACAAATAAAGGAGTGAAGCAGGGCTGCATTCTGGCTCCAACACTTTTCAACCTCTTCCTAAATGACTTAGCTCCTAATCTGCGGAATGTGAATAGCCACTGCCCAAAACTGGGTCAGACACAAGTTCCATTGCTTTTGTACGCCGACGACGCAATACTTCTCTCTCGCACTAGGATAGGTCTTAAACGCTTACTTAATGGTGCCACGGACTATTTCTTAGCCAATAAATTGGAGGTCAATTACTCCAAATCTAAAATAATGGTCTTTGAGAGAAAATGGACTGCCCACAAATGGCTTTGTAAGGGCAATGTTATTAAAGTCATTTAAGTACCTGGGTGTTCACTACAACTATAGACACACCTGGTTCTCCCATCGCAAGTATGTCTTAAATGCAAGCAAGATCTCTGCTAGCGCAATCTCACGATTCTTTTTAGCTATAGCAATCGATACGTACCAGCTTCCCTGACAATATTTAAGGCCAAAACCTTATCTCAAATCTTATATGCATCACCAATTTGGTATAAAGCTATAGATCGCACAGTGGAGAGTATTCAAGCCTCTTTTTGAGAAGAATCCTAGGCCTCCCTAAATGTGTCCCATACGCTGTTCTTTGCTTAGAAACTGGCATGATAAGGCTGAAGACCTTGGCCAGATTAAGAGCTATTAAATTCTGGCTTGGAATCCTTTACAACCCAGTTCATACCCGTTTATTATATCAACTTTTGATAGATCCTGACCTCCCAGTCGAGATCTCCGATGTTCTTACCACTCTTAAAGTAGCGGGATTGGACATTGAGCAGCTTGGCATGTTAAGTCAATCTGAAGCATATAGGACTATTAAAGACAGGGTATTGAACATCGAATGGCAGGAACTGTGCAGCGAAGCCAATACCACCAGCTCCCCACTTCAATTTAACATCCCAGTCCTACCTGGGAAGCCTGCTTTTTCTGACTTACCTAACATGTCCCGAAGCACGCAGAGCCTATTCACTTGCCAGATGCAATTCCTTCCCCTCGGCACTTTTGTCAGGCAGGTTCAATGGAACCCCTTACTCCCAGAGGATCTGTCCATGTCAAACTAATGCCGTTGAAACGCTTGAACACATCTTCTTTCATTGCCCAACTCACAATGCACTTCGTAAGAAATATCTATCCTCGATCCTCGATAGAATGCAAGGGTGGGAAGGCTTGGTTAAGCTTAGGTTCCTTCTCTCTACGCAAGTCACCTCTTATCTGGATGAGGTGGCCTCCTTTGCCTCTGAAATTATAGCAGCACGAGGATCTGGGCTTCCCTATTCCCCATCTCATTGGCTTAAGTAGCTAATGCATATATTAGAATCACCAGTTCCATGTTTGATTACCCTCCTTGCTGTACCTCATTTTCTCTTGTTGTGTTGTTTTATTTTATTTTAATGCCAATAAAGGTTGATTGATTGAATAAGGATTCAGAAGCCAAACCATGGGGGGTCATGGGGGTCCGGATTAAATTAGAAATATTTTTTCTAGGGGCACCCCCCTTTGGAGCTCCATAACTCAGCCCCCTGATGCCCAAACCTTTCCTAATTTCAGGGACTTAAAGGAAAGACTTTGAGCTTCCCTGCCATTTATTCCTCTGGGATGAATCTTATGTTCCTAGAGGAAAAATAGTATTGTGTTTTATATCATGACAAAAGAAATCCTACCATTTCATGACATAACAAAGTAATTCGTTACATAACAAAGGTGAGTAATTTGTTTAACAAAACAACAAAAGTGTTTCTATTTCGTTTTGTGCCCATCTCTAGCCAGAAGCATAAAATTTTGAAGCCGTGACATATGGACCAGAGGGAAGAGGTTTTCACTCTGGTCCTCTTCCTTTGCTTATGAGAGATGCCAAGTTGGCTCCTCAGCCAGTTTGCATCTTGGTGGTTTCCCCCTCCTCTCAGCTTGTTGTTTTGTACTTACTGTAATTGGTACATTTAAGTTATAGGAAAAACTGTGTGGGACAATGTTTTAATTATGTTTTTGCTATTTGCACAATTTTTAGTACAACTGTCTCTGGCAGCTATCAAAAAGGAAGCTAAAAATATTCATTCCATAATATTCGTCAGGTCTAGAGAATATTAAGGATTTACTATTTAACAAATCAGTAATATTCATGGAATATCATGATTCATTTTTATGTGTCTCCATCTTTAATTCCAATATGTGCTCTTCTGATCTATGGTGAACAACTTAGCAGGAAAGAGTTTGTATCTGGATGGATGTCAGGTCAATTTGGTCATAAATGGTTAATCTGCTATTGAATTTTCACTTTGTAGGTTAATTAGGCTATTTGCATTAACAATTTCATGTCTTAACTTTGGTTCTGTTTTAATGTGGTCACATTTGGTCCCTCTTGGCATGTTTATGAGGGAATTCTGTCAATAGCACTGATACAGATTCATATAAAACTTTATGGTTACAAGACGGTGCCTAGGGGTTACCTTGTGGTAGGATAGGGATCACCTTTCAGATATGAGTTTATGATCTTCCCACAGATATCTGTTCTTGTACCATGATCTGCAGGTGGCTGAAAAAAGGCAGGCAAAAGCCCCATCTGGAATTGTTCCTGTCCAACATAGAAACGTTAGTGGCTAAGCAATAGACATGTATAACTCTCTCTCTCTCTCTCTCTCTCTCTCTCTCTCTCTCTCTCTCTCTCTCTCTCTCTCTCTCTCTCTCTGTGTGTGTGTGTGTGTGTGTGTGTGTGTGTGTGTGTGTGTGTGTGTGTGTGTGTGTGAGAGAGAGAGAGAGAGAGAGAGAGAGAGAGAGAGTTTAGTATAGCTTCTAAAGCTCTCTTCCAGTGGCCTTGTGGGCCCTGATATGCCTGGTGTTCTAATCTAGACCAAAGAGATGAGAACTTTTGGAGCTTGACTTATGTGTAGGCTGCATAAAGATAATGTTACCATGGGCTGGATTTTCCCAACTCCAAGTAGGTTTCTAGCATCGAAATCCCATTCAGTACAAATGCTTAGATTTGATTCTTGGAGACACAGTTCAGCAGTGCACTATTGGAATCTATGCCAACACAATTTTCTTTCTCTTCTCACTTCATTGTGTTTCATCAAATCAAAGTGAAGGACAAGGTGTCACTTTATTTCAGTCTAAACCACTGGTTCTTGTACTCTGCTGCAGCTGATGGAGTCCTAGCCTAACTTTAATGCTTCATTCTGGAGTTGAGCAGTCACATGAGTGCTCAGGATCAAACACAGTTTCATGATCAGGAGTTTCTGCTTTTGCCTCAAAGGAGGATATTTCAGTAAAATGAAAGCATTTGCTCTGATCCAGAGAGTTTGACAATAGTTAGGTCAAATGCAAAGGACAATGCGTAAAATCAAAGAAAATTCTCTTTTCCTTCCCCCTGGAGTTTCTGTTAAGAGAGAGTTGGTTGGTGTTACATTTATAAAACACAGAAAGAGAGACAGAAAGTTCAAATATATTGTGCACACGTAGGCAGAAATTGTACCACCAACATATCAGAAAGTGAATAGATATCAGTATGGATCCACACAATTAATAGTAGAAAGCATTAAAAAAGGCCACTTCAAAAATGAAGCAAATGTTGCTTTTGAGTGCGTTCTCTCTCTCTCTCTCTCTCTCTCTCTCTCTCTCTCTCTCTCTCTCTCTCTCTCTCTCTCTCTCTCTCATCTATCTAATACATTGTTTCTCAACATGAATACAGGAAAATATTTTTGGTGATATACATAATTTGGTGATATGCATACATACATAATAATGTTTCCATGGCCAACACTTTATGTCAATCATATTTCTGTAGCATTTCCTGGTCTGTCCAGGAGATAGCTTTATTAGCCTCTTTCAGCAAAACAACAACAACAAGGAATCAATTGGCATATGAAAGACCAGTATGTTCTATTTGGAATAAGCTTTTGCAGCCTGCAGTGCTCCTTAATGTGTAAGAACAAGAATCTTAACAAGTGGGCATCTGTCCACAAAAGCTCATACTACATAAGAACCTATTACTCTTTAAGGTGCCAAAGGATTCCTTATTGTTCATCCTGGTACTGCCACTTTGGAAGTATCACCACCATTTCACTCATTAAGATTTGGGGGGGGGGGAGATGTTGGAAGTACCACAACATGTTCTATTCCCTCCCAACCCCAAAAAACAAACAAACAAAAAACTACAACAAAAACAGGCAAATACAATATGGAGTTAACGAACAAGTATTTATATTGTGGCTATGTCAACATTCAGGAGTGCTGATTGGCATTTGAATAGTAATGTCCCTGTATCTTTTGTCCTGGGCATATGAAAGAGTTATTTATCATTATTCTGCTTTAGTGTTTAATTCCCTTCTCTGACAAGAGACTGTTAATAGGCGCCTCAGCTGCTTCTAGAAAATGGAACAATGGCACTGAATGTGCAACAGCTAAGGATATGACCCTGATCATTAAACATGCTTTTGCAGATGCATGGCAGCAAATTCATAGATCCGAACATCAGTTATCATTTTCAAGCACTAAGATTTTTTTCTTAACAGATGAAATTGGAAAAAAACTTGAGATGTTTTATTTGCTTACTTGCTTGTGTTGTTTGCTTACTTGTTTGTTTTAAGAAATAAATGTGGGAGGAAGTAAAACTGACAGAACCCTACATCTCTAATTGGTTATGTCATCTGGTAGAAGTTCTAATGCTGCCTACATAATATCTCATAGTAACACGGTTCAGTATACAATGGCTTTGTCATAAATACTTCACTTACTACGCAGTAAGGGTTTAAAGCTTCTGAAGCGGGCATTCTGGTGCTTTTATACAAATGAGCGAAAGAACATGAATCTGCATCTGCTGGAGAATCTTCAGGTACTGCATGTTTCTGTCTATAAGATGTGCCCATGTATAATATGACCCCCACTTTTTCAACTCAAAATTATAGTTTCGTAACCATGCAGTTCTCTCTTTGGCTTACTTCTGTATATAAGACAACTAGAGATAGGCACGACTCAAAAAATAATTTTTCGTTTTTGTTTTTCGTTTAGGGGGTCCATTTCGGTTCATTTTCATTTTTCGGGGTTTTTTGCACATTTTTCATTTTCGTTTTCATTACGAAATGAAACAAAAAAACAAAATGAAAATGAAAAATTTTCATTTCGTTAGCATTCTTTTCAATGCAATGTGTCTGCTGTAACGAAAACGAAAAACACGGCAAAATTTTTCGTTTCATTTCCGTTGTTGTTTTGCTTCTGAAAAATTTTTTGTTTTCATTTTCGTTGTGAAATGAAACAAAAAAACAAAAACAAAAATGAAAATTTCGCTGAGTCGTGCCCATCTCTAAAGACAACCCTCAATCTTTATTTTAAGAATTTTAGGCAAAGGTATAATCTTAGAATCATAGAATCATAGAATCATAGTTTACTAAAGAGCCCCAAATATTTTAGCCTTTCCCCATAAGGGAGGTCCCCCAGCCTCATTGACGGGTTGATGTACTCCAGAGTAGCTTGAGTGTGACATGGAGAAAAGAAATCTTTTAGGGAGACTTGTAGATTCTCAAGGAGTTCTGTTTGACAAAAGCAACAGGATGAAAATTAGTAAGAAGTTTAGGCAACCACCTGACAGATATTCTTTGATTTATTTTCCTGCAGTGAGCATGATGTTGGACTAGATAACAACAACAACAACAACAACAACAACAACAACAACAACAACAACAGCAGCAGCAACAACTTAATTTTTATGCCGCCTTTCTCCCCGGAGGGACCCAAGGCGGCTTACAACAAATTCATAAAAGTACAATAAAAGCAGTGCAATGTAAAAAACAACACAATACCTGTAAAATACTATAAAAATGCTATACAATATAATACAATAAAAACAAGATTACAAAACAGTAGCTGCAGCAGAGTTTAAAAAGCTCCCCAGCCAATGAAACTAAAAAAGTAAGATGTTATAAAAGTTGGTGGAGGCTGGAGGCTCAAAAGGCCTGACTAAATAAGTAAGTCTTAAGGCCTCGCTTGAATATTTCAAGGGAGGAGGCAGTTCTTAACTCAAAGGGGAGGGAATTCCATAGTATCGGTGCCACTACTGTGAAGGCCCTATTTCTTGCCACCACCCCTCGCACTTCCTTGGGTGGCGGTACTCATAGAAGGGCCTTCTCCGATGACCGAAGGGGGCGGACCGGATTATATGGAAGAAGGCGGTCTCTCAGATAACCTTATAGGCCCCTTCAACATCAAGAATCTATTATTCTATGCATTCTAAAATGCCTTCTTGACATGAATAAGGCTAGGTGTAATCAGGAACATGTTTACATGTCGACCTACTTTGAAAACTGATTTGTAAAACAAAGTATTATTCTTGCATGGCAAATTGACTCCTCAGTTGTTTAAACACATATCTACCTGCTTGTACATACCACTTACTAAGAATTTTTGTTTGATTATTTTAATAAGATTTGCTCCAAAAACAAAGTTGAATTCATCATCTTCCAGCTGCAGAAAGACCAGGTGTAATTACTTCATTTGCTGCAAGTCACAGTGACATCAATTACTATGAGCTACAAATATTTGGGTCCTTTTAAGCATTCATTTAAATGTAAGAACTAAATTAAATTAATGTGTTTAAAGTATTTTCCAAGCCCATCAGTCATATTACATTTCTTGATTATCCTTTTGATAAGATTTTCTGTTTCCTTGAAAAAAATCCTTTGCGTTTGTTCGCATCAGCCAGGCTCAGGACTTCCCAGTATGTTGTTGTGACATCATCATAAAAATTCTGACAAAGTCATCTGCCTCCCAAGACAAATGTATTTTGCTGATTTCCAGAATTTCCAGCATTCTCTCTAGTGATTTTCCGTCTATTTCAGCACTGTGGTTTGAGATCCTTTCCTGCAACATTCATCTCAGCTTCAGCTAGGCTGCTGGCAATTGACACTTGCCAGATGTGTTTTGATTAAACACTCCTCAGCCCAACACAATGTTGAGAAGTTATGAGTTTCAGCCAAAAAACATCTGCAGAGCCAGAGCTGCCCACATCTATGATAGAAAAGAGGTAAGATTCAATAATACAAGTGAATTTGAGAGTACAGTGACCCCCCGCCATTTCGCGGTTCAGGTACCGTGGTCCCACTACATCGCGGGATCGCAGTACCTGCACCATGGGGGGCAGGGGACGATCTGGTCGCTCTGCGCATGTGCTCCCACACCTCCGAGAAGCCGTGGGGGCTGCGTGGAGTGAATGCATCACTCTCTGTCACCCCCACGCCTCCGAAAGCCTTGCAGGCACCGGGGAGGGCTGCACAGAGTGATCGGGTCACTCCGTGCCACCCCCCAATGGCCTCTGAAAGGCCTCCCAGGTGCCCGAGAGGGCTGCGCAGAGCGATCGGGTCTCTCTCTGTGGCCCCCCGGGCGCCTCCAAGGCTTTTGGGATGGGTGTGCAATCGCCCCCACCCCCCACAAGCCCCCCACCCACTTCTGCATATCACGGATTTTCGTGGATCACAGGTGGGGTGGGTCCCTAACCCTCGTGATCGGTGGTGGGTTACTGTATCATTCTACATATCCATCTATGAAAATTCAGCCTTTAATAACAGTAGCCTTTAACTCTTCTGATACAGAATCTGCATTTGTCTTAAGAAGAACACTTCTGATACAGAACTGAAACTCACAAATATCCAGCATATCCACCTGCTTTATACTGCATGAAACCACTCATAGACTTATGGATAAGAGCTGGTTGCTAACCCTGAAAATGAACTAGATATATACTATATGAGTTCAATGGCAAGACCCTGAGAGAATAGAGTGTTCAAATGATATTCAGAGGAGGCTTGATTGTTGTGTTCAATAGTCTGTATGAAAACATATCTATTCACCGTCTCCGGAAATGCATTCAGAGATGAAGATCACCATGTCTCCAAAATCCACATAACTGTGAAGCTTATGGTATCTTTCTACAAAATAAAGTGTTGTAAAACCCACATATATTTTTTTTTAAAGTTGAATAGCTAAAAACATACTTTAAAAAAATCATTTGAAAAGATACACAAAAAACTTGCAGAATGTAGATCTCAGATCTCAGAAATGGATTTAGATGAAAGTTAGTTGGGAATTCAGTTAAATGCAACAAAGCTGACATGGAGATACTTCCATGTATTTGGTTTGAGGGAGTTTAACTGCCTTGCCCTCAATGGACAAGGCTGACCTTGAGGCCCAGAACAAATACCAGGTGCAGAATCTGGAAAATACATTGGGGGAGGAGGGTACTACTTCCAGAATTCTCCACGCAGTATGGGCATGGTTGTAGTATGAAAGTAATTATCCTAAGTTCCAAGAAGAGGGCAACAGCTCCTCTAAAGAAAGAGGCACCATTCCACCATCTTTCTACTCTACTCCAAAGAAAATACTATCAGCATGGCTGTGTGTACTTAAGATTAGGGAAAGAAAGGAAAAGAAATGAACCAAGAAAAAATGAAAGATCCAGCAGAGTTGCTGCCCTTGCTGCTACTTGCCACTCTGAGCTGGGCATGGTTTCATCTCTTTCAGAACAAAATCATATGGCAGATTTCTGGGTGAGAAGGGAAGACTGAAGTAGGCCACCTGCTAGGACAAATGTGGTTTATTAGGAGCCCTACCAATCGGCTCATAAAATACAAAGGATAGAGTTTAGTGAGCAGGTATGTCTTCTCAATTCCCCATAACATTCCTGATGTCAACCTTCATATTCTCTCAGTAGCCTCTGCGAACCTCAAGAAATGTTTCCCAATCCTACTGTCTTGTGTCCTTTCAACTCAGGGGTGTTTTAAATACAGGCTGCTGTTACCTCCAAAGCCATTGGAAAAATAATCATATGCGGTCAAGTAGATTCTAATTTATGCCAATCCTTTTCAGTTATTTCCAGCTAGTGATGTACTCATGAGTGGCTCACTAATCTTTTCTTCTGGGATATACTGGGATTGGGCAGCTTACCCAAGGCCACAGAGACTAACTCACAGGAAGGATAGTGGAGAATTGAACTTCCAACCTCTGTTTACTACCTAAACCGCTGAGATAGCTCCTTCAAAACATCCACAACAATACTCAAAATGAAACAGTTGAAAATAGAATTCTAGAAACTAAAATAGCCACATCTTTCACACTTCAGGTACAACTCTTAGCGGGTTCTTGGACTATAAAGCTAACCTCCAGACTTACAAAAGTTCCCAATAGTTTGTTGTCATTTTTTTAAACTGAGGATGCTATGAAATGATCCTGGGATGTTATGCAAGTAAGCAATGGAATTCTCCATGGTGTCAGAAAGCATTCTTTATGGCTAAAGGCCCCTTGTGTCCTCTTGAGAAGACGGTTGGGGTATAAATATTTCAAATAAGAAATCACATGAATAAAATAATAAATGCTCTTCCTTTACTAGTTTGTTTGCAAGCAAAAATTTACTACAGTACTCATTCTTAAATTGATTGACTATGTTTCATTTCTGAAAATAACCTATACCTCACACTTAGCTATCTCTAATTACTTGAGTCTGGACCAGAAGAGCTGTCCGTTTTCTGCTGACCAGGAAGGTATCTGGCAAAAGAGCTGAAATTCTCAACAGAATTATACTGCTCTCTAATTTATCCAATCGTCATGGCTTATCCAACTTTTATCTGCATTTTAGAGTAACAAGCACAGATACTGAAATTATGTTAAATTATTAGTCAACCTTTTGTAAGGAAAAATAATAATCAGATGCAAGTCATACAGACAAAAAGCCCTTTTAATTTATTTAAAAATCTCTTGCCTCTTCTTTTTTCCATTTCATTTGTAACAGTTTTAATTGCCTGGGACAATATGCAGGTAACAATAAATGATGGCAATTGAAAAATATATAAAAATAATATATAACCAGGAAGTTTTAACTAATGGAGACCATGCATGAGCTAACATGATGTATCTTTTGAAATTGTATTTCTTTCTCAAGTAAATATGTTGCATTAACAGAAGATTAATCATTCTGGGTACACAGACCAAAGAAAAATCTAATAAAATGGGAAATTAATATAAGCAGTGTTTTCAGATGAAATATAATGACCTGCACTTATTTTCTTGAGTCAATCAAATCAAGCAAGACCACAACACACTCTTGCAGTTTTTTAAAATGAAGTGATCAAATTCTCAAATGTATTGATACAAAAAGTATAAGCATGATGTTATTTTTTTGCAAATGAAACCAAGTACAAATAAATTCACCATTCACAAGTTTTCCAAAACCCAACATGAACAAATCATAATGGCTTTGAAAACCCATTTTCTTTTATACTTTTAGACTTGTGACAACATGCTATTGGACAAATGTTCAAAAAACAAGAGCTTCTGGCAATAAATAAATAAATTTTCTAGCTGTATACATACATGGCAATTAAACAATAAATATCACTTTCCTAAACAACTTAGCAGAGGAGAAGAGTGATGTATGTAGAAAACAAGGCTAGGCTTTTGTGGAGAGTATGAATGCCAGCTGAGGACTTGGTGTGTGATCTGCAACTTTGTCCACCTACCCTTAGATACCAGCATAGGAAGGGAAACATTTTCCATTTCCTATTCCCATTGCTGGCCTTCATGAATTCACCAAAAGCTCTGGAACAATCTAATATACATAGCAAGTTGACAACCTTAGGAATCTTCCTTCCTTTCTTCCTGTTTTCATATCAGAGCATTCCACAATTAAAAATCATGGGAGTATAAGAAATATATTTAGAACTAAAAACCAAATTAAAACCCTAAAACAATTAGACTAATTATAACCAGAAATGCAGCTAAATTTCAGTAGTATTATCCTGGCCAATTGCATGCCCATGGGAATTAAATTATAAAATTGTCCTGACAACAGTCCTATGAGGAAGGGTGGCCTGAGAGAGGATGGCTAGACCAATGTCATCCAAAAAGATCTGCAGCCAAATAAAGATTTTTAGAAGCAGCATCTGAACTTTTGGGGATTTTGGGATGGTTTCATATAGCCTTCCTTTTCCTGTGTCTCCACCAACTTCCACCAAAAGTTACTTTTGGTTCTGTTTTTGCTAGCCTGGCTACCCATCTTGAAAGATAGTTCCCATATGGTTTGTTTCTTCAAGCTGTAGACCAGGACTAAACACTTATCAAGTGTGTATGTATTTGGCATAATATATATTTATTTTGTGTATTTTCACCCCACCATTCTCCTTGGAAAAGGACCCAAAGTGGCTTACAGTATCATGCTAGTGACTAGTTGTACAGGTCGACACAGCACAGTTATGGTAATATTCAGGATTAGACATGGGCACGACCAGAAAAAAATGACGTTTCGAGTTTTCATTTGTCGGAATGGGTCCGTTTCGGGTCGTTTCAGTTTGTCGCGAAATTTTTCAAAAAATTGTCGTTTCTGTTTGCCGTTTGTCATTTCCACCGCGATTTAGCACAATTTGACTTCCCAGAGCATGGGGCGTCCCACAATCAGGGCCGGCGCTAGGTGTTTTTGTGCCTTAGGCGGCAGGCAGGGCGGGGGCAGCCGAGCGGGCGGGTGGCGGCCGTGGGCGGGTGAGTGGGCGGGCGGCGGCATGGGCCGCAGGCGGGTGGCGGCGCAGGCGGAGAGGTGAGTGGGCAGTTAGGATATCACTTAGGATAGAGGTTCTGTTCTTGGCTTGCACCCGAAATGTGTGTGTGTGCAAGCAAATTGAAGTTGGGGAAATAGAAAGTAAATGGTAGTATATAATATATTTTTAAAATAAATCCACACCTCCCACTCCCAGTCGAACCTCCCCCTTTATCCAATATCAGAAAAAAATCCTCACAAACTCCCAGAGAAGAAATAAAGAATAAACTGCTATTCCCTTCAGCAGACAAAGCTGCAGGGAATCAAAGAAATTATTTTCTAAATTCAATTCCCTCCCTGCCTGCCTAACTTAAATCCCAAAGCCTCCAGCCTCCCTCCTCAATCTCGATCAGATCACACCAGCACCAGCAGCCAGCCCTCCTCCCTCAACCACATCCATACACCTGACTGCGATTTCTGGAAGGTGCCTCAGCTTTGTATGCCCTCCAAGACATCCAGAAGTGTCAGTCAAAAACCTGGTGATGCCATTGGTGGAATGGTTCAAAAAAATTGCATGGTCCCATCCCATGCCCAGCCCAAATGGGCAGGTCTAAAAAAATAAAAAATAAAATAAAATAAAATAAAATACGACGTGTTATTGCTATAAAAAACCCCACTGCTGCTACTATTAAAATTCAGGCATTTAAAATAAATAAATTTCACATGTTTCTGCGATGATTTGGTGTGTTTTTTTACCATGATTTCAAAAGAAAAATTGTGGTCGCCATTTTGGATCCCCCCCACTGCATGGCATGGTGAGACGAGGAGGATGACCCCCCCCAGCCTGGTGCAAGCAGCCCAGGACAGGAGAAGAGGGGGGAAAGGCCGGGGACCCCCCAGAAACCACCCCTCTGGTAGGTGGCAAAGCCTCAGGCAGGCATATTTTCACCTGCTTTTTTGGCCAGGGGTCGGGGTTTTTTAAAAAAAAAAACTTTTAAAAACTTTTTCTGTGTTTCGCATTGCGCGATCGCCACGATGCCACAAATGGAAACAAAAAACCTGACCAAATTTTTCTTTTTTTGTTTTGAGTTCTAGTTCTGATGGCTTAATTATCATTACCATAGAACACTTTACAGTAGAACACTTTACGTAACGGAAACGATAACCGAAAACAGAAATGACAGTTTCGCCGAGTCGTGCCCATGTCTATTCAGGATGAATGAGCCAACACAATAGAAATTGTATTTCCTTAATTGAGCAACCAATTTTCACCACAAAAGAGAGTCAGTTGTACCAACTGACTAACAAACCGAATTCTCCAATCCGAGGTCTTATTTGTTGTGCAGCATTATTCTCAATGTGTTCTTCTGCTATGATTTTAATACTGTGTACCTAAACTGATAGCATGACAAGTTGCCCATAGGGATCCCAAAAGCTGACATGTCCTAAGGGGAAATATTATATATTCTGTTTTTGTTCAGTGAAAGACATGAGTGAACACAAGCTTTATATGAATGTAAAACCTTCCCTTCAAAATAAACCACCATAGCCAATAATCCTGTGTAGATAGAAGAAAGGGATAAGATGGTGTAGAGATGTGAAACAGACATTGACATGACTAGGAATCTTAATAAGTTTTGTGGAGATGGAAGCGTTCGTTGGAACACTGTGTCTGTTTTAAGGATAAGGAAAACAGAGATCTCAAGCTGGAAATAGGTCTGGGAAAGGACATGAAATGTCTCTGGAATTTGACTTTAGCTTGGCAATACAGCTCATTCTGCCTCTGGAGAACAGCTCTGTACAGATGATGTGTATGCACTTTCAACCTCATATATGTGAGTGGATCCATAACCCTGCTTATGGAAACCTAGAGTTAAATCACTGTGATATGGGCACACATGAGAAAACATCCTTCTCCTCCCCTCTACCATATCCCCCAAACCACCCCATATTGATTTAAGAGGTTTTCCCAGTTATATAGATTAGGTTTTTGGTGTTCCTAAAGGGCTTCATTATTTATTTATTTATTTATTTATTTCTAGACAGCCTGCTTTCCCAAATAGGGATTCTGGACAGTTTACACAAAAGCAAATTAATCAATAAACAGCAAATATAAGAAACATAGACTAAACACACTAAAATCCAGACCACAGCAAAAAGACTAAGGGATGGTAATAAAATTAAATAAATAAATAAATAAATAAATAAATAAATAAATAAATAAATCAACAAGACAGGGGGAACAAACATTACATCACCGATTGCAAAAAGCTCCCCTAAAAAGCCAGGTCTTTAAAGCTTTTTTAAAAGCTATCAGAGGCTCTATTTGGCACATTTCACAAGGCAATTTGTTCCCCATCAAGGGAGCAGCCACCAAGAAGGTCCGATTACAGGTGACAATCTTACAGGCCTCCCGGGGGGTGGCCATGCAGAATGAGAGTGCTAAAGATGCTCTGATGGAATGGGCCGACGCTGACCTTTGGGAGATCTGCTCTGCCAGATACTAATACTATATTAGAAGGGAATGTCAAGTTTTATAAAAGTTATTGAATTACAAACAGGGCAACTACTAAACTGAATGCATAGTCTCGCGTTACTCAACCAATTAAAAAGACAACTGCTGACATGAAATACATGTTTTGAGAACCCCCTTTTTCCCAGCACGGAGAAGTAAAATCAATAATGTAGCAAAATGGGATTAAGTAAAATCAGAAGTGCCAAACTCTGATTAATTAGAGGCATAGTACTGGTACACAGATATTCTGTCCATTCCTGATGTCCCTGATGGATAGACAGATAAAGGAGCTCCAGTACTCTACTATTTTATCTTTCAACAGAGCAATGGGTTTGAATGAAAGCAGGCATATAAAAATGGTACCACTGTGCCTGTCATTCACTTATCTTTGAAACAATAAATGAGTTCATTGGTGGGCAGAAGTATATTCATTAACATGTCTATCTCTGCACTACCATGGGATATGAGTGTTAAAAGGAATGAGCTATTGATTTTCTGATTTAGTTCTTCATTTTAGGCTGTTTTCATGAGTGATACTAAGAGTGCTTTGGAGGCTAAAAGGTACTCCTTGAGAATGTTTCAGGTGTGGTAAAGAAAGAAAGCAGTTTCCAGATTTCTATCTATCATCTATCTATTTACACACTAGATTCAAATGCCACCTACCAAGACAAGTTCTTTCAAGAGAGTGTACAAAAAAACCCCAATGAAATGGTGAAATCATAGAGGAAATTGCTTAAAACAGCATGAAAATAAAACTGATAAAACCCAAAAATACAGCAGCTAATCCCTGAGACAAAGGGATGTGTGAGAACCCCGGCCTTGGCAGGAGCTTTTGCATTACAAATCTGATAAAAGCAAAACACATAATAAGCTGGGATTTTACAAGACAGTGTGAATTTACCAAATAATATAAACCCTTTAGTTCATCTGGAAAAAAAAGTTACCAGTGATCAAATGTTGGCTTGAAATTTCTCTCTGACAACGTGTTTTATATTCTAGCATCTTTGCTCCCTGTACAGTGGACGAACCTTCCTCCTCATCACTCATTAAAGAAGAAGCTCATAAAGAAATAACAGAACCTAATGCAGAAAAGAAAAATGCAGCAAAAGAAAAATTAATTCACATCTTGCTGGGTGGGTTTAGGTTGTTTACCTGATAAAGATTGGCAGAGTTGAGGAGGAGGAGGAGGAGGAGGAGGAGGAGGAGGAGGGCAGCTAAATTACATTCAGCTCTGCTGCATTAAATGGGAATTTTATAAGACAATACCTAATAACTCAGTAGGTATGCTTTTCTGGAGATAGTAGTTGAATGTTTGCTAAATGCATAACTCCTTCAAAATAATGTTCTAAACTCTGAGCTCAACCTAACCTACCCAATCAAGGGTTTTTCCCATGTATATGTGAACATAAGCTCCTTTGAATGATTGAAAATTATAATCAAATTATTTGTCATTACTATATATTCCAAAGTGCCATCCGAAGTGCTCAAGTCCATTGCTTCTAATACTTCTTGTGTTCCATGGGAGCTCTCCATACTCTAGCTCAGTGGTTCTCAACCTGTGGTTCCCCAGATATCCCTGGACTGCAACTCCCAGAAACTCCTTCTAGCACATCAACTTCTGGGAGTTGTAGTCAGGAACATCTGGGGACCAACAGGTTGAGAACCACTGCTCTAGCTCTTTTACCTGCAGGGAGTCTGCCCAAAACATCTTCTCTGTCAAATGATTTTTTTTTTTGGGGGACTTGCAATCCCTTTTACTCTTGTTGGTTTCTTTCACTGACATAATGATCAGTACAGCAATATTCACTGGTAAACTCATTCCTCTAACTTTCCCCTCCCCCATTCTCTCTCTGTAGTGGTCAGTATAGGATGACGAAGGAGGGACATTGATAAACTCTGTGAAGCTTCAGGCATCTGAATAGCTGATCAGGCGGCAGCTTACAGGCCTTGACCACCTTCACCAATATAAATTCACAGATGTGGTACTATGCCAATTCTTAAAAGGGAAATGCCTTCTGAAAAAAGATGGAGAAGAATGGGATGCAGCTGAATGTGATTTGCTTCAATATCAGAGTGACCTACCAAAACCTTAAGGCTTACAAAGTGCCTTTGGGTCAAATCTTTCACAGAGCTATGCATGTGTAAATTCCAGTGATTCAAAGTGGCTGCTGCTGAACACTGAACAATGGATTTCTCCTGTTTCTCAGGAATGGAGCCAAATGAAAAAACTAGTTAAAGTAGAGCCTCAAGAGAACACTTCAGTGTAAGGGGTTTGAACTGTTGTGTTGAATATTGCTATAATGGCTGGATCATCAAATAAATTACATTTTTGTGCCAAGTATACAGTAATTGCAGTCTATTAGTGAATCATGTAATGAGCAAGTGAGAAAATGACAACCAATAAACAGCAAAATGTTTACAATCATTCATGATGACGAGGGTGTGGAGAGCAAGGTGGATTGGAAGACTTCTCTGCCCAAGTGCCATCTGCCTCAGCACAGGAGACATCTGAGGACACAGGGCACTCACAGGGTGACAGACCTGAGGGTGGAGAAAGAGAGAAGGACTTTGGAAAAAGCACAAACCAAATCCTGGTGATAGATCAAGAAACTGAAAGCCTGCTAAGGGAAGTGAAAATAAATGCAGAAGGGCTTGGTTCAGAAGTTAAAGTAGGAAGGATTCAAACAGGGATTGGACAGCAAGAGGAGAGGGAGGAAGAACACAAAAGGGGCTGGAAAGGCAGGAGAAGCAATTGATTGTGGGAAGCTGTAGATCTTACCCACAAGCTGGGAGAGAATCTGGGTTGAAAATCCCTGGAACCAAAGATGGTACCAAGAGAAGGTGTGCCTTATTGCGGGGAGAAAGAAACTCAAAAGTGGAGAAGAAAGATCTTGGAAGAAAAAGCCCAGGTAGATAGAAAAAGGAGATTGCTCAATGGATCTGGTCCCAAGAGATTAATTGGAGGGAAAGTGTTTCAATGATGGCTCAGAGTGCATATGGAGTGAAGGACTTTCCGAGGAGCAAGTGTTCTTATTGCCATTTCCACCAAGGACATGTTTAAATGCATCAGGAAGAAATGGTGAGCAGGATGAATTACTATGTTTGTTTAATGAGACCGAGATGTTCAAAGGTTCTAACCCAGTGGTACTCAACCTGTGGGTCCCCAGGTGTTCCTGGACTGCAACTCCCAGAAACCCTGACCAGCTCAGCTAGTGATGAAGACTTCTGGGAGTTGCAGTCCAGGAACATCTGGGGACCCACAGGTTGAGAACCACTGATCTAAACCATGTTGTAGACTTTGGGGACAAAATGAAAAGTTAAACATTCCTGAAATAAATGTTAAGAATTTTGAAGTCAAACAAGAGTCTTTATTGAAAGATCAAATTAATAAAGGGGAGAATCCCTTGGTCAGGCTAGAAAACCTTGCCTCACAGAGGTGTTATCTTTTTCTCCTTTTCCGGACTGGAAAAACAAAACAACCTTTTCAGCTCTATGAAGCTAGATTTTGGACACAGAAGTGATACTGCTTCTGTCCCACAAGGTCTAGTAGTTTGCTGAATCTCATTTCATGCCCTAAGGTCATTACGATGTGTGCTTCCTTGTCCCAGTTGACAGGCAGTGATGTGAAGTTTGTGTGAGAAAAAATGATACTATATCAAAAGAGTATCAAGGCAGAAGGTTAATCAACTAGTTATTAGGGAGAAATACGGGAAGACTTTCCCAGATCATTCCCATATTTGCCTGCCATGTAGAAAGGAGAAACAGGGCCTTTTTGGCGGTGAGCTAAGTCGTGATGATGCAGCTGGTGTGTTGCAGTCCCAGTAAAAATTCATTCATCTCTCTATGTCTGTCCTTTCTGCCAGAAACTATTTACCATTTTGTAGTGCAGTTTTATTTGATCCTTTTTAGTATGTGTATACTTACTGTCTTTAGCTTTAAATCTTATCTTTTAATCATATAAGTTACCTTGGGTCCTTTTTAAGGAGGAAAATGGGGTAAAATATTTTAAATAACATAAGTAAAACACATGTATTTAATGTGCAATGCCTGTTTATTTAATTATTATGGATCTCAGTCTTGCTGTCATTTAAAAAGTAGTTCTACTTGACATTAATGAACTGTTATCCCCTAATATTTTAACTCTCACAGTGTTTCTCAGGTCAAAAGTAGAGACGGGCATGAAACAGATTAAAATATTGTTTTGTCATTCGTTATTCATTTCGTTAGATAATGAAATGAATAATGAACAGCCCCCTCTAAGAAAAGTAAAATGAAACAAAATGGAAATTTCCATTTCATTTCCTTTTGTTTTTTGTTCCCCTGGCGTCTTCTCCTTCCTTGCTGCCAGGACTCACATGGTTGGCATGAGTAAATGAAAAGGAAAAATAAAAGGAAAAAAATATGCTGACCAGGCCAGCACATGAGAAAAATAAAATAAAAATAAAAAATAAAAATAAAAAATAAAAAATAAAAATAAAAAATAAAAAGTGCCAACCATGCTAAAAATTAAAAAGAGAAAAAGAGAAAAAGTAAAAAGTAAAAAAAGAAATGAAACAAATGAAATGCAAAACATTTTTTTTAAAAATCATTTCTTATTAAACTAAACTAAACAGGGGCAGAGTAACGAATAACGAAACGTGCCCATCCGTGGTCACAAGTGGTTCTGATACCTGTTGCTTAGATGAACTTTGTTAATATATACCGTGTTTCCCTGAAAATAAAACAGTGTCTTATATTCATTTTTGCTTCCAAAGATGCACTAGGTCTTATTTTCAGGGGATGTCTTATTTTTCTGTGAAGAAGAATACGGTACACATTTATTGTTATCTTATTATCGAGGAGGCCTTATTTTCGGGGGATGCCTTATATTTCAGTGAGAGGCAAAACTGCAACTAGGTCTTATTTTCGGGGGATGCCTTATATTTCAGTGAGAGGCAAAACTGCAACTAGGTCTTATTTTCGGGGGAATGTCTTATTTTGGGGAAAACAGGGTATAACAAAGCTAAGGCACATTGCCTGTCTTATTTTGGTATACACAACAGGCCAGGCTTCCACCCTTATGCAAGGGACATGGGTTCTCGAGATCACAGAAAGTCTTCTTTCTGCCCAAGTCCCCAACTGAAGCAAGATTCTTGATTGGCCAGCTTCCCCCAGCAAAAAAAGTAAATCACTGGCAAACACACTGACCTTCATCAGTGCTTGTTAAATGTAAGAAACCAACCTTACAATAATCGCCCCGCCTTTGTGTTCTGTGCTCACCAGCACTGGCGTACACACTAGTGCCTCTTGTTTTATCTTTAATCTTAGAAGTATATTTGCCTCTGAAGTCAAGTTTTTTTAGGGGAAAAAAAAAGAATTATCACCAGGAAGCATCCATTTTTCATTATGCAGCTTGGGAGAAATGATTTTGACATTCAAGAATTGGGCAACCATCTGTCAAATCGGCTTTGACTTGGATTCCTGCACTGAGCAGGAGGTTGGAATTGATGGCCTTATAGGCCTTTGCCCCCCCCCCAAGAAATAAAGACACAAGACAAAGTTTATGGAGTTAATATGGGCCGCAATTTATTTATAACATTAATTTAACTGTAAAGAATAACTGCAAGTTAAAGAGGGCCTGTGCCGTAGGGCAAGTGGTAGATAATTATATGTTATACTTCATCAGCACCTCTACTCGATAATAAGAGATTAAACTGGCATGAATGAATAATGCCTTTGGTAAGATGCCAAACAGTAACTACACCATCTTACCATCAATTCTCATAAACACTGGCAGCCCTCATTACCTGACAGGGGTTCCTTTTTAACAATCAGAATTGACATCCTAGTTTACAAAGTTTTATCCATGAGGGCTGCCCAACACCAAACAGGTGCTGTATAACAGAGGTGCCTACTTAAATTACAAGACCGCTTGCCCTAACCGCCAATTGCGACCGGTGACAGAGCTATTTAATATCACCCCACCGTGCCATGCAGATGATGGGATGGACGAAAAAACGCCACCGCTCTACGGCCAATTTGAGTGATGGCCAAAAATTCCCATCCGGCCCCGAAGCGACCAGTAAGACTTATCATCCACAATATAGGGCGGGCGGGAGGGGAGCTGTCAGATTGCGCTGGCTGCAGGCGGGGAGCGTACAGAGCCTTAAATAGGCTGCTCCCCCGCCACGCAACCAGCATACGGGCGCCGAACTTTGCGCCCGCCATCTTCTTTCGAGGAGGCAAAGACGCCCCGCTGAAGACCAGGGCTTCGAGCGGAGCCTCCATTTCCAACTCAGTTATTCTGTGATCCTCCACACTCCCAGGTCCCCACTTCCAAATCTCCACTGCATCATCGCTATCCTTCTTTGCCTATTTGTCCTTTCTCCTCTAATTCTATTGTGTTTGCTTCTTTTGTATGTGGAAAATTAGGGCTCAGGAGAACCTTGCAAGGCATTTGCCAGCCTTCAGTTATCTATTCTTTCTATCCTTTCTATGCCTGTTTTGAATGAACAAAGCCCAATTTTTAATTTCCACTAAACACCTTGACTCTAGATTAAAGAGCTTGATAATATGTGTCCCTCTTTATTTATTTATTTATTTATTTATTTATTTATTTATTTATTTATTTATTTATTTATATCCCACCCAATTTTACCAAATGGGAACTCAGGGCGGTTAACAAATGTACCTTCTGTACATTTATTTATTTATTGTTTATTTATTTAAAATATTTTTCCTGCCTCTCTCCATAAGAAGGACCCAAGGTACCTTACATCATTAAAAGACAGAGATTAAAGCTAATAACAATAGTAGAAAGGATCAAACAAATACATTACTGAAAAACATAAGCAACATCAAAATACATGCAAAGCAGTAAGGGACAATAATTAACTTTTTTAAAAAAAATAAACCACTCACGAAGCTTTCCTGAAGTGAAAGGTCTTCATCTGCTTACCGAAGAGCAAGGGCCACCCTAGCCTCCTGAGAGAGGGAGTTCCAGAGTATGGGAGCAATAACAGAAAAGGCCTTCTCCCGTGTCCCCAACTGACATGCCTCCAAAGATGGTGGGACTGAGAGAAAAGTCTCTCCTTCCAGTAATCCAGCTAGCCTGTAACCAAGGCATGTGCCACTGTGGCCGGATCAGACCTCTTCAGGCATGGAAACAACTTTTTATTTTATAAAGGCACCCCTGGCTACCATTGAAACCTGGACATCCAGACTCAGGGATGAATCCAGGAGTACACCCCAAAACTACACAACTGAGTTTTCAAGGAAGTGTAATCCCAACCATCACAGGATGGCACAGTTATGTGGTGTAGCATCGTGCATTTGCCTCTTTTCATTTTAAGTGTTTGGTCATATTGTGTTTGTTGCTGTTGCTGGGGGTATTGCTTTCAGAAAGTAGTTGCACTTTTTCTGATTTATATGGTTTCATCATTATTGATTTATGCAGTTTCATGTTGCACATTGCCCTCTGTATCATTAATCAAAGAGTGGAAACAGCAACAAAGACAAACCAACCCTTCACCCCCCCCTTGCAATGTGTTGTTGGACGCACAATGTGAAAGATTCATTAGAAGCAGACTGATTATTTCCAACAAGATATTCTAAAATATTTGCTATAGCACTAGAGTCTGCTAGATGACTACAAGTGAAACCATATTTGTTGTAGGAAAATAATGCTATATATACAAGCCCTTAAAGCTACATTTTATGCTAGATATGTAATTTCATTGGGAATACATAATCATGTCAAATATCTTTCCTCTATAATTTACTGATTACTTGTGTGCAATCCATATACCTTTTAAGATAGCTATTTACTTTCCTTGGTGTTTCCGCAGTTGAGCATGAAAATGTGTAAAGATGAAAAAGAGCTTTGGTACCAAAATTACCTCTGCTGTAGGTGATATTGTGCAATATTAATAGCATAGCTTTTGTCGTAATATTTTATACTGAACAGTGTAATAAAAAGTAGCTGGCATCATCAAGTCTGAGAGTTATTGTGAGCATGAAGTCAGTTTTGAAACCTCAAGATAGAGGGTAACCACAATTCCATTAAAGTGGGGAATTGAGTCAAAGATGTTCCCATTACAACTGCACTGATATAACAAAATGAAATATGGCCCTATTTCCACACATCACTCCCATGATGAATGACAATATAAACTAACATTCACCATGAGGAAAAATATATATAAAAGAAATTGAGTGTGTGTGTGTGTGTTGCTGCATGGAACTTGCAGGCAAACACATGAGTTTTTAACACTGGGTTTGAAAATGAAGAGATGTATTTGCTAGAGATTCTAAATCTATTTAAAATCAAGCTAAAATCCATCTTGAAGCACTCCTACTGAAAAAAAAGTATTTCCAATGTCAATGGGATTTACTTCTTACTAAACACGGTTAGGGATCAAATGAATTGAGGGAAAATTGATGTCAAGTTTGGAGATGAGAACATAAGGCCAATGGAAGGCATGAAGAAGACAAATTCCACTTTCTATTTATTGTTGTCCTTTATCTTTTATTTTTTCTTTTCAGATAGGGAATTGAAACTGTGGGCCAAATTAGACAACAAAGAGTGCATGCTAAGAAAAGATGCTCCCTCAAGTTGCAAAAGATACCTCATGAACCTTGTCTGACATAGAATATGTTTTTCTTCACATACTGATATCATCTTTAACTTTTTTTGTTTTGTGATTGGCCACATGCATGTACAAACAGGTTTAATTTGAAAGTCTCATTGCTTAGGTACCTATTTTTGAGGAAACCATATCCTAGGAGAGAATGCTGGTTAATCAGTGCCTACCCAATTAGCATGTACTACAGAGGGAGCCAAATTCTTCATTTGATATGGGTGTGGACCCCTTTTCCATGGAGGTTTTTTCTTTCTTGCTATTCACTTTGGTCCTTTAGGAATTCAGAAAAAATAGAGAAATTGCCACAACACCATTTTTGGTTATTTATTTGTATATTTGACTAATCCTTGGAATTAGTTGATTTCCTTTCTTTGAATAGTTTAGTCAAATTAGCTTATTACATTTTCTAGTACCTTTTATTTTTAAATATAAATTTGTTTCTGAAAATCATTGAAAAAATAAGTAAGCAAATTAATGGTAATGGAGTGGGCTTCTTTGACATCCAGATAGGCCAAAAACAAGAATTATATTATTTCAACACTGGGTGAAGTCAAATGCATTTCATCTATGTTGCTAGGAGGTAAATAAGAAGATTCCTGCTTCAATTAATTTGCAAATAGCTGAGCTCCAGATGTCCACTATTAAGACTTGAGCTAATCCTATTATGTATCCAGCCTTTTTATTCTCTGTTTTATTATCTGTGAATTGGTAAACTTTTGCAAAATGAGCTAAAACTAAGCTATCCTCCATTTGCACTTACCTCATCTATGAATATTAAAGTCAAACAGCCTCACAGAAAAGAGGAATCAAGCTCAATTCAGCAATAAAATAGTTCAACCCACAAAGATTATAAAGCATGGCCTAAATGTCAAATGTCAAAATCTATTAATTTTTTCCTCTTTAAAAAAAAATTCTCAAATCATGCTATCTAAAATATGTAGAAATTTTCAAATTTAGGTAAATTCTTATTCAAAACAAACTTACTGTAAATGAAAATTTCTCTGTTTGGTTTTTCTGACATTTTAGTTAAAGGTAAGATTTTGAAGAATTAAGATATATGTGTTGTATTTCCAACAATGAACTAATATGTAGAAAAGGGTACAGTCCCTGGCTCACCCACCATCCATATTTTCTTATGTATGTTTTTTCATTTAGATAAAATTAGCTCAATTTATCAGGTGAGTTGCATTAGAAAGTATGAGTTAAAATTAAGTAAATAATTAATTATTTTGATTTACATACAACCCCATTAGCGTGAGCACTTTTCTCAGTGGTTTACAAGAGAAAAAACACACAATACTAAATATTGAAGGTGTTGCACATTGACACTGGATTTCTCACATATTGTGAACTGAACAAGACAATTCACAAGACAATTACCGGGTGGTGGCGGCGGTGGCGGCAGCAGTGGCATGGTGATTCTGGCCCCTGTGGCTGGGACTTTTTGAGGTGCTCTCTCAAAAGGGGAAGTACATGAAGATCCTTCCATCTCACACATACTGTACACACTTACATCCCATGTTAACTTGTTTGGCAAGTCAAAAATAGCAACATTATTTCCTTATCAGGTCAGTTACAATAAAGGAGGAGATGCAGTTGTTCAGGCCCAGTCTATGCACATATATTCAGAAATAAATCCTACTAAATTTAGTGGAAATTAATGTCCTAATAAGCCCATTTAAAAATGAATCCTAAAGGTCACAAATATTTTCTTCTCTTTATATTGTTCAAGTCAAAAGACTTTAGCCTGTTCATCATAGAGATTTTCATTGCCATTTTAGAACAGCATAACTATAGAGCTGGAAGGATCACAAATCACGATTCTCTTCCCCACACCACTCCAAACCAGAAGCTCAACAAATGGTGTGGGGGGGGGGAGCCTTGAAAATATGAGCTGTTCATATGGACACACAAGCCATTGCACTGTATCATATTCTTTTATTACAAGTCTTGTCACAGAAGGGAAGCTATCATGCCTGGTGTCCCCAAGCCCCTGCATCTCACAGTAATCTGTCACCAAAATCAAGATTACAGACTTAAATACTCTCTGCATTCTGAGAAAAATATGCCATGAATGGTACTGCGCTGACCTTTTCAATATTCTGTTTTGACTGTCTGTCCATTCCAGTCGCAGGTTGTGGAGACTGTAAACAGAGGAAGAAGAGAAAGGCAAGCAAATCAAATTACAGAATATTTAAAAAGGTCAAGCAAGTACCATTTATTTTACCTTTCACAGAACAGATGAGGCAGAAAAAGTTATACCTCAGACCTCATGACAAAGTATAATGAATACAGTAAATGGGTACCAATTTCAAATTCACTTTCCCGTCAAATAGTTGTGCTAAGAAGAGAGAGTTATAATATCTCATTTCGATGCAATCACTTGGAACATCTCTTATTCATTTGTAGTGTCATAGATATCAGAAATATTCTGGATGAATTCTTTCAAAATAAAAGCTTGAACATCTGTTTTTCAAATTAATAAAATTAAAACAACAACCTCAGTACCCACCCCACTGAAGCTTGGAAGGTGCAGCAGAAATGAAGTCACTCGCAGTGGAAGCAAGTTGTCACTAATTCAATAGACTGTTTCATGTTCAGGTTGTGCACAATTCATGTACAATGAGTTGAAGTTATGTGCAAAAACTCTTTAATGAGTGGCAATGCACTGTTACTAGTGATATCACTTCTGGAAGAGGTACGCAACAGGATTTTGGCCCAAATGTCTGCAGTGTTTACTCAAACAACCAATTAGTCTAGTATTTCTTCAGTTGTCATTAAGAAATCAATATGAAACTGAGAAGAAAAAAAAAGAATATTTGGAATAGTTTTACCCTGTTTTGATTCAGATATTAAGTCTGCTGCTATGCTAAGCAATAATTCTTCTCTTGGGTCAGCAAACGAAGGGAACTCTGCAGAGTCCCTTCCTGTACAATTGGAAAAAAATAAAATAAAGAGGGGAGGGAAATTACTTTGAAGAAAGATAAAGAAAACTGTAGGCCAATTAAGGGTATTTTTTCCAGTTGATTAAATTGGCTTGCTTTTAATTGAATTATCGGTTATTAACTGATTACAGTTTTATAGTATTTTGAGATGGTTAATGAAAATTTATTCATATGCACAGGCGGCTTCTTTGGATCAGCTTTAACCGGTTCAGAGCAAAATTCTGCTTCCTCCAAATATCTTTTACCACAGAGCAAAGACACATAGCATCGTGCCAGAAATAATGCTGGAGAATACAGAAAAGCTTATTAGCCTATTACCCAAGTCAAGAAATGTGTACTGTCTGCTTAAAACAATGTCATCAACACTTAACAGGCACATAGTTCAAGTTTTTGAACATCCCATTTTAAAATATGCTTAATTAATTGATTGATTAATATGTTCACTGGAAAGAAGGGTAGAATAAATGTAGTATGTATATTTATGTGAATATATTAAAGGAAGAAAGACTTGCTGTAAAATGCAGTCTGCGCTTGGGCAAGTTAGACTTTTAGGTCACAGGTCCAAGAAACCCCAGTTAGCATGGCACCAAGCTCTGTTTCCAACATTGTTTGGAATATTTTAGTGTTTGTAGAACTGCTTGATTGGTGGGTGGGAACAGAGAGATAAGAGATTAGCAGCGAAAGTTTATACTTTTATACTTTTTATACATTCGTGCTTTTATAGATACACAATATTCATATAAGTACTCCCAAGTAGAGATGGGCATGAAACAAGCAATTTTTCATTTTCATTTTCATTTTTTCATTTTGTTATGTAACAAAACGAAAAATGAATTTTGTCTCCAAAATGAAATGAAACGAACCTAAACAACAGAAATTTTGTCGTGCGTTTCATTTTTGTTGCGGCAAATACATTGAACTGTAATGAATGCTAACGAAACAGCAATTTTTTATTTTTGTTTTTGTTTTTTGTTTCGTTACATAATGAAACAAAAATGAATTTTTTTGCAAAAAAATCATGAAAAACAAAAATGAACCGAAACGGACCCCCTAAACGACAAACGACAAACAAAACACCATTTTTTTTAGTTGTGCCCATCTCTACTCCCAAGTAAGTATGCCAACAAAATAATGAGTTAAACTGCTTTTATAAAGTAGTTTCTTCTTGAATTATTAAGATAATTCACTGGACTTGAATCATCTTTTTTTTTGTCCTCTACTCCCCAGTTTTATATGATAAAGCTATCCATGACCTTCCTAGCATCTTTAAATGAAGGACTTCACTCTGATAGGGATGGATCGAAACAATTATATTATTTAAACAAACTACTGCTAAAGGCAACTAAAAATGAAATCTTCATATGTCAGTAGGGACCCTTTGATATCTACATATAAAATGAATTTGGTTACATGCTCAACCCAGCATGCTAAGAAATTTTAAAAATGCAGGTACAGATTGTCCATCCTGAGGTATACACAAAGGGTGCAATCCTGCTGGCTCATGTGATGCTCCAGATACAGATGATCAAGAATTATCACCTGTTTTCCAGCCACTCTGTTACATATCTCCTTTTTTCCTAGTTGCACAACTGATCACAAAGAAGCTATGGAACAATGATCACACTCCTGGATGTGTAACCACCAGCCCACAAAATAGAAGACCTGATTCCACAATTGCAAATGGCTTTTATAACAGGAGTTTGCCCCCAGTGTTAAGTTAATGGGGCAGTTAAAGATATGGCCTTAGGGGTCACTAAACAGTGAAAAGTGATATCAATTGCTCTGAAATAGTCTGATTCTTAAAATGTTTTTTTTTGAAGTGGTAGTGGTATTAATCTGTATAAGATTGTCAAGCAATATCCAAAATGAAAAAAATGAAAAAAATGAAATCCAACATTTCATTCTATTGCCATATGTGGACTTGTTTACATTAAAATATAATAAAGTAGTTAATCTTTAAGGTACCACATATTTTTATATTTTGCTTTGTTTTGTTACTTTGGATTTTGCCTGGATGTATTTCTAGGTGTCCTAAACATCAGAGAAGTTTCAGTGCTGATGCATCTTTATACATCGACACTGCTGTACCTTCCTTGTGGTATTCATATTTTATATTTCATTTTAATTTTCAACACATGTGATGTTGGGTAAGAGTGCATCCAAGTATAATAGTTCACCTGATTATCCCATTTGCCACTGCCAAAAGCAGAAAAGCCGCATTACTAGTTTTGAACTAGTAATGAGGAATGCTAACACATTACAGTTCCAAATTACATGGAGAACTCTGTGGAGGGTGTCTCATTCAAGCTGTCACCTTCTTCCACATGGAGAAGGGACACAGAGGGAAAAGTTTTATTGTTAGATGGTTCAGGATTGAATTCTTAGCAATATAGCAATTTTTACACAGTAACAAAATGTGAACACCTCTTATTTCCATCATTCGGATACCACAATATGTGGCAATAAATAACCCTTTGGCCCTAGTAGCACCATGTAAAAACTGGTCTTGCTTTACTAAAGACAGAAAACTTAAACAAAACAAAATCTAAGACAGAGCTATTTGGAAAGAAGACATATACACTGGTACTATACCAAATTCTTCATGAATAAAATTGATTGGATGTGTTGATCCAGGTGAACAGAAAATACAGCTAAACGGCAAAAATACCTCTTTTAGCTGCCACAAAAAATCTGTCATTTCACCTCAAATCATTCTATATGCACTGTACTTAACTTGCTTCAGTATTTGCCCCTTAAGTAATACACAATATGTGGTGATTTGTTATTCCCAATGACATGTTATTGTAGAAGGATTGCATTACAAACATCAGAGGTTCAGCAGTTCCCCAGATTACCTGTGTGTTATGAATGCTAACATTATTGGACTCTGCCATTTTAGGTGAAAGACGTCTGAGATTCCCTTCCTCTGCCACAGCTTTTAAGCTTTAAGCAGGTTAAAGATTTATATTGCCCTAATCAGATCATTACACTGAGAGTAGAGATGTTACCAGTGTGTGAAATTATCTGCTTTGGAATAGAGGTTTGTCCGGCTCCTCATGTTTGCCCTCATTTCACCCATACATTCTTTTCTACCTTATTGTTGCTTAATACTGTCAAGTTACCTCCGATTTATGGTGACCCTATGAATGAGCAGTCTCCAAAATCCCCTGCCCCTATTGCCCTGCTCAGCTCCTATAAACTCAACCCTTAGATTGAGGAAGTCAGTCCATCTTTTTCTGCTGTGTTCAGCCTCTCCCAGCATTCCTGATTTTTTCAAGGGAATCCTGCCTTTCCACTTTAGACCAGATGCATTAAAACAATGCCGGCCAGACTGAATTGCAGCCACATGAGTAATTCTTTAATGTTAGGAACTCATTATCAGCCTGATAGATGGATAGATCTATCTAGGGCCGCTTTCTTCCAACTCCACAGGATCGGCCAGATCTGCCCGTACCTCGATGAGTCCTCCCTGAGAACAGTTGTGCAGGCCCTTGTGATATCGAGGATTGACTACTGCAACGCACTCTATGTGGGGTTGCCCTTGACACTTGTCCGGAGGTTGCAGCGGATACAGAATGTGGCAGCCAGGCTGCTGGTGGGTGCTCATAAGTATGATCACATCACCCCAGTTCTGGCCTGCCTGCATTGGTTGCCCGTTGCCCTCCGGATAAGGTTCAAGGTCCTGGTTTTGGTCTTCAAAACCCTCCAAGGCTTGGGACCTGATTATCTGGCAGAGCGTATCTCTCGGAGATCAGCTGAGGCCAGGCCCACTTGGATGTCGCGGGCGTGCTCACTCAGGGTGGCCACCCCAAGGGAGGTGCGAAACTTGACAACTCATAGTCGCGCCTTCTCGGTGGTTGGCCCTTCCTTGTGGAATCAGCTACCGAGTGAGTTGCGCCTTGCATCGTCCCTGCCTGCCTTTAAAAAGGCTTTAAAGACCTTGCTCTTTAAGGAGGCTTATGGTGACCTCATTTCTGTTTAGTTTCTCTTCTTCCTTTTTTTTTCTTTCTTCGCCCACTGCCTCTATTGAGGGCTTTTATTGACTAGTGCCCTATTGCTGCTCTCCCACTATTATTTTTACTATATGTTTTAATAATTGTATTCTTCTGGGGGTTTTGTTTGCTTTTTTGTTTGTTTTTTTTTTTTTTGTAAACTGCCCAGAGTCCTCCAGGAAATGGCACGGTATATAAGTGCAGGAAATAAATAAATAGATAGATAGATAGATAGATAGATAGATAGATAGATAGATAGATAGATAGATAGATAGATAGATAGATAGATAGATAGTCTATTAATGCTGTAAGATGCTCCTCAATTCCTTGTTCTCAAATACTTGAGCACGTCTTAATTGTACTGGACTGCATATTATCCCTCATTACTGTAAGCTGGCTTGGGTCCTTTTCCAAGGAGAAAGGCAGGATAAAAATACTCTAAATTAAAAATACATCTAAAATAAAATATACATTATGACCCCCTTATCCGCTGATCCATTATCCAGTGATTCACGTATCTGCATATTGAGGGGGGAAATATCTAAAATATTATTGTGTACTGTAGCCACAAAGCAGGTGGCCATGAGGCATCTCTTGCCTCGTGGACACCCCACCAGCTGTGCCTTGCAAGGTGCAGTGGGTTTAAAAATTTGATCCACGCAGGTGAGTGATTAAAGTGAAATTCTGGCTTCAGAACGCATGTATCAGTTATCAAAGCAAACACAAGCAAGCTTCCTTCCCACCCAATTACTCATTCACAGAATCCCACCCTGCAGCATGGCCCACCCCATTTTTGACATTTCAATCACTGAATCAGTCTGAGTTCAGTGTACTCATTCTCCTTCAATCTGGAACTCATGCAGAGAGGCCCAGATGAGGACGACCCAGTTTATAGTTCAGGATTTGGCCAAAACTGATGCTCAGCCCTAATGAAAGGCATAGTGAGCCTTTCTAAATCCTGTGAAATGCCATAATTAAAGGCTCTAAATCCCCCTGTATTAACTTCAGGATAGTAGGTCCAGAATGACTGCACAATAGCGCTCCTGAGTGAAATGATCCAGAAAAGTAGCACTATTAATGGGACTTGGATGAGTAGCAAAACATTTCAATCTCAAAAGAAAAAAAAGTCCAGGTGCCATGACTCAACCTCCAGATAGCCTCACCTGGATGATTGAGAATCTTCACAGACACTAATGGTACTGAAGGCTAGTCATGTCCAGCATAACTAAAAAGGAGACAATCCCCTATCTAGTTGTTAGAATAAATTATCCACCCATCTGTTCAGGTTTCTATCATTAGTTGTGCAGTGACATTTCCTACATGTGCTGACAAATTAAGGATAATATTGCACCATACTGTATGCATCCCTTGTTGTTATGATAGGAGGTCCAAGTTTGAGTGAAAGCCTTACATTTCCTGTTGCAAAATATAGTTCTGGCCTGAAGCCTATGGTGTAATCTGGGAACATCATCAAAGGACTTTTGTGCCCTCTCCTCTACCTGGCAGGGCCTTAAGTACTGGAAATGTCTCTCCATAAGGACCCCCAACCCTGCTGAATGTGAGGGGAGGGGCTGCAAGAGAGGGAAGGAGAATCTGTGACACAAGAGTTATGAGGAGGAGAACAAGAGGGGGCATCTCAAGAATGATCCCTATCCATGATTTTTCCTAATCCTTCCCCCTTCATTCCCTCAAGTCACATTCTGCTCATTCAACAAGCACCAATAGGAAGAGCATCTTAGATGATTTGGGGACTTATGTGGGAAGAGTGGAGTAGGAGAGTTACTCCTTGTCTGCTCCTATGCTTGGTTCTCTGGGCCCAATCTTTTTCATGGCTGCATGTTGTTGTTGTTCAGTCGTTCAGTCGTGTCCGACTCTTCGTGACCCCATGGACCAGAGCTCGCCAGGCCTTCCTATCCTCCACTGCCTCCTGGAGTTTTGTCAAATTCATTTTGGTTGCATCGATGACACTGTCCAACCATCTCATTCTCTGTCGTCCTCTTTTCCTTTTGCCTTCGATTTTTCCCAGCATCAGGGACTTTTCCAGGGAGTCCTCTCTTCTCATGAGGTGGCCAAAGTACTGGAGCCTCAGCTTCAAAATCTGTCCTTCCAGTGAACATTCGGGGTTGATTTCTTTCAGAATGGATAGGTTTGATCTCTTTGCAGTCCAGGGGACTCTCAAGACTCTCCTCCAGCACCACAGCTCAAAAGCATCAATTCTGCGGCGATCAGCCTTCTTTATAGTCCAGCTCTCACTTCCATACATCACTACTGGAAAAACCATAGCTTTAACCATCCTGACCTTAGTTGGCAAACTGATGTCTCTGCTCTTTAGTATGCTATCTAGGTTTGCCATTGCTTTCTTCCCAAGAAGCAGACATCTTTTTATTTCATTGCTGCAGTCGCCATCTGAAGTGATCAAGGAGCCCAAGAAAATAAACTCTGTCATTGCCTCCATTTCTTCCCCTTCTATTTGCCAGGAGGTGATGGGACCAGTGGCCATGATCTTAGTTTTTGATGTTGAGCTTCAGCCCATTTTTTCCACTCTCCTCTTTCACCCTCATTAAGAGGTTCTTTAATTCTTCCTCACTCTCTGCTATTAGAGTAGTATCATCTGCGTATCTGAGGTTGTTGATATTTTCGTCCGGCAATCTTAATTCCGGCTTGTGATTCATCCAGACCGCCCTTTCTCATGATGTACTCTGCATATAAGTTAAATAGGCAAGGTGACAGTATACAGCCTTGTCGTACTCCTTCCCAATTCTAAACCAGTCAGTTGTTCCATATCCAGTTCTGACGGTTGCTGCTTGTCCCACATATAGATTTCTTAGGAGACAGATAAGGTGGTCAGGCACTCCCATTCCTTTAAGGACTTGCCATAGTTTGTTGTGGTCTACACAGTCGAAGGCTTTGGCATAGTCAATGAAGCAGAAGTAGATGTTTTTCTGGAACTCTCTGGCTTTCTCCATAATCCAGCGCATGTTGGCGATTTGATCTCTAGTTCCTCTGCCCCTTCGAAATCCAGCTTGTAGTTCTGGAAGTTCTATTTCCACATACTGCTGAAGCCTACCTTGTAGAATTTTGAGCATAACCTTGCTAGCATGTGAAATGAGTGCAATTGTGCGATAGTTGGAGCATTCTTTGGCGTTTCCTTTCTTTGGGATTGGGATGTAGACCGATCTTTTCCAGTCCTCTGGCCACTGCTGGGTTTTCCAAATTTGCTGGCATATCTTATGCAGCACCTTTACAGCATCCTCTTTTAAGATTTTAAAGAGTTCAATTGGAATGCCGTCACCTCCACTGGCCTTGTTGTTTGCAATGCTTTCTAAGGCCCACTTGACTTCACTTTCCAGGATGTCTGGCTCCAAGTCAGCAATTACGCTATCTTGGTTATCAGGGACATCCAGATCTTTCCGATATAATTCTTCTGTATATTCTTGCCATCTCTTCTTGATCTCTTCTGCTTCAGTTAGGTCCCTACCATTTTTGTCCTTTATCATATCCATCTTTGCACGAAATACCCCTTTAATATCTCCAATTTTCTTGAACAGATCTCTGGTTTTTCCTTTTCTGTTGTTTTCCTCTATTTCTTTGCACTGTTCATTCAAGAAGGCCGCCCTGTCTCTCCTTGCTATTCTTTGGAAGTCTGCATTCAATTTTCTGTATCTTTCCCTTTCTCCCTTGCATTTTGCATCCCTTCTCTCCTCCGCTATTTGTAGGGCCTCGTTGGACAACCACATGGCTGCATAGCAGTTAATAGTTATGAAAGTGATCTTGAAATGTCTACAGATGTAACACATGGAAGGGATTGTGTCCAGAATTACTGCAGACAAAATGTGAAACAAGTCATCTTCAAACTTCTGTACTCTCTGACCTCTAGTATTTCCTTCAGATATTCATTTAGAATGGACTTTCACCAGAAAATGTGTGGAGACAGCCCAACCTATGCCCATCCAAATGTTCACCTCATCAGGTTCAAAAGAGCAAACTAACTGTGGGCCTTTTCACACGACCCCTAAACTCCGCGGCAAATGGCTCCCAGCTCCGGAGCTTAAAATTATTTCCCCACCAGCTCTGGAGTTTACAGATAATTAAGTGCAACCACGCCCACCTAAGTGCGTCCCAGCGCACTTTTCATGTACCTGCTCTCGGAGGGTGAAAATTCCTGATGCAGATATAACAGTAGTGACTGCCAGGCTCTCCTTGCTTCTGTTTGTTCTTTTTTTGCCCCCCGCCCCTTTAAGAGATCTGAATGAAGTGCCGGGAGCAAAGCGAGATGGCAGAATGGAGGTAAGCGGCATTCTTTTCTTCCTTTTTTTATCCCTCCCCTCACGCAGCCAGCAGCCAGGAGTGCGGAGGGGGTGGGAACGCAGGAACAGCGACAAACCCCTAAGATCTCTGGTCCGAATTTAAGTGGTCAGCGGATCTTAGCGGTCGTGTGAAAAGGCCCTGTGTAAAGCATTAAAGCATGTGACTCAATGCTTAAATTAGGTGTATTCCTTTTTGAGCCAAAGGAATTGGCATGAGGAAGAAGATACTCTGAAAACTCTGTCAAGCTTGGATGATCAGTATGCATTTTTAAACAGTCCTTGTTAATATCTATTAATGCCAGAAGTAAGATACAGTAGAGACACTATACAGATGTTGCCTGCTCAAGTGGGCGGTCCGGTTATGGCAGTACTGTATTAACAGGCATAGGGAACAGTCCAATAGACAAAGCTTTTGAAAGCAGAAAACAAAAGAGTTTTGCAATGCAGAATTTTTTTATTTTTTTCAAAGGAACTATTCTAGCAACTATGAGGAACAAATCCTGATTCTTTGAAGCAATCAAACAAACAAAAGAAGAAAAAGTTATTTGGGATATGTGTAGTTAAATTTTTAAAATTAAAATGTTTGCAATTGCTGAAAGAGAAAAAAATGATTTACAGGAAAATTCCAGACATTTCCTCGCATTTCAATCAAAGTACTTCTGACTTTGCTCAATGGTACTTACCACCAGATAAGTTGATATTTCTGGTTTTGATTTACAAAAATGCACACGTGCATGTCTCCAGTCATGACTATATCTTTTTTTTAACCACATACCTCCAGTTGTTTTCTTCAACACCTGTTGGATTCTTAAAGTCAATATTTGGAAGAATGAAAAATGTAGATTCCTTGTGTTTATGATATAGGACTGAAAACCCTCCTATTCAGCAAACAGACCAGCTGCTGGACAGGCTGCAGCCTGATGATATGTTGTTTGTTACCATTTACAGTATTTACTGAATTTGGACTCTAATTTTGTATCTCTCTGAACAATGTGATATTTTATTGCACTAGGAAAACTCTTCACTGTGTATTATTAAATGAAATTATATTAGTGGATTCTTGCAAGGAAAGAACTATGACATGAATGCAGAGATTTCTTTAATCTTAGTATGAAATGGAAACAATAGAAAGTATAGGAGAAAAGGGCAGTGATTTGGAAATTTCTACTGAGATTACCCATTATGCCACTTCTGGGAATTGTTGTTAGTGTACCTTCCTTCAGAATTCCCCCACACATTGAAGACTAGAGGTGTGTTTGTATGCTAAAATTGATTACCTTGGTATAGGACCATAATCTGTTTTGGAACCATCCTTGTAAACCAAAATGCTCTTATAACAAAGCAAAATTCTATAAAAGAAAATTGTGCAGGTTTAGGTGAAGGCCAAACAGGAGTTCTGTGATTTGATGTCTTGCCTCATCTGTTGAGTTGCATTTTCTGATTTAAGAATTTGTCCAAAGATTAAGTTCAGTTTTTATAGATTTTCTCTCTCTGCAGAAATGTATGAGTTTTGGATTTAAGCATGCAGTATGTTCCTACAATCTTTTCCTCACAACTACAGTATACAACTATTTTAAATACTTTTGAATTTTATGTTTTTCACATGAGACCTAGTAGATGTAGAAATAAAACCTGTACAGGATTAACAAGTAGAATTGCCTCTAATAAAAGAGAGACTTATAATGGGATACCTAGATGACTGAAAAAGCTTATCACTCATTGGTTTTATTCTGGGATTAACCCTTTACTAGGATAATGTCAAGAGTGATTAATCATAGGATCAATTCTGGTCCTCTATAAGTTTCTGCAAGACATCTGAGACAGCCAGTTATCCTTATTGCTTAATACAATAATGTAAATTGTCACTATGCATGAATATTAGGGAGTCAGGTCTGATACATATCATTAGAGATGAGCACGAAATAAACTTTTAGTTCATTTTGTTATTTGTTATTCATTTTGTTACATAACAAAACAAATAACGAACCCCAGACTGGATTTAGAATGAACCGAACCAAACTGAAAAAAATTGGTTCAGTTTCATTTGTTTCGTTAATGATTCAGTTTTGTTTCTTTTGTTAATGGGCGGAGATGTCTTCTACCTGGTGCTGGTCCGGAGGTCCGGTCTTCCTGGCTTCAAGGATGGAGACAAGGGGGAGAGGCTAACAGCTGTGCTACAGCTGTAGCGTGGGCCACGTGGTCAGCAGTAAAACACACACAATAAAAATAAAATAAAATAATAATAAACATTAAAAAAATAAATAATAATAATAAAAGGAGTGCTGACCCGGCCACAGGGGTGGCTGGGGTGGTGTCCTAAAATAAAGGAAAAAAAATAAAAAACAGCACCAACCCGGCCTGAGGGGCCGCATGGTTGGCACTTGGGGGAAAAAAATTAAAAAAATAAAACCCCTGATCTGGTGCTCAGGTCTAGTACTGGCCCGCAAGCACCGGACCCAATCTGTGAGAATGGAACCGGTGCAGCCAGAAAAAAATCCTGAGGCTGGTACCGGGCAGGCCTGGGGCTGTGAAACTGGCCCACAGGCCTGAACCAGCTCCGGACAGGCCCAGGACCCTGACTCACGGGCCATGGAACTGGCCTGCGGCTGGAAAAAAAAAAAGCCATGGTTGGAGTAAAAATAAATAAATAAATAAAAATTAAATAAAAATAAAAAAGGAGCACTGACCTGGCCCCAGGGGTGGCCAGTTTGGTGCCCTAAAATAAAGAAAATAAAATAAAACAAAACCAGCACTGACTCAGCATGAATATGAGGGAGTCAAGTCTGATACACATTATGCATATGCTTTTCCTGCAATGATATCTTTATTTTCTGTATACTGCTTGAAAATTTGAAAATGGTATTGGCATAGAATACTGTATCAGTTCTACAAATAAGTAACATTTTTTAAAATGGTAATTTGTGTTAATTGTTACTTGTTGTAAAATAAATATGTTTGAATTTGGGTGCCAGATGGACTCCTGCTTTAAACAACATAAATGATCAAATTTAATGTACGTGCAACATGTTTCATGTTGTTCACACCTTTTTGTACTGTATATCACCTCAGGACACTTCAAAGTTCACTTAAGTACATTTTCTGTAATTCATGTTACAAACCACCTGCATCCTGCTTTGATTTGGAGAGCATTCACGACTAAAACTGTTAATTTTCCTCCAACCAAGTTCTTATGCACAGGAGACTTTTTTTTCAAAGAATATCAAAACAGACATCAAAGACAGATAGGGCAGCAATAATGATTAAACAAATGACTAAAACTTGGCTGGTACAGAACCTTTTGATCTTTCATGAATGTCATTGCTGTGCTAAAACTGTGGTCAGAACTGAAACATTTATCAAGGCAATCTATCCAATTTATTGCTTGATGGAATAATGTAAATTGTCACTGTGCATGAAAGATAAGAAAAAAGATGCAGGAGGTTGAAGACTCTTTGAGTGCCGTCTGGCATGGTACTAGAAGATAACTTACAGACATGGAGAGGGGGGAATGTTAATTTTGTTCCTGCACATAAAAAGGCCATGTATTTCAACAGAGTAACTTTATTTTAGGAAGCAAAATCCACAGATGGGCAAAATGTTTCCCAGGATCAATTATGAATAAGCAAGATGGGCAAGCTTTTGAGTTTTCCAGAACTCTTCAGCAATTTAGAAGGTACAAAACTATGAGGGTTGGAGGAAGAGCCAGAAATTCACACATACAAAACAGGCTGAAAGTCTTAAGAATGGAGGGCTGAAATTAACCCCAATGAGAGCTGAAACACCGAAGGGGGTATCATACCACAACTGTTCTCAGTGTGGCCATACCTCCCCTCTCTCCAGGGGTCATAGAATCATAGAATCATAGAATCACAGAGTTGGAAGAGACCTCAAGGGCCATCTAGTCCAAACCCCTGCCATGCAGGAACCCCCATCACAGGACTCCTGACAGATGGCCATCCAGCCTCTGCTTAAAAAACTCCAAAGAAAGAGATTCCACCACCCTCCTTTGTGGCAGCATTGCTGAACAGGTCTAACTGTCATGAAATTCTTTCTAATGTTTAAATCAAATCTCTTTTCCTGTAGTTTGAGACAACTGCCCCAGGTCCTAGTCTCTGAAGCCATGGAAAACAAACCAGTCCCTTCTTCAATGTGACATCCTTTCAAATATTAAAACATAGCTATCATATCTCCTCTCAGTCTTATTTATTTATTTATTTATTTATTTATTTATTTATTTATTTATTTAACTTATAAATCGCCCAATTTTCCCAAAGGGAACTCTGGGCGGTGTACAAACATGTCACCCCACAGCGATTACCCAACACAATCACAAAACAAACCCCAACAGAAGTAAACATTAAAAGCCTAACAAATACAAATGAAACAACCAAATGCCATGTAAAAAAAATGCAGGTAAAATAGCATAGCACGAATGGCCAAAGTGAATCAAGTCAGAGTTATATCTGGCAAGGAAACTGGCAAGAAAAAACAAAAAACAAAAAAACCAACAGGTGCTCAGAGGGCCCCAAAACATTGCCTGAAGAGCCAGGTCTTCAAGGCTCTTCTGAAGGCCAGCAAGACTCCGCCTGCCTAATCTCCGCTGGCAGCTTGTTCCAGTAAGCCGGGCCCACCACCGAGAAGGCCCAGTTCTGGGTCAAAGCCCTACAGGCCTCTCTCAGTGTTGGCACTCTCAAAGAGAGGGAGGACAAAGCTCTGGTTGGTCTAGACCAGGTTGATCTCTGGGAGATCCACTCCACCAGATAGATAGGTCCCAGGCCATGGAGGGTTTTGTAAACCAAAACCATGACGTTAAACCTTATCCGGGAAGCAACAGGCAACCAGTGCAAGTGGGCTAGGATGGGGTGATACGCGCATACCTGTTTGCACCTACCACCAGCCTGGCCGCCACATTCTGCTCCTCCTGCAAACGCCGGACAAAGGTCAAGGGCAACCCCATGTAGAGGGTGTTGCAATAGTCAATTCACGAGATCACCAACGCCTGCACTACTGTCCTGAGGGAGTCCACATCAAGGTACGGGCAAATCTGGGTGATTAACCTAAGCTGATAAAAGGCTGCCTTGGACACCGCCACCACCTGGGCTTCCAGGGACAAAGCTGGGACCAGGACAATGCCCAGACTCCTCACTTGATCCACCAGCTGAAGGGTCAATCCCTCCAGACTGAGGAGAGGGCCACTGTACTCCTCTGAGGTCCCCCCAAGGAACAGAACCTCTGTCTTCCCAGGGTTGAGTCTGAGCCTGTTATTTCTGGTCCACTCCACGTTCATTGCAGAGGTGGAAAAGGAGAGATAGAGCTGTGTGTCATCAGCATACTGATGACAGCAGACTCCAAAATTCCATATGTCCTCAGCCAGAAGCCTCATATAGATGTTAAAGAGAATAGAGGATATCGCCAACCCCTGGGGCACCCCACAAGAGAGTGCCCATGGGGCTGACAGAACACCCGCCATTTCTACTCTCTGGGCATGGCCGCCGAGAAAGAACCAGATCCACATAAGGCAGGACCACCAACCCCCACCTCATACAGCCTGCTCAGAAGGATACCGTGGTTGACGGGATCAAAGGCCACTGACAGATCGAGGAGGACAAGCAGGGTAGAGCAACCCCTGTCAGCCTCCCTCAATAGGTCATCATGCAACGTGACCAGGGCTGTTTCCATCCCGTGCCACAGCCTAAAACCAGACTGGAACAGATCCAGGACCTGATCTTCCTCCAGGAGTGACTGGAGCCTGATTGCAGCGACCCGCTCGATCACCTTGCCCATGAAGGGAACATTGGCTACTGGATGATAGTTAGAAAGATAGTCGGAAGCCAATCCAGGTCATTTAAGAATGGGCTGGATCACGGTGTCCTTCAGGCGACCGGGAAACATCCCATCCCTGAAGGAAGCAGCCACGATGACCGCAGCCCATTCCAGCATGCTCCTCCCCCGGCAGACTTTATTAGCCAGGATGGGTAAGGGTTGAATGGAGAAGCCGCATGTCGGCAATGGGCCAGCGCCCTGGACACCTCAACAGGAGTCACAGGCCCAAACTCAACAAACCGGGGGGACTGGAGTGGTGCGGCATGAGGGATACCCAGGGACCGAGTACTGGAACTGGAGTCCAGATCGATCTGGATGGCCTCAATTTTGGATTTAAAATAGGCTGCAAAGGACTCACTAGTGAAATCACTAGGAGGAGGCCTCTTCTTTTTGTAAGGCTAAACATTCCCAGCTCTCTAAGCCGCTCCTCATTTCTTCCAGACCTTCAACCATCTTGGTCACCCTCCTCTGGACCCATTCAAGAGAGAGTTCCAAGTAATTGGACTGAATGTTTTTATTGAGTCAAGAGTGATGTAGAGATTATTGAATCCCCTCAAGAGATGGAAGATTGAGTGGGTGACAGAACCTGGGAGTGGCAGACTTGTGAACAGAGTGAAACAGAGACTGTATTTATGACCAAGGCTCCTGTTTCCTCAAAGGCTCATCTTCTGTCCCCGTCCCCTTCAAATTTCAATAAGTCCTGTTGAATTTCCTCTGGAGTCTATTAAGTATGTGAACACAAAGAGGAGAAGTGGAAACTTCACTGAAAAAACTGGAGCTAACAGGGCTCACAAACACAAACAAAATGAAGAAACTCTCAGAAGCATCAATTGCTTTAATAAAAAATTTGTACCTCAGGGAATATAAAAGCTTGAAGTCTTGTTTTATGGGTCTCTAGGAGCCAGTAACACTTTCATCAGAACCAGACAGGAATTTTGTCTTTAGATTGTTATATCTAAGCAAAGGTTTAAATAATTCACCTTTTTTAAAAAAAAAAAAAAAAAAAGCAGACCTTGAACTAATAATTTCCAGAATCCTTCAGCCAGCATGTGCTGTTGTCATGCTAACTACAGGATTCTGGAAAATTTTGTGCAATACATACTAAAAAAAAACCTTTCCCAAATTCTGCATTTAAATATGAAAAGGCACCATACAGATAAGACCACAAATATAACACACACCCACACCCACACACACACACACACACACACACCCTTTGTACTTTAAATAAAAGTGGTTACTGCATCATGAACCAGTGGATGAAACCCATCAGATTTGACCAAATATTTGATTAGAACAAGCTTAGCATCTGTATTGAACTGGACCCTTCCAGTTAATAAGAATTACACAGACGTGTCTAAGGCAGGTGTGAGGTCCTTAAGCACAGCACACAGGCTTATTTCTTTACGGCTATAATGGCATTGCAAAGCTAAGTGGTGCAAACTGTCACCCTACTGACTAACATGAAATATTAGGCTGGAGGAATAAATCACATCTTATGCTTAATTCTGTGGCAAATTGCATCACAGATGTATAGTGTGGGAGTGCAGAATGCACACTGAGTACAAAAGTTTTCTTAAATCACTTTGATGTCCCAAAAAGTAGACAGCACACATCCTTTTTAGAATTTCTGCTAGAGTGTGAAATCCTAATCCTGCCATAACTGTAAGGCCTGCTTGCCGAATAAACAAACATCCCAGTATGCATCATTGTCACATCAAAAACTGTCCTGGAATATACAAAACATATATCCTTTTGCCTGAATCTTGTTCTTAATGTGTTTACATAAACAGTATTTGAAAATCAGTAATGTCTTAAACTCTGGGAAGGATTTGAAATTAATGCTCCCCACTTTTATACAAACAACTCTGTGAAACATTGTGCCAGATGTTTAGCACAGCTTTATATAGCGCAAGCGGGCTTATATGGTGGGAGTATTTAATTCAAATTAACTGAAAACTTTATATACCCCCATTTCAGGTTCTGAGGTTTCCTAGAGCCCCCTTTTGCCCTGGAAAAGCCTCTGAGAGCTTTGAGATGTGGGGAGCTTATAAAAGCTAAAAACTACTGTCAGATCACTGCCAGCAGTCCCAGCTGTGATCTGGAAGTGATTTTTCAACCATTAAAAGTGCCCCACCCTGCCTCCCAGTGCTATACCTGAAAGTAGGAAATAAAATAAAATAAAATAAAAGTCCCCACCATCTGGTGGTTGCTGGCTCCACTATCCACACTTTGTTTACCTGTCCGTGTACCCTCCCAAACATATCCGGTGCCCCATCTTTCCCTTTCCACTCCTCTTCATTTCTCCCTCATTCCATTCCCTCTCTCTTCTTCTTGCCCCATCTCCTGATTGCCCCCCCCACCTGCCACTAATCTTTTTGGCCTGTAGTGGTGGCAGCAGAAGGGGGAGTGTCTCCTCCCATCTTACCTGCCGCAAGTGGCATCAAACAGGTACAAGCCTGACCATCAGTTGTTCGGCACTGCATAGGAAGTCATGAGAAGCTAACGAGTCAAATCCTCGAGCTAGGCTTGCAGAGGCGTCCTCCTTCCATCTAGGGAATTCAGTTCCACTGATTCCTGCAGCTTCCCAGGGAGCGCCAAACAGCTGATGGTCTGGGCTGCCAGTTGGAAGGCACCGGTATTCAAATCCAGATGACTGTCACATGGTTTTGAACCACTCTCTTTTGCATCATGGAGACAACACAAATGATCCAAGTAGATTTGTCAACAAGAGAAAGAATGCCATAAAATATAATCACTGTCTCAAATGGGAAGGAGCAGGGATTAATAAGTAACCCTGGAGAAGGTCAGTAGCAGCAGTTTTTATTGTGATTATTTGTTTTATGCACCTGTCGGGTTAAAAAGGCAGGACTAATATGTGTAAATAGATACGCAAAAGTTGGTCCATTTGTTTATCTGAAAGGTAACAATTTTCAGCCTTGATATGTGCTGCCCTGCTTTGCCTTCATCTTTAGCTTTTGCAGTGCCTCACTTCTCATTGGTGAAAAGCATACTCTGTACAGGACAATGAGTGAAGTTGACAAATATGTTCTAAGATGTCACATGTAATCACACAGATTCTTGGAGTGTCTCTGCTTTTCATTGTTGTTGAGTACTGTGGCAACAGATGTTAATGTGGTATAAATGAGCATGTCACTTCTCTCACACCTGTGCTGACAAGTGGTAGGAAAGTTTGTCTGAGCTTGACATACTAAGCTGACCTCTTCCTGTCTCTCTTGGTTACATCAAGAATAGTTCAGCTGTACTGGAGCTTCTGTAGTTCCCCCTGCCAAAAAAAAATGTTTTATACAATGTTTATGCAACACTTTAATGTTCAGCAATTAAGGGGTGATTTTTAGTGTTGCACACAATGATTCATCGGAAGAATCAAAAGCAAATAACAAAGGAGAGGGTGTGGAAAGAATAGAAAGACTTATACTGGCAAAGAAAGCTATGATTTGGTTTTAACAGGCCCTCCGGCTTTGGTTAGAAGTTTAGATTTAAAGGTTGTGGAGGGCAGTAACAACAGTCATCTTAGTCAGCCTGTGGAATATAAGTCAGTAAACTCCATCCCAAAGTCACTCCAGTGAGCCTGATATTCCTCATTGACTTTGAACCTTGTTTTGTATTAAAATAATGAAAAGAACTTGTAACCAACATAGTAACTAATATTAGAACTATTCTTTTCCACAATAAAATGCAGAATCTTCATGTTATGCCATTTAAATATTCCTTTCCCATTCTTGTTCAGGCCTGCTTGAGTTTTAGCACATCACAGTCTCTATAAATCCCTTATTTTCTCAGATGCTCTCTGCAGTTCAGTTGATGGGAATACATGCTCCTAAACCAAATTCAAAGATAGTCACTGGGCTGATATGTTGACTTGTAAAAGACAGCCATCAAAATTAGGGTCAAAGAATGAAAGGAAGAAAGCACTGAAACATATCTTGCATGCTGTTAAAGAAACTGGAATTACAACCTACCCCTATTTTTTGTTAGACTGCACTAGAAAACAAAACATGGCCAGTATCTGATATTGAAACATTCTGCTAGTTACACAAAATCTCTTAATCTCCTTTAGAGTTGTGTCAAAATGCCTATACTACAATGCAACCTCTACAGACAACTTGCTAGTACAGCAACACCATGCCTATCACGGGGGTTAGGGACCCACCCCACCTGCGATGGCTGAAAACCCGTGATATACGGAAGCAGGTGGGGTGGGGCCTGGGGGCAGTCAGAGTCCCCTGCCACCACCGGCACACACCGGTCCGAGAGGTCTTAGGGCGGGGCGCGCCGGTGGCATTGCAGGATCTGACCTCCCACCACCGCCTGCCCACAGCGCCCCAAGTCTTCTCGGATGGGCGTGCGCTGAGGTGGCAGGGGGATCTGACCTCCCACCGCCGCCCATCTCGCGCCACCCCGAGACTTCTCGTCTGGGGCCGTCTCCACTGAAATGCATTGGGTCAATGCATTTCGATGGAGAAATTTTCCCCATTGGAAAACATTGGCTAAATGCTTTCCAATGGGGAAAAAATTATCCATTGAAATGCATTGATCCAATACATTTCAATGGAGATATGATCACCCCCGCCCCTGCCGCCGCGTGGCCCAGAGGCTTCTCGGAGGAGCGTGGTGGTGGTGCAGGGTGATGCGATCGCCCCCCGCCCCGCGCGCGGACCCAAGGCTTCTCGGAGGAGCACGGTGCGGTGGCATGGGGCAATGCAATCATGCCCCGCTGCCCCCCGTAGCACCCTAAGACTTCTGGGACCAGCACACACTGGGGGGCAGGGGGATCTGACCTGCCACCGCCACCCACCCCGCGCCACCCCAAGACTTCTTGTCTGGGACCGTCTCCACTGAAATGCATTGGCTCAATGCATTTCAATGGAGAAATTTTCCCCATTGGAAAACATTGGCTCAGTGCTTTCCAAAGGGGAAAATTTCTCCATTGAAATGCATTGAGCCAATACATTTCAATGGTGATATGATCCCCCACCCCGTGCAGCCCCGAGGCTTCTCAGAGGAGCGCGGGAGTGGCGTGGGGTGATATGATCACCCCCGCTGCCCCCCCGCACAGCCCCGAGGCTTCTCCAAGGAGCGCAGGGCAGCCATGGGGCAATGCGATTGCCTCCCCGCCACCAACCCTGTGTGGCCCCAAGGCACAGGTACTGCGATCCCATGATATAGTGGGACCACAGTACCTGAACCGCGAAATGGCAGGACATGACTGTCCAGGTTTTCCAGTCTACACTTCCTTTCTATCATTTGGAGGGCAACTTAAAATACTGCTTTTCAAAGAGCCCTTCCACATTAGCCCAGGATGATTTCATGCCTCTTTCTCTTTTTAGCATACTGAGGAACGTGCTTTTGGTGCCATTTCTTTTCATCTTGTTAAATATTTTAATTTGAAATTGTTTAATATAACATGTTTTATTTATTGTTGTAAGCCACTCGGAGTAGTGCATTGCACTAATGAGGTGGCAAATAAATTAAATTAATGAATACTGAATAAATTATTGACGAATAACCCCAAGTGACTGATGAATATAAGCAGATTATCACTCAATAGAGTTTGGATGAAATACTTAGAATTTGCACATCCGTAATGCATCTCTCCTCAATCAGTGTATATCTTAGTGTTACTCTATGTGACATAATGTAAAGATGCAAGTACCATGCTCACTGCCCACCCAGTGGCTCAATCCAACTGACAATAAAACCTGCTGTTGTATCTGTTTCTTCTTTTTTAAAAAAAATGACTTAATATTTAGCATACACAAGAGGTATGTGCATGCATGAAACATTATGCAGGGGACAGCTTGCCTGTTCACCTTCCCTGTCATGCCCCTCACTCACTCACTCAACCACCCATCTATCCTATCACTCTACTGTTCCCATCACTCAAAGAATAGCTTTAGAAGCACTATCCATCAGGTTTATGCTATTTTTTTAAATCCAAACAAGTGTGTCAAAATATTCAGAAGTTGAGCCATGGTAACTGGAATCCTTTTCTTGTGATACTGAAAAGTTTCACTGTGCATCCAAGTAGCTTCTTCAGTCTAAGGAACTCTAGGAGACCTCCAATTTATACTCCATATTAATTTCGCTTTACCCTGATCTGAATAGGCTCATTAGATGGACAATGGTCACACCTCTGCAGCCCTTCCCTCGCCCATTAAACATGGGTCATTAACATGTCCTTCTAGGTAGAAGTGTAAAGTGCTCCTCATTTTTCTGGAGATAGAAGGCAGCGTGTCCTCCTCCCATTTTACCCCCAGAAAAAATCAGGGCCACTTCTCTCCTCCACCACGAAGGCCAGTGCTAATGACCAATGCTTAATGGGAGTTGCAAAGGTCTACAAAGGTGTGACATTTGCACCCTCCTGGCCATTGTCCATATAATGAGATTATTCAAAGCAGCGTGAAGTGAAACCAACATGGAGTATAAATTGGAGGTCTCATATGAAACCTTCCTCAGACTGAAGAAGCTATTTGAATGAGTATTGAAACAGTTCAATCCATCAAGAAAAGGAGTCCAGTTGTCACAACTAAACTTCCAGATAACTTCTTCAGAGACAAATGAAAACTAATTGTGAAAATGTTGTTTTAGAATCTAGTATGTTAAAAAATGGAACTTGTGATGTTGCTTTTTTTAACAATGCCCATATTGAATGTATTTCAAGAAACATCCTAGTTCCATTCAAGAAACATCCAGTTCCATCCTAACTAATAAGTTAGCTGTATAATGACTGAACTGTTTTGAGTAGAAAATCTCTAATTCTATAGAAGTCCAAAAGTAAAGTCCCATGTATTTGGTGCACTGCTCATGATTTCTATCTGGTTCTGTTAAAAACTGCCAAGCATTATTTCAATTACAATGCTAGGATTCATGCATGTTTTTTCCATGTAAAAATTCCAAGGTTGCATGAAGGTCAGCATCTCTTTCATCTTTTGGCACATCATTAGTCAAGCCATTTGAAATATATTAAATTGATCAGCTAGTTAACGAGAGAGAAAACTGATGCTCTCCAAAGTTTGAAGACTAGAAATGTTGAGAGAGAGATGTTGCTGCCAAAAGTGAGGGGCTATTTGCTGTCTTGGAAAAAAAATCAGAATCTTGTTTTTGTACAATATTATTGGAGAAAGTTCTTGAGATTCTCCTGCTGGAGGCCAGGACTGCCCCATCTCTGCTGTCTTTCCAGAATGAGGTACTATTTTCGGTGTACTATTTTCTATGTGACTTTTATATTGATTACTGTACATGATTGCATTGATTGATGTCATAAGAACACATGTTAGTTTCCATTCCTCATAATGGATTTTTTTCCTTTTTGTGTGCTCTTTGTAGCTTTAATGTTACATTTTAATGTTCTAAGATGCTTCTCCTAATTCCCTGTTCTTAATTTGAATACGTCTTAAATATTCTGGGCTGTATATTATCCCTCATTATTGAAAGCCACCATGGGTCCTTTTCACGGGTATAGGTATGCATATTAGGGTGGATTTGGGTTTCTTCCCGTGTAGAAATCTGGTTGTTTTGGTGATCTCACTCATCAATGGTGTTCTGGCTTCTTTCTTCTTGAAACAAATGATCTCAGTTGAAGTCCTTCTATAAATACTGCTGGGGTATGTGGTTTGCTTGCTCTGTTGCTGATTGTAGGTTCGTTTGTTCTTTTGTGATCTGCTGTGTGGCTGAGGCGATCGTTAAGGGATTAACTGCTGGTGGGTTAGATGGCTGTTTAGAGACATCCTGTGTGGGTGAGGTGCTGGATGTGTGTCTATCAGCCTTTTGTTTCTTAACGACCTTGGTGATGGTCGTTTTGGACCTGGTGTCAGTCTTTGTGACAGAGGCTCGTCTGTTGACCAGGGCTAGTTTCCAGATGTCAGGCAAGCGGGAGGTGTCATCACGTTTATTCATGTTGTTTGGGTGTTTCTCTATTTCAATGGCTTCCATGATTATTCGACTGTTGAAGTGTTCAGTTTTGGAGATGAGTTTGGTTCTTTCAAAATCAATTTCATGACCTGTTGTTTTTATGTGCTGGAAGAGAGAGGAAGATTTTTCTTCTTTTTTGACTGCGTTCTTGTGTTCTGCGATGCGTGCGCTTATTCTCCTGTTTGTCTGTCCGATGTATGTGGCTGGGCAGACTTTGCATGGTATTTCTAGCTCAATCTTGTCTTTGGGGTTTCTTAAAATGTTGGCTATTTTTTGGTCGGTGCAAAAGGCTGTCTTGATATTGTGTTTGTGGAGAATTTTGCTGATTTTGTCTGTGGTGCCTTTGATGTAAGGGAGGAGGGCAGTGCCGTTGTTCTCTTCTGTTTCTTGGTTCTTGGGGGGTGTTTCCTTTTGGATTAGTTTGGTGATGGTGTTTTTTTGGAATCCGTTTGCAATTAAAACATTCGAGAGAGTGTGTAATTCAGTTTTTAGGTGGTCTTTGTCAGCGAGGCGTTTGGTTCTGGAGATGAGGGTTTTTGCTACGGAGTTGATCTGTGCAGGGTGGTGGTGTGATTGTGCATTTAAGTAGCGGTTTGTATGTGTTTTTTTCCGGTAGATGGTATGTCCTAAGGAGCCGTCGGGTTTTTTGTAGATTAGGACGTCCAGGAAGGGAAGTTGGTTGTTGGCTTCTATTTCCATAGTGAATTGTATTTTGGGGTGTAGGCTGTTGAGATGTGTGAGGAAGTTGTTCAGTTTATCTTTCCCGTGTGGCCAGATAACAAAGGTGTCGCCTTCTGTAACGCGTTGGTTTCAAAGTGTTCCATATATAGGTTTGCGATGACCGGTGAGAGGTGAGAGGGGTGATCCCATGGGTGCTCCTTCTATCTGTTTGTATCTTTGTCCATTGTGGATGAAGTATGTGTTGGTTAGGCAGTGGTTGGTCAGATCTAGGATGTGCTTGGGGGAGGGTTGTATTTGTTGTGGATAGCTGTCAAGGCTTCTTGAATGGGCACTTGTGTGAAGAGCGAAACAACATCGAAGCTCACGAGTAGGTCATTGGGTTGTAGGTCTTGTTTCTTTATAATTTCTATGAAGTAGAACGAGTTTTGTAGTTTAACGAGTTTAATCCCTTAACGATCGCCTCAGCCACACAGCAGATCACAAAAGAACAAATGAACCTACAATCAGCAACAGAGCAAGCAAACCACACACCCCCAGCAGTATTTATAGAAGGACTTCAACTGAGATCACGCTTTGTTTCAAGAAGAAAGAAGCCAGAACACCAGCCTGAAGATGACGAGTGAGACCTCGTCGAAACGTCGCCAAAACAACCAGATTTCTACACGGGAAGAAACCCGAATCCACCCTAACATGCATATATATATTCTAGAGATGGGCACGACCAGAAAAAATTTTTTTTCGAGTTGTCGTTTTTCGGGACGGGTCCGTTTTGGGTCGTTTCCGTTTTTCGCAAATTTTTTCAAAAATTTGTCATTTTGTCATGTCATTTGTCATTTGTCATTACCACCGTGATTTAGTGTGACTTGACTTCCCAGAGCATGGAGTTAGGGGGTAAGGGCTAGGCTTAGGGTAACGGTTAAGGTTAGGGTGGGTTAGTGGGCTGTACCTCTGGGTGCCTCTGGCCCACTAAGAACACAGTGTACTGGCGTATGGGTTAGGGTTAGGGTTAGGGTTAGGATTAGGATTAGGGTTGGTGGGCTTTTTATGCCCTCTCTGGCACATCCAGAAGTCTCAGCAAAACCCAGCCTGGTACCAGCAAGTCTCAGCAAAACCTGGCCATGCGATTGGTGGAATGGCTCCAAAAATTTGCATGGTCCCATCCCATGGCCAGCCCATCATTGCGCATGTGCAGGAGTAAAAAAATAAAAATAAAATAAAATAAAATAAAATAAAATCAATGAAGACGTTTTATTGCAAGAAAAACCCACTGCTGCTACTGTAAAAATTCAAGCATTTAAAATAGCTAATTTTTGCATGTTTCTGTGGTGCTTTGGTGGGTTTTTGGACCACGATTTCAAAAAAACTATTGTGGTCGCCATTTTGGATCCCCCCACACCGCATGGCAAATGGAGACGCCGAGGATGCCCCCTCCCAGCCCGATGCCAGCAGCCCAGGACAGGAGGGGGGGAGGCTGGAGTGGGGACCCCCCCCCCAGAAACCACCCCTCTGGTAGGTTCCCTCAGGCAGGCATATTTTCGCCTGCTTTTTTGGCCGGGAATTGGGGGTTTTTTTATTTCTAAAACTTTTTTTCTGTGCCGCTTGGCATCGCGTGATCGCTGCGATGCCAGGAACGACAACGACAAATCAGACCCAATTTTTCTTTTGTCAGTTCGAGTTCGAGTTCTGGGGGAGTAATTGTTGTTACCGTTTCCGTTGCGTAACGGAAACGAGTAACAGAAATGGAAACGAGAATTTCGCCAAGTCGTGCCCATGTCTAATATATTCTTGCAACAAGCAGAACTGAAAACCACTAGGGCCATTATCAACTCATTAGTGCAAACATTTAAAACATTTTGAAACAAGGATAGTTTCTATGAGGTCCTTCAAGGCACTAAAAAAAACAGCAGGAGATTTAAAATGCAGAATAAAATCTGCCAAGAAATTTACTAATAGAACAAGTTAACACTAAAAGGATATGTTTTAACAAAGTGGGAAAAGGGACCCAGAAATTAAACAAGTGGACAGAATATATTTTGACAATCATTGATTTTGTTCTTATTTATGTGAACAGGAGATATCCCCCCCCCGAAAATGATCAAATCATCAGTGCAGCAGCATAAGATAATGACTTGAATTTTAAACAAGACACCCCACTTATACCTATAGGAACTACAACCCCCCAAAATGAGGGCAATCAGTGTTAGAAAACCAGAGCAACTCCCATTTGTTGCAAGAAATTCACCAACACAGAGTGCCCTTTGTAACTTCATATCACTGTCAAGTTGCTGCAAAGCTTTTTACATGCAGCACATCCATCTGTGAGTCATCTTTTTTATTCCAAATCAGATCAGTCAACAGGAAAGATTTTTAATGACTAACAAGCACTCAGGAAATGTGGCTTTTCTTACATTTCCAAAAGGAATTGTTGCTAATCTTAATTTTGATTTTTAAAAATTGCATTAATTTCAAGAAGCAGGGGCAGGGGGAAGCAAAGCTGCAGTTTAAACTAATATTCAGTTTGTGATTTTATTAATATTCCTGTGGCAAGATGGTTGTTCTGAGATTGGGTTGCACAACCAGCAAAAAGAAGCAGTTGCAGAACAGACATCTTTTCAAACAGATCAGTTACCTGCACAAATGCAAATTGTGTACACTGAAATCAACAGCATATTAACCCTGATATTTAGATGCTATGAAAGATGGCTACTCCAGGTAGTCTTTCCATACAGGCACTGAGTGGCTAGCTAGCCAGGCAGTCAGGTAAGGGGTGCCAGAAGGTCCCTGGCACCACAAATAGTCCAGTATGGCTGCTTTTACACAACCCCTAAAATCCGAGGCAAAGGGCTCCCAGGTGCGGAGCTTAAAATTGTTTTCCCACCAGCTGCAGACTTTTTAAAAAAATAAGTATGACCACGCCCACCTAAGCACACCCCAGCACATTTTACAAGTACCTGGTCTCCGGAGGTAAAAAAATTTCTGATGTGGATTATAAAGCTGTGGATGCCGGGCTCTCTTCACCTTCTGTTTGTTTTTTTGTCCCCGCCACCCCTTTAACACCCTGGAATCCCTACGGGGCTGCTCAGACGGCAGATGGAGGTGAGCGGAGGTAAGCCTGCATTCTTTTCTCCCCTTTTTATCCCTCCCCTCACACAGACAGGAGCAATGGAGTGTAGAAAGGTGAGAACACAGGAAGCAGAACAAACCCCCATGATCTCTGGTCTGAATTTAAGTTGCCAGCAGATTTTACCAGTCATGTAAAATCGCACTAAGTGAACCAGCCAGGCTGGGGGATGGATCTCCATGACACCTGTGATGCTGTAGCTGTGCTTCATAGGAATTTGTACAAAACATGAAATGCTCATCTCTCATCAGAAAGCATTTGGATTTCTGAATTTTCCACTAGCTGTAGTTTCTAAGCATTCTTAAAGAGCAGCCTAATGTACTATATGTGTGTAATGTTAATAAAACCAAAGGTGATTACCAACAGAAGTTATGGTGGATCCTGAAACAATCTAATAGCAGTTTAGTCAGAGGGCCTGCAACCCCCTCCTGAATGATCTAGATCCAAAATAATACATAGGCTTGTCTATTAACCAAATTAACCATATACATACATAAATGTGTGTGTGTGTGTGTGTGTGTGTGTGTGTGTGTGTGTGTGTGTGTGTGTTGCAGAACTTATTTTTGTGGCTGAATTTCTTGATATGCTTCTTGGTTTCTTCACAGAGAGACAAAAGCTGATAAGGAATACATCCGTGTTCTGTTACTGTTGCTAAGATAGATTTTACTCACTTTGTCATTTCATGTTTTCCTTTTCAGGTTTCCATGGACACACACCTTTGCCGATTGCTGAAGAAAGATGAGCATACATCATTTCTGTCAGAGATGAGGACCGTTGTGAATGGTCATGTGTTTCCATGGAAACACAAGTGTGTTGGCCTACCTTATCACACCCCTTTGTGTAAGCCATTTATACACAGACAAATGTTTGCATCTTCTTTGCAACACACAGGAAGAATTCTCATCAGTAATGGGTAGAGATTCTTTAATAGTGTTATAGCACATCTGAAGAGAACTAGGGCAATATATGTGTTGATAAAGTTGAGAGGATTTAACAACAAAGATAAATATTTGAGTCTTATTCAGTTCAGTAGCAGACATGTTTGCACCACAATCAATCTCAGTTTCTACATAGTTAATCTTGAAAGTTTGTACATCTAGTAAATGGAATATGCCATTAATTCTTCTGAGTCTTTGAAATATATGCTGTTCTATCTCCTTTGGCCACATTTCCCATCCTTTGGCATTAGGCTAACTTAAAACACAGATATTCTATGGCTTTGCCCTGTTCCCGTTATGCTCACTATGCTCATAGCTCCAGCTTTTCATTTGATCTGACATTCTCTAATAATGTCCCTGACTGTGGTTTTTAGATTTTCTGGGGGTTTAGAGGTACAAGTAGTCAGACTGTGGATCAAACTGTTTTGATTTGCATAAATTTCTCTGCCATCTGAAACCTGAGCCTTATTTTGCTTTACAAAGAAATATTCATCTTCAGCTAAATTGGTATTTATTTATTTATTTATTTATTTATTTATTTATTTATTTATTTATTTATTTACCACCCATCTTCCCAAAGGAACTCCAGGAAGTGGACAGCAATGACATTTAATAGTTAAAAGACATATATCAAACATGTCATCCAATTAAGAACAAAACAAAATGAAGCAAAACAAATTATAATACTCGGAGTCGACAAGATGGCAGAGCAAAAAAGAAAGAAAAACCCTTAAAAAAAACCCACTGATGGTCGCCAAATGCCTCCCTGAAAAGCAGGGTCTTAAGCACATTTTTGAAGGCTGGCAGGGACTGTGTGTGGTGAATCTCACTTGGCCGGTTGTTCTAAAGTGAGGGGCCAGCCACAGAGAAGGCCTGGTTTTGAGTGATCAATTTCTGGGCCTCCCTAGGCTTGGCCACCTGAAATGAGAATGCCCACAATGTTCTGGTGAGTTGGGCCTCAGCTGACCTTTGGAAGATCAGCTCCACAAGGTAATCAGGTCCCAAGCTGTGGAGGATTTCGTAAATCAAAACCAGTACTATGAACCTTATTCTGCAATGGGCAACCAATACAAGCGGGCCAGGACTTGGGTGATGCAGCCATATCTGCCCACACCCACCAACAGCCCAGCTGCTGCAAAATCCTAGCTGAAATCTTCAAATAAGGGTCAAGGGCAATCCCACATAAAGAGCATTGCAATAATCTATCCTCAAGACAACCATTCTCAGGGAAGCCTTGTCCAGGTACAGGTGAATCTGGGTGATCTGACAAAGATGGAAAAAGTCGGACTTGGAAGTGGCTACCACCTGGGCTTCCAGGGATAAAGTTGGATCCAAGACAACACCTAGATTCTAACTCTATCCACCAGCTGGAGGGGAGTATTCCCCCCCCCAGACTGGAGAGAGGGCCACTGTACCAGGTAGAGGATGCCCCAAAGAGCAGAACCTCTGTCTTCTCTGGGTTGAGTCTAAGCCTGTTAGTCCTGCTCCATTCCATGACCACACCCAAGCAAGAGTCAAGGTTCTTCACCACCTCCGTGCAAAGGTGGTAAAGGAGAGATAGATTTGTGTGTCATCAGCATACTGATGCAGCAAACTAAATCCCCTAATGACCTCAGCCAGCGGCCTCAAGTAGATGTTAAAAAGCATGGGGGAGATTGATGACACCTGGTGCACCCCACAAGGGAGTCTCCAAGGAGCCAACAACTTTTCCCCCAGCTGAACACACTGGGAACAGCCACCAAGGAAGGACCAGAACCAGTTATAAGCTGTGCCTCCAATCCCCACCTCAGAAAGCTGACCCAGCAAGATACTGTGGTTGATGGTACCAAAGGCCACTGACAAATCCAGGATGACCAACAAGGTAGAGCAACTCCTGTCAGCCCCCATGAGGAGGTCATCTTGCAGAGTGAGCTTGACATGGCCTGAACCTGGACTGGAATGGATCCAGGACACGATCCTCCTCCAGAAACAACTGGAGCCAGATGGTAGCCACCCTCTCAACCACCACTGTCTCCTTCAGGCAGGAGGGAAAATCTCTTCCCTGAAGGATGCAGTGGAAATAACAGAAGCCCACTCTGGCATGCTCCTTCTGACAGACTTGATAAACCAGGACAGGCAAGGGTCAAAGAGGGAAGCTGCTGGCTTACAATGAGCCAGCACCCTCAGCTGATGATGCAGGCCCAAACTCAACCAAAAGAGGAGACCGAGGGGTTGTGGCACTCAGAATACTCAAGGGGATGTTAGAACAACTGGAGTCTAGACCAGCTCAGATGGGCTCAATTTTAGTTCTAAAAAAGGCTGCACATGACTCACTGATGAACTCACTAGGATGAGGCCTTGACTGACCAGGGTTGGTGAGGTCTCAAACCACCCGAACAAACCTGCCTGATGGTTCAAAGCTGCACCAATTCGCATGGAGGCATAAGATCTTTTGGCCTCCCTGGCCACACAAATGTAGCACCTGGTCAGTGCACAAACAACAGCCTAATTAAAAGCCCAGAGAGGCATCCCTGCACATCCCCCCCAATGCTGTAATCTCATGATCTGCAGTGTGCTGGGGTTGGATGGGCCAGGAACAGATAATTTATTTCTGACTCACTGGATGCCTTTTCACTCCTTCTTGCCACCAGTGTGACCTATTGAAAGAATCTCTAAGTTACACCACCAAGCACCAGTGTGGGATAGGTAAAAATCCCTGCTCTCAAACAGCCAATTCTGAGAATGGGAAACAAATACCTATCCGGCCCCACAACACAACCAGTTAGACTAACACTAGTGCCAAGAAATTGTGATGGGTGGGTGGGGAATGCTCAAGCAACAAGAGGCTTCACTCAGGGAGGAGTCCTGTTATATACAGGCCTCCTCCCCCTGCCCTCACAGGACGCGATCCTTGCGTTAAGTCTCATTCTCATTTGTGTGATAGGGCAAAACTGCCCCGTGTGCTGGAGGCACCCAGCCACGGAGCCACCCTTCTTCAACACACCCAACTGTGATTTTTCTCCTTCACTGATTTCCTCAATTGGAAAGCAAGGCATATCAAGATAAATCCTAAATTCACACGAAGAATTTCATTATGAGCAGGATCTCTGATTTTCCTTGGTTCTTGCTTGCACAGAGGTATCTCTCTGCTTCCAGTACAACACTTTCCACTGTAAGGTCCTGGAGCATTCCTCTGTTTACGTGTTCTGAACAGACCAACTAGGATAGTTTAGTTTGGGAAAATGCTTCCGGTGTTGAGAGAGGGGTGGGAATTAGCAACACGTGTCTGGCATGGCCATTTCCCTTAAAGGTTTGATATCTCCAGGATCTCACCAAGTGTTCCCTTTTTAAATTCACCCAATAATACCTGCCAAATATTAATAAAGAAGCTAAGTGATTCCTGAACACCTAAGCCAAATGTCAAGACTCTCCCTGTGAAGATCAGACAAAAAAGGACCATCATTCTGTATTAGCCTTCTGTTTAGCCTCCTTAAGGAGGATGAGTAGTCTTGCACAAAAGGAAAGGGAAGACAGAGAGATAGGACTGTGTCAAAGACAGCCTCCCTATTACAGGGGCCATGCATCTGAATTCCTGACTAGAGCTAGACACAAACCAAACTATGAACCAGAAAAAATGACAAATGGGGCTGATTTGTGGTTCACTTCAAGGACTCTGTTTTGCTAAAATGAAACAAAGCACTGAACTCCCCCCCCCAACACACACATACTTCATTTTGCTTCTACAAAACAGATGCTTGGCCATCCCACTCCCACTGCTCCCATCACCTCCTAATCTAGTCAGCCGCCGGAGTAACATCGTCCCTGGTGGGACCTGCCTTTGCGGGCGGCAGTTCGGCCGCCGGAGTAGCTTCGTCCCTGGTGGGACCTGCTTCCGCGGGCGGCAGTTCAGCCGCCGGAGTAACATCGTCCCTGGTGGGTCCTGCTTCCGCGGGCGGCAGTTCGGCCGCCGGAGTAACATCGTCCCTGGTGGGACCTGCTTTTGCGGGCGGCAGGTCGGCCGCCGGAGTAACATCGTCCCTGGTGGGACCTGCTTCTGCGGGCGGCAGTTTGGCCGCCGGAGTAATATCGTCCCTGGTGGGACCTGTTTTTGCGGGCGGCAGTTCGGCCGCCGGAGTAACATCGTCCCTGGTGGGACCTGCATTTTTTTGTGTGTTTACACTGCCTCCCATGGAAGAGAACTCGGCCTGCTGCCGCTACCTTTGGCTGTTCGGGAGGCCCGACAGCCTTCGTAGGCTGCGGATTATCCATTTTAATAGCCACTGTTGGCGGCCACGACTGCCCCCCCCCCCCCGCTTTTCTTCCATCAATTGCCAATTGAGAGCTCTATATGTTAGTTTCCTTTGCTTGTCTTTTTTTATTTGTTTTGCTTATTTTGCATTTTGTTGTTCCTTAAATTGTTAGTTTGCATTTTGTGTTCTGATTGTATATTTTGATTGTGTATTTTATTTATTGTATTTTATTTGTGGTTATTTTGCTTTGTAGTGGGTCCCTGATTCCTTGAGATCTTATGGATCCTGCCGGATGCCCCATTAGGGTGGTGTCGGGTCGTGGGAGGTACGCTCTGGTCCGGCGGGTCGATCGGATAAGGAGAACTCGGGACAGACAATTACTGCCTGTCCCCCGTTCTGACCCGTCGGCTCACCGCCAAATGGTAGGGATCCAATCCGTCTGTTCCCTCTCTGGCCTGGCCTGTCTGCTGATTAACGCCAGGTCGGTACATAATAAGATCCCTCTCATCCACGATTTGATCGTGGATGAGCGTGCCGACCTGGCTTTTCTCACGGAGACCTGGGTGGGTGTGGGGGGGGGGCTTCTCTCACCCTTCTCTGCCCCCAGGGCTACCGTGTGCAGCAGCTGGGCAGGTCAGTGGGGCGGGGGCGGGGGCTATGGTCTTTAGGGAATCTTTTCATGTCAGTAGATCTGCGATGTTGGTGAGTCCAGGCTTGGAATGTCTCCACCTTATGGTGGGCCAGAGGGACAGGTTTGGGGTAGTGCTTGTGTACCGTGCTCCCCGCGACCCTGCACTCTCCCTTCCAGAGCTCTCCGAGTTCATTTCGATGAGGTCCCCTCGCCTATTGGTGGTAGGGGACGTCAACGTGCATGCCGAGGTTGGACTGTCGGGAGCAGCTCTGGAATTCATGGAGTCCATGGCCTCCATGAACCTGTCCCAATTAGTCATCGGACCTACCCATAAGGGTGGACACACCCTGGACCTGGTTTTTACCTCCACATCGCGGGGTTCGGATCTGGGGGTCGGGAGGTTGCTGACCCGGCCCGTGTCATGGTCAGATCATTATCTGCTGACCTTCTCTCTTGCGGTAGCCACCCCGCCCCGCGGGGAGCTGGGCCCTTCCATCTGGGCCCGTCCCCGGAGGCTCCTTGACCCTGCGCGGTTCTCGGAGGCCCTCGGGGATGTTCCAGACGGTTTGGATGACGATCCGGCCGACTCCCTTGCCCAACGGTGGTTTGAGGAGGTGGCGGGGGTTGTCGATCGGATCGCCCCCAAGCGCCTGATCCGATGCCGAGCCCGCTCGTCTCCTTGGTTTACTGAGGAGCTGCGGGCGATGAAGCAAGAGCGGAGAAGGTTAGAGAGCAGATGGCGGAAGGCTCGGACGGCACAGAATTGGGCTGCGGTTAAGGCGTCGACCGGTCGCTACTCTCGTGCGATAAGGGCGGCCAGGAGATCTTTCGCCGCCCTGAGAATTGGTGAGGCCTCGAATCGTCAAGCGGAATTATTCCGTGTGGTTCGAGACCTCACCAATCCCGGTCCGCCGGGGCCTCCTCCTAGTGATTTCACTAGTGAGTCATTCACAGCCTACTTTAAATCTAAGATAGAGGCCATCCGTTCCGAGCTGGACTCCGGTTGCCCTAGCCCGGCCTCTGTCGTGGCCAGCGTCGGGCCGCCTCGGTCGCCTCAGTTTGTTGAGTTTGGGCCTGTTACAACTGTGGATGCCTCCAGGGCCCTGGGACATTGCAGGTCTGCGGCCTCTCCGTTCGACCCTTGCCCTTCCTGGTTGATTAAGAGCGCAGGGGGGAGCATGCCGAAATGGGCTTCACTGATTGCCTCGGCCTCCTTCAGAGACGGGATTTTTCCCAGTCTTCTGAAGGAGACGGTGGTGAAGCCCATTATTAAAAGACCCGGCTTGGCTGTGGACGATTTGTCCAACTATCGTCCCATAGCCAACGTTCCCTTTTTGGGCAAGGTAGTCAAGCGAGTCGCCGCCCTGCGTCTCCAGTCGTTCCTGGAGGAGAACCATGTCCTGGACCCTTTCCAGTCCGGGTTCAGGCCGCGTCATGGGACGGAGACGGCCCTGGTCGCGCTGCATGATGATCTGTTGAGGAGAGCCGACAGGGGTTGCTCTACCCTGCTGGTCCTTCTCGACCTGTCAGCGGCTTTTGATACCGTCGACCACGGTATCCTGCTGGAACGGCTCTCGGAGGTTGGGATTGGGGGCCAGGCCTTGGCCTGGTTCCGGTCCTTCCTTGTGGGCCGTACCCAGCGAGTGAGCTTGGGTGGTGAGTTGTCGGCGCCCTGGACACTCTCTTGTGGGGTGCCTCAGGGGTCAAGCTCTCCCCCAATGCTCTTTAACATCTATATGAAGCCAGATCATCCGGAGTTATGGAGTCTGCTGCCATCAGTGCTGATGACACGCAGCTCTATCTCTCCTTTTCCACCGGTGCAGTGGAGGCCGTCCGTACCCTTGATCGCTGCCTGGCTGCGGTCCTGGATTGGACCAGGACCCACAGACTCAAGCTCAACCCAGGCAAGACCGAGGTTATGTTCTTCGGGGGCTCGTCGGAGGGGTACTGTGGCCCTCTTCCCAGTCTGGGCAGGTCCGCCCTCCAGCTGGCGCAAAGAGTGTGGAATCTGGGTGTCGTCCTGGACCCGGATCTGAGCCTGGATTCTCAGGTGTCAGCCGTGGTCAGGTCGGCCTTTTACCACCTAAGGCTTATCGCCCAGATTCGCCCGTACCTCGATGAGGGCTCCTTGAGGACAGTGGTACAGGCACTGGTCGTGTCGAGGTTGGATTACTGCAACGCTCTCTACATGGGGCTCCCCTTGAACCTTGTTCGGCGATTGCAGCGGGTCCAGAATACGGCGGCCAGGCTGGTGGTTGGTGCGTGTCGTTATGACCGTGCCACCCCCATTCTGGCTCGCCTACACTGGTTACCTGTTGCCTCCCGAATAAGGTTCAAGGTGTTGGTTTTGGTTTACAAAACCCTCCATGGCTTGGCCCCAACTTATTTGGCGGAGCGTCTTCCCCGACAATTTGACCGGGCCCGGCCCACCCGTTCTTCGGTGGCTCTTTCCCTGCAGACGGTCCCCCCGAGGGAAGCCCGAAAAGCGAGAACTCGCGGTCGGGCTTTCTCGGTGGTGGCACCGGCAATTTGGAACAAACTCCCAGGTGAACTACGGCAGGCTCCCTCGCTGGCGGCGTTTAAGAAAAACCTTAAGACCATGCTGTTTCGAGAGGCCTACGGCGAGGGCTAGGGACCCTGCCTCCTCTTTTTTTTTTTCTCCCGCCTATTTAACCTTGGATCTAATTGTTTTAGCAAATCTGTTGTTTATTATCTGTATCTGATTTTATATGTCTTTTTACTTTTTATGTTGTTAACCGCCCTGAGTCCCCATTGTGGAAATGGGGCGGTATACAAGAGTTAAAATAAATAAATAAATAAATAAATAAATAGTCTTTCCCCCTCTACTGCTGCTCCCACCACTGCTCCTCCTGCTATCCTCAGAGACAGCAGCCCAGCTGATCAGGGCACGTGCTCAGAAGGCTGCATGGCCATCAGCAGGGGGGGGGCAGGTGCCTGTGCAGATGCAGTTCCCAGGGTCCTGGAATGGAAGTCAGTCAGTGCCTCCTCCATATGGACCCACTTCCTCAATAATCAGGATAATCCACTGGGGGTCATGCACCTGCTCAGAGACAGTACCCTGGCTCCTCATCATTGCACCGTATGGCTGCAAGGCAGCAGCATTGGGGTGATGGGGCAGTGGTAGGGTGGCAACACAGTAGGAGAAGCTACCGTGTCATACACACTAAGCACAAAGAGAAAGCTGAACCACAAACCATCATGTTTCTGGTTCATACCATCACTTATCCTGGCATGAATGCATAATTGTGTTAACTAGCGACAGTGTTCCCCTATCTGGCCCAGGAGCAAAGACATCCATACTTTTCCAGGCTAGGAAGGAGTATTGTTTGACAGTCCAAATATTCAGAAACTGCATGCACCTCTGTGGATAAGTTTCTATGTGAGTAACATTTATAAACCAAAAGTCACACATGTGAATACCCTTACATTTGCTGATGTTGTTACTTTCTCAATGCTGCTTGCACTCAGTTGTCACAAGATTTTATTAAACTAGATAGACATCACTGGTTCAATAGGGCTGTGAAATTATTTATGCACCTCTGGTCACTTTAGTGGGTTATGTACAAGGAACTATTCTTACTAAATAAGTATTATTAGAAACCATTATAACCTGAACCCCAAGTTGTTTAGTTCCTTTTGCACAGGTTTATAGAAGAGATTTCTTTTTTATTTTCATTTTTTATGCAGCTCCTTTCACTCCCTGCAGCTAGTACTTCCCAGGAGCAACCACTGACTGGAACACAGTGGATTACCAAAATAGTCCTAACCATTCTCTTTCTCCTTCTCCTTCTCGTTCTCGTTCTCTTTCTCTTTCTCTTTCTCTTTCTCTTTCACACAGCTCCTTTTCCTTTACTGGAATTGCTATGGCTGGCTGGGCTCATCTGTCTTTTTTACATTTTTCCTCCCTTCTGCTTAGCTTTGCCTCCAAGTTTCACATCTAATTTATGTCTAGATTGGTCTCAGTCCCTAATGCTGCCTGAGGACAGGAAAAGACGATACAGTACCATTAGTGCATCAGTGTATAATAAAAGGAGCTTACACTGTAAAAGTAATCCTCATTGATCGAAGTCTCCAATGACATATGGCATGAAATAGTATTCTTCTGGAAGAAAGGAGACTGTGATGCTTTCCCCCTTATGACAGGGACCAGTTCAGTAGCTGCTTTTATGCTTTCACTGAGAACACAGAGTCCTTCAGTCCACATCTGGGAGGGTTAAATGCCATCACAAATCCAGATTGTAGGCTGTAACTCTTGTTGTTAGAGAAAAGAAGAAGAAAAACAGTAGGCCTGTATTTTATGTTCTGTTACAACACATACACAATTTAAAGGTCTCAGGAAGATTCTCTCATTCTTTATAACACAATGCTCAAAGGCATGAACAATGCATGTAATATTAGGTGCTTCTGGCATGTATTCCTAAATTATGTTTATTAGTATGCTGCAGGAACACCTTTTTCCACTGGTAATGTTGTTTGAAAAAGAATCCAGAAATTTTGCTCTCTGACATTCCAAGGAAGGGTGTGTTCTTTACCTTTGCAGTTATAAAAAGACATATCTGAAGATATAAATATGGTAGAAGTAACATTTTTATTTATTTCTTAAATAATGTACTGGCTAACAATTTCAACATGTGTGTGGGTGTAGATATAATTAACAACCCATAATATCTGTGGTTTATGGTTTTGTCATTCTTGTAGAGGTCTTCTTCATCCAAAAAAATATTTCTCCAGCTTTATAAATCTATAGGAAACAAACCTGTATGTTGTTGTGATACTGTAATCCACCATTTTCTTGACAAGTTTATATGTAACGATTACCATGTGCAGTTCCTCTGAAGAACCTTTACCAGTGTTAGTGCTCCATCAAACAAATGTCAACCAAGCCTCTTGAGCCATAATCCCACTCATGAGGTGTGCAAGATCTGCCAGCGCAGAATATACAAGTGTGATCTAAAACCGCAGGTAACTCCTGCCACATCAAAGGGATTTAGGGGAGTTGTGTGGTCCAAACAAAATAATATAAAATATAAAAATATTCATCCAATACACAGGATTTTGAGAATGAGAAATGAACTTCATTGGGTTTGTTCCAGTTTAAAAGTGCAAAAGATCACAGCAAGATGAATTTTCCAGGAGAGTTACTAGTCCCAAAGTTATTGGCAAGATGAAATACACCAGGCAGATCTCTGATGCAGACCATGAAGCAGACTGGTTACTGTTTCATGACAGCTGTGGATTGAGTCTAACCCCAAATAGTCCTCTTTGTTTTGAGAAGGCAGCTTGAATGTTGATACCTTACACTTATATCAGCAATCATGATGGTCTGTAGATGATCCTTTTGTGCTCCCTACTATCCACAAAGACACAAAGCAGGAGAAAATCCCAGAACCTAACTGAAGATTGGGGGATGCAAGGGGCCTATGTAAGGAACTGAGCTCCTTCATGGAGTGACAGGAAGGGTGAACCAAGACATGTTGTCTGAGAACGTGCTCCACCTTCCTTCCCTAATAAACACCAGATGGGCATTAATGGAGCTTCTAGTGTCCATGTGGCCCATGGTCAATGAGATCCTTCTGGCCACCCAAATTCTTTATAGAAATTATTAGATCAAAATGTGTTTAAGAATCAAAAAGTGGTTTGCTTATGTACTGTCCCATAGTGCTTAAAGCACTCTCTGGAAAGTTTACTTTAATTATGTAGGCTACATATTGCACACACCACCACCCTGCCTCATGAGCTGCATGCTCATTTGACCAACCCTGGAAGGATAGAACAGGCTGAGTTAACCATTAACTAGCTACCTGGGATTGTACCCTGGGTTGTGAGTACAGTTTTGGCTACAGTACAACAGTTTAACCACTGCACCACCCAGGCTCTTACGGGTCCAGCTGATTCAGATATAATGTTATGTCTATTCCCATAGACTAAAATCAAGGTGGTTCCTCTGCATGTGTTTTATTGCATTTAATAGTTCTCAGTTTGCTTTCAGGTTTTGCTTCTAGGCCTGGATGTGTGAAAGTACTGCATATACTGCTGATTCTTGTATGATGTTGTTTAGTCCTCCATATCAAGGGAAGCTGCATGAAGAATTCAGACTTGGAGCATTCCCTGAATCAATAGCCAATTGCTGGCCAAAGCCTCTGTTAGTTGTTAGTTAGACCTGGTCCTTATGGCATTCAACCAGATTCATGAATATTTATTATTTAGAATGTTGGAGGGATCTTGTGTTGCATGCTCCAATAGGAGATGTTGTAGGCAGAGTCATGGGTTATTTATTCTGGTTTAGGAGCATTCAGAGAGCCAAAGAGGGCCTGGCAGAAGTAAAGAGAGGGTGTCAAGTTTGATATTACAGGGACTTAAGTGAAAGATATGAAGCAGTTTATGTATGTTACATTTCAAAAATGTAAAATTTGTAACTTAAGTCAGTAACAAAAAGCATGAACATCTTTATTTTGTACCACAATAAACCATTCTTATTTGTTTTGAAAGAAAACACTATGAGACTCCATGATTTCAAATACCACACTTGGTCCTAAAAAATAAATAAGTAAAATGGTGGCAGCAGAATACACGTGCACACCGACAGTCCTCTTCAGCAACATAATAGACCATGGCCATGTCAGAGGTAAGGCTTGTACAGCTCAGTACCATATCATTGGCAAGCAGGCTCAGAATCAGATTGCAAATAAGGTTGAAATCAAGACTAGAGATGGGCACAAAATGAATAATGAAGTCATTCAGTTGGCTAAAGAGCACTTTGCTGGGGGACCTGCTTTGGTGCAGCCACGATATTCTATAGCTGAGGGTATATGAGCCCTAAACAGAAAGAGAGCAGTCTCCTACTTGAAGAACCAGGACTTTCTTTTATTTGGGACAATATTTCTCCTTTCCTCCTATGTTGCAACTGGACTTCATCTCCAGCTGCATTCTGCACCAAGAAGCCTTCCTAGGCCAGTAAGAAAGAGTTCACTTCAGACACCTCTTGGTCACTGTTGTCCAACCTGGGAGCCCCTTTCAAGCTTGGTTTCCTCTTCTGAGTTATTTCATTGATGTCAAATTTGTTAGGCTGGACCATCCCAAAAGCCTCTAATGTTGCTACTAGAGACGGGCACGGAGCAGCAAAATTGTCGTTTCCATTTTCGGTTATCGTTTCCGTTACGTAATGGAAACGGTAACGATAATTACACCGCTCCAGCTCGAACCCAACCAGAAAAAAGAAAAATTGAGTCGGGTTTTTTGTTGTTGTTAATGGCATCGCGGCGATCACGCGATGCCAAGCAGCACAGAAAAAAAGTTTTAAAAAGTTAAAAAAAAACGACTCCCGGCCAAAAAATATTCCTGCCTGAGGACACCTACCAGAGGGGTGGTTTTTTTGGGGGGCGGCCTGCCCCCCTCTCCTGTCCTGGGCTGCTTGCACCAGGCTGGGGGGGTCATCCTCGTCATCTGTCTCGCTGCATGCCATGCGGTGGGGGGGATCCAAAATGGCGACCGCAATTTTTCTTTTGAAATTGTGGTCAAAAAACACACCAAATCACCACAGAAACATGTGAAAATTATTTATTTTAAATGCCTGAATTTTAATAGTAGCAGCAGTGGGTTTTTTATAGCAATAAAACGTCACATTAATTTTATTTTATTTTATTTTATTTTTTATTTTTTAGACCTGCCCATTTGGGCTGGGCATGGGATGGGACCATGCAAATCTTTTGAACCATTCCATCAATGGCATCGCCAGGTTTTTGACTGACACTTCTGGATGTCTCAGAGGGCATAAAAAGCCGAGGCACCTTCCAGAAATCGCAGTCGGGTGTATGAATGTGGTTGAGGGAGGAGGGCTGGCTGCTGGTGCTGGTGTGATCCGATCGAGATTGAGGAGGGAGGCTGGAGGCTTTAGGATTTAAGTTAGGCAGGCAGGGAGGGAATTGAATTTAGAAAATAATTTCTTTGATTCCCTGCAGCTTGGTCTGCTGAAGGGAATAGCAGTTTATTCTTTATTTCTTCTCTGGCAGTTAGTGAGGATTTTTTTCTGATATTGGATAAAGGGGGAGGTTCGACTGGGAGTTGGAGGTGTGGATTTATTTTAAAAATATATACTACCATTTATTTTCTATTTTCCCAACTTTGGTTTGCTTGCACACACACACATTTGGGGTGCAAGTCAAGAACAGAGCCTCTATCCTAAGTGATATCCTAACTGCCCACTCGCCCGTCCGCCGGCGCCGCCACCCGCCTGCGGCCTGTGCCGCCGCCCGTCCATGGCCACCGTCCACCCGCTCGCCCACCCGCTCACCCACCCGCACCCCCCCGCCGCCCACCCCCCCACCCCACCCGCTGCCTAGGGCGCAAAAACACCTAGCGCTGGCCCTGATTGCGGGATGCCCCTATGCTCTGGGGGGAGTCAAATCGCGCTAAATCGCGGTGGAAATGACAAACAAACGAAATGACAAATTTTTGAAAAATTTCGTGACAAATGGAAGCGACCCGAAACGGACCCGTTCCAACAAACAAAAACTCAAAACATCATTTTTTCTGGTCGTGCCCATGTCTGGTTGCTACATTGCTTGATAGCTAGATGCAGTTGCAGCAGGCAGTGATGATATCAGTCATGGGCATTGCTGTGACCTCTTTCATGGCTCTGGCTCCTACATTGGCAAGTGGGGCAGAGACTGCTACAGGGTTCTGTAACACCAAGCTACAGCTGCCTGGGACTAAGGCATCCACAGGCATAGGATGGAAATACACAAGCTACTACAAGAAAAGGAAGACTCTTCTGCTGAGCAGTGTGCTTCACAGCAGAACTCAGTATGTATCATAATCTGGCAAAATGGATCAATTGTATATTTTCAAGTTAATCTGTGCTATGGTATCCTCCGGGAAGATGGGCAGGATATAAATGCAATAATAAATAAATAAATAAATAAATAAATAAATAAATAAATAAATAAATAAATAAATAAATAAATAAATAAATAAATAAATAAATAAATAATCAGTCTGCTGTTCATAACAACAACACCAATGCCACTCTAACATGTTATTTTTCATCTAATGGTGTTCAATTACTGCAGCACGCAAAATGGGAATGTTATTTATCCCTCCCCCAACCAGGTCAATCTCCTGGTAGCATGATCGTACTGAAGCATAAACAGGCATGGTATGTGCCTGGAACTGTCTTACAAATATTCACCCAAAGAGAAATCAGAGAGCTCAAGTGAATATTCCAGAAGTTGTTCAAGGAGTACAAATGTATACGCACACCCACCAGTATAAAAACAGATAATGCCACAAATCAATCTTCTTAACTCCTGCCTCTTTGACAACAGTGGGAAAGCTATTACATTTTGGTCTACACAGTGTGTGTGGTGTGTTGTAGCAATTCTAATAAAGTTGCATTTTCTGTACAGTACCTTATTTTGGATGTTTGCCATAAGTACTTTGTGATTGCTTATAACACAAACTATGCCAATGCAATCCATTGCTGATGATGTTAATGCTTTTGGTGACCATGAAATGCTCTATTTGTGTCACTGCATATCTAAAACCGGAGCAGCTTTTGGAGGTTTTAATAGCTCTCTTGTGACTGTAGGTTGGACTAGTAACAGAAAAGAAACTGCAAGAGGAAATTGGTTTGGACAACCGGAGCTTCTGTACATAATTCATATTAATTTGTGTGGGAGATGGTGGCTCTCTGAAACCTTTTTTTTTTTTAAAAGAAGCTGTGTGAAATGGCTCATTTAATATGATTATAGGATCCAGCCCCATCTCTTAGAGATTAGACTTGATTGCACAATGCTACATTATTATTCTTAATAAAATTATTGAAATTTAGAACTGAGATAAGTAGCACATTTTTTTCTTTCCAGTAAGTGGATTATCCTCCCAAAATGCATTTGATGATTTTTTAAAAAAATAAACTGCTAATTTTCCTATTATAACTTTATATAATCCAAATCAGTAGTGGTTCAGCCCTATGCACACTTATCTTGCAAGTTGCATGATACTAGTTCCAATGAGATTTGTCTCTAAACTAAATATGCAGAGGTCAGAACTGAAGTTAGATATGTCACTGTTCAAGACCACAAGCCAATGTGGTTGGGGTATATGGGGATGTTATTTTCCAAAATGAACTTATACTTACTCTTCCCCCACCCCCCAGATAATCCAACTGCTGGCTAGGTCAGTGGTTTAGGTCTCTGGTTGAAGAGTCAGAGGTTGGGAGTTTGATTCCCTCGTCTGCCTCCTTGACAAGGGTCTGGATGTAATGATCCATAGTGTTCCTTCCAGCACTGCAGCTGTAAGAAGATGTAGGAAAATGAGAAGGAGGATACATTTGTAGTGAAGTCTTCTAACCATACCTGCCAAGTGCCCTGCATTAGCTGGGAAATCCCGTTGTTGTTGTTGTTGTTTTGGCACTAAATCACAAAATCCCACCATCATCCCATAATAGTAGTTTTCTGTAAATATCCTGGATTTTATAATTTAAAAAAATCCTCTGAATGGCATGGGTTGGCAGCAGCCATGTTAGGGGTTGCTGCATGGGTGCCGCCATGTTGGGGGAAGCTGTTGAGCATGCTCAAAGCATCAAGCATGCTCAATAGGTGATAGGGGCAGGGATACTGCGGCCATGTGACAAATGGTTGCAGCCATATGGGTACTGCCATGTTGGGGGCAGCTGCTGAGCATGCTCAAAGCATCAAGCATGCTCAATCCCTTATTTTCAAATCCAAAACTTGCTTTTGTGTGTGTGTGTTTTGAGATTGGGAGCCCCGCACCAAAGGTGGCGGGGCGGGGCAGGGGGCACTTTGTTTTGGTTATTTTTTGCAATCCAGAGGGGAAAGGGGTGGGGAGGGGGAGGGGAGCTTTGTTTGGGCCTTTTTGCAGTCGGGATGGGAAGGGGAAGGGAGGGGAGAGGTACTTTGTGTTTTTTTTTTACATGTGCATTTGTTTGCACAAGCTTGCTTGTTTTCATCTTTCACTTGGTGTGTGTGTTTTTAGAGTGCAAACCTGGGAGCAAGGATTGCCTTGTTTCTTATTGATCTTACAAAAGATGTCCTGGGAGCCTTTTCTGGCTGAAGAGTAGCATAAAAAAGCTTTAAATAAATATTGTGAAACCCACCCATCAGCTTGTCCAGCAAAGTCAATCGAAAAAGGAAGACTGCATAATGGGAAATATAGTTTTGCTGTTCACTGTTGGGAGGCGGGGAAGAAAGCACAAGGTCTGCTGATTTCAGAGCCTTCTTTGCAACAATGGCTGGAAGAGGATAAGGGGAAGTATGTAGTGAAAAATCAATGAGGGTTGTCTGGATTGGATGGCCCTGATTTGTACTGAAAATATGAATATGTCAGCTAGAGGGGACAGCAACCCCTTTTTTAAAAATGTCTGCCCATCCTGGCTGAAGGAAACTGCTAGATGGGGTCCTCCCAGACAGTTAGGAAAGATGCTTCTGTGAGAAATGGTTCCGTTCCAGGGATAGGGACTAGAGATGGACACAAAACAAAACAAAATCGTTCCAAAATTGTGGTGAAATTGGAATGAACCGAATAGAACCACGAAAATTAGGTTTGTTACATTTCGTTTTCGTTAATGGCGACGCGCAATAAAATTAGCAGTTTTTAATGTTAAAAAACGTCCGGAATATCCATAAAAACCCAGCAATAATTTATTCTGCCTGATAATACCTATTGGGGGGTCCTTAAAACGTGCATTTATGTCTTTTCTCAGATTGCTGTATTGTTTTTTCCTTTAAGGGGTGTTAGGGGACATCGACCCAAAATGGCTCCCAGATGTCTAATATTGATTTCTTGGGTATTAAAACACCCTGGACATCCGTAAAAACGCTGTGATGATTATTTGAAATTATTACTTACCAGGGGGTTGTGGTCCTTAACACGTTTGTTTTTGTCTTTCTCCCATCACGATGTATTTTTTCTTTTCCCTTTAAGGATGACACAAAATGGATTCCAGCCACAAGATGGATGCAAGCCATGTGATGGGATCATGTAAATTCTTGGACAATTTCAACCAATAGCATGCCCAGGTTGCAGACTGGGTAGGTGTGGCAGCCACAGAGGGTATAAAAACCTTTGCCCGCTCCCATCCTCCTTGCAGTCTGCAGTGGGAGTTAGGGTGGGATTGCTGTCTCTGTGACTCGTTACTTTAGGCCAGCCAGGCAGGTGTGTGTCTCTGTGTTCCTGCTGGCTGCAGCCTGGCTCTTAGGGGAGAGAAAGAAGAGATTTCTCTTGCAGCTTCCCTGTGTGTGTGTGTACCTCTCGGTGAGTACCCTCCCCTGCCCCACAGTGCAGTCACTCTGCGGCTGCCTTATGCCCTGGGCAACACCCGCTGCTGCCTTTGCAGCCTCCCTGCATACCTAGTCTATACTGTGTCTCTTCCAGCATCATTTGTTGTGTGTGTTTTCCCTCTGGTCTGGGGTATTGGGGGCGTACACAGCGGAAATGCATTAAGTCGCGCAAAAAGTGGGTAAAAATGAAAAACGAAAAATGAAAAAACAAAACAATTTTTTTTCAAAAATTCATGAAAAACAAAAATGAACCGAAACGGACCCACAACGAAAAATGAAAAACCAAAACATCATTTTTGATTCGTGCCCATCTCTAATAGGGACTCAAGTAATGGGACTTGTTGTCAAGTGGGACTTAAGTAACACAGATGATTATTTATTTATTTATTCATTTTTTATATTTATATACCACCCATCTTCTGGACGGAACTCTGGGCGGTTTACAGTTAAAACAAAACAACAGGAAAAGAAAACAAAAAAGGCAAAAATACCAATAAATTAAGGAGGGACAGTACTCCTTATGTACTCAGCTCAGACTCAAATCTGGGTTCTCCTCCACCCCCAGGACACAGACTCAACTCATGACTTGGAACCTACTCTTCCCTTTTTTTTCTGGGACAAAAACTTTTCAATAGGTACTTGGGCTTGTTTTTGGGGACCAAGGACTTGGTGCCAAAGACTTGGACTTAGGCCTCGGTACCAACAAATTGCTACTTAGTACCAAAGACTCCAATTTGGGGCTCAGACCCAAAGACTTACCAACATCCCTGTGGTGTTCATAGTTCGTCAGCATAGCAGAGTGATGTCCATATTAGCCTGATCCAGTAAAAACAGTGCAGAGTATGTTGCATCTTAAAGAGCAACACATTTATAATAACTTGTGGTTTCATCTTCATGTGTTCGGCATAGGGCAGACAGGTCAAATCCTGCCCCTCCCCCAAATAATTACATTAAAAATGGAGAGAGACATTACAATGCCCCAAATTAAAATGGTATTTGCATAAAGCACATTAACTTACTATAGTGAACTGATGAAGTGCTAGGACACATTTTATCTTGATGCCAGGTCACATGCCACTTATGTAATTGGGATGAGTCCCAGCACCTCATCAGGTGATGATTAAGCACAAGTGAAAAAAAAAAAAACCTTGTACAAATGCTAATAAAGTGCTCTGCTTATATACCGCTCCATACCACTTCAAGTAGTCTCTGGGTGGTTTACAATTTAATTACAGTATGAAGATTTCAAAGACAAGGGTGAGCAATAGTTTTATTAGAGCACTAATATCCAAAGGTTTCTTCATAAATATGAGCGCAAATATGTGACTTTTTTAGGAATTTAGGAAGAAACTGAAACTCCTGGATTCACCTATTCATCCACCAGTTATTAAGTACCTAGTTCTTAAAAGTCTGTTTCAGTGGTTCCCAGAGGTTCTTGGGCTAAAACTCACAGAAGCCTTCACTACCAAGTGGAAATAGTAGTCTAAGAACACCTGGTGACCCAAGGTTGGGAAACCCTGACTTAGTTTGAATTCCTCCATTTTCAATGTATAGGTTGCCATTTTATTTCTTCACATGCATCTCATCTTAAATTGCTACAGAGCAATTAGAACAATAATCTTGATTGTATAAAACAGAAGTAGAGATGGGCACACAATGGAAAAAACAAATTTGTTTCAGTTCATTTCTAGTTCGGGAGGGGGTTGTTTCGTACAAAATATTTTTTTAAAAATCATTTTGTTTTTCATTTTTCATTTAGTGTAGTGTGTAGTGTGTGGTGCTTGTGCAACTTTCCTCCTTCTTCAAGAGCACAGAATGTGAGTGTTTCTGCTGCACCATACCTGTATAATCTCCAGTGGAACAGGAGATGGGCACCCTTGCCCTAATAACTTCATTTTCCTTCCCTTTGAGGCAGGAAGAATTTATACCAGTATCATGATGTTGGGCAGGTGTAGTATTTTGTTATGTCTCTAACAACAGGAAAACTTGGTCTGGCCCAGGAGGTCATGACAATATAAGGATGTCACTCACTAGCACTGTTTTATGTGGTTTCCTTTTGCTTTACAGGTAGACAAACTAAATTACAGCGCAGAGGTAGCAATTGTCTCTGTATATAATTTATAAGAAGTTAAATATTTGCTGTTCAACTCATAGAAGCTAAAATAAGATGTAATATACAGTTAAATGAAGAATTGACATTGACTCATTTACACAAATCTTGGTTTTACTTCTCCCACCCCATTTCCTACAATTATTTTCACTTTTTATGTCAATGCACATCTACTGAAAAACATGTCACAAATTCATTGAGTCTAATTTTTGTAAAACATAATTAGCACTAAAGATGAAAAGAGAAAGAAGGTCAGTCCAGACTGACAACAAGAAATATGTTTAGATTATTTTTCTTCACTTTTTCTCTGAAGGAGTTTATGCCAGAAGAATAATTACACATTATGCGAGAACAAATTTCAGCTACTTGAAATTGCACAAAAAGTTAGATTGCAGTTATAAAGTTTAATATTTCCCACTACACAATTATTTAAGCACTAATTACCAAAAGTTAACAATTGGTTGATTCTTTAATGGCCCAAAGCAAAAGTCTACATTGCGATTTTTTCCCCTTTGTGTTGATAAATCTGTCCTCTTCCAGTGACTAGTAACAATTTTTCAAACATTCCAAATGTGCAGGACATATTCCATTAAGTTTATAAATTCATTAAAGCTCCTTGGTACCAGATGGCAAAATATAAGAAACGTTTGAAGTACTCAGTAATTAAAGCTGTTAAATGCATAATGGCCTAGCTGTACATTTGACAGTTTGCTATATATGTTTGTGCTTATAAATGTTGAGTAAATAACACTTCCATTTTCTAACAACTTGGGTTTCAAGGCATTCAGATGGATATGTTCATGGCTGTGAAAAATTTATATTCTGGTTCTTAAATGCTGTATTTCCTTTCATTTTCTTTAGGGCAAGGGCCATAACTCTGTTTCTGACATCCATGAAAGGGCTCACATTTTTATTTATTAAACATGCCAGAATTTGAATGTTGCAATCAGTTGGTAACTTTCCCAAGAAAGAAACCATTCTGTTTCTTTTCTGCAAAATATTGGAATTTCTATTGGTTCTATTCAATTTCCTCAGAGGTTTTAGTCGCTAAACTCAACATTCAAGAAGCTTCAGGCTCAGTGATTGTAAGAACAAGCAGGGTTGGAAATGAGATGTCCAAAAGAAAGAATATGTGGTCTGACATAAAAGCAGAAATCTTTCTAAAGAGTGCAAACCTTTTAGGAGACTTCATTTACTATGGTGAGAACATGCAATGCTCAAAAAGTTACTGAAAGTGAACTACACTTCTTCCATTCATGAACATATAAGCTGCAGGAAAAGGCATTTTTCCATTTTTTACATCACAGAAGTAAATATGCAAAGATTCAAATATGTGCCTATCGGAGAAGCAAAGCAGATATCTTGGAATTTCCTGGTTAGCCAGAAGTGCATCCAACTAGATTACTTTTTGCCCCCAAGTAATTTGGTGTTCCTTTGGATTATACACAGATGAATAAGCAACACTGAAATCAACCTACAAAAACTTCTGCAAGGAATGGTAGTCTTCAAACACTATAAGAAACTGGTTGGGGCAGACAACCACAAACACTAAGAACTACAGCCTTAGTCAAATGCTTCTCCACAGGTGAAGATACTGTAGAATTTTACTGGGTTCTTGTCATCAACCCTTACTATTAAAATAAATTAGCTAGCAGGTATTCATCCAGTGATACACGAAGAGAGGTAGCAAATAATGGCATCTACATCTGTGTGCACCTCCTCTCTTTGGTACCATCTTGCCCCTCCTAGATTAAAGTAAAAACAAAACAAAACATTTTTGGACTTCTGTGAATTTTGAAGGAATAGCAAAGATGATCACAACTGTAATGTGGAAAGAAATAATTACCGGTACTGACCAGCTAAAGTGGACAAAACCCAGGAAAATCTAATCCTGGTCACACAGACAACTGGGTCACTTGACAAACTACGGTCTGGAGTTGGAAGAATCAAGGTGAGCCTAAAAAAATGAGGGCTGCAAATTGTTACAATCTGTTGTGACTGTGGACAAAACAGGCAAATTCATGCCTGTGGTAGTATAAATTAGGCCCCTCAACATACACTATGCAAGATTTGATATTGGCTGCTGTAAATGTTCTTGATGTTGTCCTTCAGTTGGCAAAACAAAACAAAAAACAAACCCTGATATATTCATTAATAGCTCTGTTGTGCTTCTGACACAAACAAAACAGAAGGAAATCAGAAATCCAAAGGAAATCCAACTGTTAGTCACACCTAGGATTGATTCACTCAACAGGTCTAGTATTGTTGGGATTAACAATTGCATTTAACCTGTAATTTGCTACTGCATTACATTCAATATTGGAGTGGAAGCAGACTTCCACTCAGCTGATATAAATATCTTGTTCTCTACTCTCTTTCACAATCTGCTGAAAACCACCAAATCTTTTCTGAAGTGTCCTCAGTCCTCAAGACTGGAGTCATAGGGGCTGCATAGAGATGGAGAATCCACTCCTTTGGTGTAGATACCATTCCAGATATTGTTGAATGTCACACACTGAGAAGGATCCCTTTGCCTGGGTTTTCTAGCACAACTCTCAGTAACCATGGCTAGCAGAAATTGGAGGAAGAGGTACTTTATCTGCTATAGGAAAGAATGTTTAAGTAATCTGATCTCTAGGTGAGAACAACAGACATAGCAACTGAAATTTTATAGTTAAGTTGATCAACTACACATGAAATAGATAAGTGTACTATTACAGAAGGATGGGGCAGCAGTCAATATCTGTCTCACACATGAAAGTCAGACATGAAAGTCAGTAGTCCATCTCTTGAAATTTTGTTCTTTGGAAAGTCATTTGTGAAATTCTAAGCAGATGGTATGTGAAACCTGCAAAGACTTGGTATATATACTAAAATATAAGGAAAGAATGTGACTAGTTTTTTTAATGCTTCTATCGTAGGATGTGGAGAAGTTAAACTAAATTATTCATTCAAATAAAGATAAGAAGATAACTTGAGAGTTTCTTAATCCCTGGAAGATGTCTCACATCCTTTAAAAGAAGACAAATTCTTGTTTTACTGAGGTTTCCATTAAAAGACTGGTGTCCTTTCCCTTCTTGAAGCAAAGCACATGCATGGATAGCAATCGTGTTCGTGATACATAAGGACACAGATAACCCATCTGATGCTTCTAAAATTTTAAACATGCATCCAGGCAGTAGCAGATAAATGTGCTGTAAATTGTATATGTGAAGCTGATCAAGCCTACTAATCAAATGCAAAGACATCGGTTTTGCTTCATTTATGTTAGCTTAACTGGGGTTAGTAAACTGAGCATCTAAATAGCCTTGGTTCTTCAGTTAGCAAAGGCACAGGTAGAAATGCTAGTAGTGTTATACCATTATTTTTATGTTCTTGAAATAAATTAGGCCAGACTTAAGGAACTTTTCTAAGGCCTCTAATTTGGCACTTTTCTTTTGAGGTAAGTTCATAGACCCTCTGAACATGTAAAAGAATCCTAATTAGGTGATCTCCTTTTAGCCTTCTCTTATACACTCAAATACTTCCTCATTAAAATGGAAAGAAAATGGAGTTCTTTAATTAGCTTGAAAACCTGGAAGATAAACAACCAATGACAAAATGATGAACTAAAGACTTTAGATACCAAGCAAGGAGACATAATTGAATTCTAGCCAGCATTTTTGGTATTCCAGTTCTTTGCTTAATACAAACACAGGTGACCCAATAATCAGCCTGGGGCACTAGTCTTGGCAAGGATATCATGGACAATCTTCTGAGAGACCCATTCTGAGAGATAATCTTCACCTATAAACCCTGCATGGTCAGTATTAGGTGAATACATTTTTATTATTACAGTATTTGTAAGAAGATGCATAATGACCATGCCTACGTGCAGATACTGTATATGATCTTATCAGATGTGATACATGCCAATTTATTGGTAAGATATGATAGAGTTCTCACATGAAGTCAGCAATCAATTTGATACAAAATGAAATGCTAAAACATTCACAGCCAGTGTCAGTTTACAGTATCTCACAGCCAGCATAGCTATGCTAGCTAGAGGATTCTTAGAAGTGCTAGTCTGTTTTATTAAAGGGGAGAAATCTTTGCAAGATTTCTTCTGAGTCTAATGAGCCCCACCCATCCCCAACAAACACATAGAATCTCATGGCTACCATGGCCACTGGATTTTTAGCACTGGCAGTGCTAAATGGGGTTTTTGATAATAGTCTAAAAAGGAAAGCTTCCAGGTTTGTAAGGCTTCCAAAGCTTAACAAACAAATAAAGCTTTGTCCCCCCAGTCCCGAAATAATGAGTCCACACAGAATTATTGGGTTTTAAATCAGGCCACAACTTTATTAATAACTTTATGGATAACTTTATTAACTGCTGTAAGTGTCACTAAAGTTGTAGCCAAAAGAATGGGCCTGCCGTAGTGCAACTTATATTTAGCTCACAGATGTTATTTATTTATTGTGATGCCATGATGGGACCCAGTACGGGGGTGCTGTTCAATAAAAGCAGCCCTCCCAGCCAAAACTAGGTCAGGATATTACTTGGGGCAGCCGTACGAGCTCCTTGACTTTAAGATGTTTAATTTACTTTCCTACTGGGTCGTTTTACCTATCAGTTGCTCTTATGTTATTATCTATTTTACAGCTGCCCAGAGCCCTATTCAAGGTGCATTTACAATTCTGACGTCACAGTCCTGGCCCCTTTTTAGTTGCACTACCCGCCACAGCACAGGAGCGGCTATGCATGCTCCTTGCCCGCCACCAAGCCATCTAGCACAGCGCAAAGGCCCATCCTAAAATCTGTTAACAGGATGTCCAAGCCTGCATCATTCAGGTGAATACCATCGTTCCTAAAGAGCTCGGTCTGAGAAAATTTTATATCCAGATGTGTAATCACAGACCCAAGGCCCTGGCGCACAGCACATTGATTTCTCGATTCAAACATCACCTGGCCCGATCCACTCTCATTGGGTTGCCAACCAGACCACTTGGGTATAAGGGAATTGGGCCTTAAAGGCCTGCAGGTCTCTGATGATCTGCAACATTAAATCTTTTCCCTTCGCTGTGGTCATGTCATTACTGCCCAGGTGGACAAGCAAAATGTCAATCAGGGCTTCAGAGGCACAATGGGATACGACTGCAGAGAAGACATCCCAGTTCATTTCACGCTCTCTATATTCGGGTATATAATCACAGAGCCGAGGCCCTGGCGCATAGCAAGAGCAATAACTTGATTCAAACATCACCTTGCCCGGTCCACCTTCAGTGGGTTGCAGGCACCCAGCCACACCAGCTGTGGCAACATCGCTGACCAGACCACATGGGTAAAAGGGAATTGGGCCTTAAAGGCCTGCAGATCTCTAATGATCCTCAGAAATAAATCCTTTCCCTTAGTTCTGGTCAGGTTATTACTGCCCAAGTGGGCAAGCAGGACAGCATTCAAGGCTTCCAAGGCACAACGGGATGCGACTGCAGAGAAGCAATCCCAGCTCATTCCGCAGTTTCCTCTCCAGTCCATCTGGACGCAGTCACCAGGTCAGAGACAAGAGCTCTGGTTGTGAAAGTTCCATATTCGGGTAGAGAATCACAGAGCCGAGGCCCTGGCGCATAGCAAGGGCAATAACTCGAGTCAAACAACACCTGGCCTGGTCCACCTTCAGTGGGTTGCGGGCACCCAGCTAGACCAGCTGTGGCAACATCACTGACCAGACCACATGGGTACAAGGGAATTAGTCTTTAAAGGCCTGCAGATCTCTAATGATCCTCAAAAATAAATCCTTTCCCTTAGCTCTGGTTGGGATACTACTGCCCAAGTGGGCAAGCAGGATAGCATTCAAGGCTTCCAAGGTGCAACGGGATGCGACTGCAGAGAAGCAATCCCAGCTCATTCCGCACTTTCCTCTCCAATCCAGCTGGGCGCAGTACCAGGTCAGAGATGAGAGCTCTGCTTGTGAAAGTTATATATTCAGTAGATAATCACAGAGCAGAGGCCCTGGTGCATAACAATGGCAATAACTCGATTCAAACATTGCCTGGCCTGGTCCACCATCAGTGGGTTGCGGGCACCCAGCCACACCAGCTGTGGCAACATTGCCGGCCAGACCACACAGGTACAAGGGAATTGGGCCTTAAAGGCCTGCAGATCTCTAATGATCCTCAGAACTAAATCCTTTTCCTTAGTTCTGGTCAGGTCATTACTGCCCAAATGGGCAAGCAGGACAGCATTCAAGTCTTCCAAGCACAATGGGATGTGACTGCATAGACGCAATCTCAGCTCATTCCACACTTTTTTTTAAAGTCCACCTGGACGCAGTTGCCAGGTCAGAGATGAGAGCCCCAAGCAGAGGATCTAGCTAATTTTTTTTGGCCAAATACATAGCTGTGGCCACAAATAACGACCCGAAGGTGTTCGCTGGTGCAGTGACCTGTGGAAACATAACTTGTTAGCGAAAACAACAGTCCCCCTTTAACAATCTGGAATCAGCCGGACACATCACTTGGAGCATGTAGGGGACTAGCAGCCCAAGGCCTGTATATCTGATGTAGCCTATCCCATGGCTGCAGCCATGGAAGCCAGGCATATCCAGAATGAATGAGGTCCAAATTAGCACCCCTGAATTCCTGCCTGTTCTGGGGCCCTGGAAATGGTACGCCAAAATTAATATTTTGGGAGTGGTGAAGAATCAGCATACATAAGCAAATGCTGCCACTAGACAAAATCCCCATTGGGCGCAGCGACCTAGGGTAATAATGGACCCTCTTGCCAATATTTTGGAAAAATATGCCAAAGCCATTAGATGTCAATTTTTTTTGGGGGGGGTGGCCCCAGGACGGGACTCTAGGTCATTGGGTGGGTATTCAGAATCCAAATTGAAGTCTATCCCTAAAATAGGTTGCTGCTTGATGATCTGGGTAGCTGCAAAGCAAACCCTTCTTAGTGTCCATGTTGCTGGGACTAGGTCCCTGGTGGAAGTGGTGCCCCACCGGCTGAAGGCTGTTTCTTGCCTCCCTGGTTACTGTTTGTTTGCCCTGTTGACCCCCATGGTGTGCATATGAGGCATGAGGGCCCACTCAGGTGGTGCACTGGTGCCTGAACTTACATGGCTGGCATGCACAGAAGCATTGGAATTGCAGTCCCAGCACACCAATTGTTGCTGATCTAACTGGCTCGCTGGGCTGCAGGCAATGTCTGGCTGGGCTACACAGAAAATCAGATGACCGCTACCAGTACGGTCTCCAGTGAGCGCCTGCTGCGGGACCATCAAGTGCCTCTACAGAGGGTCAAGGGGTCATACCACCTAAGGTTGGGTATAGTGCTGCTCTCATCTTGAAAACCTCAATCACAAAAACCAGGCGGAGCCTGGATACTCCGAGTACGCTCTGTAAATTAAGTCCATGTACAAGATGAGGTCATACACTCTCCCTGGCTTAGCCCGGGCAATGGTTGCTGTGTATATATAGCACGCAGGGAGCCAGATAGCCCAGCATTGATCAGGCCATTACCTTTTAATGTGTTCTTTGTCCTTGTTTTGCATGTGCTTAAGTGTCTTTTCATCAACCTCCCTATTCATTACACCGAATGCGTCGACCTAGTTATCTCGCAAAATTTTCTGCCTAAGTTGGGGAAATATGGTCACCCAGAGGCCGTGATTGATCATTATCAAGAAAATGCTGGGGCGGAATCCACCAGGATTCAGTAGTAGTGGCTGGTGTGGCATAGGGGGCAGCCTGAGGCAGTGTGCTATAAGAGGGTGTGCCTGCTATCTGCAGTCCTGTAGGGATGGAGATCTGCACTGACAAGCTGTTGGCAGGACTAGTGTGTACAATACAATAGGTGCCCGCCCCCTCATGTGTGCCATTCGGGTTCGTGGGTGATTGATCAGGAGCATACGCCACTCCATGCTTGCCGGAGGCCATGGCCACCCCATGGTAGTAGCCACCACCATGTTAGAATAGAGTGCTTACCGGTCTGAAGCGAAATGGCCTGGTTGAGTCATACATCCTCCCTCCCCGTTCTCGAGAGGTCCAAGATCTGGTCTGATGGGGGGGGTTAGAGCCACCTGACACCTGGCAGGGGTGCTGTGCATTTCTGCATCACCAGCTACTGCACCATCTTGGGCCATGGTTGCCCGTCAGCCACTGGTCAGGTCAGCTGGCTGCTGCTGAGTGAAAGAGCCGGCATGCTCACCTTCCAGAGCTGAAATACAGGATAGTATTAGCTTGCCTATTCAGCAATTTATTGAGCTTTAGATGGATGTGATGACCTGTTCCACCCAAAGCTATCTGCCATCCCCTGTTCCTGCACCCTGCTCTGCTAAAGGGCGCTCCAATATGCTGCTCACAGTGCAAGATAAAGCCCAGGCTTAACAATAGACAATGGGAAAATGAATCTCCCCGTACCCCCCTTGGTAACTTCTGCACCCCTGGCATGAGGGGGGGGATATGATTGAGACATACAAAATAATGCCAAGCATGAGCAAAGTAGATAGGGGGACACTCCTCTCCCTCTCACAAAACACCAAAACCAGGGGACCTCCACTCAAACTGTGGGTTAGGAAAGTGAGGACAAGAATTTTTGTTTTGTTTTGTTTTAAACCCAGCATGTTGTTAATCTGTGGAAATCCCCGCCACAAGATGTGGCGATGGCATCCGGCCTGGACGCCTCAAAAGGTTACTGGACAGACTCCTGGAGGAGAAGTCCATCAAAGGTACAAACCATGATGGAGATGTGTGTTGAAGGTTTTTTTTTTAATGTGTGTGATAGTGCTTGGAAATTTGTGTGTGTGTGTGTGTGTGTGTGTGTGTGTGTGTGTGTGTGTGTGTGTGTGTGTGTGTGTGTGTGTGTGTGTGTGTGTGTGTGTGTGTGTGTTGAATCTGGTCTCTGGGTGTCTGAATTTCATTGTATGTGTATACTGTGTATATACACACAATGATAATAATAATAATAATAATAATAATAATAATAATTATTATTATTATTATTATTATTATTATTATTATTATTATTATTATTATTATTATTATTATTATTATTATTATTATTAATCTCAAGCACAAAACGAGGGCACTTCAAGGGCCAGATGCAGGGGAGGGGTTGGGGCCACTGTGAGATACAGGAAGCTGGACTAGATGAGTCCTTGGCTATGATGTATGGCTGTTCTTATGTTCTTAGGAGCCATGACGGGTTGTTGAGTGTCCGAATGGCAGATACACATCTGCCAGCAAATGTGGACCAATAACACGGTGCCTTAAATGCGAGAGGAAAGGCCCAGTTTACTGATGGGGATCACCCCCATTGGCCACAGGATATGCAATCCCATACACCCCTTCTATCCCCTTTCAGTACCCTGTCATATGTGTTATTATTATTATATATGTAGTTATCATTATATATTATGAATTCTCATTATTATTCTTAATATTATTATATGAAATATCAATTACTCAATTATGAATTAATCAATTATCATTTTTATTAATTAATCATCACTGCACTGCTTCATAATTTATTTTTTATACTGCTAAGTATCAATTTCTATTTGTGTATATGTATCTGGTTTGTTTGTTTGCTTTGAACAATAGCCCCCCCATAGCCGACACTCCACTAACGGGGTGCCCGCCGGGTGGTGCCTGCTGCAATGCACGGAAGGTGGAGAACAGGCCAACAGCTAGGTCTGCTCTGTGGTGCTGCGTGCCCGCAACGCACCCACCCACACACCCGGCCGCAAGAGGCCAAGCGCGCCGCTGAAGCCGGCAAGATGCAGGCTGTGTGCAAAGCCTGGAGGGCCTCGCTGAGGCTAACGAATGAGAGCATGCCGGAATCAGCCAGCAATAAGACCCACTGCATGGGTGGTTCAGGCGCGGCACGCCCCAGCGCGCCCGAAGAAGCGCTCCGCGGCAACACAGCCAGAGAGGAGCGCTGGTGTTAAAAGACAATTAAGCCAGCCTCGCAGGCGGGCTAAGTACTGTGTGCGCCTGAATGGCCCGAGCGAGGTGGGAAGGTCTCACCGTGGCTCGGGTGGCTGCCGGTGATGGTGCCGCTCTAGCAGCGATCCCACCCGCCGGCTTCCGGCCCTCTCCGATAGCTGGGGTTTTGTGTGTGTGTGTGTGTTTTTTTAACATTCAATCACAGAGACCCCGTCAACCACCACCCACTGGGGTAAGTCAGCCGGGGGCTGTGCTCAGACTACGGAGGAAGGTGACATTTGGGGGGAATCTACCCTGTTTAGGGGACTACAGATCCCAAGCTGGGTGCCCACCCCCTTCCCGGTTTATCACCCAGGGCTCGGCTGAAGCACGAGCCCCACAGGCCTTCCTCTCTGACAGACAGCACACCGGTGTCCTCCTGGCTCAGTGCTGCTCGGCACGAAAGAGGAGGATGGGTGTTTGTGCTTCCCTTTTAAGGGCTTAGATCCCCACACATCCTGGGAGTCACGTGGCCTCCCTCTTTCGCGCCGAACTAACGGCTCCCAGGGTGACAAAGTGGCCCCAATCCGAGACAAGCCCGGCAGGAGCCCACATTTTTTCCCAGAGCTTCCTGTGCTCACTGACAGAGGAAGGGGCCAAACAGAGGACACCTGGATCACCTCCTCCTTTTGAAGGTGACCCTGCAAAAATTAAGAAATGAAAAGGAGTGTTGAAGGAGCTTCCTTGGATCTGTGTTCAGCCTCGGTCTGGTGATTTTGTAGCCGCAGACACTATCTAGCACTTTTTACAAGGCAAATCAGGAAAATTTAATTTGCTTTTCTTACCATTAACACTGACCAATTTAGTTTCATTCCACAAAGAGTTGTCAACATGTCAGAGCTGAATAGAGGCAGAAAGTGATGATTCGAAGTTATCTGTCATGCATTAGCTGTTTTGGTGGTGAAGACCGAACAGCATTGCATTTTAAAAGCACACCCTAAACAGCCTTCATCAAGTTAGCATTTTTAAAATGTGTGGTACTAAAATAAATCCCACCTTCCCAAAGTAGCAATCAGATCCTGGGATTTGCAAACGTTTGTACATTCTGGGATTTGCACACAGTGTCGAGCTGAAGATATAATAAAGTCAAAAAGAGATTATTGGGGTAGTTAAAAACAGTATGGAACAGTGTCAAACAAAATACTAGGTGCTATTTTTTACTCTTAATCCTATGGTCTTGAATCTATTCATTAGCCTCTTGTTATAAAAATCTTTCAGAATGGTATTCCATGTTCTTGGTCATATATCCTTGTGGCACAGTGGTTAAACTGTAGTTCCTTCCAAGGTCAGTAAAATGAGTAACCCAGCTCGCTTGGGGATGGGATGTGTAACCTGCATAAATAAATTGTAAACCACCCAGTAAGTGTTTTAAGTGCTATTGGGCGGTATATAAGCAGAACACTTTGTTTTTGCTTTTGCTTTGTGCTAAGCATCCATCAACCCATCAATCCAACCATGCATTCATGCATCCTCCATCTTGCTGGTAGACATGGGCACGACTCGGGAAATTGTCGTTTCCATTTTGGGTTATCATTTCTGTTACGTAACGGAAACAGAAATGATAATTAAGCCATCAGAACTCAAACTCGAACCGAAAAAAGAAAAATTTGGTCGGGTTTTCATTTCCGTTTGTGGCATTGCATCGATTTCGCAATTTGATGAACAGAAAAAGTTTTTAATTTTTTTAAAAAAACCCGACTCCCAGCCAAAAAAGCAGGCGAAAATATGCCTCCCTGAGGCTTTACCACCTACCAGAGGGGTGGTTTCTGGGGGGGTCCCAGGCCTTTCCCCTCCTCTTCTCCTGTCCTGGGCTGCTTGCACCAGGCTGGGGGGGGAGTCATCCTCGTCGTTTTGCCATGCCATGCGGTGGGGGGGGATCCAAAATGGCGACCGCAATTTTTCTTTTGAAATCGTGGTCAAAAAACACACCAAATCACCACAGAAACATGTGAAAATTATTTATTTTAAATGCCTGAATTTTAATAGTAGCAGCAGTGGGTTTTTTTATAGCAATAAAACATCGTATTGATTTTATTTTATTTTATATATTTTTAGACCTGCCCATTTGGGCTGGGCATGGGATGGGACCATGCAATTTTTTTGAACCATTCCACCAATGGCATCGCCAGGTTTTTGACTGACACTTCTGGATGTCTCGGAGGGCATAAAAAGCCGAGGCACCTTCCAGAAACCGCAGTCAGGTGTATGGATGTGGTTGAGGGAGGAGGGCTGGCTGCTGGTGCTGGTGTGATCCGATCGAGATTGAGGAGGGAGGCTGGAGGCTTTAGGATTTAAGTTAGGCAGGCAGGGAGGGAATTGAATTTAGAAAATAATTTCTTTGATTCCCTGCAGCTTTGTCTGCTGAAGGGAATAGCAGTTTATTCTTTATTTCTTCTCTGGCAGTTTGTGAGGATTTTTTTTCTGATATTGGATAGAGGGGGAGGTTCGACTGGGAGTGGGAGGTGTGGATTTATTTAAAAAATATATTATATACTACCGTTTATTTTCTATTTTCCCAACTTCAATTTGCTTGCACACACACACATTTGGGGTGCAAGCCAAGAACAGAACCTCTATCCTAAGTGATATCCTAACTGCCCACTCGCCCGTCTGCCCGCTCTGCGACCTGCCTGTGGCCTGTGCCACCGCCTGCCCACTCGCCTGCCCGTGGCCACTGCCCGCCCATGGCCCCCACCACCGCCGCCCGCCCGCACCTCCCCCCGCTCCCCCACCCCGCCCAACACCTAGGGCGCAAAAACACCTAGCGCCGGCCCTGATTCCGGGACGCCCCTATGCTCTGGGAAGTCAAATCGCACTAAATCGCGGTGGAAACGACAAATGACAAATGACAAACGAAACGACAAATTTTTGAAAAATTTCGTGACAAATGGAAACGACCCGAAACGGACCCGTTCCGGCAAACGAAAACTTGAAATGTCATTTTTTCTGGTCGTGCCCATGTCTAATTGCTGGATTTAGTGATGACACCATCCAGGGAGTTTTACACAATATAGCACATAAAACGAACAAATACATCCAATATTTTAATAAATCAAGAACACAATAAAAAGGGCAACCATCACGTGACACATGAAATAACATAATTCTAAAGAAATTACAATAGACCATAACAAAAAATAACAAATATCATAAAATACAGTATTTTTTTAAAAAAAAATGGATCACAAGATAATTTAAGAGAGGATGTTGCCAAAGGCATCCTTAAATAGTTCAGTTTCCATATGTTGTCTAAATGTCTGTAGGAAATATTCCTAGTTCTATTGTATGGTATGGAAACATGCATTCAGAAGTATGGGAGACTTTCCATGTTCACCACAAAGGTCTGCAGAGATATCTGTAAGGATGTTTAGCTGAATGAGCTTCAAAATGTTTTGTGACAGTGACCCTTCATAAAACTAGATTCCTGTATTTCCCAGAAGTAGAGATGGGCATAAAATGATTTTTTTTGTTCCATTGTTCGTTATTCATTTTGTTACATAACAAAACGAATAATGACCCTAGGGGCAAATTTACCACGAACCGCACAGAACTGAGAAAAATTGTTTTGTTAGGTTCGGGTTTGTTAATGGGGAGGGGCGGAGCCAGAGATGTCTCCTACCTGCCTGGTGCTGGTCTGGGGAAAAGCCGCCTGCCACACTCGGCCATGTGGTTGGCATTAAAATAAAAAAATTAAAAACAAAAACAAAAAGGAGTGCCAACTAGAGATGGGCACAACTTGAAAAAAAATTTTTTCGAGTTGTCGTTAGTCGGGCCGGTTCCGTTTCGGGTCATTTCCGTTTTTCGCGAAAATTCGCAAAAATTAGTCAGTTCATTTTTTTGTTTTTTCGTTGTCGTTAGTACTGGTTGTTTTGGGGGGGAGCGGGCTCCTGGAGGCACCTCTGTGGGGTGGGTGCCTCCTCTGGCCCGCTATAAAGGGAAAGCGGGCTCCTGGAGGCTCCTGTGGGTGCCTCCTATCCTCACCCACTAGGAAGGGGAAGCAGGCTCCAAGAGACCCCTCAACATGGGGGTCTCCCCTCCTCACCTGCTGCTGCAAAATGCATGCATAGCCATATGGATATGCATACCAGTTGCAGACAGTGAGACTAGTGATGGCAGTGAACCCAGAGCCATAGGTTGATGCCTAAGGCTCTCGCACCACCATGTCTCACAAAGAAGGGAATTGTACTTGCCTGTAGTGCAATGCAAGTACATCTGGCTTAGGGTTAAGGTGGGTTAGTGCAAGGGCTAGGGTTAGGCTAGTGACCATTACGGTGGGCTAGTTTGCACCTCTGGGTGCCTCTCTGACCAACTAAGAAGACAGTCTGTGACGTATGGGTAAGTAAGGAGTCAAGGATTAGGGTTAGGGTTAGGGGGCTAGGGGCAGGTTTTCGGGGCTTTTGGCACATCCCAGAAGTCTCCATGGCCAAGTGGCCATGCGATTGGTGGGATGGCTCCAAAAATTTGCATGGTCGTCCACTCCCACATGGCTGGCCACTCGGCCAGCCCATCATTGCGCAGGTGTAAATAAAATAAAATAAAATAAAATCAATGGAGGACAGAGGAGGAGAGGAGAGACATTTTGTTGCAAGAAAAAACCCACTGCTACTGTGAAAAATCTGGCAGTTTATAAATTTTCGCGTGTTTCTGTTGTGCTTGTGTGTTTTTGGACCACGATTTCAAAAACAATATTGCATTCGCTGCCCCATTTTGGATCCCCCGCCCGCACCGTATGGCATGGCGAGTCTGGCTGCCCAGGACGGGGGGGATGCGGGACCCCCCCTCCAGAAACCACCCCTCCGGTAGTTGCCCTGCGCCCTTAGTCAAGCAGGCATTTTTCCGCCTGCTTTTTTGGCCCGGGAATGGGTTGGGGGAGAGTTTAAAAGTTTTTTCCTGTGCCGCCCGTGCCGCTTGCTTGCGCTTTAATTGCGGTGGCCGGCGGCGAGACTGGGCTTTTTGCTGGCTGCGAGCCTCCGGCGAGTCCCACCAGAGCAACCCAGGATGGGGGATGGGGGGGAGGCCGGGGACCTCCAGAAACAACCCCTCTGGTAGGTGCCCTGAGGCATGGCAGGGATTTTTCCGCCTGCTTTTTGGCCGGGAACTGGGTTTTTTTAACTTTTAAAAACTTTTTTCTCTGCCGCGTGGCATCGCGCGATTGCGCGATGCAAGGAACGAGCACGACAAATCAGACCAAAATTGTTCGTTCGTCGGTTCGAGCTCGAAGTCTTGCAGAGTAATTCCCGTTACTGCTTCTGTAGATTAACGGATACGAGTAACAGAAACGGAAACGGGAATACCGCTAAGTCGTGCCCATCTCTATTCCTGATCATGGAAATCCTGTAAGCATGTCCAGGTGATTGTGCTTTCATGTCTCTGTGCAAAATTTTGCAGTGAACTAGTCAAGGCCTGTGTGACTTCTGAGTGGAGTTGAGAGCTAGGAGTAGAACCATCTTCTCAAGGTTTCAGAAACTCCTCAAAATGCTGCACAAAGCTGCAGAAGATCTTTGCCATTGCTTTTATAGAACAGAAGGGATGGTATGGCTGCTGAAGACAATACTCATGCTGGAGCAGTGACATATATGATTGATTGGTATGCCATGTTATCTTCTTTTGTGCATTAATGTAAATCTACAATCACATGTTATATGCAGTGAATACCCAAAGAACTGGCTTTCATGTCAAGTTATAGGGTGGTTTTAAAATCAGTTCTTTAAGTGAATTTGCCTGTTGAGAAATACTGTATAATTAATTAAATATATATCTGTATTTTAAATTTATTCTTTCTTTAATCAGCAATGTTATAATTTCTAATTTCATGCAAAAGAATACCTTCGTTCTTGCTTTTCTTTTTATTAAAGATAAGCATTTTATCAGGAGTATCATCTCAGCACAAGGCTTCCATATTTCCTTTGAAATATAATTTTGGCAGTATGCATTTCAAAAGGCCAAGCAACTTATGAACTATATAGTGATAATTATTAGTTGTGCAAAAAATAACATTTCAAAAAACCCAGCTAGAGCAGTCTAAATGTTGGTAAATATCAAACATGTTTCTTTTCATTGGTCCTATAATGGCTACTTCCCTCTTGTGGCCCAAAAGAAAAATACTTTCCTCTTCCCTTACAATGTTGATGAGAAAAAATTATGAGTTTAATAGTCTTTTGTTTTCCTTTGGTTTTTAGTATGGGCAGGCATCTGGTTACTGCTGATGTCTGCAGAGGTGAATTCTTATGGCCTCTTCTACTATTCTGGGGGTCAGAAACCCTATGGGTATGGGTGAATATTCATTATAACTAACATTATGCTCAATTTTAGTTGTTATAAATAAGAATGGCTAAGATACTTTGAACAGAAAAATATGTATTTGTTTATCTGGTTTAAATTAAACTCCTTTAATTAAAACAACTCCTAAGTTAGCTTATGGTCTTCATAAATATGTGTGTTGTGTCATTAAAGTCGTGACCAACTCTTTGTGACCCCATGTCCATGGAGTTTTCTTGACAGGAATGCTGGAGTGGTTTGCCAGTTCCTACTCCAGGCACCTACAGCACCTGATATTCTCTGGTGGTCGCCCATCCAAGTACTAACCAAGGCTGACCCTGCTTAGCTTCCGAAATCAGGTGAGATCGGATGTGCTCAGGGCATCTAGGCAGCGCTTCATAAATATACCATAGCATAATTTCCATAATTTATGTGCATGTAATTTATGGCCCACCATCTGCAAACAAGAAGATCTAGCAAATGATTTAGGAAACATATTAAAGTACCCTGCTTCTGGTCAAAAGTAGTCGAATTATCTCAACTTTTTTTTTAATTTTACCTATACCTCATATACATCCAATTAATTTTAAATTGTGCAACTCCCTGATATGAATAAATAGAAAGACCATTACCATACATCCCTGATCAAATATTTACCAAAATTTCAGGATTTTAATCCAATCTCTAAATTTATAAATACATATTAATATTTGCTGAAATGCAAGAACAAATCCATTCAGACAACTTCAACATAAACTTGACATGAGTAACTCTCAATGTGTTTGGCAAAAATTTGGATACAAACCAGATTGGACCATATTGTTATATGTTTTAGTTTAGATTACTTATTAATTTAAGAACATTGCTTCCCTAAGGATCACTTGTGTATAACTGGCTCTCTTTGGCTCTTTTATTTTGTTTTATTTTAAGGCAAGAAGACTAATAAATTTTAAAACCTACACACCAACAACACATTACTGATGTGTGAAACATCAAGCATCATTAATAATAATATGTTTTTCAAAGTAATGAGAAACACTAAAATACTGGGATTTTAAAATTACTAGAGTTATATGTGAATATAATTTACACAACTTATCTCAGACAGTAATGCATTAAATTAGGATGTATGGGTTCCTCCCTACTCAAGATCCTGTTGCATTAATAAGTAAAACAAAATGCAACATCCATCATTTGAAGGTAGCAATTCCTATAGAGTGACAATTCTTTGGCAGATTTCAAATAGTATTACATTTCATCCAGTATTTATATTCTGCTAGCCAACATTGAAGCAAATAATTATAATTCACAATGTGATTTCTCTCACACTAAAACAAACAACAAATAAAACACTTGTTTTGCTTTAGTCCAATCATCCCACCTACCCCTGTTCCCATTTCTGTTTGGCCTTGTGTGGATGAAGACTGATTTTTTTGGAACCATTGTAGCCTAGGAATTATGAATTATTTTAGCTGTTTGACCATACTTTACTTTGATTGACAGTGTTTCCATTGGGTTTTACATGCAGAATCATAGTAATTGCAAATTGTTTCTCCCATATCCTTCTTGCCACAAGAATTTAAATAAAGCTGCTCTTGCATTTCCCCTTTACTTGTGTCACAATTTAAACACAACACCACACACACAGGCATTTCTGAATAAATATCAGGTTGAGGAAGTTAACAAAATCAAACACACTTCAATCCTCTGCTATTAGACGATGGGAGGTGGAGGGAGATAAGGCCATATCCAATATGTCACCCATGCCATGCCACAAAATTACTGTTTGAAATACATGGATATTTTTTGCTTAAGAACACTGGAAGAAAGAACACCCTTCTCCTTTCCAGATTTAATCCAATAGCTAGACTGGACATTAATGAGAATGTGCATTCTCTACAAATAAACCATTTTAAGGTATGACTAGACAAAGATTTGCCCGCTGTTTGGTCTACTCTGGGATGGAAAGGTTCACTGCTTTTTTCTAGAGAACACATGATGTATATACTATTGTGAATTAGCCTGTCAGTGGTTTAAGTTCTGCTCAAGGCATTTATTGTTTAGAAAATTTAATGCTTCCCCTTGTTCCTCTGTAACATGTATACGAAATGTTATTTTACAATCCTAAAAATAATGTACAGAAATAGCAATTAAGAAAAGCAGTCAAGATGATACCAAATTGGTAGGGGTTGCTAATTCCCTAGAGGATGGGATGAAAATCCAAAATGACCTTGACAGATTAGAGTGCTAGGCCAAAACTAACGGAATGAGTTTCAACAGAGAAAAATGTAGGGTGCTGCATCTAGGTAAAAACAATGAATTGCACAGACATAGAATGGGAAATACCTGGATGGAAAATAATACCTGTGAAAGGTATCTAGGAGTGTTGGTGGACCACAAATTGAACATGAGTCAGTAGTGTGACGTAGTGGCCAGGAAAGCCAATGTGATTCTTGGTTACATCAACAGAGGCATAGTGTCTAGATCAAGGGAAGTGATACAGTGGTCCCCTGCTCTTTCACGGTTCATATACTGCGGTCCCACTATATTGCAGGACCGTTTTACCCCGAAAGGGCTTGAGGGAAAGGGGGGGTTTTGGCTCTGCGGTGGAGAGGCATTTTTAAAGATTGTGCACCACTCGCCCACACCCCTGAGGGTGTGTGATGTTTAAAGGGCTTTCAGCTACTCAGCCACACCCCCAAGGGGGGCACAATTCAAAACATCATGCACCATTTGGGGGGGCGGGCGAGTGGTGAGTGGTCATTAGAAAGGGCTTCCTGTGGCAGAGCCAAGCACTTGGCTCTGCTGCTGGGAGGACTTTCTAAAGACCACACACCGCTTGCCCACCCCCCCTTGGGGGTGCGGGCAAGCATAGCATGATGTTTAATGGGCTCTTGGCAGTGGAGCCAAGCACTTGGCTCCACGGCTGATAACCCTTTTTAAACATCATGTGCCATTGGCCTGCAACCCCCGGAGTGGCACGCAATGTTTAGAATTGTGTCCTCCCACCCAACCTGCATCGGCATATCACAGATTTTCAATGATCACGGGTCGGGTGGATCCATAACCCCCATGATAGGCAGGGGTGACTGTAGTACCACTTTATTCTGCTTCTAGACAGACCCCACCTGGAGTTCAGTTTTTCACACCTCAATTTAAAAAGGATGTTGACAACCTTGTGTAGCCTGCACACTGTAATTAAAAATTTTAAACCGCCCAGAGACTAATTATAGTGGTATAGGGCAGTATATAAGCAGAACACTTTGCTTTGCTTTTTGCTTTGCTTTGAGCAGTTCCGGAGGAGGGTGACCAAGATGATTGAATGTCTGGAAGAAATGTCTTACGAGGAGAGGCTTAGAGACCTGGAATGTTTAGCCTTACAAAAAGAAGGCCAAGATGGGATACAATAATATTTAAATATTTGAAACAATGTCATATTGAACAGGGGACTGGTTTGTTTTCCATGGCTTCATAGACTAGGATGTGGGGCAATGGTTTCAAACTACAGGAAAAGAGATTCAACTTAAATATTAGGAGGAACTTCATGACAGAGCTGTTCAGCAATGGAATATGCTGCCACGGAGTGTAGTGAAGTCTCCTTCTTTGGAGGTTTTTAAGCAGAGGCTGGATGGGCATATGTGATGGGGGTTCCTGCCTGGCAGGAGGTTGGACTAGATGGCCCTTGAGGTCTCTTCCAACTCTATGATTCTATGGCAAAATCACTAGCTTAAGGATTGGTAGGTGCTCAGTGTTCTGTTGTGGATATGTTCCCCAAAGCCTAAGCAACCTGGTTTTAACAATGTTCTTAAAAATAGCCAGGGAAGGGGCCAGGCAAATAACAAGTGGGAGCTAGTTCCATAAATGCAGTTCAATCACCGAGAAGGCCTCATTTCTGGTCTTTTCCTTCTGAGCCCATCTTGGGGTCAGATTCCTCTATTGACCCAACTGAAACAGATGAGTAGGGTGGGAAAAGTTCATTGGAAGCAACCGGACTTCTTTTCTTGAGAGATCAAAACATTTCACTCCTCATCCAAGTAGCTTCTTCAGTCTGAGAAAAGTTGGTGGGAGGCCTTCAATGTATAGTTCACCTTGGATTCACACCAACCTGGCCTGAATAGGTTTGTTAAGTGGATAGTGTCCTGAAAGGCCTGTCAGATATACAACGACCTGGGGTATGTGAAAGTCCCACCTATGCAACACTTCCCAACAACCATTAAGTATGGATTGTTAGCAGTGGCCTTCCTGGTGGATGTGAGATTTCTGATTTATCTTCTGAATTGGAAGTCTTGCTTCAACTTTCCTCAAACTGAAGAAGCTACTTGGATGAGTAGCAAAACATTTTGACCTAAACTCACAAGAAAATAAGCCCAGTTGCCATGATTCATATTCCAGATAACCTCACCTGGATGACCAAGAATCTTCACAGATATCTTGACTGTACTTATGTTCATATGAGAAACCACAAAACAAAGCACGAGAAATAAAAGATGCATAGGATGTAAAACTCACCTGCACTGAGGCATATACTGTATATACCCGAGTATACGCCAACCTTTTCAGCCCTTATTTTTGGCTGAAAAAATGCCCTCAGCTTATAAATGAGTCAATAAGTCTTCCCAGTTGTTTTGAGTAAAATTAGGTGCTCAGATGGCTTGGGGAGGGCAGTGAAGGGCAAGTCCTGATCAGGCAAGTGATAGCGGTGCCTCCGCTTCCCATATGATTCCAATGAGAATGTTTAGGGGCACCCTCTTTGGAGCTTCAAAACTCAGCTCTCTTACCCCCAAATAGTTCCAAATTTCAGGATGTGCCCTAAAATCACTTTCTGAAGGTACTCCTGCTACTTTGGTGTACCCAATGTAAGTAATTTTTGAAAGCATGTTTCTTAAAAAATATACACTTGAAAATTATTTTTAAAATATGCAATCAAAATGTACTTACCTTGGTACTCCAAAGTAGCAGGGGTATCTTCAGGAAGTGATTTCAAGGAACCCCTGAAATTTGGAAGCTCTACAGTGGCTGATAGTAGTATTGGCAACTGTGCAGGGACTGTGGAGGCAATCAGGGTGTTTACTCTATCGTATTAACTCTCTTATTGCCTCCACACATCCAGCACATGTTGCCAATTACTACACTCAGCCTCTTTAGAGCTTGGCTGGTATACCATTTATACTCAAGTATAGCTAAAAAAAAACTCCCTCAGCTTATACTTGAGTCAATAAGTTTTCCCAGTTTATATTGATATTGCCTGTCTGGTTGCTGAGGCCACCCCTGGGGAATTCATGACAAACAAGATGTCAGTTTCAGTCTGAATCCCTCTTGCTCTCCACATATTTCAACTATTCTTGTAGGTTGTTTCAATTCTCTGGCATAGCCAACTAGCCATTTTGAGACCCTACAGATTTTCAACATATGAGTTGTTTCCTTGGAACTTTAGTCCTTCTTCTTAACTTTAAGGACAGAGTTTATGGGGTTTAAACCACATGTCTGTAAACCCTCTGCATGCACATTCAGAATATTATATGATGACAGAGGACTTATCTCATTTTGTTCACTGAATCAATTAACAATGTAACTGGGAAGATTGGTGATCCTATTTATTATGCAGTTGGGGAGCTGAAGAAAAAAATAAACCAGATGTGGGTATCAGTGGCCATGTAGATAATTGATGGGAAATCCAATCAGTTCCACTCAGCATGCCCAGGCTCCACAGAGGCTGTAACAGTAATCAAAGAACATCTAGAGAACCATAAGGTCCTCACCTCTGATATGAGTCACTATCAACCTTACTGAAAACTAAAGAAAGGGACTCCCCAGAGATTTTCTCTTTGACTTGAAAACTGTGATAGTTCCTGATTTACCAGGTTGTCCCTGAAGTCTGTAATTTTAATTGCTGCTTTGCTCTATCACATGGAATATGAAGCATTAGCATTTTCTAAGAATATTTATTTATTTATTATTCATTTATTTGTTATATTTATATCCCACTTATATACTAGGTACTCTAAGCGGCTTACAAAAAGGCTGCAAAGCCAGCAAAGTACAATAAATAATCAGACAGACAACCCTATAAACACCCTAGACACTGTTAAAACCAAATGACACCTCGACTAACGCGCAAATTGTGATGGCGGGAGGGAAAAAAAAGAGGTTTTAACTATCGCCAAAGAGCGCCTTTCGGAAGGCCAGCAGGGACTCTGCAGAGCGCACTTCACTGGGGATGGAATTCCAGAGGCTGGGGGCCGCCACAGAGAAAGCCCGGGTCTGACTGCTCGTCCTCCGGGCTTCCCGAGGGGTGGCGACCCAAAGCAATCGCGCCTGCCCGACACGGACGGGCCGAAGTTGACCGCTGAGCGATACGCTCTGCCAGGTAGTCCGGTCCCAAGCCATGGAGGGATTAATAAACTAAAACCAGGACCTTGAATCTAATCCGGGCTGCAACGGGCAACAAGTGCAAGCGGGCCAGGACTGGGGTGATGTGGTCCAACCAGCCACCAGCCTGGCCGCCGCGTTCTGGACCCGCTGCAAGCGCCGGAGAAGATTCAAGGGCAAGGTAAGGTAAGGTATGTGGAATGTTTCTGCAGATCCTTCATATAACGTCTAGCAGCAGCCCTAAAATAGTTCCAAAATTACTGTGAACCATGAAATAATCCAGTTTTAGAGAGTTACTTATTTTGAACCACAGGTTAGATGAGGGAGCTGTAATAGATAAATTTGTAACACAGCCAAGGCCAAATGGCAGAGTCTGAATTTGAAGCTGCAGGGAACCCCATGCTGAGGGGCAAGATTGTGTTTGCTATTGCAGTTTTTAAGTTAAAGAGAAAATATCTGGAAAATCCCTGATGAACTCCTGCCTGAGCTGGTGATATTTACAGGGCAAAAGCACTAACCAGAAATCATTCACAAGCTATAGAACAAAGGTGCATGAGCAAAAAATAAAAAAATATTAAAAAATGACAATGCTCCATCAATCTTCCTCCCCAAATCAACCAGAAGGCATAAGAGAAACAAATTCCCAGTCCCAAAACAGGCTGTTCCAAAATATAGACTGGCATCTCAGAGCAACCTCTCCAGAAGACAGGGATATTATCAAAAGCTGAGACAGTGTAGCATGTAGTCTCTCAGTTGTGCTGGACTGGTATTTCTTTTCACCAAGATATAATGCAGGTCCACTTCCTCTGCAGGCAGGCAAACATGCATTCACTCCCATATCAATACAAATAAAGGAGACTAAATCATTCTCCCTACCACAGCACAATATAAAGCCTCACGCCTACCAGGCCACTTTCTCACCTTTCTTTGAGACAGTGTGATGAATACAACTGAGATGGGTCTAAGATAGATACAGGTGATTAGGGATGGTCACCCTATGAATAACAAAACACTATTTCATCATTTCATAAGCTTATGAAAGGCCAGGCAGCATTTCATAACAAAATGGCAGGCTTTTTGTTTTGTTTTGTTTTGTTTTAAACAAACCATTTCATTACTATGTAAAATTGCTCCCCTCGGTCCAAATTTGGTGCCTCTAGGACCCAGGGGAGCTGGTTTTTAGAGTTACAAAAAGGTTTGTAAGTGTTTTGTTTTGGAACAAATTTTTTGAAAAAAAAATCATTTGAAATGAAATGAAATGGGGCTAAAATGAAATGAAACAAAATACAATTTTTTCATTTTGTGCCCATTCCTACAGGCAATATCTTATCTCAATAGATCTGCTAGTTTTAAAGGACTTGCTTATTTTGGCTTGCTCACTTGCTTGTTTTGCATTTTGCTACCAAAATTCATTGTCTTGATTAGAGAGGACAGGAAAACAGCCTTGAGAGCTGTGACTCTTGGTTGGGATCCCAGCACCATCCAGCAGTAACTCGTCCTGTTATAGTTTGGGTTGGGTAAGATGCTCTCAGTAACCGCCCCCATGACATCATACCTCAGAGGGCTATCTGTTCATCATACATACTTGATGGCAGGCAGGTTATAGAAACAAATGGAGCCTCTGGATTGCATTGTCTTTTTATGTACTGTTATGTTAATGAGGACAAAAAAGAAATGTGTATTTTAGGGGCAAGGATAGCACTATTAATATAGCAGCAGAACTGGTACACCAGGGGAAAGAACATGACACTCTGCACCACACAATATTTCAGATGTTCCCCAACAAATATATTATTTAACATGTTAGTTACCCAGTAGGTTAATTCTGTTCAGTCAGTTCGTAACCTACTTTTCTGTTGTTCTTAATCTATCAACAGCAATACAGTGTCTAAATTCTAGATCCAAGGTTACTTACTTACATGTTTTTTTAAAATATTGATATCTTGCTTAGATAAGGGAAGAATTCAGTTCTAATTTCTCTGGTCAGAATCTTATGGTGTTTGCTCCAGGTTTGTGTACCTTGCTGTGGCTAATTGATGAGGCACTGTGGTAAACCTCAGTTGCACCATTGGGTATGTGATCAAACATGTGACCAAGACATGCCCTGTCCCATCATCAGTTAGCTTCATCAAGTTAATGGAAACCCGATGGAAAAACCAGTAGGATTCTGGCCAATTTAAAATGAAGCTAAACATCTTAGGTTCCTTTTAAATATCATTGACAGTAGCATAAATGGCCAGCAATTACTTAAAACTATAATCCCTTAGACTGTATACAGGTTAATTATATAGTGATTGTGAACTTGTTATCTTGAGACAAAAGAAGGAAAACATGAGCAAAGCAGCACCCTGCAATAAACAAACGTTGCTGGTTTGTTATGTAGTTGGCTCTGGTAAGCTGAGAACCAAATATATTTGAGTACCATTATGTATCTTTGTTGCTCTGAAATGTTTAAAGACTAGAGATGGGCATGAAATGGAAGAATTCTGTTTTGTTTCATTTTGGGGTGTGTGTGTGTTTTCGTATGAACTGGTTTTTTTTTAAAAAAATTCAATTCATTTTTTTATTTGTTTCACCCCCAACATGTCCAATCGGGGGAAAGATGCATGGTTTTTAAATGTTTTGGAGCCACTGAGGCAGCTTCGGTGGCTCCAAGATAATTTTAAAACCCTGCACCTTTCCCCTGATCAGGCATGTGGGGGGCCACAGGGTTTTTAAACTGTTTTTTAGCCAGCAAAGCAAGCAGCAGCTCTGGCCATCAACACTTAGTTTGGTGGTCAAAAAAAGGTGTTAAAAGCCTGTGCTTCCCCCGAATCAGGCACCAGTAAGAAACGTCAGTGTGAACGCTCCAAACTGCCATCCCTACCATTTTCAGAGGGATCATGCTGAGCTGTTATCGGCTGCACCCCTCTAAAAATGGCCCAGTCGGCACCTGGGGGATCACTAGGTAACAGATCAGCAGGATCCCTCTGAAAATGGTTGGGATGCCAGCATGGCTGCCCCCAAGTGCTGATTAGCTGGCGTGCAGGGCCCTGCCGGCTGCCCCCCAAGCACTAATCAGCTGGCGCATGGGGCAAGTGCCAATAAACTGGCATGTGGGGTTCTGCCAGCTGTCCCCCAACTGATCGGTGCTAAGGAGGGCAGAAGCCAGGCTTGTCAAAAAATAAAAAAATAAATGGAACAAAACCAAAATTCCCAGTTCATCTCATTTCATTTTTTAAAATAAGTACCTCATTTTTCATTTCAATAGGAAACAAAATGAAAACTGAAATGAGAAAAAATCATTTCGTGCCCATCTCTATTAAAGACCATTTTATGCTATGTCAAAAATGGTAGATGTCTCTATATTTTATTTCTTTGGTTTTTCTAAAAGAAAAACTGCATCCATTTGCAAATAGAATATTTTACTGAAAACAAAAAAAGGACTTTATGAGGCAATTGTTTGACAAACTGGAGATTAAAAGGTCCAGGTGAAAAGTCTATGCCCCATGGGACCTATAATTATACAGTAAGTCCTTCAATAGATCATCTAGAAAAAGGGCATTTGTCTTGTCTTAGCTTGCCTCCTATTGGTGTACTGGAATAACATAGGGAGAACAACTGTTCATAGACATGACCATGCAGTATACATTCCAGTTGGGTATAGGAAGTGAGGCTACTTCCATGGCTTAGCAGATGTAAATTACACCCCAAATTTTTCATTTTGAATTAATTTTATTCTCCATCCCCAGAACTGGTGTACAGTATTAGACATTCTACATTGTGACATCCTGTTCACATCCATGGTTTCATCTGCCCCCACAATCAAATTCTGATATGCATACTTATACATTGATGAAACAGAACAGAATAGTTTTACTGTGGTGCATTAAATTTGATAAGATCTTTCACATTAAAAAGAACCAGGCCTTGTCCTTGTGATGAGTGATGGTGTGAGGATGAGTCATCAAGGGAGTCATGATTTGAGGAGGCACTTCAGAGACAGTTTATTTATAGTCTGAGCCAGGAAGACACCTCATGTCCCTCATTGTCTCACCTTAGAATTTCACAGTGAGTCACCCCCACCCCAATTTGCCAAGACCTGTGCTGTCTGCCATCCATTCCACCCTCTCTCCTCTGCTGAGGGACACCCCACCTCCAGCTTGGACCTTAAGTCAAGATCCAGGGAGAGTCTTCCCTGCATATACAGACTATCCACTCAGTTTAAAAACTTATTTACAGTATGTAAGTTGTGGGTTACAAGAAGCCCTCCACTGCATATCCTCTCCTCTAAGAGAGGGTATTTTGGATATGACAGTGGTGGTGGAGCAGCTAGATGAAGAGCTGAATGGAGATTAGTCTGCTATTATTTCCATGCTGGAAATGGGGAAAGTTCAGTTTTATTGTGTGTGATGACTTTGATGACTGGACACCAGTTTCCTCCCCAGCACTCAGCTGGTACCGTGGCTCACTGGAACATCTTGAGATTTTGTATGCATGTTGTGAATATAATATTTGTTTAGGATATGTTTCATATGAGCCATCCCTTGTGATACACCAGTGCCATAGACTTTTCTGGTCAAAATGACACTCGTAGCTTCAGCGCAGGCTGTCAAGGTGACCCCTACATCTGGGTTTATTCTTCCTTCTTTCCATTCTTCCTTCCTCTAAATGTAGTTTTTGTTGAATTTTAGCACTCTTAAAATCTGTTATATATCAGTATTTATCACGCTGCAACTGAAATTAATATACATATGTTAGGTTGATCATACTAAATTAGTATTTATAAAAATAATTGTCAGTATCCATTGTTTAGTTTGACTTACTATTTTGCTGCGTTATGTTTTTTTAAAAAATTGCATTTATTTTTAAAGGCCTAACATTTTTGGCATAATGCAGTATTTTTTCCCTAGCATGGAAAAGATTGTTTTTCATTGGTAATCAGACCAGTGAAAATATGTGTTTATCTCACAAACCTAGCAATAACATATTCTCACGACAGATAGACTTAATTGCTTTTGCATTCATAATAGACACAACAGATGATTAATGCATAGTACGCTAAGAAGCACTCTTTGGGAATTACTTAAATTACTTAGGGATAATACCTTGGGACATAATTACTAAAGGTTTATGTAACTTGCAAATGATGCAAATCATGTTTTCTGCAAATATTTAACAAAACAGCAACAGCACAAAATGTTCCTCAAAACAACTCTCAACTGCTCTTCATTTGTTTGGGGCATTCCATAACTTAAGCTAATTATGGTTGTTAGCCATAGATAAACACATTATTAAAATGCCCTTTAGCACCTACAGGAGAAACAGTACAGGAGCCCCATAGTCATGAAACTGCTGATGAACAAATTGCTCTTTGAAGAACATAAATCAGAGAAGAGGCCTCCAGCATGTGCAATTTGGTATTTTGAAAGTTCTCGTTTGACAGTTTTACAAGCATCCATCTGCATAAAATCGTGCATCCATTGCACAAAATGATGACCACTTTGGCCCTACATTGAGCACAGAAAGAAGGCAGATCAGTAGCAAATGGTAGACCCCAGCAGGGCTACTCCTTTGGTTTACTGTCCCGAGAACATGCTGGGAGGTTGTGGGACTTAACAGTTACAAAAACAGCCCTCTGAAACAAAGATCACCTGTAATACAAAATGTTATCAGTCAGTAGACAGAACTATTGTGAATGGTTCTGCTCTCATCGCATTTTGATGCTATTCCTTCCTTCCTTCCTTCCTTCCTTCCTTCCTTCCTTCCTTCCTTCCTTCCTTCCTTCCTTCCTTCCTTCCTTCCTCTACCATGCTAAGTTGCTGCCTTATTTTCCCCCTAACCCTAGCCAGCAAGAAAGGCAAGCTGGCTTGGTTGGATGGTTCCTGCTGGGCTGCAGAGAGCCTGCACTTGCATGCAGGGCCAGCGCGTCCATTAAGGCGAACTAGGCAGTTGCCTAGGGTGCCAAAATGGACAGGGGGCGCTGCCCAGCCTGCTGCCCCCCAGCACCCCCGCCGCCTGTCCCCCCACTGCCCGTCTCTGCCACCCGCCCCCCACCATGGCTGCCCCCCGTGGCTGCAATGCTCTTCATTAGCCCTATAAGTCTTTTGCTCGGAAAAGTTGGCAGAAGAATAAAAGGACCAAATTATTGTAGCACTTTGAAGACCACCAGTTTTATTTCAGTGTGGGGTCCTGTGGATCAAAATTACTTTCTGAGACAAAAGGTGCTCTTGTGTCTGAGGAAATTGATTTTGATTCATGCAAGCTGACACTGAATTTTTTAAAAAATATTATTTTTAAATTTCCACAACATATAACTTTTTTACTTTTTGTCAATATGTTGACACAGACTAAGTTGGCTACTTCTTTGGAATAGCTAAGGAAAGATTTCTCAATTAGTGGGCGCTTAACAGAGATACCAAACAGCTGATTGCAAGTGAGCCATAATGATATCTTTTAAATGAGATCATAATAAAATTACATTTAAAAAGTAAGGTGAGCAAGAAATTTACTTCCATATAAATATGAATATGATTATGCTACTAATGTTGTATAAGATTATGTGGAGTTACCATTTAAAACTGTTTATATCTACAAGCAAACTCATGATCAGAAAGATGCTGTCAAACCAAAAGACAGGTAAGTCATCAAACAGAGATCAGCTTAATACTGTGTACCTTAGCATTTTAAGTAAATGGTGAGAGTGAAACTTGCTATTTGGGTATAGAACTGAGTTACAGTGGTAGCTCCCATATTGGTCTTGAGAATACAGAAAACCTTGGGCAGTACATGTGGGTTCCATGGGCATGTCTGCATAAGATGCCAGTCACAGACTGGTTGTCAGAGGTTGCATAATATGTAAACGTGCAACAAAGCCAGGTATGTGCACTGAATTTCATGGAACCATAATATATGGAAGAACCATGCACTACCCCAGGTATGTGAGAATCAGGACTGATCACCTTTTGCTCAGTGCTGAGAAGATAAAAACAGAAGAGGGAAAAGTAACACAACAGTATGTGTGTGTGTTGCATTGTTACAGTTGTGACCAACTCTTCATGACCCCATGTCCATGGAGTTTTCTTGGCAGGAATACTGGAGTGGTTTGCCAGTTCCTACTCCAGGCATCTACAACACCTGGTGGTCTCCCATCCAAGTGCTAACCAGGGCCGACCCTGCTTAGTTTACAAAATCAGGTGAGATCAGAGTGTTTAGGGCATCTAGGCAGCAACACAACAGTAGAACTACCAAAATATCTTCAGTGTTCACCTATCCATGCTGTACCTTTCATTTTTATCAATTTCACCATCTACACTTTTTTGAAGCAGGTGAACTTCAGTAAAAGTCAATGTAATTCTGTTCATCTCAAATACATTTTTAAAAAAAGAAGTAGTAAGCTTCTTACCTTACTCATAGTCCATTTCCTTTCAAATTGATACATTTTTCTCAACTGCAGATTAACTCTAATCTGATACAGATGTTATTTGAATTACTTCTGACAAACAGAATATGAGAGATACTTTAATGTATAGCATTTATAATTTAGCTTAGTGTGAAAAGATATTCAAATTGCATTGTGTGCTAACAATATAATGAAAAAAATGCTGAGTTGCAAGTACAGTATTTAATTTCAATAGTACAGGGTAAGCAATAAAGACTGCAACCCATATATCATAACAAACATTAAAATCAATACATACCTGGTGGTGTTTGTGTCAGTCTTTATTATTTCACTTCAGCAATTAAAATACTGTACACTCCAGTCTGCCTGCTATTAAGTGAAATGGATAGTGTTCAAGATAACATCCACATCCTTATTTCCGGAAAATGAACCTATATTATGGGGAAAGATTCTCTACACACCAAAGTCATTTCATGTGTGATCATTGTACTGTAGAAGTAATAATACATTTTGACTAAAGATGGGCACCAAACAAGCGATTTTTCATTTTTGTTTTGTTTTTCCATTTTGTTATGCAATGAAAACGAAATGAAATTTTTTTAAAACAAAAACAAAAACAAAAACAAAACGACCAAATTTGCCATGTTTTTGGTTTTCGTTGCAGCAGATGCATTGAACTAAAAAGAATGCTAACGAAACAGCAATTTTTCATTTTCGTTTTCGTTTTTCATTTTGTTACCTAACGAAATGAAAATGAATTTTTTTGCAAAAATGTCATGAAAACAAAAATGAACCGAAACGGACCCCTAAACGACCAAATGACAAACGAAACACCATTTTTGAGTCATGCCCATCTCTAATTTTGATAACTGTGGGTCACAATTGTGACTGGATCACAAAGCTAGTGCTGAGATTCATTTGCTATATCCTAGTGAGTTTTAGCCAGCTCCTAAAAAGCACTGCCCTGGGATGGGGTTGCTTTGGGGAGGGGGTAAAACTCAAACATCCCAAATTCAACCACATTGCCAAACTTGGGGAGGATGGGGAAGATATTCAGCTGAACACTTGTTGTTCTGTAACTTGTGAAGGGCTGGTTCTACCACTCCCAGAAGTCCCAACCAGGTGGTTTGTAAGAAGCCAAGACAAATCCATTTGCAATCTTGTCCTGATAGAAAGGGAAGGAATCTACTATTTTGCCACTATTGCATCTGATCACTGTCATCTAGGCAGAGGAAAACACATCAAGGGCTATATTTGTGGTGGAGAGAGGGGAGGATGCATGTTACCCTAACCCCAAACTTTCCCATGCACTTGGCAATGTTAGAAACTTTTGCACATTCAGCACAAAGGTTGTCTGAGTGGTGTTCAGCTAGATACACTTATACAACTCCTGGGCTCAAGAGCCCTAATACATCAGGCTTCAAAATCGTAGGAGTGCTACAGTATAAGCCCATTGAGGTGAATGCATCTTCAAGGCTTTTTCAGGCCTTTGAGTTGAATGTGTAATGTATTCACACACATAGGTGTTGTGGGACAACTGTAGATAGAGTGCTAAGAAAACTGAAGCTTACTACTTCCTGTGAAAATTCTTGCCCCTTGTGGCCAGTGGAATCAGCCAGACCAGAGTGGTGGGATTAAACCTATGATGTGGAAAATGCCTTCTTCAGGGATAGTGAAGTCCTTCAGGGATAGTTTAGTAAAGTAAAAAGCAGAGAGATTGAAGAAACTGCATCTGGATACTGTAATCCTGCCTTCTCTTTCCATATGGAAGTGTGCGTGAGTAAGTTTATGTGTTTGGTGCATGTTTATGTGCGAATTTCTGGGGATGGTAGTGAAATGTGATGCTTCTTCTGCTGTGTATGTGGACAAAGTATTCTTCTTGACCTTCACCAATCTCATACAGAGAGGGGGGGTATATTATGCCAGGAATGTATGCAATCATTTCTAATAATTTTAGAAACTCTGCTTAACTGGTGGTACTGCCTGGGTGAAGCACAGCTTTATTTAGAGTTTTACCTTTTGGGGAATATCAAAGAATACAATTAGAAGCAAGGGGCCAGGGGAGTGATAGTGGATACATTTGGGTGGCAACAATGAATATATTATCTCTTCCTGGCAGAAATAATGCTGGGTATTATTGTTGTTGTTGTTGTTGTTGTTGTTGTTGTTGTTGTTGTTGTTGTTGTTGTTTATTATTGTTATTTTACAAGACACTCAGATAATAATGTTAGTTTTCTATTTTAAATGCAAATTTCATTACCAGGCTCTGAATAGTTTTCAAAAGGTCTCACAAAAACCATTTCTTTGTTAAAATATATCAGTGATACGTACTTGAAAATGAATGTGTTTAGAATCAGGTTTAAATCTTCTTAAATTCAAACTTTAGCTGTGTCGGGCATTGCTTTTGTGCTTTATGCATAAATAAATACAAACTCAATAAAACTTAGAAGACAGTTACAAAAGCCTTTACTCTTGAGGCAAGTCAGGATAGCTCTTCACAGTTCTTTTCATTGCTGATAGGTGCAATCATTTGCAACAGGCAATATATCTGTTCTTGTTTTGCCTTACTTGAATTTGTCCAGATTTCTTCCTTGAAAGAGTGTCAAGAGATCAGTACTGTAATATATACAGATTTAAATTGCCTGGATTATTTGAATAAATTAAGTTTCATTTCTTTATTCTGAAGATATCTGGAGAATAACAGAAAGGACCAATAGACTAAATTCTTATCTGGAAGAAATCTTTAAAAGTATCTGTGTTCAGGTTATATCTGCTCCTTTCAATACATTTGACACCTAGTCTGACTTCAGATGAATTTAAGCAGTCCATTCTTGCTCCAAATTACTAAGTGCTTTGAATGGGATTGTACATAACATATTCTTCTCCATATTCTTCCCCATCAATATTGCAGATGGGAAATGTAGCTTGTAGGAGGCCATGTGATCCCATACTTACCCCATGGCCCCTCTCAGATATTCCGGTACTTCATCCCTTTAAAAAAAATAGCCGAAGAAGGAGAATTGCCTCTTCCAGAAGCCATCAATTTATTTATTTTTTTATTATTAGATTTATATCCCGCCCATCTTCCCAAGGGGAACTCTGGGAGGCTAACACAGCTGAGCAAGTCAGCGAATACAACAATACAATACAATACAAACAATCAAGACAAACAATTCTTCTTTAAAGCAAAGCATTGCCCTGGTTTCATGTGTTTCTCTTTTCATCAAACTACAGATATAAGAGTTTATCAGTAATTTGGAGCTGAAACTTTGGCCACTTCCAAAGTTTTTTTCAAATCAGGACTGAAAACCTGGCTACCCTTCAAAGCTTTGCCTGCCTTTATACGCTTAGACAGTAAAACAGAGTTGATATGAATGCAACCATGTACTGTTAGGAGTGTTTCCACTCCTGATGAACAATGGTATCATTACTGTATTAAGAGTACTCTGGGCATCTAGAACTTAACATGTAGAATCTCTGGACTAGCTTTCAATCATCCCAAAACCCAGATTTCAGGCATCAAAGGTATATGTTGTTTGCAGAAAAAAGGAATAACAGGAAATTACTAGAGGTGAAGGTTAAAGAAGAAAGTGCAGTAACAGGATTACAGGTGCACATTGAAAAGATTAAAATAAAGTCTAATTTTAATAACTTTAATAACAGTGAAGAAATCAAAATAGTTAAGGATTTTCTATACAGTACCTTAATATCAATAAGATGGAGGTAGTTCATCTGAAGCAGATAGAAAATAGTTTCATGTTTAAAGATGCAGTGCTCAAAACTAAAGTCAAGATTACCCATGATTAGAGATGGGCACGGAATGAACATTTTTTCGTTTCTGTTACCGTTTGTCGTTTCCGTTATGTAACGAAACAACAAACGAAAATTGTGATGAAAATGCAATGAAATGAACAGAACCATGAAAATTGTGGTTGTTACGTTTCATTTCCATTAATGGTGACGCACAATGAAATGAGCTGTTTTAAATGTTAAAAAACACCCTGGACATCCGTAAAAACACAGCAATAATTATTTATATTTTCTGATAATACCTACCAGGGGGGGTGGGGTCCTTAAAACATTTGTTTTTGTCTTCTCCCATCGCAATGTATTTTTCTTTTCCCTTTAAAATGGATGTCACCACCAGCCACAAAATGGAGGCAAGCCATGTGATGGGATCATGTTCAACCAATAGCATGCCCAGGTTGCAGACTGGGCGGGCAGGTCTGGCAGCCACAGAGAGCATAAAAAGCTCTGACAGCCCCTGTTCTCCTTGCAGTCTCTGGTGGGAGTTAGGCTGGGATTGCTGTCTCTGCGACTCTAGCTTCAGTCCTGCAGCCTCCCTGTGTGTGTGTGTGTGTGTTGCGTACTTCTCGGTGAGCACCCTCCCCTGCCCTGCAGTGCAGTCACTCTGCAGCTGCCTTGCACCCTGGGCAATGCCCGCCACTGCCTTTGCATCCTCCCTGCATACCTAGTCTATACTGTGTCTCTGCCAGCATCCATTTTTTTTAGTGTTTTCCCTCTGGTCTGGTGCGTCAGAGGATGCCTGCGCACAGAAATGCTTTAAAAATCTTGCAAAAAGTGGATAGAAATGACAAACGAAAAAATGAAAAATGGTAACGAAATTTTTCAAAAAATTCCCGACAAATGGAAACAAACCAAAACAGACCTCTCAACGACAAATGAAAAACCGAAATGCCATTTTTCTGTTTCGTGCCCATCTCTACCCATGATTATTATTTACTCACGAGAAAACAAGATATTAAAGAAAGCAAGGGGGGAGGAGTGGAGGTTAAGCCATTTAAATAATAGCATTGGAGAGATTTATAGATACCACTGGAGGCTAGATACTATGGACCATCAGTAAGTTCCAACTTCTAGTCCTCCTATAAATTAGTGACCTCTAAAGGTGCTTTCTGCTGCCTAGATGCCCTAAGCACATCCGATCTCGCCTGATTTCGAAAGCTAAGTAGGGTCGGCCCTGGTTAGTACTTGGATGGGAGACTACTAGGGAATACCAGATGTTGTAGGCACCTGGAGTAGGAACTGGCAAACCACTCCAGTATTCCTGCCAAGAAAACTCCATAGACATGGAGTCACGAAGAGTCAGTCATCACTGTAGCGACACAACACACACAAAGGTGCTTTCTAAAGTCAACTGAACAACCCTTTTCATCTCTTGTAAATCCCAACTATGCAAATGTTAGCTTAGTGTTAAATGTTACAATATATGATATGTGACCAGAAAAATATCTGCCACCATCTAATACTAAATTTGTATGCTATCATCCATAATATACATTATTAAGTAGTATATAAACCAATAAGCCTCACACTGTGTTCCAGTTGGCCGGGAGGGATGATCTTCAAGTGATTTGCTCTTAATTTTTGGAAAGTAACCCAGAAAGAGTTACAGTTGGGGAAGTCACTGTAATTGTTTTGCTAAAAATGCCTATTCAAGGGTATTAATGGGTTATCATGTATTGCAAAACAAAACGTGACCAAAACATCATCCTCTGCTGGGAACGGATGAGACTATACTATTAATATTTATAATTTGTGCTATGCTTAAATGCTTAATTGTGTTTTCATTATGTTAACATGTCTTCAAATATCTACTTTAACATCATAATAATTATTGTATAAGTTTTGTAACAAAGTCCTTTAATTTTAGTTATGTACAAAACCCATGTAGTGCATTTTTTATTTTCCAATTTGCTATTCACCAATTATTTGCATATGTTCGCTCACTTACAATAAATTGTTAAAGACAAATGGGATCATTTTGAACTTCCAAGACAAAACTGAAAGGATTTTCAGACAAATGATTTGTACCATAGGCACGACATTAGCTGTCAAAAAAAGTTGCTAAATGTTTATCATGCACAGTCTGTAAGCTTGTCACAAAGGGTCTGGTTTCTCAGGACTTTTGTGTAGAGAAGATATTCCCCAAGTCAATTTTGACAATATAGTCACTTTGATAATTAGGGTTTGAGTTGATCTAACACCCACCAGATATTCAAAGCTCTTTTTTAAAAAATATAGTACCCATATACTGTAAGTGGGAATAGCATACACTATACACTGGAAGTAGGAATTGTCTTTGTCTTAGTATCTAGTGACACATTCTTAACGATATTTTCCTCCCAAATTTAGCATGCAAATGAAAGAGGGGATTCTAAAACTCTTGCTAGAAGCTAAAATAACTGAACTGAAGCTATTGCACTTTGGACATATGAGAAGACAACATACACTAGAAAAAGCAGTAACTCCAGGAAGACTGAAGGCAATGAGAAACCTGACATGAGATGAATTGATTCAATAAAGGAAGCACAGCTTTCAGTTTCCCAGTTTTGAGCAGGGCTGTTAACGATAAGACCTCCTTGAGGTCATTAATTCATAGGGTCGCTATAAATCAGAAACAACTTGACAGCACATAACAACAAGAACAAGGTGACCAACTAGATTGAACAGCTCAAAAAGTTATTTGGAAAAAATAGTCTTCAGGGTAGTAGGGCTCTGATTGTGGCATGCTCTTCTCAGAAGGACCCAGCTGGCACTTGGTTAATGTTATCTTTTTGATGTATGGCTCCCACCCTCTTTAAAAATAAGACTTATTCTGCCTCCTTATTCTACTCCCTCTTGTTCTGCATATGTTACTTTTAGCACCACAGGAGAAAAAAACTTTCCTTTCAAAAGAATATAAATGGAAGAGACATTTCAGATAAATTCCCATGGGTTTGTGTGATGAGACTGCCCAGGTTGGGCCTTCCACTACTGGTGAGCCATCTGAGTGGCAATATGAGCATTCCATGTCACCAACTCAAGCAGAGAGGCCTAGCAGGGGTACCACGCCATGGAAGAAAGGCCTGGCTCTGCTGAGAGGGGGTTCCAGGATGGAGCCCTTGGGAGTAGAGGAGCCACCTGCTGAGCAACCATCAACAAGGAAGCATGACAGACAAACAAAGGGGTCAGGAGAGAGGGAATAAGTTGAGGAGGTTAGGCTTACCAGTAGAAATGGGCACAAAATGAACACTTTTTTGTTTCTGTTTCCGTTTTTTCATTTCGTTATGCAAAGAAACGACAAATGAATTTTGTCTCCAAAATGAAACAAAACGAACAGAAACACTGGAAATTTTGTCATGCGTTTTGTTTTCGTTACTGCAATACAGTGAACTGCTTTAAATGCTAAAAAAATCACAAAAATTGAAATAAATGGTAACAAAATGGTAACAAAACGAACAAAAACGAAAATGAATTTTTTGCAAAAATTCACAAAAAAACGGAAATGAACTGAAGCGGACCCTCCAAATGACAAACGACAAACAAAATGTCATTTTTTTTATTTGTGCCCATCTCTAGTTACCAGCATAAAATAAGAGAAACTATAAGAAAGAGGGATGGACACAACATCAAGAAGGACGAGTAGGGGGAGAGGAAGATTGAACTAGGCATTCTGGCAGAGCCCTCACAGGAAGAGGACCATGCTGGACTACAATCGGCCCTGATACCCTCGGAAGAGAGCCAGTTCATCCCATTTTAGAAGAGGCACTGGAAACCTAAATTAGTGGGTTTTGAATCACAGATTGGGCACTTGGTCTCTAAAAGGTTTGCCATCAATGGCTTATAGTATTTATTAGGTGGCTGAGAGGTTAGGTATGAGTGAGACAGTCCCTTCCCTGCCACTATATTCCCACATTTCAATTAAGTCAGAGGAAGATGTCATAAGGCAAGTACACAGAGTGGGTTTCCAGATCAGGAAATGTGGACAGCCAGAGAAGCTGCAAAGAGAGATGACTGTGAATTGAAGGGGTGGGGGAAATCCAATATCCTTCAGTATTATGGTGAGCTGAAAAATATATGGTATTGGTGTTCTCTGAGGGCCAATTAAAGTCTCAAGTCATTCAAATCACAATTGCACATAGATTGGTCAAAGACAGCAGAATTTAGGGACCCTTTTGCCTTCTGGAGACCTTTGTATACCCTGTTTCCCCGAAAATAAGACATCCCCCCAAAATAAGACCCACTTACAGTTTTGCCTCTCACTGAAATATAAGGCATCCCCCGAAAATAAGGCCTCCCTGATAATAAGATAACAATAAATGTGTACCGTATTCTTCTTCATGGAAAAATAAGACATCCCCTGAAAATAAGACCTAACACATCTTTGGGAGGAAAAATTAATATAAGACGCTGTCTTATTATCAGGGAAACACGGTAATATGAAAAGCCACATCAAGATAGAATTATATTACTGTTATAATATTTTGGATTGTCTCCAGGTAAAATGTTTTTTGCAACTGTGTTTGTATGGCATCATTAAGAAAGAGCAATTTAAAGTTTGTGGGGGAAATTTTGTACCCAACATACAGGTTTCATCTCTTTCACACATGGTTATGACAACATAACAAAGAAATGTTTCTTTAAACCTACATTTAACAAGCAAATATCTGAATTACTTATAGAAGTATGTTTTCTGGTATAATTTTTCTATGTTCCTGTAGCATTCAGGGTGAATGGATAGCTCACTGAATTGGGTATCTTGTTGAATAGAACAGAAGTTCAGCGTTTCCAAGGAGAAGAGTTAGCCTGTGTAGCCTTGGGCAAGATTCACAGCCATAGGATACCTCTAGAGAAGGGAATGCTAAACCATTTCTCAGTACTTTATACCTACTGGGAAGGGTGTCCATAAGTCAGAATTGACTTGATGGAGCTGGGGGAGTGTTAAGTGTCTTTTTTCACCATATGGTAGAATTGACTACACTTTGTTAAGGAATAGGTTATAAGATATGACATCTGTAGTCAAATTAAACTGACAGTTTTACTTCATTTCAGCAGAAGCAAATTTCTATGCATTTAAAATCATTTTACAAAAGTCCCTTTCAAACCAGTGTGCTTCCTTTATCTCCAAAACCATTGTTTTTACCTACAAAGATCTAAACTGTAAGATTTTGTTATGAATTGGTAATTGAACAGTTATGACTGCAGTTTTAATCTTTGAAAGCAATTACACTTTCAACTGATTTTTTAAAAAATTATATCTTCACATGAAATAATTTGAACTTTTTGGAAACCACATAAAAGCACACAAGCCACTTTATCTGCATAATGCATATGTAGTTCCCCAGTGAACAATTTAATAGATATATTTGGATCTATAGCATTTCCATGTAAAATATAAAGACAACCAACTGTCCAGAGCAGTGGCCCATTGGAACAAAAGCCTGGTAGCAGAATCCCCTCCAAAAGGATTGTACTACAACTCTAATTTGCCACTGCCAGCATTATCAACAATATGTGACTGTGGTAGTTATAGTCCAAAACAGATGATAGGCATCAACTTGCCTTCTCAGACTAAATATGGGAGTATTGGGAATAGCCAAAGATGAAATCCATTGCCACCTTAGGATGCATCTACATTGGCCAATTATTCCATATTTTGCATCCCATTTGGCATGGATTAATTAGAATTAAAAAGCAGCATCTACAAAGCAAAATGCCTGAAAATCAGGTGGGAAATCATCTCACCCCCTGCAGGGAATCATCTTTTAAAAAGTTCATTGAGCAAAGGTAGGTTTATTTTGCTTTGATTTGGGTAGAATCACTTTTTTACTTTCTGACTGCTTGACCTGATGCAGAGGACCAAGCATTACATTCTCAGAAAGGGAAGGAATCCAGCAGAGGGTGTGGATTAGAGATGGGCACGACTTAGCGGTATTCCCATTTCCGTTTCCGTTACTCGGTTCCATTACTCTACGGAAACGGTAACGGGAATTACTCCGCCAGACTTCGAGCTCGAACTGACGAACGAACAATTTTGGTCTGATTTGTCATGCTCGTTCCTTGCATAGCGCGATCGCGCGATGCCACATGGCACAGAAAAAAAGTTTTTAAAAGTTAAAAAAAACCGGTTCCCGGCCAAAAAGCAGGCGGAAAAATGCCTGCCTTGCCTCAGGGAACCTACCAGAGGGGTTGTTTCTGGAGGTCCCCAGCCTCCCCCCCATCCCCCATCCTGGGCTGCTCTGGTGGGACTCGCCGCAGGCTCGCAGCCAGCAAAAAGCCCAGTCTCGCCGCCGGCCGCCGCAATTAAAGCACAAGCAAGCGGCATGGGCGGCACAGGAAAAAACTTTTAAACTCTCCCCACACCCATTCCCGGGCCAAAAAAGCAGGCGGAAAAATGCCTGCTTGAGTAAGGGCGCAGGGCACCTACCGGAGGGGTGGTTTCTGGAGGGGGGTCCCGCCTCCCCCCCATCCTGGGCAGCCAGACTCGCCATGTCATGTGGTGCGGGCGGGGGATCTAAAATGGGCCGGCGAAGGCAATATTGTTTTTGAAATCGTGGTCCAAAAACACACAAGCACAACAGAAACATGCGAAAATTTATAAACTGCCAGATTTTTCACAGTAGCAGTGGTTTTTTTCTTGCAACAAAATGTCTCTCCTCTCCTCCTCTGTCCTCCATTGATTTTATTTTATTTTATTTTATTTACACCTGTGCAATGATGGGCTGGCCTAGTGGCCAGCCATGTGGGAGTGGACGACCATGCAAATTTTTGGAGCCATCCCACCAATCACATGGCCACTTGGCCATGGAGACTTCTGGGATGTGCCAAAAGCCCCTAAAACCTGCCCTAGCCCCCTAACCCTAACCCTAATCCTTGACTCCTTACCCATACATCACAGACTGTCTTCTTAGTGGGTCAGAGAGGCACCCAGAGGTGCAACCCACTAGCCCACCGTAACCTTACCCGTCACTAGCCTAACCCTAGCCCTTGCACTAACCCACCTTAACCCTAAGCCAGATCTACTTGCATTGCACTACACGCAAGTACGATTCCCTTCTTTGTGAGACATGGCAGTGCGAGAACCTTAGGCATCACCCTATGACTCTGGGTTCACTGGTCTCACTGTCTGCAACTGGTATGCATATCCATATGGCTATGCATGCCATTTAGCAGCAGGTGAGGAGGGGAGACCCCCATGTTGAGGGGTCTCTTGGAGCCTGCTTCCCCTTCCTAGTGGGTGAGGATAGGAGGCACCCACGGGTGCCTCCAGGAGCCCGCTTTCCCTTTATATCGGGCCAGAGGAGGCACCCACCCCACAGAGTTGCCTCCAGGAGCCCGCTCCCCCCCAAAAAAACCAGTACTAACAAAAATGAAAAAACAAAAACCGAACCGACTAATTTTTGCAAATTTTTGCAAAAACGGAAATGACCCAAAACAGAACAGGCCCGACTAACGACAACTCGAAAAAAAAATTTTTTCAAGTCGTGCCCATCTCTAGTGTGGATGCCAAAGAGTGCCTGAGGAAAAGATGGCAGAAGCAGGGAAGGAGCTGAGCTGAAGTCAGAAGGTGATCAAGATGGGTCTCTTGCCCCAATCTGGACATGGGACAGGCAGAGGCTGATGGGTGGGGTTATCAGGCCTCCCCCAGTCCCTCTCCTGCCCCAAGAAGTTGCTGCTACTGCTGCTGGTACTACTCAAAACTTGAAGGAAAGCAGACTGGGCACAAGGGGGCAGCTGAGGAATTCAAGCAGCAAGCAGCAATATTCCTACCCAGCCTTCTGTCACTCCTCTGTGGACTCATGCAGCACACCATCCTCTGGGTAGTTAGTCTTTTCCACGGAAATGACTACTGTGATTTCACCAGTGAAACCCACTGGGAAGGCATCATGCCCAGTCAAGCCAAGTTAATTTCTCAGTGCAGTTCCACCTTCAAAGGGACATTTTATGTTAGATTTTATGGAAGTATATCCAAGTATAAAATTTGATTGGATGTGCTTCTGATGAAACCTGATGTGCAGAAACCTCAAAATGTACCCAAGGAAGACTCAAGCCCACCACCTACATATTTTAAACAAATAGATACTTAATGTGTGTAAAGGCTGGCATGGTTAACAGCACATGCTCATAGTTATGCCAGGATTTCTGCATACTTTGAGCTATCTGTTATGTTTTCACTGTGCATAATACCACCACAGAGGGTTGCCATTTGCCCTGCTTTATAAAGAATAGTCTTCCAGTCTTCTGTCTAGCCAAGGTATATAAGTTAAAGTGCAATTAAAAAAACATCAGCAACATGGATCTTGAAGTTTTCATAAATGTTTTTGCATGGCCAGCAGATCATAAGGTACACAGGTTGTTTGTCACTAAAGATGGGCACAAAATGATATTTTTCATTTCGTTTTTGTTTTTCATTTCATTTCAGAAGGAAACAAAAAACAAGCTGATTTTTAAAGAAAAACGAAACAAAATTAACTGGAATTTTTCATTTTCTTCCTTTTTGTTTTTCATCCCCCCAACGTGTTCGATTGGGGGGGGAGCGCAGGATTTTTAACCTGTCTTTGAGCCACCAAAGCAAGCGGTGGCTATGGACATTGCCACTTGCTTCGGTGGCTCAAAGACAGTTTTTTAAAAATGTGCTTTCCCCTGCAATGCACCCAATTTGGGGGGAAGAGTGGGGATTGCTACAGCCACCACTTGCTTTGGTGTCTCAAAGACAGTTTGAAAATCCTGTACCTTCCCCCTGATACACCTGATTGGGGGAAACGAATAACAAATAAATACAAAAAAATGTAATGATTTAAAAAAAATCATAAATGAAATGAAATGAAACCAGGACAAACAAAATAAAAAACAAAATGAAACGAAACACCATTTTAGCATTTCGTGCCCATCTCTACTTGTCAATGTTCCCCACTATAGTGGTATGTGTTGTATTTCTGATAGGGCAGCCATTATCTCTAAGCTTCTATCTGTCTAATATCTATTTAAAAATATTATATAAAGTTGTGTCTGGTTTTTCTGTGATGTGTTACTAGCCATACTACATTGATCTTAGTTACCCCAGCATGGCAGCCTCAGTTCATCTAGACCTATTTGATTTCATTTTTACCTCAATGTATCTTGCCCTTTCCCCCGAGAAGATAAAAGCACACAGAACTTCAGTCTAAGTTTGAAGATAATGCTTCCCCTCTTGCCCCAGAGTCAACTCAATATCTTCACAAGTGTCTCAACCCAGATTTCTGTGACCCCAGTCCAACACACAGTATGCTATATTTCATCAAAACATGGAAACATCATTGAAATAAAAATTTGAGCAGGCACTTGGAATTGAAAAAGTTGTAACACTACATGTCTACATAATTTCTAAATACTTGTATGACTTAGATAAGAGGCCCAGATTCTGTATGTAATAGATATAATAATCAGCTTCCAGTAATCATGGAAAAGTGACTGCACATTCTATTTTGTAATCACAGAAAAACTGTCATTAATCATCTCTGAAATACTTCCCTGCTAAAACATTTCTCCATAACCTTGTGAAATAGTTTAGGCCAAAATGTTTTATAACCAAAGACATTTAATTAGTTTCATCACTATATAAAGAGCTGAATTTCAATCATGCAGCACCAAAGTGCACCAATTACCTGGTCTTAACCCAAATTCATCTACCACAAAGGGGGTGAGTGTGATTTAAAGTGACAAAGAGATCTATATACTGATGGAAATCTTCCTATACTGGTCTGTACATCCCTCAATCATTCATCAGTTCATGTTCTTTCCTCTTCTCCTGGCCCAAACTTCAAAAATGAATCTAAATTTCAGTGGCCAACTACATAATTTTTAAAGAGTTCATGTATTAAATTGCCTATTGTAACATGTACACATAGGCACAACAGTAGAAATGTTTTGCAATTTAAACAAATTTAAATGAATTCTAATTTATTTTACATGAATGATATGCACAGTGACCAGATAATCTCTATGCCTGCTGTATTAGCTAGTCGGGTGCTCAGTGTGAAGAACTTTCCTGGTTTCTATATTCTCTTCTTGTGGTTCTTTATCTTGAATTCAGACTTGGAGGGGACACACCATTAAAAGCAGGTGCATTTTAAAAGAAGAGAATCCCCTGGGGGAAAAAAGAGCATAGGACCATATTAGCATTATGCAGATTGATATCTGGTGATATTGTTAGTAGGGGTTGTTTACAAGGTGAGTGTATTCAGGACAGAGTTTGTTATCTTTCACTTCCCCATTTGGTGTTCTGAATTGCACATGCTGCTTTAGACAGTGATGGGGGAAGACCAGTTATTAAGAAACAGGTCCTTTATAATCGCATTTGTACAGCCTTACTGGGAAGAGAGACAGAACTCATTGGCTCATTGTTCCATGTGAGATCCACTTCACATTAAGCCCATAATGGCTAGAATGTAGCTCTTGCCATGTTGTTGTTGTTCTTGTTCTTGTTCTTCTTGTTGTTGTTCAGTTGTTAAGTCATGCCCAACTCTTTGTGACCCCATGGACCAGAGCATGCCAGGTCCTCCTGTCTTCCACTGCCCCCCAGAGATTGGTCAAATCCACGTTGGTTGCATCGATGGCACCGTCCAACCATTTCATTCTCTGTCGTCCCCTTTTCCTTTTGCCTTCAATCTTCTCAACATCAGGGACTTTTCCAAGGGGTCCTCTGTCCTTCAATGCAGTGGCCAAAGTATTGGAGCCTCATTCAGGGTTCATTTCTTTCGGAATGGATAGGTTTGATCTCCTTGCAGTCCAGGGGACTCTCAAGAGCCTTCTCTGGCATCACAGGTCAAAATGATGAAGATCTTGCCATATCCCAACAGAAAGTTGAAGGAAAAACAGTTGGATGTCCATAATCAAGTCAGGATCTGTATTTTAGATGTGAAAGCCAGTGGCACAGTTTCTAAAATAATCACAAAATTTATTTATTCACATCACAGGGCATCACAACTCTCATCTTAGTCTTATGGAGTTTCATTAGGGAGTAAAATATCAATGATAACATATGCAGTTACTATAGAAATGTTCAAGGTCTTTAAATAATTGATTCATTGTTAACAATGAATTGCTTTTAATGGGCATACATATTGTTAGCTTTTGCAGGTAGTTTTCCTTAGCAGCATTAGAAAGAGGACCAGAGCTCATTGTGTGGAGGATTGGGATGTTAGCCTACTTTTCAGTTCAAGATAGTAAATGTCTTACTTCGACCTAAGTCCTCTTTAATCAATGAGATTTAACTTCTAAGGGAAGAGTTTAGGATCAAGGTGCTTGGATAATTCAGGCTTTAGAAAGACAGCTAATAAATGATCAGCTCACTAATACCAATGAGATCCTTCCCATCATTACAAAGGTTTGCATCTCTAGCAATAGGAATTGGTAAGGTGGTTTATGTAACCTTAAATCGGTCCAGATATCATGCACTAAACCGATTAGCCAAAAAAAAAAAAGGGCCATACTCCAAATGGGACAGAATTCTCTGAATGTAACACTTCTGCAGGAGCAGCTTATGTGATTTCTCTTTTAAAACAGTGGGGAATGACTGTGGAAATGAAAAGGATGCAAAGGGAACCAGAGGGTTTCTTGGTGATGTTTCTGAAATGGAAATGTCATGTCTTTCCACTCAGTGAGAACTGCAGTTGACTGACATGGGAACAGTTATAGGTATCTTTAACTAGATACCTCAACTCCACTCAGTGTTGTGGGAAAGGCATGAGTTGGTGCATAATCAAGGACAAATCATTTTCTTATTTTTTATTGGAGAAGAAGCTCCTCAAATTAAACCCTATGAGTGTGCAACTCACTTATGGAGCTATACAGTATCTGAACAAATACAACTGACAGAAAATAAAGGTCAGACTAGAGAAGAAGCTATACACATTGGCAACTACCTCAGGGTTTTAGAAATATACTACAGGGCATAGGGACAGCAGATTTTTCATTTAGACCACACTAATTGGAAGGGCAGAAAATCGAAATTTAAATCTTCTCTTCCATGGCTTCAACCCTGTCATGACAATCCAATATGGTTATCTACATCTATGTACTTTGGGATGATAAATGCATTGAGAGTTCATGTCAGCCCCCAGGAACCTTAACTTTTTCCAAATTTCAAAGGGTCCCCTAAAATTGCTTGGGGAGGCTAAGCCTTCCATTTAATGCCTGGGATCAGTAATTTTCCATTGAATTTAAAAATTAAAAATAAAAAAATATTCAGTGGCAAATTACTGATTCCAGGCATGTGAATGGCAAGCTTAGCTTCCCCAAGCGAATTTAACGAACCTCTTGAAATTTGGAAAGTTTTGGTCTTCAGGGAACGAAGTTATTAAGCTTCAAAGGAAGTGTGCACTTCATCAATTGTAGGGTTGATTTACAGCTTCCCCTCTCTATGGTAAAGCCCCAATCTACACTCCTTCACTTATGTACCCCCGCAGCCCCTTTGGAGCTTAACAACTCCATTCTCTGAAACCCAAAACTTTCCAAATTTCAATGAGTTACAGGGAGAGCTTGAGGAAGCTCCATTTCCATTTCCTCTAGAATGGATTGTTTCATTTTAGAGGGGGGAAATGGCATTTCATTTCATTTCGTAACGAAACACCGACTGGCATTTTGTTTCATTTCGAAATGTTTTGTAACCTTATGAAAATGAAACATGTCATTTTTTTGTAAGGTGCCCATCCCTAGTCCACAGTGATACATTTGGCCTACACCCACTTCTTTTTACAGCTGCTGATAATGTTCTAGCTACTCCTTTTCTAGGCAAACAAGTAGCAGATGGGGCAACTTGGCTATCACATAATATACTATGGTGGGCTTGTGAAGTTTACTGAGGACTACAGCTGCTGGAGTCCTTAAAAACTCCTCTCCAGAAATTCACTACAATCAGAGAGAGGAGCAGAGAGAAATCCTCCTGTTGGGCTCTCATTTTGATAATTGTTTTTGTTTTCAAATGAAAAGCACTCCTCCCATCCATGAATTCCCCTGGATACTTTTGCTCTCTGTTCCTACTCTTATGGAGCAGTGAACTGAAGAAGTGTTAATTGCCATTCGGGTAAGGTGGGAATAGTTTGGAGTGTTGCAAAAAACAGCAAGAAACAGACTTTGAAAGGGAAACTTGAGCACTTGGATTAGTGTAGGAAACTTTTCTTTATTTGCCCCACTTATTTTATGCAAATAGGAAAACTCTGGAGCTATACCAGAGGAAATCTCAGCAAGTGCATCCTATCCTTCAGTCAGAACAAAGGATATATGTAAAGCACCCCACCCTTACTGTAGTGTAGAGTATTCTGGAGAGAAACACCCATAGGAAAATTTATGCTGCTATCATGATTATATCAGCAATATGCAGCCGTGAGAACAAATGTTTGCAATAGCATGGCTTTGAAAGCCAGATCCTTCTTGTCAGTACCACCTCCAAAAGAAAGAAAGAAAGAAAGAAATGCAAATTGCACAACTTCTGGAGCAAATTGCCACAACTTAGGGCGTTTATACACGACCCCTAAGCTGCGCTGCAAATGGCTCCCAGCTCCGGAGCTTAGAAATGTTTCCCCACCAGCTCCGGAGTTTGCAGACAATTAAGTGTGACCCCGCCCACTTTAGCACGACCCAGCGCTCTTTTCATGTACCTTCTCTCTGGAGGTGAAAAAAAATTGATGCGGATAAGAGTGCCGGGCTCTCCTCGCTTGTCTGTTGTTGTTTTGCCTCCCGCCCCTTTAAGAGCCCCTTGAGAAGGAACCAGGAAGTAACGGGGCTCGTGGCAATTTCGACCGGCACCGGCAGGTTAGTAAAGGCTTCTTTTGTCCTTTTTTCCCTTCCCTCCCCTCACGCCGACAGGAGCAGGAAGTGCTGAGGGGTGGGGACGCAGGAACAGAAACGAACCCCCAAGATCTCTGGTCCGAATTTAAGGGACCAGCGAATATTAGGGGTCGTGTGAAAAGGCCCTTAGAAAATCAGCACAGACATGGACAGCTGCACTCAGTCATGCAACTCACTGTCCAACTGACAGTGTCCACAGAGATGTCTTAACCTGGAGCAATCCATCTCCAAACATGACACCATTTGTGTAACTAACTAAGTAAGAGGGTTTGAATTTGAAAGTTCCCATTCCACCCCCTTCTTCCTTTCTTAATGGAGCAATACATGGCTGTTGATTCCCCATTCTGAACTGAAGACATAATCTTCCTGGCAAGAACTGTGCCTCCTCTCATTCTCTTTGGATCTATAAAGAGCGGTAGTACAGGAGAGAAGGCAGGGAGGAGGGCTAGAGGTGAAAGAAAAGTACTCCATAATAAGCCATTAAAACCATTACTGTAAGCTTGAAGCTTATTGTTATAAAATTCATATTCAAAAATGAAAGAAGGAAAAGGCAGAAAGTGTCCAGCAACTGTGAATTAATCCAATATTATTAGTATTATTGCTAATTATAACACTTTAATTAGTGTTTCAGAAACTCCCCTGAGTCCACAGCAGATCATTACTACAGCTGACCTCTGCTTCTGCATTTTAGAAGGAATGATGTTGGTCTGTCTCGTTGTTGCAGAAGGGTGCTTCTTAAATGTGTTAATGAGTGACAGAGCCCGCAAACAAGAACTCAGCAGGATTAATTCCAGTGTTCCAGAAACTCTCATGGGTGATCTGCCTCAAATTTTGTAAATGTATATACTTTTGGAAAACATTTCTGCTCTGAGTTCCCCAAGTCACATAGCACTTCATCAGTTAGCTTCCTTCAAGGAATGCCGTGTTTTATCATGTAGAAGATTAGATTTGCTGATCTAATCTTTTGTGTACATCAGTCATATAAACAACATCAACAACAAATTAACCGTCTGAAAGTTGGCTGAAGTTGGCTTACTCATCACTTGGGCAGGAAACCAAGTACCACCACCCCTTTACACAGACAAACACACCCCATCATGTTCTCTCAAATGCAACAGAATGCATGTGTGTTGCATTTCCACCTGTTTGGGGAAGCTTTCTCTCCACTGGATGAACTTAGTAGAGGTTCTACTCTGTTTCATATGTTGACAAAAATCAAAGTTTTATGCACAAAAGCTTGTATTTTATGCACAAAACTTTTATTATGACTGTAACCTCTGCTCATTTCTTGTGGACGAGCTGGCATGCGCTGCTGCAAAGAGGGGGGAAACAGTATTTATTTTGTGTTTGAGTGGGATGTGGGGCAATGACCCTGAGCTGGGATGATGAAAGGTACAGGTAATTGTAATGGCGGTAGGATTCCATTCCTCATCCCCAATGCTCTACCTCTTGAGGTGTGATAGGCCCTTGTCTTTGTCAACCCGGGCTGCACTTAAACTTTGTGAAAACACCTTCTTCTTTATGTTGCTGCCACAATTCACTATTTTATATTCCTATTCATAAGAAGTGGGACTGATGTTGATGTTAACATTTCCAAAACACACTTGAAGTTTATTAAAGCAACTGAAATACATAAATAAATTACTTCTCTCACATTGTGTATCTAAACTTATTCTTAACACTTATATACAAGCAGTCTCTAACTCCCTTAACCAAGTTTGTCTCTCTCTCTGACAAACAGATTGCCCTGATGCCAACTACCGTCTTACTTGCTCTCTGGCTTGAGGTCTCTCTCTCTCTCTCTACAATTTAACTGTCACTCCTTTTATAGGATGCAACCCTACCCACCTTCTGGGACTGGACTTCATCAGAACATTCATGGTTCTTACTCCAGGGGTCCGTCACAATAGGCAACCACCTCAGTGGGCCTAGCAGTAAGAAGAGCTGTTAACTCTGCCCTTTAGGAAAGACCATTCTCTCAGTTCCTCTGTCTTCATAGCTGCATTTGGTGGGGACATTGGAGAGGCCCTTCTCTATCATTGATCCCAGTAGACTTTGGTACTCCCTCCCACAACTAGGCAAAGGCAATTCTCTTCAGTGAAGGTTTCCCTCAATTATTCAAATATATTTTGATGTTCCTTTTGTTTACCATGTTTAATGTGGTATTTTGATCATATTTAGTGTTTGAATATTTAAATCAGTGGTGGACAAACTTTGGCCCTCCAAATATTTTGGACCACAACTATCACAGTCCTTTGTCATTGGCAGTACAGGCTTAGAATTCTGGGAGTTGTGGTCCAAAACATCTGGAGGGCTGCAATTTGGCCACCACTGATTTAAAGTGTTCTACTTACTGACCCATAGTGTTTAAAGCACTCTCTGGGTGGTTCATAGTTTATTTATGCAGGCTACATATCCCCCCACACACACACACAGAGGGCTGGGTACTCATTTTACCAACCTTGGAAAGATAGAAGGCAGAATCAACCATGAGCCAGGTACCTGGGATTGAACCACAGGTCATGAGCACAGTTAATATTTGCTGCACAGCAGTTTAACCACTGCACCTCGAGGCACAGTTACTTACAGATTTTAGCTTCTAATATTGTGCTTTAATGATGTAAACCACCTTGAGTTTTAGGAGAAAGAAGGGGAATTTGTTTTTATGTAAATTAATAAAATTGATACTCAGAAGAAAGTTTCATTTAGCATAGTTAAATCATTGAGGTTCTGCTAGAAGATAACTTGAAGGTTCTCACAGGTAATTTTTGATAAACTTCTAATGGATTCAAGTGGAGGGTGTAGAATAGGAGTTTGGAAGATTCTTTTTTAAAATAATGTGATTGTATCTACTGATGAACTTGTTGCATGCAGAGAATATGGTCTCCTGATGAGCTATTGCACCTCTCCACTAAATGCTTTAGAAAACAAGTTAAGCCACTCCATCTGACTTCTTTTTGGCTTGGTTACACCAGAGGTTAAAAAGGATTTTAAAATCGCTGTGGGAGGCTTGCTAGATTGAATAATGGGAAGGGGGGAAGAATAATGAGAAGCAGGGAAAAAATATTAAGGAAGACTTTCTTCACCGAGCTATAACTTTTGAGGATTTTGCAGATATATTAATAAAAGAAAAATATTCTCTAAAAAAACCCTGCAACAGCTCACATAAGGAATAGATTAACAATGCAAAACAGATGACAGAATGTTCTTTTTAACTGTGAACACTCAGCTATGATGTCTATATTTTTATCACAGATAATTCTCCCCAACAACAACCAACCCCCATCTCAATGTCTGTTTTTGAATGATATGTTGTAATCTTTTTCAGAGTTCTCTGTGGAGGAATTGCAAACAGAATGCATAAATATACTGCACATTGCTGCTGGTTTGTATCACAGAGCTCATTCATTCATCTAGCTGTGGAAAAAATGGATAATTTAACTTTAGCCTGCCAAAAAGAGTCACAGAGGGGTGGCTACCACATTCATGGTTGCCAGAATTTCAGAGGTGTTTCAGCTTGAGTGAGCGGCTTCTGCCTATTTATCACTTTAAAAACATGCAATTAAATGTAATAGGTATTTCAGAGTCATGATGGAAAAACATAAGGTTAGCTTCTGGAATTTTACATTTTATCTTTACACAGATAGAACACATCACAGAATTAGCCCATAATTCTTAGTCAAAGTAGAATAAAATTTATTCCCAGGGATACTGTGAAGAATTACCTACCCTACCTCCAGTTTTGCAGTCTCCCCAGAACTCTGTGTAGATCAGGGGGATTTTGTGGGTAAATGTTCATATTTAGCATCCAAATATGTTCAGCCTTGTGGGGAAACGAATGGAGCAGGATGTTTGCCTGGGTGCTGTTGCAGCTGCCTTAGCCAAGGCATGGCGCCAGTCTGGCTCAGGGGTTCCTTCTCCTCCTCCAAATGGCCAGATGCACCCACTCAAGGGTCCACTTCCATGTTGGCCTCAAACCTTTATCCTGCTCCTCCGTTGTAGTTTGCCCAGCAAGCTGACTGTAGTTGGGCACCTCAGGTTAAACCAATAACTGGCACTAGGTTAAGCCAAGAACTGGATCCTTGTCCTCTTCTATGCCAATCATTAGCAGCTGTAAGCAATACAATGTGGACTATCACCTCATCAGAAATGCTTTTCTGGCTTATATATTCAGCCTTCCTTAGCCTTGTCTTCCTTTGCCTTTTGCCCTTTGCTGGTTGGATACCAACCAGTATTGAATATCCTGTTCTTAGGAAAAGTCCTAGAGTGGGTTGTGGCCTCACAGCTCCAGAGGTTTCTGGATGAGATAAACTACCTGGATCCATTTCAGTCTGGCTTCAGGCCTGGCTATGGGACCGAGACGGCAATGGTTGCATTGGTAGGTGACTTACACAAGGAAATGGATAGGGTTCTGTGCCACTTTTGGTTTTGCTAGACCTCTCGGGTGCTTTTGACAATATAAACCATGGCATCTTCCTGGCTAATATTTCTGAAATGGGAATAGGGGGTACTGCATTAAAGTGGCTCCGGTCCTTCCTGCAGGATAGAACACAGAAAGTGGTATTAGGTTATTCATATTTGACAACCCAGCCTCTGACCTGTGGAGTCCCCCAGGGTTCTCTTCTGTCTCCTATGTTATTTAACATCTATAGGAAAGCACTGGGGGAGATTATCAGGTCTTTTGGGGATAGGTGCCACCAGCATGCTGATGATACCCAGCTCTACCTCTCATCATCTCCAGATTCTAATGGATACTATCTCAGCTTTACATGAGTGTTTGGCTGCAGTAATGAACTGGATGAGGATGAACAAACTGAAGCTAAACCCAGACAAGACAGAGATGCTCCTGGTCATTCGAAAGGGATAACAAGGGATAGGGATGCAACATGTACTGGATGGGGTCACCCTCCAATTGAAAAATCAGGTGTGCAACTTGGGGTGCTCTTGCACTCATCCTTGAGCTTGGATGCCCAGGTCACAGCTGTGGCCAGGAGTGCATTTGCACAATTAAGGCTAGTATGCAATTTATGTCCCTTTCTTGAGAAAACAGCTGTGGCTATGGTGACACATGCCCTAGTGATTTCCCGGCTGGACTACTGTAATGCGCTCTATGCTGGTCTACCAATTAAAAGTCTCAGGAAACTTCAATGGGTCCAAAATGCAGCAGCAAGACTGCTGACTGTGGCAGGGTACAGAGATCACATTACACCCCTATTAAAACAGCTCCATTGGCTGCCAATCAGTTATCGGACACAATTCAAGGTGCTGACCTTGACCTACAAATCACTGTACGACCTGGGTCCTATTTACCTCAAAGATCGAATCTCACAGTATGAACCGACTTGGGTGTTAAGGTCATCAGGAGAGACCCTTATCTCCATCCCACCACCCTCACAGGTACGCCTCGTGGGAACCCATGAAAGGGCCTTCTCAACTGCTGCGTCCAGATTCTGGAACTCCCTCCCACTAGAAGCCAGGGCTGCCTAATCTCTGTTGTCATTCCAGAAAAAAAGGCAAAGACCTTTCTCTTCAGGCAATCTTTCCCTGAATGATGGACTACCATGTGTATTTTAAATGAATCTATAGGTTCACATAAAGTTTTTGTTTATAACTACTTATAACCTTGTAGCTTTAATGTAATGTTGTCAATTAATGCTGTAAGATGTCCCTCAATTCCTTGTTTTCAAATACTTGAACATGTCTTAATTGTACTGGATTGTATATTATCCCTCATTACTGTAAGCCACCTTGGGTCCTTTTCCAAGGAGAAAGGTGGGGTAAAAAATACTCTAAAATAAATAAATAAATAAATGTTTTATTAAATTCCTTTTGAAAGCACACAGTATTACTGAGGCATTCAGTCCATTCACAATAAACAGACACCTTGAAAGTCATGTGCTATTCAAAGTCTTACATGTTCTTCCTCAATCTTTCATGCCAGTACAAACTCCTTGAGAGGAACTTTGGGTCAATAGGAAGACAAAATCCAGTCATTCATAATTCAGCAGCTTCCTATCCATTTGTTTTAATATACTGTATTTGTTTTACTCACAGTTGGACAAAGCCCTCTACAGTCTTTTTTCAGTCTCCATATATGTTATAGCATTCCCTTGTATCTGCAGTTTTAGGCATCCATGGTTGAATGTAGAACTAACCCCCACAGATAGAGAGGTCCTACTGTATCTATCTATATAATTCACTGGTTTAATGTCAGGTGCCCCCCCTTTCTAAGAGGTAGCCATATTAGCAGCAAAATAACAAGGAGGTTTGTGAAACCTTAAAGACTGCCACATTTTATTTTGCAGAACCTTTCATGGAGAGCAGTCTGCTTCTTCAGTTATATTGAGTGTACCCTCAGTAGACAGACAGGTGACCTATCAATAATTCTTAAAAAATCACCACATACATTAAAACCTCCATGTCTGAAGGACTGATAACGATGGTGTCACTTATTTCTTGTCTGAAACTATTTAAGAACATTTTAAACAAAAGAAAAAAACACACCTAAAAGTACTGTATACATGTTCTTGATATATATACCAGAAGTGGCCATTAGAGGGAACCAGAGGCCATGAAGTATAGTATTGTTGTTGAAGTTTGCAAAGCATCATCTCTTGCTCCCTCTCAAGGCCTGTTCTGGTAATACATCTGAAAATACTTTTTTATTCTTTTTCTTTTCTTTTATCAAACTAGACACATCATTCGCTATTATTGATTATTTTTAGCATCAGCAGAGGAGCTTGGAACCAATTCCCACCCATGGAGGTCCTACTGTATATTTCTATATTTCCTCCCCAAGGATTGCCAAAGATATCTAATGGCGACTGATTGACTAAAAATGTGCCAATTCTTTTCCCTTTTCTTTATATTCCCTTTTCTGTCCTCTCCACTACTGCATAAACATCTACATACTGCACCTCATGAAGCAATAAGCTGCAGTCCAGGAAGGCATATGTCAGTTAAAACCTGTTAGTCTTTAAAGTTCCACAGGACTCTGTTGTCTTTATCACCAGTTCAATATTGCCTTCAATTTCCAGGCTTGTTCTATCAATCATATTTGTGTGAAAGGGGAATGAGAGCAGCATCTGTTCACCAGGGAAATATATCTTACTTCTTGAAGAGGGAATCAATCTACTGCCTCCCTCCATGTCACCATTACTACCCATTTATCATATGCCCCTGCACACACTGCTGAAATGAATAGGAGTTCAACTTGAAAACCATCATGTCCCACCATTCCTGGGACCTTGTACAGAAAAACTTCTTGTCTTTGAAGGAAGAGGCACCTCCACTGTGTTCCCCACATGCTGCCTGCAACCTCCAAAAAAGAAGGAAGAGGATTGCACAAAACAAGGACCCTCACAGCCAAGGCATTATAAGACAAGTGTTTTAAGAAATGACTTCTTTGGGACCATTAACAAATGATGTCAGAATATCTGTTCCTAAAGCACCCATCCGATAAAGCCGTGGAGGTGTCTGCAGTCAGGCAGTTACCAAGGGGGGGGTCCTAGGGTCAGTCAACATGCTACCTGCTTTATCCTTTTTCTGGGTCTTTGATATGGAAGTGTTGGGATTGAGCACCTCCATTTCTATGGCAGAATGGCATGGCAGTTGTCAAAAACTGGTACACGTCTCCAAAGGATGATAGGCTGCCCTGAGGCACTGGTGAGAACAGCAATGTGGACATGGACACAATATATGAACATCCTTGGACTCCCAGAGTTCTGCCACCTGAGGGCTGCTCTGCTGTATGGTGGATTACAGTGCCCGCAGGCTTGTAGTGACAATCTTTGCCTTCCTTCAAGTGTCCCAAAAGTTGACTCATTGGGGAGAATTGGGGTGGGGATACCTTTACTAACCCACAAGACTTACACCCAACATGGGCTATATTAGTCAAGTCCTATAATAATTCAACTTCTGGAACATATGAATAAAGAAAGTGTCTGCAGTCTTCCTGCTGTCTGTATGCTGACCCATAGATGGGTCACCAAAATAAATTCTCAATTTGTAAATGTTATCAGTCTGAAGGACTGTCTGGTGAGACCTGATAAAGGATATCAGATAAAGAATAAAGGTAAAGAATGATAAGGGCTGAAATCAAGGACTTTAAAGTTCTCCATCCACAGCATCTGGATAGCAAGCTAAGCAGGCACATGCATGTCAATCTGATCACTGTTTTCCTCACTTGGGTCAGAGAGACTGCATTTTTAGCTGATGTTTTTAGTAGAGGTGCTCCCTCAAATAATGAAAACTAAAAGTGTATTTTAGTTGTAGCATGTGATTACCTTCACCTATCTGTCTTACTATCTGTGGTCTCTGTTTTGTAATTGGCTGTTGGATGGTAAACAATAGTTTACTGTAATTTGCATGTTTATTTGTCAAGGCTCATATCTCTGGCAAGGTCCTGTTATGGGACAGCCAAGGGGTTCTTCCTTAGATGTCCTACCCTTAACATTCGGTTTGCCCAAATATACAGAGGCACCAGCCACACTGGCTGGGGTGTTTCTGAGTGATGCAAGATACCTGTCATGATTAATACCTGCTGATGGCCCTCAACTCTATGAATTAATCTAAATGACCTTAAACACCACCTGCATCAACAGTTGTCACTACATCTTACAGCAATGAATTCAGCAGTTTCGCTGTGCCCTGTGTGGAGAAATACCTACTTTCATTTGTACTCCTGGAACTCCTGCCATTCTGAGATACTAAAATTGTGTCTAAGAAAGAAAAGCACAGTTATCTAAATGCTGCTCCCCAGATTATATATCTTTCTTTTCTTCACATAATCCACAGAAGAGTAATGGTTTAAAAGGAAGAAATAAGAAGAGTGCAGACTTCTCTATGCCTTTCAGAGGAAGCATAAAGCACACCAATTGGGGAGAGGGGACGTTACAGTGTTCAGGGGCTTGATTTCTATTTGCTTTAATTATCTGATTATGTCTGCCGGAATAAAATAATTTTTCATTCATTAATTAAGCTAATCTTTTAATTTTTGTCTCATTTTTTGACAAAATAATTTAGAATGGTAACTAAATTAATCATAACCCAATTATTTTAAAATGAAAGGTTAGGCCTTGAAATTTGAAACTATTTAAGTCAATTAGACCCAGAAAGAGTCTGGCCACAGTAAAGGAAACTGGCAGATCTAAGCATGGCAGCTGAGCATAAACTGCAAGATGGGTAAAAAGAAATCTCTGGGTGTGCATGCTTATACAGCAATACTCCTCTACTTCATGAGGAAAAAGGACCAAAAAGGAATAAAAAATTAGTAAATGAAGATAAGTGTAGTGCAGAGGGGTTCTTTAATCCCTAATCTGGAGATACCTGGGATTTTATTTGAGATATATTAAACCAGTAGTAGATCTTTGTAGATCAAACTTGATTCTCTTTAAAAAGCCCTCCTTAGATCCAACAATACTGAAAAATTACCAACTAGTATCGGATATCCCATTCTTGGGGAAAGTCCTAGAGTGGGTTGTGGCCTCACAGCTGCAGAGGTTTCTGGATGAGATAAACTACCTGGATCAATTTCAATCTGGTGTCAGGTCTGGCTATGGGACTGAGACGGCACTGGTTGCATTGGTAGATGACCTATGCAGGGAAATGGATAGGGGATGTCGTTCCTTTTTGGTTTTGCTAGACCTCCAGCTGATTTTGACACTATAAACCAGTGATGGTGAACCTTTTACAGAACAAGTGCCCAAACTGTGATTCAAAACCCACTAATTTTTCATAAAGTGACAATACGGCAATTTAACCTGAATACAGGTGGCTGTGAAGGGGTGATGTCGGGTGCCCACAGAAAGGGCTCCAAGTGCCACCTGTGGCACCCATGCCATAGGTTTGCCAACACTGCTATAGACCATGACATCCTTCTGACTCATCTCTCTGAAATGGGAATTGGGGGTACTGCCTTAAAATGGCTCCAGTCCTTCCTGCAGTAAAGAATGCAAAAGGTGGTGCAAGGTAATTCATGTTTGACACCATGGCTGCTGACCTGTGGAGTCCCCCAGGGCTCTGTTCTGTCTCCTATGTTATCTAACATCTATATAAAACCACTGGGGATTATCAGGTCTTTTGGGGTTAAGTGTCACCAGTATGCCGATGATACCCAGCTCTACCTCTCATCACCTCTGGATTCTGAGGGAGCTACTATCTCAACTTTACATGAGTGTTTACCTGCAGTAATGAACTGGATGACGATGAACAAAATGAAACTATACCCAGACAAGACAGAGGTGTTCCTGGTCAGTCGAAAGGGATAACAAGGGATAGGGATGCAACCTGTACTGGATGGGATCACCCTCCCATTGAAAAAAGTGGTATGCAGCTTGGGGCTGCTCTTGGAATCATCCTTGATCCTGGATGCCCAGGTCACTGCTGTTGCCAGGAGCACATTTGCACAATTAGGGTTAGTATGCAAGTTATGCCCGTTTCTGGAGAAACCAGCTCTGGACACGGTGAGTCATGCCCTAGTGACATACAGGCTACACTACTGTAATGCGCTCACTGTGTCCAGAGATGAAAAGTCTCATGAAACTTCATTGGGTCCAAAATTCAACAGGTTCAAAATGCAGCAGCCAGATTTCTAAGTGAGGAGGGGTACAGAGATCACATTACACTCCTATTAAAACAGCTCCACTGGCTACCAATCAGCTACTGGGCAAAATTCAAAGTGCTGACCTTAACATACAAAGAACTGTATGACCTGGGTCCTAGGTACCTCAAAGATCCAACTGCACAGTATGAACTGTCTCAAGTGTTAAGGTCATCAGGGGAGGCCTTTCTTTCAATCCTTCCACCCTCACAGGTACTTCTCATGGGAACATATGAAAGGGGCCTCTTGGCTGCTGTGCCCAGACTCTGGAACTCCCTCCCACTGGAGGCGAGGGCTGCCCCATCTCTGATTCCTTTCTGAAAACAGGAAAAGATCTTTCTCTTCAGGCAAGCTTTCCATGAATGATGGACTACCTATTATGTGTCTTTTATATGAATCTACCATACATGATCACATAGACTTTGTGTTTATAACCACTTATAACCTTGTGTAATTGCACTGACTCTATGCTTTCAATGTTCATTTCCATCACTCATAACTTTCACATGTAGCTATAATGTAATGTTGTATTTTAATCCTTTAAGATGTCCCTCAATTCCCTGTTCTCCATACTTGAATATGCTTTAATTGTACTGGACTGTATATTGTCCCTCGTTACTGTAAGCCACCTTGGGTCCTTTTCCAAGGAGAAAGGTGGGTTAAAAATACTCTAAAATAAATAAATAAATAAATAAATAAATAAATAAATAAATAAATAAATAAATAAATAAGTGGGCATAGAGTCAGAGGATGCAGTTACTCAAGAGTACAGAAGAATATTCTTTATATGCTCAGAGGCAGCAATGATATTTTAAGTAAGAGCCTTGTGGCACAGTGGTTAAATGCCTGTACTGCAGGTAAAACTGTGCTCACGACCTGGGGTTCAATCCCATGTAGCAGGCTCATGGTTGACTCAGCCTCCCATCCTTCCGAGGTCGATAAAATGAGCACCCAGCTTGCTTGGGGGGGGGGCGGCAATGTGTAGCCTGCTTACTGTAATTAAAAACTGTAAACTGCCCAGAGACTATTTGAAGAGTTTTGGGCTAGTATATAAGCAGAACACTTTGCTTTCTGACTATAAATTATTCACCCTTGACTTACTGGCTGATCTTGTCATCACTGATTGCTGCAATTCTATATTGTATTTTCTGTTTAGAATAAAGCTATTGATCTGAGCTTACTGTGGATAAAGGTGGAATACACAGCATTTGTTTTTACTGTTGTTAACTGCCTGGAGTTTTTTGGGAATACAGGTGGTATATAAATAAATAAATAAATAAATAAATAAATAAATAAATAAATAAATAAATAAATAAATAAAGTGTTGCTGAGAATGAGAACAGAGCTGCAGATTGGTGACAAAATTTCCAGTCAGCAATAGAACTGAGACATTTGAAATCCAGGGCATCTGGAAAGTGTCATGTTGGGGAAGCCACCTTTATTTGACAAAACAGCCAACCTGAAGGAGTAAATCATAAAACTTACGGTTAATTGTTGAACAACATACCATTTTGACCTGAGGAATAATAATAATAATAATAATAATAATAATAATAATAATAATAATAATAATAATAATAATAATAATAATAATAATAATAAATAGATAGATAGATAGATAGATAGATAAATAAATAAATAAATAAATAAATAAATAAATAAATAAACTTTATTTATGGTCTTAGACCAAAGTACTACATATCTAAAATCAAGGAAATACAAATAATACATATGAGCACCATGGTTCAGTCAAAAATTAGTAATCATGTAAACCACACAAGAATAAAATTTATAGATAGATATACTAATAAACTAAATATGCTGAATATTTAAAATTATGGATAAAAACAGGAATACAAAGAATAATATTCTTACAGATAACAATTAAAATATTAAAATATTAATTATATATAACAATTAAAATAACAAATATTATACCATAAGCTACAAAGGATCTGGGAATCTAGGGTTCAGATATGGACAGTATCTTACAGCAAGCCATAGCTGCCGCAAAAAGGCATCATTTTAAAATACTAATGGAATATTAATAAATACTTCATAAATACTTAATAAAAATGTACCCAATAATGTTCATCTAGAAATCATTGAAAGTAAGTCCCACTAAGTTAATTGATATCTTCTGGGTAGATCTGCATTAAACTGTGTCCTTTTGTACCAAATACCAATACAGATATATATGTAGACATCAGGTAGGAAGGGAGGATTAATTTCCCAGTGACCTAGGTTTAACTAAGGAATAGATTTTTTTCTATATAATAATAGTTCTAACTTATTTTTGCAAACTTAGTAAGAGACACTTACAGGAAGTTTATTACCTCATTTTTTTTCCTTGCTGCTATTATAATTAGTTAATGGAGAACACAATTTTCCTCAAAGAGCAATTTATCTTATTTCCAATTTTTATGCTTTCCTTTCTTCCAATTCTGTACATACCACATCTCATACAAATGACATTTTAATACCAACAGAGTATATTACTCTAGAAACATTAGTGTAGGAATTAAAAATAAGAACATTATATTGTTTGGAGAACACTGAGAGCAGCCTCCACAAAAACAAGAAGTATTAACAAAAGAGAGGATACTCTTGAGACAGAAATTAAACCTCCCCCTGTTTGAGGGGAACTGTGATACTTTTGTATGGGAGAGGGTGAGTGCCATCCACTGAATAAATTATTTGAGGGTCAATCCTGAATTTGCAAATAGTGTGGTAATAACTTTAAAAACAGGCTAAAATCTGGCTGACTCTTTGCAGAGATAGAAAGCTTGCAAGGCAGAGTGGAATGCCCTTTCACCAAGAAAAGAAGGTTCTCTTACAAAGATGTTAAAATGGGGGAAAGAATGGGAAACACGTTTGAAAGCAGCAACCAGGTATTTGAAACTCTGGTTGATAAAGGAGGCCAACAGAGCTTCTTTTTTCTGTTGGTTTCAGTTACTAATCTGGACAAAGATGTGAACTCTAATGTCTTGGAAGTGCATGTCTGCAGCTGGTAATGCTGACCTCAGAAGAAGAAAGCACTTAATAGGTAGTGTTCAAGGGTTGTTAAACACTTTGCAGATGGGGATGGTTTCTTTTGAAACCAAGGTTTCTCCAAATGCCCTGTAACAAAGACTTCCAATATCAGAAAATGTGTATGAGATAAAAGCTTATGCCTTTCCCAAAATCTGTCTTCCTGATAAAGTTTTCTTTTTATTTAAATGTCTTATCCTGAATCTTGGCAGTTATGGGTGAAAACATTCTTTAATGCTTTAAAAACACTAGGGTTTAACTGCTTTGTTGAACTGCCTTGTGGCGCAGTGGTTAAATGCCTCTATTGGAGCTAAAACTGTGCTCACAACCTTGGGTTCAATACCGGGTAGCAGGCTCATGATTGACTCAGCGTTCCATCCTTCAGAGGTTGGTAAAATGAGTACCCGGCTTGTTGGGGGGGGCAATGTGTAGCCTGCATAATTAAATTGTAAACTGCCTAGAGACTATTTGAAGTGGTATGGGGCAGTTTACAAGCAGACCACTTTGCTTTGGGACCAACCTGCTGAACTTATAAAATTGCTATAAATAGCACCCCCATATTCACTATCCACGGATTCTATTATCCACAGTTGGCAATTAGTGGGGTTGGGGTGGGGTGCCAGCATCTGTTCAAGCTTCCTGTGTGGCGGACCAGCCCCAGAGATCCCCCTTGGCAGTGGCAGAAGCAGCAGAAACAGCAGCTGCTGTGATGGGCTGCAAAACTTACCCGCTCTCCCTTGATCTCCCTGCCTTCTTGCCTGCCTGCCTGCCTGCCTTGCTAGATAGCATCCCTACCTCTTACCACTCTTTCTCCTTCCTTCCTCTCCTGGTGGTCCTTCTCACAATAATCAGGAGCCCCAGTGCCCTGTTTGTCTCAGGCCACTGACTCTGCTCAGTCTTGCCACTTTGCCCCCCAGTGCCTGCCTGGCTCTTGCTTGCATCCTCACTCTCAGATACCTGCTATCTCCTGCCTGCAACAACCGAAAGACAAGAGCATGGGTGCAGTTTGTGCCCGGGCAGGAGAGAGCAGGTAGCTGAGATCGAGTTAAACCCACCACTCTCTCTCGATCCCCATGCCTTCTTGGTTGCCTGCCTGCCTGCCTTGCTAACTAGCAGCCCTACCTCTCACCTCTCTTTCCCCTCCCCTCCCCTCCCCTCCCAACAGTGCCTCTCACAATAGTCAGCAGCCATGGTGTCCTGCTTGTATCAGGCTGCTGACTCCACTCAGTCTTACCCCTTTGACCCCCAACACCTGCCTGGCTCTCGCTCACTCAATCTCAGCTACCTTCTTTCTCCTGCCAGCAACAACCAAAACGGGAACACAGGTGAGGTTCATGTTTGGGCAGGAGAGAGCAGGTAGCCTAGTGAGCGAGTGAGAGCCAGGCAGGTGCTGGGGGCCAAAGGGGCAAGACTGAGCAAAGTTGGCTGCCTGAGACGGGCAGGGTGCTGCAGCTCCCGGTTATCATGAGAGGTGTTTCTGGGAGGGGAAGCGGAGTGCTAGCAAGGCTGGCAAGCAAGCAAGAATTCAGGGGGTCAAGGGACAGTGGCTGAGTTTTGCCAACCACCACCACGGCTGCGGTTACTGCTGCTGCTGCCACTGCCAAGGCAGATTTCTGTGCCTCCAACAAGGTGCACTGCCCAAGAAGCTTGAATGGGTGGCAGGGGGGGTGTTGTGGCATGGGGTTTAGTGATTTCAGCAGTGATTTCAGCTCTTAGACATAGCAGGCTGGAGACAGCTTCTAGTGTAACAGCTTTTTATTCAGGGAGAGAACAAGACTGGGGACTGGGGAGAGGGAGCAACATTTATAGGAGCCAGGACTGACGCACCAACTCGACACCACGGACTGGGCTCTGGCTTGGACTAGCCTCTGGTTCATCCATGGCATGGGCAGCCTCTACCCGCAGCTTCGTGGCCTTGCAACTGGCATTGAGCTCTTCCTGCTCATAATTCTCTGTGGCGGTGGCCTCTTTCAAGGCAGAGGCAAGGGTGACATCTTCCTTTGCCACATTTCGCCTTCGGGCTTTTTTGCTGCTGAGCCCCCCAACAAATCAATTCAAGTGAGTGTCTTCAAGATTTGGGAAGCCATAGTGCTGAGCAAGCTCCCAGAGTCCTGCCAGGAATGCAGCCACAGATTCTCCGGCTTGCTGCTGCCTTTTCTGGAACTCCATCCACAAGGCCATCTTGGTTTTGGTAGGTGCCAAATGGCTTGTCAGCCGGGTGAAAATGTCTGTGAGTGATGTCTCACTCAGCTTTGCTGGGGTGAGCAGTGCCTTGGCCAACATGAAGGTCTCACGCCCACAGCAACTCAGGAACGTGGCCCTTCTTTTGCTGGCATCAGTGATTCCTTGAGCCACCACGAAGAACTCGAAGCATTCAACATAGTCCTCCCAAGTGTGGGGCTCCGATGGCTGGAAGGGCTCCAATACCCGTGGACTTTCCATTCTCCCAGCGGGCAGGGTCATCTTCTAAGCCGGCAGGTGAGTTTTGTTCCTCCCTGCGATCCGGACTCTGAGTCAGAGTGATGATCCTCTGCTTCTCAGCATTCTGGATCCCACCTTCGTCGCCAGTGTAAAAGTGTGGGTTTAGTGATTTCAGCAAGTGATTTCAGCTCTGTGACAAGTAAGCTGAAGACAGCTTCTATTGTAACAGCTCTTTATTCAGGGAGAGAACAAGACTGGGGACTGGGGAGAGGGAGCAACATTTATAGGAGCCAGGACTGGCTAGGAAAAGATACATTTTGGAGGGACCAATTACAACCAATCACAAAGCTGCCTTTTGGCAGAGACCAATAGGATTGAGGATCCAAATACAGCAACTTGAATAAACCAATAGGCCCGTTCCCTTTGGAACAGGAAGGCAGTTACTTCAACAAAAGCAAGTACAGAAAATAGGAATACAGATCAATACACAACAGGGGGCACCCTAGTCTGTTCAAGCTTACCATGCAGTGCAGCAGCATGCCTTCATGCCACCCAATTCATTGTGCTGCCCATTGGGGGTGGTGGGGTGTCCAAGACAAATGCTTTTGCTCTCAGCACTCTACCACTGCTGTCACCACTGGATACGAGTGTTTGCTCTTATCTGCAGATTTTGGTAACCGTGGGGCAGCCCAGAACCAATCTTGTGGATATGGGGTCCTACTTTAATCATATTCTGTGCAGAAATCTGCAATCTGGCAGAACCTTTTCTATGATGTGTATGCAGGAAAGAAGGGAATGAATAGATTTCCACTAGATTCAGACAGAATTTCCCCACTAATAACTCTCTCTCTCTCTTTCTCTCCCTCTCACAAGAGACCAATACTTAAAAGTCACCTTACAATTGAATTTTATGCAACTCACAAGCTAATGTGAGTTGTGAGGCTTGTATTCCCTTTACCTCCATAAGACTGAGTGGCTAAACACATTCTTATTTCTGGACTGGAGCATCATGGAAATATAGGCTCAAACTAAAATATAGCATAGACTCTTTTTGGCTATCATGGCAGTGCTTTGTAAGGGTGAAAATTGACTAAGCTAATTCTAGGACAATGAAAAGCTGTCTAAAGAGTGATTGAAGGTATTCACTTTGCTTGACAGCTCCACAAAATGGCTGGCAGAAGGGGTTCAAGACAGCATATTGACCACTAAGTGAGCCCTCTCTGAGCTCCCTCTAGAAGTTGGTGAGTGGAGTGCCCACTGGGGTTGCTAGAGGTTTCAGATCTCACTCAGCTTCTCTGTGGGTGCCCACAGCTCCACGCCCTACACTCCTTTTGAATTCCCTTGTCCTCAGTTCAAACTACTGAGCATCTTTTTATTTTTACAAATGCCAAACATGACAGGAAGGATCTGTTGTGATGTTGTTATTGGAAATGGAATGAATAAAAGCTCCTTGCTCCATAATAACCCCAGACTCAAACAAATATTTCTCCTTTTGTCAGGTTTTGCACATTTCTCCTAAGGCATTATGTATGGTAAAATAAAGATAGGCGAGTTTGTCACTTTCACCTTTCCCACATTCACTTTTTAAAACAAACCCAATTTCTTTCCACTAGTTCTCTAAAGACATTTGTAAACTTTGACACATTTGTCTAAAAGTGAGTCAATAATGATTCTCATCTAATAGTATGGCCATTGCTATTTCTGATACTGAGAGAACCATAATGTTTCTACCTGCTATGTATCTGTTGAAGAGGATATACTTGCCAGAAAGGAAAAGAAGAAATCTCATAAACATGGCTGGATATACAGGGATTTAGGGCGTTTATACACGACCCCTAAGCTCCGCCGCAAATGGCTGCAAGGTCCGGACCTTAAAAATGTTTACCCACCAGCTCCGGACTTTGCAGACAATTAAGTGCGACCCCGCCCACTTAGCGCAACAAAACAGCAGTTTTCTTGTACCTGCTTTTTGGATGAGACAAATATTTGATCCGGTGCAAGGATAGTGAGTGCGGGGCTCTCCTGGCTTCTGTTTGTTCTTTTTTTGCGCCCCGCCCCTTTAAGAGATCTGTATTTTGCTGCTGGGAACAAAACAGAGGTAAGGGCATTCTTTTCTTTCTTTTTTCTCCCTCCCTCAGGCAGCCAGCAACCAGGAAGTGCGGAGGGGGGTGGGGACAGAGGAAGAGCGAGGAACCCCTAAGATCTCTGGTCCGAATTTAAGTGGCCAGCGGATCTTAGGGGTCGTGTAAAAAGGCCCTTAATTCCAGACTTTTAAGAACTAAGCACTCAAAGTCCTTTTCTTTCGTTGGGGGAAATCTGGCAAATTTATTTCTCCTAGATTTGAATTGTTCAAGATATTGAGTTGTTTCCTTCAAACATATCAGTGAAAGCTAATGCAGTTTACTGTATTTCTTCCCCTCACGCTTTTCAGAACCTGGTTTATATCCCACTGCTGATTACAGTGGGGAGTGGTGTGTGGGTGGGTGGGGGGGACTTGGTAGATACACGCCATCCATGCCACATATTTTTGCAGCAAACTTAACTTATACGAGGGCAAAATGAACAAATCCAAACCAAATCCTAGAGCAGGTGTTATCTGGCAAAGCGTTAAGCCCAAACCAACAGAAGGATCAGGCAAGAGTTAAGACACTTTCATTATTTCCCCTTATCTGTCAGGTTTCACATTCTGGAAACACTGTATGTCTAAATCCTGCTTTGGGGACCTTTTTTATTGGGCAGAATTAAATTATTGTTATAAGTTCTATTTTTGTAGTTGCTTTGCAGCCATGATTCTCTGCAGAGCCCTTTGTGGGCTTATCCTAGTTTGACTAGATTGCTCTTGGAAGTGATCAGAGAGCTGTAAAATCGCCAGCCTTCGCTTTACCTTTCCTCTGGGCTTTGACCAACATGACAGTTGCTTCAGCTTCACAGCTGCAAGGGCCGCTTTCCCCCATTTCAGCTTTGTAGGCGACTCAGCTGTAGGAATTGCCTAAGTCACTCTAGTTTGGCCTGTAAATCCTTTCTAATTTCTTGCTGTCTTTGTGCTCAGGAAAGAATGTAACACTGCTACATCCTGTGATGAGACTCACAGCCCCTCGGGAGTGTCTGACTCCAGCACAAGAAATGCAAAAGCCAAGAAAACATTGATTTCAAGCACACGGCTCCTAAGTCTAATCAAATTTCAGTAATATCAGCCTGTGACCTTTCCCGATACAAGTGAATTTATGCACAAATTAATCCCTGGCTCCCTTATCACTCTTGGTGTGTGCTTGTGCTGCCTTTAGCATAATTATTGGATAATTTTAAAGCATTAATTTCAATATGATTGAATTTTGACCTGAATCTGATTTCATATATGTGAGAAGAATAGTTCTCTGCCTTCTGTAGTGCAAACCCAGATATTTTATACAGTATATACAATTACTGACATAATGCACAATAGCCTTCTACATCATGCCAGAATGTGGATTTGGCAACAAAGAAGACCTTTATTTAAATGCACAAATCACATTCACCTAGGTCTTGTTGCATACCATAGACTAGAGTGAAGGTGCTGATAAAGCTGCAATCTATAAATTCCTGTTCGTTCTGTTAGGTTTAATTTGGCAAATTGATTTTGCTTAACGGCAGAAACATTGGCCATGTTACAGGAGTTATGGCTGGAGAAACATTGTTTATCATAGAAAATTTTAGAACTTCCATGGTTTAGGCTAGTCACATGTACTTACAGCTGAGCCTGGAAAACTTTCTAAAATAACCAAAAAGATATTCTGTCAGCATATTATTATAATATGCATTGTATTAATTTTTTAAAAAACTCCTAGTAGCCTAGATTAGATATGGGCATGAACCAGGGAAATGGTGGTTCATCATGGTTCATGGATCTTCAGGTGACACAAACCATGATCCATGTGACACCGACATGTTTTCTGACAAATCAAGAAAGAGTTCAACAATGCATTAGGTGGTACTATGACATGATGTAATTAGTATTAAGTGCACCCAGACAATATGATGAAAGACAACTGGAACTGTTTGTAGAAATTAACTTAGAGAAGTGACATGTTAAGATTATGGAACATTAATAAACTTATTATTATTAAAAATAAAGAACCAGTTCATCGGTTCATCAGCCCCCCCCCCCTTTTTAAAAGACTACCACTGTTCTGTCTAAAAAAAACTCCCAAAGCATCCTGCCCCCCAGAGAGACACATATGAGCCAACAGTGTTCCCTCTCATATAAATAAATAAATAAATAAATAAATAAATAAATAAATAAATAAATAAACCCTTGCTGCCTCAGCTGAGGCAGGCAAAGCTTTATTCATTCATTCATTCATTCATTCATTCATTCATTCATTCATTTATAAACAACCCCATCCTCCACCCTAGTAGGAGTGTTTGGCTGGAGGAGGCATGGAAAAGCAGGCCAAGCTCCTGCCTGAATTTGTGTGCTGCTGGCAGTGGAGGACCATGACAAACTACAATGAAAGCCGAGTAGCCCTGTCTGCCCCAGGGGGTGGAGAGAAACTGCATGGCAGCTGTGGTGCCACACAATGAATTTTTTTGACAGTTTTTGTAATTCTAATGGTGTTATTTCTGAGATCTGCAACTGCTTGTAATATTGTTTGATTTTTTTAAAACATTGTTCCCAAACCACTGAAGTGTTTCATCCACAAGTGAGATGTTTTGATTGCCAGGCCTCTATTTTGCTAGTTTTTTTTTTCCTGGTTCTTTAGCTTCAACTCTTGTATCCCCTGGAAATACAATGTCAATAGACATGGGCACGACTCAGTGAAATCCTCGTTTCCGTTTCCGTTCCTGGTTTCCGTTACGTAACGAAATGAAGAACGACAATTACTCCGCCAGAACTCGAACTCGAACCGACTAAAGAAAAATTGGGTCTGATTTGTCGTGGTCGTTCCGGGCGGCATCGCAGTGATCACAAGCGGCACAGGAAAAAGTTTTAAAAATAAAAAAACCCAATTCCCGGCCAAAAAAGCAGGCGAAAATATGCCTGCCTGAGGGCACCTACCAGAGGGGTGGTTTCTGGGGGGGGGGGTCCCCGGCCTCCCCTCCTCCTCTCCTGGGCTGCGCATCCTCGTCGTCTCACCAACTCGCCAAGCAGCGCGGCACAGAAAAAAAGTTTTAAAAATAAAAAACCCGATTCCCGGCCAAAAAAGCAGGCGAAAATATGCCTGCCTGAGTGAGGGCAACTACCAGAGGGATGGTTTCTGGGGGGTGGTCCCCGACCTTCCCCCCTCTCCTGTCCTGGGCTGCTCTGGTGGGGGGCATCCTCGTCGTCTCGCCAACTCGCTCGCCATGCCATGCGGTGCGGGCGGGGGATCCAAAATGGGGCGACCGCAATATTTATTTTGAAATCGTGGTCCAAAAACACACCAAAGCACCACAGAAACATGCGAAAATTGCTATTTTAAAACTGCCTGAATTTTTACAGTAGCAGCAGTGGGTTTTTCTTGCAACAAAACGTCTCCATTGATTTTATTTTATTTTATTTTATTTTATTTTATACCTGCGCAATGATGGGCTGGCCATGGGAGTGGACCATGCAAATTTTTGGAGCCATTCCACCAATTGCATGGCCACTTGGCCAGGTTTTGACCGAGACTTCTGGGATCTGCCAGTCGGGCATAAGAAGCCCACTAACCCTAGCACGAACCCGAACCCAAACCCGAACCCTAACCCATACGCCAGTACACTGTCCTTCTTAGTGGGTCAGAGAGGCACCCAGAGGTCCACCCCAGTAACTTACCCTAACCTTACCCGTAACCCTAAGCCTAGCCCTTTCGCTAACCCTAACCCTAAGCCAGATCTGTGTACTCGTGTTGCACTACAGCAAGTACACTTCCCTTCTTAGTGAGCCAGAGGGCACCCATAGGGGTCCTCTCTCACTTTGTTCCTCCTCCCCATCCCCAGCCCAAGTGCACCGTATGCCAGGCAGTGAGTCACAGAGGCACCCGAAAGAGAGGTGCCTCTGCCTGCCACTGCAACTTGGTATGCATATCCAATTGGCTATGCATGCCATTTTGTAGTGGGCCAGAGGAGGCACCCACCCCAGAGAGGTGCCTCCAGGAGCCCACTTTCCCTTCATAGCGGGCCAGAGGAGGCACCCACCCCAGAGAGGTGCCTCCAGGAGCCCGCTACCCCCCCAAAACCAGTACTAACGACAGATGAAAAAACGACAAACAAAACGACAAATTTTTGAAACATTTCGTGACAAACGGAAACGAGCTGAAACGGACAGGCTCCGACACACGACAACTCGAAACGTAATTGTTCCTGGTCGTGCCCATCTCTAAATGTCAATGATCCATACATTTCCTTATTCTATTACTACTATTGTCTGGTGTGTTATGTTCAAAGTGTGTACCAGTATGGTTCTAGAAATACCACAATATCTTGATTTCATCATTTTCTGACCCTCTTTGTACTTGATGTTCCCATAGGTACTTGGAGGCAGGATTTTTTTTCACAATAACCAGTGCACTAATACTGTAACTCTATTAGTTCTAATTTTGTAATCTGTTTGTGCCGTTTTTGGAGTTCACAGATGATGTGTGACACCATTTCATCTTTTTCTTGACAGAGTCGATATTTGCTATTGGCACTAATTCCTTGAATTTTAGGTTTCATCACATTGGAGTGCTTGATCCTGTGCAGCAAAAATCAAACCTTAGTTTCGTACTTAATTGTTCCCAGTTTTAGACATGCTCATGTTGAATGATTGTCATGCTTTGCATCAATATTTCTCAGGTGTTGTCCAGATACTGGTTTAGTTTTCCAGCTATTTAGTTTATTTTCACATTGTTGTTTCTTATATTGAGTATTTGTTTCTCTTGTTTTTTGAAAGTATTCTCCATTTTTTCCTCTACGTGTACTGATATAATCATTTAGACTTTCTTTTTTTCTCTTCTACTATATTAGCATAAATTAATGGCCTCCAATTGTTCATGTTAAATATAACCAGCCCATGTCACTTTATGGATCTAGCACATGGTGCATGTTCATAATTTTTCATTTTTTGATGCAATTCTTCTAATTCATTTTAGTTCCAATCTGTTATTCGACCTGGGTAATTAAGGGAACTACCCATATGTTTATGGCTGTGATTATATTTCAGCTATTCAATTTTGACTTTAAGATTTTCCTCAGTCTTTTGATGTATTTTATTTCTGTCAGGTTCTTAACTTTTGTGTGCAGGATGTTTCCTGCTTCTAGTATTCCAATTTATTTGGAATACTTATTTGGAATACTTATGTATGCCTTGGTAGTGATTTTATAATATCTCAGTGTTAACTCTTCTCCATCTAGCTTTTGGATTTCACCATGTTGTACAGACAGACCTGCACATTTATCAATTTGAAATTTCATTTGAATATTGTCAGTAAATATTCACACTGTGTTTAGCAAAGCAAAAGCAAAGTGTTCTGTTTATATACCACCCCATATTGTTTAAAGCACCCTTTGGTAGGTTTCCAATTTATTTATGCAGGCTACACATTGCTCCCACCCTGTCTCAGTGAGCTGGGTACTAGTTTTACTGACCTCAGAAGGATAGAAGGCTGAATCATGCCTGAGCCAGCTACCTTGGATTGAGCCCAGAATGTGATCACACTTATAGCTATACTATGGCAGTTTAACTACAGTACAGCTCTTCACAGGCTTTAGTAGTGATTCTATCTCAGTGGAATGTTTTGCTTATTGGTTTAGGTCATCCATATATAATAGATGATTGATATTCCCTGCTAGTTTTGAAATATCATAGCCCAATATAGTTTTATTTAAAATTATACATGAGATGTTGAAGACCAGTTTTGACAGAGAAACCCCTTTGAATATTCCTCATTTGATGCTTACTTCCCCACTTTCTTTATCATAGGCCATTAAGACATCATAGGCCATACTCAGACATGAGGAGGAGGAGGAGGAGGAGGGTGATGACGACAACAATGACAACAACAACAATGACGAATACAATGATGATGATGACGACAACAACAACAACAACAACAACAACAACAACAACAAAGAGTGCAGCAGATAAAATCAATATACGATATTCACAATAATAGAGGAAACACTTGCCCAAACATCATGTCTGAGAACATTGTCTGCAGTTCTCCTTGGACTTGTATGTCATGTACTTTTCTTTGTTGGTGATTAACAGCTAAAGTAGAAAACAGTGCACATTAATCAGACCAATTTGTGATGTATCATGTCACACAAAGGCAAAGGGTTTCTACTTAATTCATGTACACATGCCCTCTGTATACATTGCCTTTACCTCTTCAGTCACATGGTGGTGTTAAAGGCTATATCTTTTTCTTTAAGTCCCATGTCCAAAACTGACTTTCTAATGGCTCCATCTCTTTCTAGCTCATCAGGCTGCAGAATGTTAGGGAAGAAGGTAAGGTACTTGCAAATGCTTAGCTCTTTAATGTTACACTCTTCCACTAGCCATTATTCATGATTTTGTCTATACTTCTCAATACTGTACCTCTCAAAGCACAATATTAAATATTTATCTTCCCAAATTTCTGCTTTATTGATTAAAATACTTTCATATATAACAAACATGTAAGACTTCCACCTTTTTTTCATTCTTTACTCATGTGACCTCTGTGCCACTCTTCCCAGCTAACTGTAACTAGAGACGAGGAAATCTGTGTGAAGCTACATAGGAAGTCACAGAAAAGGGCAAGATGGAAGCCTTTAATAGTCCAAAAGATCACCAGATCAAAGCCAACAGTCCTGCTTATGGTCTGGCAGTGATATTTAACTATGAAACACAATCTGCTACTGGTCCAAGGCTCCCAAATGATTCCCCAGAGCAAAACAGAGCCTTAAGGGGATGGGATAAAGGGGATAGAAAGATTTTGATTAGGGATGGACAAGAAACGGAAAAATAGCATTTTGTTTTGTTTCTATTCATTTGTAGAGTAGTTTTGTTTTTTTTCATCACAAAATGAATTTTAAAGTAGTTTATGAAACAAAATGAAATAAAATGAAACAAAACACAAGAGATTTTAGGTAAGCCCCTGAAATTGTGAAAGTTTTGAGGGCCAGGGAGCTAATTTATAAAGCTCCAAAAGGGGGTGCAGGTAGTTAATTGAAGGAGTGTGTTCAGCGCATTTTAACAATAGAGAGGGGAAGCTGGTAAATTAACCCTATATTGGTCAAGCTTTCTGAACACACCCCTTCAATTAACTACCTGCACCCCCTTTGGAGCTTCATAACTCAGCTCCCTGGCACCCAAACCTTTCCAAATTTGGGGGAGTTGCAAGGAACAGCTTGAGGAAGATCCCCTGCCAAATCCTCTAGAATGAATTTTTTCATTTTAGAGGAGAGAAATGGCATTTTGTTTCATTATGAAATGATTCGTAATCTTACAACAAGACAAAGCAGTGTGTCTTTTTTTTTTTTTTTTTGCAAGGTGCCCATCCCTACTTTTGATCCATCTCTAATCTTAGAACTACAGAGCCAGAAAGGGCCCTATAAATCATCAAGTCCAGCCTTTCTCAAGGGATCAATTGAACTCCCAGTTTCCTACTCAGGGCCGGCGCTAGGGTTTTTTGCGCCCTAGGTGAGGGGCGGGGGGCAGTAGGGTGGCGGCGGTGGGGGGTCGGACGGTGGCAGCGGTGGGGGTCAGGCGGCGGTGGGGTTGGGCGGCGGCAGCAGGGGGGTCGGGCAGCAGGGGGGTGTAGGGGGCAGCAGGCTGGGCAGTGCCCCCTGTCCATTTTGGCACCCTAGGCAACTGCCTAGTTTGCCTTAATGGACGCGCCGGCCCTGTTCCTACTCCACAGACAGATACCTAAACCACTGAGCTATCTAGCAGCTTAAGTTGATTACTTCCAGTGTCCAGATCCAGTTTACATCATTGAAACTTTGCAATGAGAATTTTTCCCAATGTATATTTATATATTTGTAAATATTTTTAATTGCATGATTTTGCAGGTGCTCTCCTCTTACATGTGTTTCCCAATACATGAATTTTTACACCCTTTTCCCTCAGATAATTGCACAGCAAGAATCTGAGCAGTAAATACTAAAAGCCATCTTTCCACTTCACATATTGATTTGGAAACTGCATAGTTTGCAAATTTATATCCAACTGAAAAGTGAACAAAATTGTCCTCCTTCCCTAATTATAGTTCATGTTCACTTACTCAAACAAAACTGACTTAAACTTGCATTCATCTTTCAGTATATTCAACAGGACCTGCCACTGTGTAACTGTAAGAAGGCATTTATTTTAATTATCAGGACTAGCAGATACCTAAATGGCTAAATAGTAGGATATTTTCATGTTTGCTCAATCAATAAATATGAATAAGTCCACATGAATAAAAGGAAATGTATTCATATTCAGTTAGCTCATAACTTTGGCCCCCAACCCTAAGTTCTACAGATGAACCCAAAGCCTTTATCAGAATCCACAGGTACAAACTGAAATCCTACAGGGTCCCTATATACAGCATGAAACCCCACCCAACACACAGCAGAATTAGGGATCTAAATCCTCTGTTGCCACCTTCATGCAACTAAGGAAAAAGAACCACCAACTTATTCTCATGGTCTGGTGGAGGTGGTGATGTACTTTGTTATCCCCTCATCAAGAGAGAGAGGGAGAGAGACTCTGAGAGGGGGCTTTGGAGTAGGACCAATTCAACACAAAAGACAGAAATAAAACTTGTGAAGCACTTCGGTGCTTTAACTCAAAACACAAATTGTGCAAAATGGCAATGTTTCTCCATCATTTAAAAGCAACCTGTGATTTTGCATTTGCGATGTCTGGTTACGTACCTGAATGTTTTCCACAAATCTCAATTTTTTGTTAATCTTTTGCAGCATTAAAGGCAAAAAAGAAGTGGAGGAAGGGAAACAAAAACACCATGGGACTTTAAAGAAAAAGATATTTATATCATTAGCTTTTGGTAAATCAAAATCTATTTCTTTTCCTAATGCCTGAAGAAGTAAATTTTGGTCTATGAAAACTTACACCAAAATAAATTTGTAAAGTCTTTAGAGTGTCATAATGTTTTGCCTTCTCTCTTTTTCTCTTTTCTTTTCTTTCTCTTCTTTAGTTTTTCATAAATGTTCTCACTGGCTTTGATGAGACAGAAAAATTACAATCTTACCCTTATTCTTTCCTAAAGACATCCTGAAATTAAGTCATGGTAACTGGACTTCTTTTCTTGTGGAAATGAAATGTTTCACTACTCACACTTATTCAGTCTGAGAAAAAGTTGGTGGTAGGCTTCCAGTTAAGAGTTCACCTTAGTTTCACATCACCCTGTTCTGAATAGGGTTGCTACTTAAGCACAAAATGCCTCCCACTTACCAGGCTGCCCTTTCATCAATCCCCAAACAAATCATTTAACACCTCCACCAGGAAGGGCATGGCTTACTTAATGGGTATTGGGAAGGGTTGCAATGGTGTGACTTTCACACACCCCAGGTCTTTGTAAGGTACATCTAAGGAGCCTACTCAGGCCATTGTCCACCTTCCAGATAATCTCACCTGGTTGAATGAGAACCTCCACAGACCTATTGTTGGAAGATAAGAAATATTAGGGGGAGGGCGTTGTCCTCTGAGAAGCAAACTAAATCATTGTGTGTGGGGGGGGACTTAGCATGTAATCTTAGAGTTTGATCCTGTTACAAATATAAATGGGTTTTGAACCAGATCTGGTTAATTTGTTGTTTTTTTTAAGTGTCCACATGACATACAAGAAAACTCAGTTTCCCTCCTCTCTGGACTTTTATTTTTATGTTCAAGGGTTATTTTTAAATCCTCCAGCAGCCATTGATTTTAATTCAGATAAAACTCACAATTTTATAAATCGACTTGCCCACTGTGAACAGCTAAGTTGCTGGAAATTGCTCCCTGTTTCTCTGTCTTTGTGCTAGTTCTGTGTGTGTGTGTGTGTGTGTGTGTGTGTGTGTGTGTGTGTGTGTGTGTGTGTGTGTGTGTGTGTGTGTGTGTGTGTGTGTGTGTGTGTGTGCGTGCACGCATGCACTCATGCATGTGTGCATATGTCCATGTCTCCTCTGTTGAGGAAGGAGGAAAGGTAAGTAAGTGGAAAGCTCTTTGTTTGAGAGTCTGCTGCAATTTAGTCTTTGCTTTCCCAATTTAGACAGTATTTGGGGGCAAATCCATGTGCATTTTTGAGGATCCATGCTCAGATCCCTCTTTCTCTCCTTATTCCTCTCCTCACCACTGCAGGAGGAGTTGGCCAGCATAGAGCCTCTTCAACTCAGGCTCTATGCACAACTTAAACAAGAATTTGAAGTTTTCCCAAGTGGAACTACACATTCAATCAAAATGTTGGCATTACCTATAAGCATAGGTAAATGAAATGTGGCAGTACTTTGCCTAGTGGGGGAGAGTATTCAAAGACAAATGAACACCCTCCAAAGAAAGGAAGTGCTGACTGGATAAAGCTCAATGAGCTAAGTACTTGACTAAGGAGCCAGAGATTTGGAGGTCAGTTCTCCACTGTATTTCCCAGAAGTAGATATGGGCATGAAATGATTTTTTTTGTTCCATTGTTCGTTATTCATTTTGTTACATAACAAAACGAATAATGACCCTAGGGGCAAATTTACCACGAACCGAACAGAACCGAGAAATTTTTTTTGGTTAGGTTTGGGTTTGTTAATGGGGAGGGGTGGAGCCAGAGATGTCTCCTACCTGCCTGGTGCTGGTCTGGGGAAAAGCCGCCTGCCACACTCGGCCATGTGGTTGGCATTAAAATAAAAAATTTAAAAACAAAAACAAAAAGGAGTGCCAACCGGGCCCCAGGAGGGGCCTGGTCGGCACACTAAGATCTGTAAAAAAATGATTTAAAACCCCCAGCACTGACAGGGTCCCAGGGGTGCACTGTAGGTGCTAAAAGAAAGAAAAAAAAAAACAAAATAAAAGCCCCACGCTACAGCTGTAGTGGGGGGGCAGGAAACCTGGAAGTAAAAAAAAAAAAGGTTCTGGCAGAGGCATTGGAGGAGGGGGGACTGCTGTAGGAAGGACTTCTTGGCTTTCTCCTCCTCCATCGGAAGGTGACCACCTGCGTCAACGTGAGCGCAACTGGCGGACTCGGCGCAGCTTGCCCTTAGACACCTTGGACACCGGCCGGCTTGGCAGTGGTGGTAGCTGCTGCCATGAGGCTGGCTTCGAGGTGTGGACACAACATGACAGCAACAACAAGGCACCCACCCCTCCCTGGGAGCGAGAGAGGGGGTCACCCCCATCAGAGGAGCTGCTGCTCGCCTTGTAGGTGCGCTGGCGAAGGCTCCTGGCAGGGTCGCATTTCCCCACTTCAGGGGAGAATCTGAGGCATGGAAAAAGCAAGGGAAAACTGCCAGAGGGTGTATGTGTGAGACAGAGGTTTGCCTGCCCCTGTTGTGCGCCTCAGCCTGAAGAGCACAAAGAGGAATCCATGCCCGGCTTCAGGTGGCCGCATCCTCCTCCTCGTCCAGCCAGTCGGCGCTCTAAAAAAAAAAAAAAAGGTGCTGGCCCCAAACCAGCCCTTGCTGCCGCTGCTGAGCTGATTCCACTGATGCCTTGATGCTGCCAGTCCAGTCTGTGCAGTTGTCAAGTTGTCAATGTTTTTTAAAAATTTTAAATGTTTTCTGTCTGGTCTGTGGTGTTTGGGATGCCCACATGCGGCAAAGCGGTAAAAACGATTAATGAACTCCCGAACCAATGAAATTGATTTTTTTAAAGAAAAATTCACAAAAAACAAAAAATGGACCCGCAATGAAAAATGAAAAACTGAAACGTCATTTTTTCTATTCGTGCCCATCTTTACCCAGAAGAGCCAACCTGTGTGGGAAACTGCAAATTCCAAAGATGCCACCAGAGGAAGGGAATTATAAACCATTTTACCTCAATTTATTAAATTAAAAAACCCTACATGGACATTGTACTTAAATGGAACACTATACTGTAAATTTTTAATATACCTTCTTTTCTAAAATCTACACATTTCGTGAGTATAAAATTGCATTGCAAAAGCCAGAAAAGGACACTCCCAAAGAGTAATAATTCCAACCCATGAATTAGTCTGTGAAGTAAAAATTAGATCAGTACATTTTAAAATTCAGGCCAAGCAAAATCCTTTAGCATCTATAATAACAGCACAGGATGTTTTCAGTAGGAGTTACAAAGATAATAAAATCAAAGCACAATGTAATGTTATAGAAAACATAATTAGAAGAGGGAATTCCTTAATAATTGAGAGCATATGATTGTCATGGCAGGAAATCCCCTCATTTTCCCTAATTTACAAATTAACTTGCTTTGTATTGACTTCATTCCCCCAAAACATACTGGTCAAGTTGTCTGTATAATGTTTAAGCACAAGGACCTTTGAGATTACAAAAAGGGTCAGATGAGATAAAGAGACATCTGAAATCTGGTGGGAAGGCAAGATAAAATTATTTTAAAAGATTCAAACTATGTTACTTCACATCATCAACCTCGGCACATTAAAATCCAAATTAAAATCTAATTTAAGAGTCCATTTTTTTTAAAAAAAAAAAAAAAAAAAGCTCACTTAGTTCCTTCAGTTTGCAGAACAATTCCATTCCATTAGGCAACTAATTTCTACCTGTCAGATACAGAATGAAAGTGGTTCCTCTCAGGAGGAAACTTTTAACTTGTAGTAATTAGAGATGGGAAACTGAAGAAGATGTCTGTTCTTTGAGAGTTAGTTTGGTTTAATTCTCAGAGCTCATCAGCCCATGAGTAAATGCCATTGAAGTGTCAACTTTAGTGGTTCAGTGCTATTGAAAGTTTAAATGGGGTTACACAGTTCATAATTAAGTAGCAAAATTGCTTTAATTTTTATTAGGGAATCATAAAAGATTTACCTGTGTGATGCTCAAGTGCATGAATCCCTTTTGTTGATCCATTATTATAATAAGCTTCTTGAGACAATAGGAAGAGATCTTGATTATATTTAGAAGAAAAGAGCCAGGAGAGGGCAAGTAATGAAGCAAATCATGGCCATAATAAGCCCAGCACTGCAGAAATGGTAGAGGCAACACAAAATTGCTTCTTTTGCCATCTCTTTAAATTGTGCTTCCATTTATCTATTTCCATCTTCCCCAAGAGCATATACTGTACTAGCTGACGCACGGGAGGCAAGGGAACTAAATGTACAATTTCCCTGAGAAAATGAAAAATAACACATGACACTTGAAGTCACGTTATTTTGAGAAACACTGAAGACTAGAGATGGGCACGAAATGAACAATTTTTCGTTTCCATTTTGTTTTTTCATTTTGTTACGCAACAAAACAACAAACAAATTTTGTCTCCAAAATGAAACAAAATGAACAGAAACACCGGAAATTTTGTTGTGCATTTCGTTTTCATTACTGCAATACAGTGAACTGCTTTAAATGCTTTTAAAAATCACAAAAATTGAAATAAATGGTAACAAAACGGTAACAAAACGAACAAAAATGAAAATGAATTATTTGCAAAAATTCACGAAAAATGAAAACGAACTGAAACAGACCCTCCAAACGACAAACGACAAACGAAACATCATTTTTTTATTCATGCCCATCTCTACTGAAGACTTCAAAAATCTAGCACTTATATTTATTACTAAGGTTTCCAACACATACAGTAAGAGCACAGAAGGGGAAAGAGTGTTCTATACCTTTCACTACTGAATAAACTGGAGGGTTTGTGTCTCCAACTTTGGTCATGGGACTGTCATTCCTATATAGTTTCCAATAATTTGTATCTGATCAATGAGAGGACCTCTTGGATTGTGGCTTGCACACCACTGAAATTAGGGTTGAAGGTGCTATGACGATTCTGTGTAGTTCTAACCATGAATGGCAACATCAGTTGAGGCTACGACCAGGTGGGTGGAATGGGAGCTGGAGACAGGAATAAAGAGAACAAATAAGAGGTAAGAGGTCAGCATTCTGATATTTTAAAAGGTAATTAACAGTTAATATTGTAACTGCTTTGAGAAAGGGCAAAGTAAAGTTGCTAACTCATTTGGCTATTTTGAACTATAACTATAACTAGTTACTTTAAACTCAATGAAGAGACAACTGCTACACAAAGAAATCAGAGGAGAAAACATTTTTCAAAAAGCCCTGATCAGCTGTAATGCATCCCCCTGCTGGGCGCTTGCAACAAAAAAAAATGAAAATGAAAATGAAAATGAAAATAAATAATTTTTTTAAAAAAGTGCCGAGCACGGGCCCACGCTAGAGCTGGTTGGGGCTTTTTAAAAAAAAGCCTTGATCAGCTGTAGTGTGGGCCCCCTGCTGGGCACTTGCAGCAGTAAAAATAAATAAATAAATAAATAAATAAACAAAAGCACGATGGCTGGGGAAGTTCAAAGAAGAAAAATAAAAAACAAAGTAAAAAAACAATTACAAAACTATTTTTAAATTCATTTTGTAATAAACGTAATGAAATGGGGGGAGAAACAAAAAATGAAATGAATCACCATTTTGGCATTTTGTGCCCATCTCTACTTACAAATTGTTTTGTTTCATTTCATTTAGTGACAAACATTATTTTTAAAATTCATTAACAAAACAAAAGGAAGACTGAAACGAAATGAAATGCTATATTTCCATTTCATGTGCATCTGCAATCACCATACTGAAGAATGAGGGAAGCAAAATGTGCACACCTTTCTGGGCTCCCCACCATATACAGCACTCTGATTGGCTGCTAACAGCCCTTGTGGTATTATTGGATGAATAATCCAATAATCAGATAAAAACTGAGACCAAAAGATATGTTGTGATGCCATGCAGAAGACTCTTGTGATATCACAGAGGCTGAGGAGACACAGATTGGGAAACAAGGAAGTACAACTAATAGATAAACCAGAGTAACTGATATAAGTAGACAACGGACAGAAAAGGCTGCTTAGGTTTTAAAAACACCACATGTGCAAAAATCAAACTTTCTGTCTCTACCACCATGTCCCCTGGGATTTGTCTTTCCAGCTGGAAACTAAAAGAATGTTAAGATATTGATAGAATAAATCAATATGAATTTATAGACTGGATAGGTTGATTTATACACAGGTATCAGCAAAGTATGATAAGAAACTGAATCAACAAAACTTCAGATACTGAGTCATACCTTGATAAAATGGCATGAAATAATACACATGAGAACTAGACCTGATTAGATAATGAAGGTACATACATAAAGGAATTTCTCTCACACATGTTACCTGTGTTAGGGATAGAGATGGGCACGACCAGAAATTTTTTTTTCGAGTTGTCATTTTTCGGGACGGGTCCGTTTCGGTTGTTTCTGTTTTTTGCAAAAAAAAATTAAAATTTGTCATTCGTCGTGTCGTATGTCATTTGTCGTTACCGCCGCCGCAATTTTGCGCGATTTGACGTCCCAACGAGTGGCGTCCCGCCAGCGCTAGGTGTTTTTGTGCCCTAGGCGGCGGGAGGGGATGGCGGGGGGCATGGGTGGGTGGTGGCATCGGCAGGGGGCGGTGCAGGCGCACGGGCGCATGGGTGCGCGGGCGGCGGGCGCGGGTCCCGCAATGACCCAGAGCAGGTGGAAAACACTTTAAACTGACTTGCTGCACAAGACTGCATCGAATAAAGCAATTGCAATTTTTATTGCAAACAAAGTGGGCAGTGCACCCACAGCAGAGCTGCAGGCAGGGTATGAAAGGACCTTGGCTTGCCACCAAGCAAATGAAAATTTTAAAATAAATCCACACCTCCCCTCCCACTCAAACCTCCCCCCTTTGAAGCACTATCAGAAAAGAAATCCTAACAAACTGCAGGAGAATAAAAAAGAATAAACTGCGTTGCTATTCCCCACAGCAGACAGAGAATGAAAGGAATAATTATTATTTCCTAAAAATTCAATTGAATCAATACCCTCCCTGCCTGCCTAATTGAAATCTAAAGGCTCCGTGAAATCAAAACTAGTCTAGCACAGCGAGCAGCCAGCTACACACGGCCCTCTCCCACCCATATCCAAGCCCGGACTGCGAGTTGGCTTTTTATGCCCTCTTGCACATCCAGAAGTGTCAGTCAAAACCTGGCCATGCGATTGGTAGAATGGGTCCAAAAAATTGCATGGTCCCATCCCATGGCCAGCCCATCATTGCGCAGGTGTAAAAAAATAAAAATAAAAATAAAATAAAATAAAATCAGTGCGACCTGTTACTGCATTTAAAAACCCACTGCTGCTATTGTAAAAATTCAAGCATTTAAAATAGCTAATTTTCGCATGTTTCTGTGGTGCTTTGGTGGTTTTTTGGACCACGATTTCAAAAAAAATATTGTGGACGCCATTTTGGATCCCCCCGCACCGCATGGCAAATGGAGACGCCAAGGATGCCCCCTCCCAGCCCGGTACCAGCAGCCCAGGACAGGAGGGGGGCAAGGCTGGGGACCCCCCCATAAACCACCCCTCTGGTAGGTGCCCTCAGGCAGGCATATTTTCGCCTGCTTTTTTGGCCGGGAATCGAGGTTTTTTTATTTTTAAAACTTTTTTTCTGTGCCGCTTGGCATCGTGCAATCGCCGCACGATGCCAGGAACAACAACGACAAATCAGACCCAATTTTTCTTTTTTCGGTTCGAGTTCGAGTTCTGACAGCTTAATTGCCATTACCGTTTCCGTTATGTAATGGAAACGATATCCGAAAACAGAAATGACAATTTCGCCAAGTCGTGCCCATGTCTTGTTAGGGATGTTAGACATAGAAACAGAAGAGTACTCATTTGTTGCCTAATGTCTATGTGATGTACAATTTGGATTGTTGAGACATTTTGTCTGATGTAAATGTGCGCAAATAGATTGACAGTAAGAGTCAAAAAAATTCTGAATATGTGTATTATTCCTCACTGATGATTATTTATTTATTTATTTATTTATTTATTTATTTATTTATTTATATACCACCTGTCTTCCCAGAGGAACTCCGGGCGGTTAACAAAGGATAATACAAAACAATATAAAATCAATACAGCAATCAAGACACACACACACACAAAAAACGGGGTGTGTGTGTGGAATAGTCGAAAGAATCATCGGCAGGATAGCAACTCTGGGGGAGAAAAGAAAAAAAAACGGTTAAAGGTTGCCAAATGCCTCTCTAAAAAGCAAGGTTTTGAGTGTTTTTTTAAAGGCAGGGCAAGGACTGTGCAAGCCGCAACTCACTTTGGAGATGGTTCCAGAGCGAGGGGCCAGTCACTGAGAAGGCGTGGTTTTGGGTTGCCAATTTCTGCACACACACCCGGGCATGGCCACTCGGAGTGAGAGTGCCTGCGACATTTTAGGCCAGAACTCAGTTGATCTTTGGAATATATGCTCTGACAGGTATTCAGGTCCCAAGCCATGGAGGGGGTTGTAAATCAAAACCAGGACCTTGAACCTTATCCGGAGCACAACAGACAACCAGTGCAGTCGAGCCAGAACTGGGGTGACACAATCATATCAACGCGCACCCACCACCAGTCTGGCAGCTGTGTTCTGTACCCGTTGAAGTCTCCGGACAAGGGTCAAGGGCAACCCCACGTAGAGAGTGTTGCAGTAATCAGTCCTCGAGATCACGAGAGCCTGCATGACTGTTCTCAGGGAGGCCTCATCCAGGTACATGCAGGTCTGGGCAATCTGACACAGATGGAAAAAGGCGGTCTTGGAAACGGCCATCACCTGAGCCTCCATGGATAAGGCCGGATCCAAGACCACTCCCAGATTCCTGGGAGTGGTCTTTGATAGCCTGCAACCTAGCTCTGTGTTTTCCCAGAGTGTCTAACTGAGCTCTATTGTATACACGCTGAATCTCCGACAAGGAAGCATAACAGTTCCCTGAGAAAGTTGTACCCTAACACTTAATACCACTGTAAGCCTATTGTTTGTTGTTCTACTGGTTATGGATGTTCCAGTAAATAAATCTATACCTTTTGTTCCCTTTCCATCTTCATTTGGGAAAACCATGTTACTTATTTAGATATCTATTTTTCTAATCTACTTACCCGTTCTGGGGGCACAGGCACCTTAATGTGCATGCAGATCTCCATTCAGAGCAGACTTCCCATTAATTTTGATGAAGGAAGAATATTCATAAGCTCATTCTTTCATTCCTGCCATTCAAAGGAATGGTGGGGGGAACCCACACGTGCAAGAACTTGTATAAGCACAGATGGGAAGGTTGGTGCCTGAATTGGTGATTAACAGCTCAAGTAGGTAAGGTGAACATTAAGAAGAGCACAGCTCTCTTTCAGAGAATACGTCTTGGCATGCATTTGACTCTGTGACTATGAAGAACCTGCATGCATTTACCCTAGAATAGACTTTCCAGTCCTGCTTCATCCCATCTGTAGGAAGAAATAATAGAGCAGAGCTCTCAGATCAGAATTTGTGAAGCCAGCAGTTATGAAGCACCATTAAACTTGCATACAGAGTAAATTTGAAATAGGAAAGCACTAAGAAGCAATTGGCACAGGAACCCAGAACATGACTCCTCTAGTCAAAAATGGCAATTTAAAGAAATCTGAGGACACAAAAGAAGACAAGATAGAAATGTCTTTTTAATCCTCCTGTTGGACCACAGCATTAGAGATGCCACAGTCAACAATAAAAACCTAATCATTGTCCGGAATGCCTTGTAACTGATTTTCCTACAGATATTTGTAAAATTTAAAGCACGTATAGTGCTCCCCGCAGAGTTCTTTGGAAAGTGTGTGTGTGTGTATCTGAATTCAAAGAGGTTTTCTTCTTACTTTTAAAATCACATTTAGAAGCTAATTTTAGGGATCCCCCCCTTCTATAATCATTACAAGTTCTCCTGTAATTATTTGCTGACAGTGTGTCTGTAATGAAAAATCCTCATAAAACTTCATAGACTGAGCTTGCAGAGTGTGCAAAGTAAATTTCCAAGGTACTCATCCACAACTAATTGTAGATTTATTTAAAACAATTAAGTTTTTGTGAAGAAGAAAAATTACACACATATCAATAATGCATTTTCATACTGAATACTTTCCCCTCTTTGTTTTTGAAGCATTTTATGGAAATGTTTACATAATCAATCAATTTCCTTCCTTTATTATTATGAGGAAATGTGTGGATTTTTGATCACTTAGATGAACCCCCAGAGTTTGGACTATTGTGTTTTAAATTTTTCTTTCAGATTTCTCTAGTGGCCTTCTTCCTTCCTTCCTTCCTTCCTTCCTTCCTTCCTTCCTTCCTTCCTTCCTTCCTTCCTTCCTTCCTTCCTTCCTTCCTTCCTTCCTTCCTTTCTTCTCTCCACCTATTTCTTTTTTCAGTGTAACAACTTCATTTTTATGTGAGGAAGATCTGTCACACTGTTCTATAGGTTTCCCTGCTTTAATAACAGTAATTGTGCACTGTTGATTCTGACAAATGATGACCCTTTCCAGCGTTTTCCAGTCAGAAAGCACTCAGAAGCACTCCCTTCTTTTGGGATCATCCTGGGACAGTGCAGCTTGCCAAAGGTCACACAGGCTGGCTCTTCTGGGATGCACACTGGGGAACTGAACTTCCAACTAGAGATGGGTGTGGCGAAAAGGGTTAAAACAAGTATGAATATTTATGACTCTGTTTTGAATAGCCAGTCACCAAGCAGGTGGGAGTGGTTAAGAATGTTATATATGGGAACCTAATGGGAGACGTTCAGTTCAGTTCAGCTCAGTTCAGTTTGTGTTAGAGCTGAGAGTTCAGTTCAGTTAAGAGAGCTGAGAGTCAGTTAGATTGTCAGTTGGTCAGGTGGGAGATCCTGCCACTGAAAAGTGTCTGGTTTATAAAGGAAATACATTATTATAAGAATTCATGTTTGCAATACAATAATATCGGCTAGAGCTATCCTAATACTGATCATCTAATTGTAACCTAATAAAAGTTTCATGTTTTGTTTTAAAATTATATAACCTGGTGTGACTCTCTCTCAAATACATACAAGTGTCCAGTTAATCTGGTGGTGGCAGCAAGTGAAAACCCAGTGTGTGTAAGGGGCACGTCACAATGGGCACCAAATGAAAGATGAAATGCTGTTTTGTTGTTTTGTTATGAAACAAAATGATAGAAACCATTTTGTGATTAAATGAAACAAACTACCTTTTTTGGTTTGGGAAACAAAACAGGGGAGCTTCCTCAAGCTCTTCTCTGTAATCCTTCCAAATTTAGAGAGATGTGGGGTTCAGGGGGCTGAGTTATTCAACTGCAAAGAAAGCCCCCCCCCCCAGCAGTAACTGGAAAAATGCTGTGCATGCACTGCACCAGCAATAGGTCAATTTATTACTTCCCCTTGCTTAACCCCTATATTGCTGGTGCGTGCCATATAGCACTTTTGCAATTGGCTAGGGAACCCTCTTTGCAAATATATTTTATGATAAATTATGTACTCAAAAATAGTGATCCCATGCATCTAGTGGCATGGAAATCAAAGGGAAGCTTCCTCAAGCTATTCCATGTACTCCAAAATTTGGAGATGTTTGGGGTTCAGGGAGCTAAGTTATTAAGCTCCAAGGGGGGTCCCCTTAGGATATAATCATTTCCAATTGAGTCAAGAAGCAGTTAATACCCCCTCCCCGCGTCCTGACTCAATTAGAAATGATTTTCTCTTAGGGGGACCCCCTTTGGAGTTTAATAACTCAGCCCCCTGAACTCCAGACCTCTCCAAATTTGGGGTGATTACAGGGGAAGACTCCTCTTTTGAACAAAATTTTGGTACCTCTAAGACCCAGGGGAGCCATTAATGAATCATTTTCTTTTATTTTGTTCAGAAAAGTCTTTGAAATTTGTTACTAACAAAACAAAATGAAAGGAGAAATGAAACAAGCCACTATATTTTTGTTTGGTGCCCATCTCTACTCCCAACCTATGGCTCCACAGCCAGATATCAAACTCATGTTACATTACGTACCTTTTTAAAGGATGTTATTTTAAAAATGAACTCCCTCACACAATGCAATCAGTAGTGATCTGATCTAAATATTTTGTGCACTGTTCTTATTGACTATAAAATAAAACGTGTTCCCTCAGTATTTGGAAATGTGTCTGATTTTTTTTATAGAAAAAGCATTGCCCTTAATCTTAATAACAATGTTTAAAGGAAGCCTTAGAGTGTTGTTTTGTTGTAAGGGAGAAGCTGCCATTTTGCCACACCCCAGAGCATGTGTTTAATCTTAACTATCCGTTTATTGCTAAATTTGCCATTTCCTGAATGCCTTTTGGCACCAAAGTCAGATCCCCACAGTCATTTTGAACAAACTGTGTTCTGCTTATATGTATACTGTCCCATAGCACTTAAAGTACTCTCTGGGTGGTTTGCAATTAATTGTGCAGGCTACACAATGCACACACACACACACACACACACACACACACACACACACACACACACACACACACACACACACACACACACACACACACACACACACACACACACACACACACACACCAGCAAGCTGGCTATTCATTTTACCAACCTCAGAAGAATAAAAGGCTAAATTCACCGTTGAGTTGGCTACCAGAAATTGAACCCCAGGTGATGAGCACAGTCTTGGCTACAGTTTAACCACTGCACCAAGAAATCTCCTATAAAAATTCTGGACAAATAATAATTATTTGGAAATCTGACTTCAGAATAAAAAAATTCAAAATATACCAATGCTTGCATAATAAAATAATGCAAACATATTTACTTCATCTTTGGGACTTATTCTGGTTGCTGAGCTTAGAGTTTCATGGTTGTAGGGAGAATGCTCAGCTCCACTGATACAAGACGGTGTTGGTGGGGATTACTTTGCTGGCCTGCTCCCAAGGGAAACAGGCAGGGTGCAGAACCATTCATACTACCCATAGGCTGGCTGGTGGCATGGCATACCAGTTATATGTGCTGGCCCACTTCCAGACAGCACCTTTTAGTTTTTGAAGCAGCCCACCAGCACACCTGTGGTTTAGTGTAATGATGGTGGTCACTTAAGGACCCAATAGGAATTTTGGGTCCATCTCACCTGATTGGCATTAAAGGTGGACAGGTCATTTTTGCCTTTTCCATACTGATCATTCATGGGGTGCAGAAGGGTGGCTAGTGGCTAGAGAGGGTTACCCAGGGTTAGCTGGCCATTAGACCTGCCCACTGAGGGACAGGGCTGCAGTAAGCAGAGCTCCCCCTTGAGGGAGGTCAAATTACTCCATCACTTGTGCCTTTTCTCTTTATTTCCGGAATTGGCAGGCAAGGAGTCCACATCATAGTTGTTTTTTTATTAGCATCCCTTAATTAGCAGCTGGATTAGTGATATCCTCTTTATCTATCTACAGATCTATGATGACAATTTAATAGTAAATTCTATCTTGCTTAATTTCCATTGCTTCATTTCCATTTTGCTATTACAGTAAGAACACCATCAACATTCTTCATTTATTCATCCATAAGGATTTGTTTTCTTTCCCCTTTTCCAGAATTATTGTTACATGAATACTTCATCATGATTCTTTACCATATTCAGTTTCAACATTCTAGTTTGTAAACTAGTCAGCCAACAGTCTGAATAACCAATACATAAATGGCTGCTTTGTGACAAAGTAATCTCCACTTACCACTGTCAAGGTTATTTATTGTACTTATTTCCTGCACAAGCAACAGACATCTCTTTATTTCATCAAGGAGAAATGACTGGACTACATTGGGAAAGCATTTCTCAAGCATTAGAGGGCCTAGTTCAGAATGCAAGTTCATGATAATAGTTGTTCCTTTGGGCCAGAAATACAGGGCAGATGTCCAGGGTCCCACTCACCATAATGAACAGCACACACTTCTAAAACATTACAGGCCTGGCTTCCAACAGCAAAAAACCACAACCTAAACTCATGCAGTCTGTAATCTCATTTCAAAAGCCCTTTGCAAGTGATCAGTTTAAATCACAGCCCAGTATTAAAAAGGTGAAAGAAAGCAAAGGGTCAAATAGCACATAACAGAAAATGTGGATTTTGTACTATTGTCACATTGCCCCCCCACGGCGGAATGACCACGCGAGACAGGATATTGGGTTCAACTCCGGGCCACTTTATTAACATATCAAACCAAGCAACACAACTTAACTTCAACCGGGGCCTGCTGCAGTGCGGGTGGCATTGTTCCTCTGGGTCTCCCGGGACCCCCTCAGCAGGCAGCCTCTCTGGGCGAGTCGCTAGCCCCGAGGACGCCCTGCCCGTGAGCAGGGCGGCCCCAGTCAGCCGGTCCCCTTTCCCCATCCGGCCTGTCCAGGCCCATCCTTTGTGCCTGTCAGTCCAGTGGGCCCTCTAGGTACATCCATCCCCCCCGGCTTTGTGATCTCCGATCGGCAACGCCGTGAGAGCGGACGGTCCCTTCAGGAAATTGAGACCTGACTCCCTACTGCCTCTCCATACCCGCACTACCGCCCTCCAGTGGCCAAACAATCCCCTACGGGGATACCCACCCCGCCGCAGCAGTATGGGATAGGCGAAAAATCCCCGGGTGCGATCACCCGGTCACATCCGGCCCCGGCGACCAGCTGAACTCATCTACTGCTTAAAGGGGGCGGGTGGGCGGGCATTTCGCGCAGAGGCTGCGGTCCACGTGGCGAGCCACTTTAAAGGCTCGGGTCTTCAACCAACGCGAGCCAGGTAGGTCTCGCGAGGCCTCCGCCGGGGATGGGGCAAGGGAGCTCCGCGCTTGCGCAGTCGCGCCGCGGAGCCAGGCATTTTCCATCTTGGAAGACCATTCCTTCAAAACAGTGTTCTTGAGCAGTGAAAGTTTCAAATGAACCCATTTTAACCCCATGATGACCAAACTCAAATCAGACATAAAGCTAATTCTAACATTTGTTTATTTATTCATTTGTTTACAATTCTATGCCATCCCCTTAGTGGTGCAAACTGCGCTACCCATGTTACTATTATTTTTATGTGAAGATTCTCAGCCCTCCAGGTGAATTTATCTGGAGGTTGAATCATGGACTGGACTTCTTTTCTTGAGAGATCAAAAAGTTTCACTACTCATCCAAGCAGCTTCATCAGTCTGAATGAAGCTGCTTGGATGAGTAGCGAAACATTTCAGTCTCTCAAGAAAAGAAGTCCAGCTGTCATGACTCAACTTCCAGATATTATTTATTTACCACCCATATATCAACACCACCACTCTGGGTACTTTAGAACAGCCAAGACAATTAAAAGTATAGATTCAGTACACTTCTATACTGTATCTATAGTATACAGTATAGGTGGTGGGACTGATGGTTTAGCTAGACATCCACTATATTATGCTGTTAGCAGCTTTGGGAATGCCTGCCTGTAGAGCCGATTTTAAAAAATCTTAAAGGAATCCAGTGAGGGAGCCAAGCAAATCTTGGGCAGAAAATTGATTCATAGAGAGGGAGTGACAGCAGAGAAGGTAAAACGTCTGGGGGTCTAGGATCACTACCACCTGACCTCGGAGGAACTGGTAGCATGGACCAATCTCATTGAAGGTAGACATTCTGCCAGGTCATGACATCCCCAAATGCTTACCATATTAACTTATGTATGAGGCGAGTTTTTCAGCCCTAATTTTGAGGATCGGGGGATGAGGAAGGCAGCACTGGTACCCCAGAGCTTCGCCCCACTTCGCCTGCCACCAAGGTGCCCAGCGGCAGCAGCGGCTGTGGTGAAGAAAGAGATGAGGGAGCCGGGGGATGGGGGAGGCAGTGCCAGTGTTGTGAGGCTTCACCCACCACTGAGGTGCCCGGCAGTGGTGGTGGCGGTGGCGAAGGAAGAGAGGAGGAAGCAGAGGTGGGGCGGGGGAGGTAGCCACACAACAGTAAAAACAGCCATAAAAACAAAACCTTTTTCTGTTTACCTTCTGAAAGTAGCACCAGAATGTTGGCTCTTCAGCCCCCTTCCTAGCTCTTCCTGTAGCAAAGGGTAAAAGCACATGAACGGTGAGGCCATGTCTTTTTTCCATGTGCTGGCCTATCAATTCATGGTATGTTTACATGAAGGGACATTGCTTTGCTTCTAGCATCTAATCAGCAAGCTCCAACATGTCCTGTCATCAACTCCCTGCCCAGCTCATGTAAACTTGAGTCTGTGTTTCTTTTAGGGAGTTACTCAATCTCCAATTTGGTCTTTCTTTTTCCTGCTGCCTTCCTCCTTTCCCAGCATTATTTTTATTTATTTATTTATCTTATTTATGGGCTGCCTTCCTCCTAATAAGAGGACCCAAGATGGCTTACAATATTAAAAATATTAAAAATGAGAGAATTAAAAATATATATTAAAATAAACTACAAAACTGATTAAAATGGAATTGAGTATTATTGTCTTTTCCAGAGAATATTCTTGTCTTTTTCTTCCTTCTGCTGATGTGCTCAATATAGGTCAGTCTCAGTTTCAACATTTTTGTCTCCAGAGATGGTTCAGACTTGACTTGATCTAAGACCCACTTGTTCATATTTCTGGCAGTCCAGGGTATGCACAAAGCTCTCCTCCAGCAGCAGATTTCAAATGAACCAATCCCCCAAAAAAAGATCAGCTTTCTTAATGGCTCAGTTTTCACTGAAAAATATTCCAGAATGTCCTCACAGGACTGGTGTTTCCCCATCTTCCCCATTGAAGAAAGAACAATCATCATTTCAAAACAACATAGGAAGAAACTGTCAATGGTCGCCATACATTTAGAAGGTGGGGGAATACCAGCATTGTCTCTGTCTGATGCCTTTTATGATCAACTCTTGACATTTGAATCAAGGCAATCCAAACTGCTAAAACCCACTTCACCAATGGATTTCTACTGCTATCTTTTAATGTTCTATGATGCCTCTTCTAATTCTCTGTACTTAACTTGAATATGTCTTAAATGTTCTGGACTGTATATTGTACTGTATAATGTTCCTCATTACTGTAAGCCACCTTGGGTCCTTTTCCAAGGAGAAAGGTGGGGTAAAAATATTACAGTGTGTTCTGATAATTCTATCACTATGGTGTGGCATTTATGGTGTGGCATTTTTTTCTGATAGGAATGGATCCCATTTCTTCAATTACTGGACCAAAACAAAAATGCAGGTCATATGAAGCAGGTTTCAAACTTAAGTTTGTGTCAAGAGCAGAAGAAAGCAATAACAGTATTGTAAGTAAAGAATTTTTGTCGACAAAAAACAAGTGAGGGAGTGGCAGAAAATGAAAGCTGACTTGGAAAAGATTTCAAAGGCAAAAATAGCTTGGCGTGGTTTTACGACTTCATATGGGGCTCTAGAGACTGAATTGCATAAATGGGTTATGGAGTGTCATCAAAATGGTTACTGCATAACACACATGGGAATCTGCTTGTGTGCCCTTCAATTGGCTAAAGATGGCAGATTAAAAGCGCCAGGCATTGAAAATTTTGTTGTGTCAGCAAGATGGTATACCCACTTCACCAATAGGTTTGACCTAAGTTTGCGGCAAAGAACAAAGATTTCACAGAAGTTGCCAAAAGACCCTGATGAAAAAGAGATGTCATTCCATGCATTCATCATAAAGCAAAGAAATATCCATAACTATGACCCGGGAGATATTGGGAATATGGATGAAACACCTATGACCTTTAATCTTCCAAGCAATAGAACTGTGGCAAGTTTGGGAGACGAAACTATTTTCCTCAGAACCACAGGAAATGGGGGAAAAATCACAGTTATTCTGTCATGTTTGGTTAAGGGAACTAAGCTGCAGCCTGTCATTATTTTTAAAATAAATACCTTGCCTAAGAAGATCAAATTCCCACCACGCATTACAGTGCACACACATGTTAAAGGGTGGAAGGATGAAGATGGAACAAAAAAAAAAAAAATGGCTGGAAGAAATCTGGAACAGAAAACCAGGAGCAGCCTTAAAGAGAAATTCTTCATTGCTAGTTTGGGATATGTTCAGAGCCCACAGATCTGATGACATTAAAAAACTTGCAAAGTCTTCTCAATTACTTTGGCCATTATTCCAAGTGGGCTTACATCTATATTGTAGCCCCTAGATGTGTGTTTAAATAAACCTTTCAAAGACCACGTTCAAAAGATGTGTCATGAATGGATGTCATCTGGTCCAGCCCAACAGATAAAGGTTGGAAATCTGATGAAGCCCAACATAGAATTAATAGCCAAGTAAGTTCATGATGCATGGGAAGAGATTCCAGAGGACATGGTGCAATGCACCTTCAAGACATGTGGCATTAGTAATGGTATGGACGGCAGTGAAGACAGCACTTTGTACGAGACCGACAGCAGTGATGATGACGACTCTGAACTCAGTGATGATGACAAACAATGTCTATGCTGATAGACTCAACGCCAGCTACAGCTGAAGCTTTGTTTGGAGATAAAGATGATGAGGAATCCAGTTTTGAAGGATTTTAACTCTTGTGTTTTAGCTTGTTTTTTGCACTTACAGAGATGGTTTACTGTTTTTTTCTTTGAAATAAATATTCAAAAATATTTAACCTACTGATGCATCAATTAGTGCAAATTTATTAGTGTAAATTTACCAGTAACTGCTGCATTTGCCACCCTCAGTTTATACTCGAGTCAATAAGTTTTCCCAGTTGGGGAGGGGGGTAAAATTAGGGGTGTCAGCTTATACTCAGGTCAACTTATACTCGAGTATATATGGTTTATATGTTAGAGTCATTAACTCTATGTTTACCTCCATGTTGGGGGGGTTCAATCTGGAGGTGGGAGACATTGTCTCCTTACCTGTGTCATGAACCCCCTCCTTCAGAGAAGGCATTACCTCTCAAAAAGAGAGGGATACCTTCAATCTGTAGAAACCAGAAGACCCCACTTGAAGGATCTCTGGCTTGTCCAAGTTCAGCCTGTTTGTCATCCATCATCCACCCCAGTACAGCCTACAGGCAGCACTCAAGGGACACGACAGCATCCACTGCAGAGGGATGGGAGGAGATATAAAGCTGTGTGTCACCTGCTTATTGATGTTTTGAAGCCCTGAATCTCCTGATGAATTCACGCAGTGGCTTCATATAGATGTTAAATACCATCAATGAGATGATCAACCCCTGTGGGAAACCTCAACTGATAGACCAAGGGATGGATATAATCTCACCAAGCTGAACTGAGCTATTGTCCTCCACATAGAGAGTGAAACAGGTTCTTGCTAGGATTAAAATATGTCTTTGATCTCTGTTGGTGGCATTCAGCCATCCAGGGACAATTTTGTGGGCCATAAGTATTCCCCAGACTTTCCTCAAAAAGCATATTTTGTTTACTAAAAAGGAATTGTGATTATATGTTGCTGGAGTTTTTCAGGAATAGCAGTTGTCCCTTTCTGGACATCAAGGAGTCCTCCAGGATTCACAGACAACAAATAAAAACAAAACAAATTTAGAAATGCCAATCTAAAGCTACAGTTTCTAAAACCTCCATCTTGAGGATCTTCATGGACTGTAGATGGGATTGGTGGCACAAATTTACCATCAACTCAGCCCACTGAGCTTGACCTTCCCTATCATTAAAGATCTCCACATACTAAAATATGCTAGTGTGACCTTCCGAATGAGAGAAGACAGTATAAACACTAGGAAAGGGGTGATTTCATCAACTTCTGGCTTGGTCCTATGCTCCTCTGGTTTTGGCCTCTGACAATGCCAACAAGTGACCCCTGGTAGTTGTGCTATGGGTCCAAGCACCTTTTCACAGAAAAGTGGTTGCCCGCTTGTAGTGCTAACCACATCATAATGACCACTAGTATAATGCAGTTTTCTGAATGGTGGAATGAGATTTAGAAGACAACATTCCCCATTGAACCATGAAACTCATTGCGTGACCATGAGGCAGTCTTGTTCTCTCAGCCTGGCCTACCTCACAAACTTCTGAGGGGGAGGCAGTGATACATATGCTTTGAAAGAAAGATAAAGTATAATTAAAATGAATCTTCAAAAGGATTGCAGGAAAAACCACAGCAGGCTGTACCAGAAGGTAATCTGTGTACATGAGCATGTGAACTGATATTTATTTATTTATTTATTTATTTATTTATTTATTTATACAGTTTATATGCCACCCACTATCTAAAGGTCTCTTGATAGCTTACAACAATTAAAATATTAAAATACAATTGACGGCTAATAACTGAATTGCCAGGAATGGAATAGTTTGGGAACATTGCTTTGTTACTACTACAATGCTTTTGATTTACACTCTACTGACTGGTTTGGATAGGATCAAGGTTGCATTATACTGATAATAACTGATTTGTACCAAAGGGTGGTGGTGTTTTTCTGAATCAGCCCATCCATCACTGTACATTGCGGAAAATATGTTTTTAATAATAATTGATGTCAAGACCCATTCTCTCAGTTTATGAATTTTGAGTTCAAGTCTATCAGATGAAGGAGAAGTAGAGTTGGGGGTGGGAGAGTTGATTTCTGCACTACAAATGTCAGAATCCCTAAGACTGTATGGATAATTCTGCTTTCTACACTATATTAGTCTAAAAATACAACTTTCCTAAGCCCTAAGCAGAAGGTATTTTTGAACTCATCCAAACACAGTGCTAAAAATGACAGCTTGTCAGCATGAAGCGTGCATACATGTGGCTCCAAGATAGCACTTGGAGTTGTGGAGAAGGGAAGGCCAGCTTCTCTGTCTGCTGGGAAAGCACAGCACAGCTTATCAGAAAAATTATGACATCAAAGAATTATAGAGATGCTGAAATCCTTTTGGTAGAACACGTATGAAGAAGCCTAGTATGGGGTTTGTTACTATAGTTTTTCGTCAGGGACCTTTCCAATAAAATGCCACATAAAAAGGAAACACAGTCTCTTTTAGTTTTTTAAATCGCTCTCCCTTTCCTCTTCTGAAGCTGCAAACTCTACAGCCTGAAGGAATACCAAGGGACACCTAGTGCAGGAACCTCATTCTACTTGGCTGCCACACAAGTGTAGTGGAAGGATCCTACCTGTGTTATTAGGGGGCAAGATATAGAGGGCATGGACTGCCATCCCATCCCTACACTTGGATAAAAATGACTTAATTTGTGTCCTTCAGTTGCATATGTTGTGTGTGGGATTCCAGAATAAAGAACTGTCACTGTGGAGGCACTTACCTTTATGACTCACCTGCAAATCATTTGATGATCCCCTTCCCATGGAAGCCTGGGGCACACCTATCCACAAAGCCTTTGCCCACCCACAGCAAATGAAGATGCAAGACCACTTTATTGGTTATATAATGGGGCCACACTTCATTAACACAACACATAAACCAATTTCAACCATATGGAACTTCTTGAGGGGTCTGCTGTCATGCAGGTTAGCATTGGGTACCTGCGGCTCTCCCAGGACCGCACCGACTAAGGAGCCTTAGGGCAAGGCAAGCCCCCTGGTGGTCTGACCCATCGTCAGGCCCCCAGGGCTGGCTAATTCCCTCCTTCTCACCTGGGTCCCAAGCCACCTTCTCCGTGACTCATGTCCCAGGCAAGGTCTCCAATAGCATCCTTCACCCCACGCCATAATCTCTGGATCCACAGTGTTAGGTGTCGGATGGTACATATGGGTTATTAGTATTGTCCTCAGGCTCATAACAACCGCCAGTGTGACCAATACAGGGCATAGGGGAAAGGGGGAACCACCCCCAAGTGCTAGCGTGGGGTAGGTGAAAAATCCCCATCCCTACGTGCCAATCTTGGGACAGGTCAAAAATCCCTATCCGGCCCACTAGGCGACCAGTGGGTGGGTGGGGGACGCGCCAAGGAGAGAAGAGGCTTTGGCCCAGGGCAGGGGAAGCCTATATAGGCTTGCCCCGACCATCCGGGTCCTTGTCTAATTGCCTTCCCCAGTCTCACGTTATTCACGTTATTTGCGCGGGGGAGGGCAATGACGCTCCGGCAGCGCATGCACTGCCTCGGAGCCACCTTTCATGACATTGTAACTTCTATTACTACTAAAGTACATGACTCTAAATCTTTCCAGACATTGTCAGTGCTTTTTGGGTGAGGAAGATATCTGTGTCCATGAATGGTGACACAAAAGTCCCCATCCATGTTATAACAGAACCACTCATGCTTTCCGTTTTAAAAACTTAGGGCTTGTTTGTTTAATATTGCTTTTTCTAAGCAATATTCAGAAAAAATGAGCTCACCTTAGCTTATAGAATGAGACAGCTAAGGAGTGTTTGTGTGTGTTGTCTGTGCCTGTAGCTTTGCCAGTGTGTTCTGTGTTCACACATTTTTAGAAACTGTAGCAAGCCATTCATTAGAGTCCCAGAGTCCCAGCTAAGTTAAGAATGGACAAGCAGTAATGGAGGCAGGAAAGCACAGAGCAGAGACTTTTGAATGTCAGTGCTATATGCCTTTATTCTACTTGGTAGTTTATAGAATGATGCCTCTCGATCCATTTTCAGCACCACCACTATTGGGAAGAGAGGATTATAGATTTGTGGAAGAACAGTCTTCTTACATTTAGTTAATTTATCGTTGGTCTCAAAGGAGACAATGTTTGGCTACAATGTCAGGTTATATTGTTGTCAGCTCTTGCAAAATATTATACAGTTTAACTGCTGGTAAGCCCATTTGGAGCCTAAAAGGACTCATAATTTGTACTCAGTGACAATACTGCTATTTAGCACTCTTCTGTAATATTGGTTTTGAAGCCATTTTCTTACAAAACAAAACTTAAAAGCCCTTATCAGAACATATCTTCTTAGAAAAACCCATAGATTTCAATGGGATATGGCTTTAAGTAAGTGCAATTATCATCAGCTGCCTATCACTCTTCTTCCAAGTAATTTATTTGGGGATATTAAATGTGGCACTAAGCAATAGATTTTGCACAATCACAGAAACTGCAGCTATGAATTTTCACCTCTGGTCTTGGATGGAATAAACTGCCCAAAAGCAACTGCTTCATTCCCTTAATAAATGGACACAACAGATGCATATTATATATCTTCCACACTCTTGGGGAAAATCACAAGACTCCAAGACTCAGTGAAAGTGTTACAGTTTTACTGAATAAACCACAACATTGTCATAAAATTAAGTCTAGGAGCAGGCACCAGACAGCAACTCAAGTTGCTTACACAATTAATCTACTCTGAATCTAGGCAGCAGATCAGATAGCTATCTGGAAGTTGAGTCATGGTAACTGGACTTCTTTTCTTGAGAGTTGAAACATTTTGCTGCTCATCCAAACAGCTACATCAGTCTGAAGAAAGCTAGTTGCGAGTCCTCCACTTTATAGTTCACTTCAACCTTCTGTTATTCTGGCCTGAAATAGACTCATAAGATGGACAATGGCCTGAATAGGCTCGTTAGGTGGACAATAGGCTCAATAGGCCCATTAGGTGGACAATGGCCTAAGGTGCATGAAAGTCCCACCTTCACAACCTTCCCAACACCCATAAAGTATGAGTCATCAGCCATGGCCTTGCTGGTGGAAATGTGAAGTGTTTTTGATTTGCCATGACTCAACTTTCAGATAAACTCACCCGGATGACTGAAAATCTTCACAGACGTCAGATAGCTAATTTTTGTTGCCTTGCTGTTCCAAAGGAAGAAGGTTCCTGACTATTCTTTTGTATTTCTGCTGGCCAGAAATCACTAGGGTGATGTTTGTCAGGTTTTTGAGATTGGCCTCAGACATATCTTGCCAAAAAAAGGCAGCAGCCACGGTATAAACTGAGCATAGATCCAAGGTCCTTCCTGGGGTAACTAAGAGTTAGGTTACACAAGGAAAAGAAACAATATCTGAATTGGGTTTAGAATGTTCTATATTGATTTACAAAAAGGTGACTGCACATTAAGTGTGGATTGCCTGCCCACTCTTGCGCTTCACAGGAGTTGGCACCAACTTCTTCCCTCAGTAGTGTATTGATCAGCTGTTTGGCAGGTTCATCTGCCCTCTCATCTGTTCTCTTCAGCAGCTGACACAGGCTCCTAGTTCCCTTGAAGGTGCATCAATCAATCACCTGCCTGATTGCCTACTCTTCTGCATCATTTTAGCACAGCACCATTTAAAAATGTTAAACAACAAGGTAGATCACCTAAGAGGCAGTACCATAACAAAAAGCAGGAAGTCAAAATATCAGTTTCTTAGGCATGACAAAGATCTCCATGATCATTAAGTAAGCATCTCAATACCTTGGTGTCTTGAAAATAAAATGTTTCCTTCCCACACAACTTTATCCCAACAGGCATATTTCACTGATATGTGACCAAAACCTCAGATACACAAAGTTGTGGAATTTCCCCAGTTGCTCAATTACAAAACAAAAACAAGCTAATTTGACAAATGCAGATTGAGGCAAGCTAATGTTGAAATAAGCAGATAGAAGCTCTGCTCTAGATAAAGATTTGTTGTCTAGTTAAGGCCCCCTTCCCTCAATATAAGCAGGACAATCACGGGTTTCCCTCCTGTTCTCCTTTAGCATCTTTCCTCCCAGCAAGAGTCACCTCTACTTCCTTCCCTCACCCAAGACAGCAGCAGGGAAAACAAGAAAGGGAAATTCTCTAGTGCCTCTCTCTTGCTCTCCTCCCTAAACCTACCCACAAAGAGAGCATGAAGTAATAGCAGTTCTTCAGGCACCGGTTAACATGCATGTTGCAACATAAAATTTATCCTTGCCATTGCTCATGAAACTCAAAAGGAGTTCAGATAAACAGAAGAGAACAGGGAACAAATCCTAGGCCATTAGGTGGAATTTCTGAATCCTCCATTTTGGATGCGGCGCCACCCCGACCACGCCCGACCACGCCCTAAACCGTGCTTCCAAGCGGGGCGAGAGATTCCCCTGCCGGAGGCGGGGCCGAATCTCCTCGCCGCATCCCGCCTCTGTTCAAATATTTATTTTTTTAACTTACTTTTTCTCCGAAATGCCGATGCTGATCTTGCCTTCTGTACTTGGTGACGTGCAGGGAGGGGGATGGGGTGTGTCCATGGCATAATGCCTTTAGCAGCTCTGCTTCAGGGAAACATGATGGCCGCCCACAAGTTCTCTGACCGAATGCAAAAATGGTATTTTTTTAAAAAAAAAAAGAAAGCAGAAACCGGACGTTGCAAGTAAACTTCCCAATGCGAAGGGAGCACGTGAAGTACTACTGGATTTAAAACCTCGCCCGGTGAGGACACGGAAAGAGGGGTGGGGGCGAATGGAGACCACGTGACCACGTGACCGCCTTGTTCACAGCGAAGGCAATCACGCTGCGAAGAGAAGTACTTCGTGAAGTAACGGCCCTAGAGGGGAAGGTGGAATGAAGGGGATTGATTCACCCTCTGTTCATAATTACCTGGCTTGTAATGCAAAACTGTCCAGGGCATAATGCTTTATATTAGAGATGGGCACGAAATTTCGGTTCGTTTTCTGTTTTGCAAAAAAAATCATTTTTGTTTTTGTTCGTTTTGTTACCGTTTTGTTACCATTTATTTCATTTTTGTGGTTTTTTTAGCATTTAAAGCAGTTCAATGTATTGCTGTAACGAAAACAAAATGGACGAAAAAATTTCTGGTGTTTCTGTTCGTTTTGTTTTGTTTTAGAGACAAAATTCGTTTGTCATTTCGTTATGTAATGAAACAAAAACAGAAACAGAAACAAAAATTGTTCATTTCATGCCCGTCTCTACTTTACATATAATGAACTATGGATAATTGCCTCAAGAACTACTTCTCTAGCTCATAATTTCAGAGAAGACACTAAGCATAAGTCATCTTAGCTTCTTAGTCAAGGTAATGTAAGATACCTAGTTTTGATGGCTAGGACACTTACTGAGTTTCTGCTTTCTGGAAAGGCCTGCCAACAAAGCAGTGTAGGATAGTGCCACTTGTCTATGTGTTGCTGTGGTGTACATGGTGACGTTCAAAGAGAAAATCTACCCTTCACTTGTGCGGCAGCAATGCTTGTGTGGATTGAACAATGCCACATAATTAACCATGGGACTTTCTCATCAACATATATTCCATAGGTTCCTAACTGATCAACATCCCATTGGCAGTCCCCTTGAGCACTGTCAATGTACATATCAATCCAAATATGATATATATTGTCCCTGTTATTTGGCTCATAGAATACATCTGTAAAAATGATAGTCAAAGAGACAAGTGATTCTGTGTACCAAAAGGTCATATTCAGTCCAGTCACTCAAACCCTTGTTGATAGATGTGAAATAAAGGCAATTAACAGAAGCTTTCTCATTTTAGCTCTTTGACAAATATTCACATAATAACAATTGGTCAATTTATTTCCTTTTCTACCAAACATTCACCTTCAACAGAAGCACCACATGCATATTAATTCAACTTAAATTTATTCATAACACGATTAACAGTTCCCGGCAATAATTTGTTTTGCTTTTCTCCCTCTCCGCCGTCTCCTCACTTACTCACTCTCACCACCTGCTGTATGTGCCTTCTGCTCAAAAGTATGATGTTGACAGTTACTAATAATGGAGATTAAATTTACTTACTATGACAGCCAAAACACTTAGTAAAGACAAAACAATAGGATCCCACTTTCGTTTCCTGTGTTTAAGAAGACACTTAAAACCCTAACCAGATTTGCAACAGCTTTTACTACATAAACAGTACAGCAGATTGGGCTTCCATTAAGACTATATGGACTTTCCAGATGATGAGCTTTAGAACTGAGTTAAATATGGGCATCCTGAGGGGGAGGAGAAAGAGAGAGGCTGAGAGAGTGAAAAGCATTTTAGGAAGTGTTCAGATCTTATTACCCTGTGACACTAATCAGAACTGAAACTTTCTCAGAGTTCTAAATAACAGTTAATCGCAAGCATTAACCTAAACATTCAAACTTTTAGAATATTTCCAATTAACTGGAGCTTCTTATTTTGTAACGAAGAACCAAAGGGTAAATTCAGCTATCTGTCCCAATAAGAGGAGACTCACTGAATCAATGGGTCTTATCAGGGTGTCCATCTGACCAGTTCCTTTCATTCAAAGGTTCTACAGTACTTTAGTTAAGATTAATAGATAGATTTAGCTCCAAAGGGTGAAAATTTTTTAAAATTAGTGAATCAATTAAAACAGAGGGATGCATCATCATCACCATCAGCATCCTCAATGTGTACACAGAAGATATAAACAGCTATGGATAGGTTCCTTTACATTAGTTGACTAGAGAACTCAAACACTTTCCGTAAAAATAACATGGAATTGCTATCAATTCTTGTACTGTAGCAGGCCATTGCTGCTCTTTTTTATCTTTTATTTTTAGACGTGGCAAGCAGATGAATTGCAATAGTCATGTGGCATAACCTGTGGTGTCTCATGCTTCATTATAATAAGATTGCTTTTCATAATTGGCACTGCTAATGTGAAAAAAGTTTTTTGTCTTATCTAGGCCACAACAATATTAGCAAATGAGATTTAATTTAGCTGCTGGTAATCAGAGTGGGAAAACTGATATCACTTGGAAATGAGAATCTCTTCACCTCCCACTACCAACAGTAAGACATCTGGGCATTTAAATTTAACACAAATAAATGGTAAATTATATAATGAATAATGCATACAGATGATGGATGGATTTTCCAGAAGAATTTTGTATCATGTTTTATTCTTAAACAGATACTGAATTTCTGGTTACATGTTTTTAGGTCAGGATAAATTAATTTTAAAAGCCTAAAACAATCCCTTCCTTTAAAGCCAGCTGTTTATTTATTTGTTTATTTATTTGTTTGTTTGTTTGTTCAGACTTAATAAAATTGTATTCCCAATTCAAATTATAGCTGGGAAAAATACTGGAGATCAAATTTTCATATTGATACTTGGTTTAGAGTGCAATCCTATTAAGGTCTACTTGGAAGTAACCCCTATTTACATATACTTAATGACTGCAGATTATGAGGGTAGATGCGTATGATGCCAGCTGCTTTGTCAATAACTACTAATCCAGTCAAAATTTTGGAGCCATTTTGGTATGTGGGAAATGGTGGGTTATGAGGAAATGTAGAAAGTTTGTGCAAGGGCATGGAACTTTCCCTTTGCTTCAAAAACAGTGTGGCCAGCTTTTGAAGTCCTGGTTGCCATTTTCCCCTCTACCTCTCCTTAGCAATGATTCCACAACATAGTATCCATTGCATATATGTATTGTTATATAGAAGTGCTCCAGATGAAGGATGCCATCTAAAACATGTGTTGGGACTGCAATCCAAGAGTGTTTCCCATGTATTAGGGAGCATTATAGTGCTATCCAATATTAATGTTCATTTTCTGGAGGCTAACCTCCCATAATCAAGTGTCACAGGTTTTTGGAAAAAGAGCTGTACAATAAATTTTCATTCAGAAATTTTAATCTGGAAAGCACTTCATCAAAATCACAATACAGTAATGCCTTGGTTTACAATTTTCTTGGTTTAAGAATGTTTTGCAAGATGAGCAACCATTTCTGATTAATTTTTCCTGTTCAACAAATATTGTCTTGCAATTGGAGCAAGTCATATGAACACAAATGAGCCAATTGTGACTTTCTCCCCCCACCCACCCCACCCATTTGCTGGATTGTGGGTGGTTGGAATGTTCCATCTCAGGCAAGCCTGAAAAGCAGGGGGAGGAGAGAGGAAGGGAGGTCTCCCTTGCACAAGTCCTGAACATTTCCAAAGGTGAGTGCAGGTTAGGGTTTTGTTTTCTTTTTCTTTATATTTATGTTTTTATTTAATTTGTTTCCAACATCCTTTCTTATTTTTCAAACCATTTCTAGTCATGGGGCAGCTTGTCAAGGGTGTATATGGCTAAAAAGTACACTTTATTATTTTCACACTAAAAACACAGAGTAAAATCTAGTTGTTAGTTCCAAACACAGCAGATTCCGCAGCCACATACCTAAAACATGGTGTGAACGTGGACTTCTAGCCAACTTCTTTTGTGAGTTTTGGCATTTTGTGTGCACAGAATGTGATCTATGGGGCCCCATAATGAATAATCTGAGTTTCCATTATTTCTTATGGGGGACATTTGCTTTGATATAAGAGAGTTTTAGTTTACCAATATGTTTCTGGAATGGATTATGCTCATAAAGCAAGGTATTGTTGTATAATCTATTCTTATCCCTGGCATTTTACTGGACTATTTCGCCTATTGTTGTATTCAAACGAGAAAGATTTTCCTCATAGACATTTGCACTATTCTGACAGTAAACCCACCCAAACAAATTCACTGATTTGACTAGAAATAGTTATATTTTATGACTATACTGAAAGATTTTGAATGTGAGTTAGCAATTGGGGGAGTTAAAAAGAGGGCAAGCAGAAACATGAAAGGGAAGAAAAAGAATCCATACTCCTGATAGATTCTAGCACTCACTCACAATAGGAAGCTGTTTCTAATGTATAAAAATTGCAGATAATAAGTGGTCTGTGAAGCCTGTTTGACATTTGAGAAAGAAATATGCCCTGCAGTCAAAAATTTTAAAAGAAAATGCTTCTTGCTGAGCTTTCTTTATTGCTTTGGTGTATGTGTTGGCAATGGTCAGATCAGACAACTTCCAATTTGTGAGTTCTATTCATGGAGCTGTTGTTACCCAATTACTGTACCCAATAAGGAAAACTGTAGCATGTCCTTCAGTGTAGGGATGATCGCGATACTGGCATAAGGAGGAACAGATGGACAGGTATTCTGATCTTGTCTCCTTCTCCTTCCTACACCTACTCTCTTTTCAGAGGATGGACATCATTATGGCTGCTTTGTCTTTTGATACAGCACTTCTAAGCACTGAGGCTGTGTTCCATCCAAACCAGACTGCCAGGTTCTTCAGTCAATAAGTTCTCCTTCCTATATTTTTGTTCCTATGTTTTACACTCAAGCAGCTGTATTCAAACAGTGGCAAACTGACATCTGCATCCTTCAGGAGACAAGATGAAATGGAAGGAAATCATAGACCCAGGATATGAAGTTGAACAATTTGATGACCGACTGAAGAAGACTGTCATTGTAACAATGAAGTGGCACATCCACTGCTTCAGCACATGCACACCACAGACTGACAGCTCCAAGAGTCACAAAGAGTCCTTCTGGAATCTTCTTGAAAAGAAATCTATCACTGTTCTAGTCAAGGACTACGTTATCATCATGGGAGATTTAAACAGCCACATTGGAGCAAAAGCAGATGGCTCAAGTGGTTATGATGGACATAGTGTTGTTACTTGTAATGGTGATACCTAATGAGTGTTTGACTTTGCTTATTCTCAAAACCATGTTCTTGCCAACACATGGTTTCACAAGCAACGATCACACCTTGCGACCTACTACAGTGGCAAGACTTCATCCCAGCTTGAATTAGTACTTATCTGGAGACAAGACCTCAAAACAGTCCTTGATGCCAAAACCATCCCATATAAGATGATTGCTCCCCAACATTGACTAGTTATCTGTAACACACACACCCCACAATGACCCACCCAAGGAAAACAAAATGTAAGTGGAGAGAATCAAGTGGTGGAAGCTATGGCACAAGAGGCAAGAACCATCTCACAAATACAACTACCTCCCATTATGACACTAGACAGTACATAGGCCAAAGCAAAACAGGCAATTAAAACAGCTGCTCAGGCTGAACTCTAACCAAAAGGGGTTATAAATGGAATAATGGAATAATGATGGATTGACACCCTTAACAAGGATATGAAGTTGTCCCGAGTTCACCCAGACCAAGCACACAGCACTGCAAAGTGGAAGACAAAAACCAGAATAGTGGACCTCACCACCAAGTGAGACAGACAGTGAATAATAATAATAATAATAATAATAATAATAATAATAATAATAATAATAATAATAAGAAGAAGAAGAAGAAGAAGAAGAAGAAGAAGAAGAAGAAGAAGAAGAAGAAGAAGAAGAAGAAGAAGAAGACGTTTTACACACAATAATCAGCAGCAGTATTAATCTGTGGTTTTCATTTTTCCATTTTTAGTATTGAAAAGGAATTAAAGGAAATTGACCAACTTGAAATTCACTGAGGCTCCTTCAAAAATTTCTTCTTCTTCTTCTTCTTCTTCTTCTTCTTCTTCTTCTTCTTCTTCTTCTTCTTCTTCTTCTTCTTCTTCTTCTCTCTCTCTTCTCTCTCTCTCTCTCTCTCTCTCTCTCTCTCTCTCTCTCTCTGTGTGTGTGTGTGTGTGTGTGTGTGTGTGTGTGTGTGTGTGTGTGTGTGTGTGTGTGTGTGTGTGTGTGCATGTGTGTGAAGTCTCATGGATGGATCAGCATATGTGACTCCACTACTGCCAGTGAAAAAGCAAAGCACATTAAGAACTGTTGGATCAGTCATTGGTTTATGTATCTGACTGCAAAACCACAGGTTGGAAGTTTGATTTCCCACTGTGTCTCTTTGATGGTCCAAACTCTATAAGGGGTCCTCCTTCTCTGTTCTAAGATGATGCTATTAATTTACATGTTAGGGAAGATGGAGTAAAGATTCTGCTAAGACCCACTCATCTCTTAAGGAATTGCTTCTTCCGGTGATGGGTTGACTGTAATGAACACTTCTCTTCTTACCAGTGGTATTGAAAGATATACAACTGAAGAGAAGGAAGAATATTATTTCATATTTTATATTCACAAAACTCATTACACAAGAACAAAACTGATGACACAAATGTGACACGGAGAAGAAGAAAAATAAATATGGAAGCAGTTATACATTTGTCTTCAACAGGCATCTTCCTACATATTTAAATGCAAAGGATTCTCTGACTTACCTGGACTTCACTTCTACTGCAGAAAATAGCCCCCAAATATTTGTAGTTAGCATTCAACATATCAAACTTAGGTAAGGAAAAGCATCCAATTGTTATTTACATAGCATATTTGACATTCCTTTCTGGTTTTTTTAAAAAGGAAAATTAACTTTGAAATGTGCAAAGACATTCCCCATAGACATATAGATGCTATAAGTCTTTAAGCTCATCATAAACCCCCGAATCCTTAAACCCTTTGGAAAAGGAATGTATGTATAGTTCAGAGTGATCAAGGTTGCAGTGCTTGTAAAACTGATCTTGAAACCTTACCATAAAAGCCTGAGATGTTTTGTCTTTCAGCATAACCTTGAAATAAAGTTAAGTTGATAAAAGACAATGGATACCCACTCTTGCAAAAGACAGTGAGTAAATTAGTGTTTTTTTTATTAGCCCAGTAGCATAAACAAGCAGATTGCTTAATACAAAAAAAAAAATAGCTGAAATCCAGCAGCAATTCATAACCCATGTAAGCCAAGCCAATTGAATTAGTGGGAATATGATAAATCAACTCCTGGGTGAGTTCAATTGATTCAATAGGACTACTCTTGTTGTGACATTCTACAGTAGTTAAGTCAATTGTTGAGATAACCTACGTCACCCCTATTTTCATTGATTTAAAATGATTTAAAAAGTGGCAGAAAAGAAGCAAGCAGCTTCTGTAAAAAGTTCATTGAACTGTGCATTGCAGAGATGGGGGTGATGAAGAAGGCACATAAAAGTTCCAAAATCCATGACCAATAACTTGGTATCCCTCATGGCTTATTCATGCACACTGTTTGAAATCATCACAAGTAAGCTACGCAGGCATAGATAATGATGATGACAACAACGACAATGACAATGATGATGCCATCAGACCACAGAATTACAATTTAAATTAATCTCCTGCACTAGGTTCTGAGGGTCCCAAGCATTCCCTCCCAAACCCTCACCTGGAGGAAAATCTTCAATATCCACAAATTGCCAGTAGATTGCTGCTGCCAGTATCAGGAGCACCAGCACTGATCTGGTGAGGATTTGGGAATATTTATAGAGCTCCCCTAGTCTGAGGCTCCAACATACCAGATCAAAAGCAATCCCTATGGATGGAGTGTATGAAGGTGGGAAGGGAGGAATCAGAAGTCTTAAATTTAATTAATGAGTGTCATCAACATTTGTGTCAATGCAGTTACACCAATAGGAATCCAGCCAGTGTGTGAACTGAAGGTTAACCCAGCTTCCTGGACAAGGTGATTGCCACATTTCGCTGTGTCTTAGCAAAAAAAAAGAACCATATGGTTTGATGAAAGGGGATGGGATATTGAATTACTGGCAGCCCTGTATTTAAAAAGAATGGGAGAAACATTCTTATCCACCTCATGAGAGATGAAATCTGAAACCTACCACCTCTGAGCTCATTCTATAGACCCCACTTTGGGAATTACTTTAAACAGAAACTTGACTTGTAAATCTAGGCATGAATTTTGATCTTTTTTATGTTTCTTCTGAACCAGCTCCAGCTTTGTGAGGCTTAACCAGATGAAGATTCCTACAGAGCCAAAAGCTAGCTTCTGATTGTCATATTTAGTGGTTAAATAAAGGTATTACCTATGCCTTTTGATTGTGTATGAGGATCATTCAGGGTGCCCCCCCCCAAAAAAATCTTTGTTTTTATTGAACTACAAACACTTTTGATATTTTTAACCATGGCTGAAAAATAATTCTTTAATGGGGCAATGAAACAAGAATTTAGGAATGAATAAAAGTTTAGGTACCTGTCTACTCCTGCAGAAGGTAGAAGGACTCCAATATTTCAAAGGGAGTCAGCCCCAATTGAGAGCTTTCATCATTTTTTTTAGGGTTGAAAAGGAATTAAAGTCAAATACCAGGGTTCAGCTTGCTTCAATTGAATCTTTGAGCTCAAAGATGCTCTCATTATATTCTCTTAACTTTAAAGGCACATGAACAGTTCTAAACGGCACCATAATTGTTTCATCACATCTACTGCCAATTATACAAAACTTTTCCCCTTCATTTTGACCCTCTTGCTTCTCTCTTTGCATCACAAATTATTCTTGATGGTGACACGAACAGACCAATTATGCATGTTTGGTTATGACTATTTTCTACAGTGTGCCTTTGAGTAAGTCATTTCCCTGTTGTTGCTGTTGTTTAAATGATTGTAAAAGTTGCTGTACCAACCAGCCTTCCTTACCTTGGTGTTCTCCAGATTTTGGCCCTTGGCAGGGGCTGAAATCCACAAAGTCCATAATATCAGATGGATATCAGGTTGGGACAGCTCATGTAAACTCTTACTGCTTTGCTAGCTATCGAAAATGTTAATGTAAACACTCCTTGATTTGTTTAAGAAAAGCCATGCTTACAGCCAAACTACATATAATACAGAATTACATACCTCTAAATGTTTTTGTTTCTCTTACAGATGCAGGGAGATTGATATCAGTATGTCAGCACATAGGGAGTTGATGTGCAGTGGTACCTTATATAAAGGAATTAATTCATTCCAAATGAAATTCTGTTAAGCAAATTTTCCTTTATACAAATTTCCCATAGGAATGCATTGAAAAGGGAGTGAACCCTAATCGCAACCATTTTTATGTTGTACGGATTTGCCCCATAGGCAATTTTGTTAAGCAAATATGCCCTATCTCTGGAATTTTTTATGTTGTACAGATTTTATGTTATACAAACCATTTGTTATATGAGGGTCCACTGTATATCCTTTTCCAATGACAACTGGGACAAATGTTCTCTCTATGGCAGTGATAGCAAACCTTTTAGAGACTGAGTGCCCAAACTGCTATTCAAAGCCCACTAATTTTTTTGCAAAGTGCCAATACAGCAATTTAACCTGAATACAGTTGGCTGTGAAGGGGCGATGTTGGGTGCTCATAGAAAGGGCTCCGAGTACCACCTTTGGCACCCGTGCCGTAGGTTCACCAACACTGTCCTATGGCTTTGATACTTAGGATGTGGGAAGGTTCTCCTGGTAACAATGGGACCTCTCCCCCAACACCACCCTATGCATTTTAGCTGGAAAGAGGAAATGATTTTTTTAATCCTAATTATGACTAGAAAGGAAATGCAAGCCTATAATGCTGGTATGCTGTCGCCAAAATTACACTACCACCAACCTGCAAACCAAGAAAACTCAAAGAAGTAGGTTCTGGATGGATCACTCAAAGAGTTGGGTACTTCAATGTGTACCCAGAAGTCAAGAGTTTGATTTCTGATTGTGCCTTTCAGGATAAGATCCAGCCTATGTAGCCTGGGGCAAGTTGCACAGTCCAAGACTGGCCCCAAAAGAAGAGAATCATAATAGGTATGCTGCTGCATAGAGATGAGCATGAACCAGAAAACCAGTGGTTCATGATAGTTCATGGTTCATTGCTAACCTACTGGAAAAGTATGTCAGTTCACTGTCCTTCACTGGCCCCACTGTCTCTCAACATACTTCTGCTACTGCGGGCACTGGCTCTATCATTGCCATCCTCAGAGCTGGTGGACACACCTTCTCTGGCAAGATCAAGCTGCTGCCACTGAGTTGCACCCACCACGCAGGTGATGGATAGGCACATGCTCAAAGGCAGTGGGCCCAGCACTTGGCAGGAAAGCTTTCCTTGCTGCCTCTGAGGATGGTGGTGGCAGGGGAGGGGGAGGAGGCCATTGCAGCAGCAGGAGCTGGTCGGGAGGCTGTGGGGTAGTGAGAAGGGGTGGGCAGGCATATATCCTCTTTTGCTGAAGCAATACAAAACATCAAAGGGAAAAGTTCAGCATTTCATTGGGTCACAAACTGAAATGTGAATCAGCCTGGTACATCTTTTTTTTTTCTGGTTTGCATCAGTTGGTGACCATTTCTACTTCTGAGTACTATACCTAGAAAACCTTGGAAAGTTAGAATTCACTTGATGACACATAATGATTATTAGCTGCCTAGTATCCTAGCTAATGGGATGCTTGGTTCTTACTTATTCCTTGACACATTTGTAGTCTCCTAACAAGTGTCAGGAGGCAGAGGGTCTACACTAATACCTACTCGAATAACAGCCATGGAACTAGATTGGTGCTTAACCAGGCACACAACCACCAGAACCATGTTAAGTAGCTATAATTTACAGCCAGTGTTTATGTGATTTCAAGGACATTCTGACCTTAAGAGTCTTCCCTTCCAAATACCTAGAGGCTACTGCATGGGGGTGGAGTGCAATGATTCTTATTGAGCAACATATTCAAGAGCATGGTGCTGTCTTTCCACCATTAATAATCTGGTTTTGAATAAAACTAGCCTTAGGAAAGAAAGTCAGAACAAGGGGGAAAGAGGTGGGCTCAGATTGTTCTCTTATTTGTAGAATATGGTTATTAGCAACCCGAAACTGGATGTTACACTGCTGTTGTTTTCAACAGGGAGTTCACCATATTGGGGCCTTTCAGAAGTGTGGCAAGGACTGCAGCATTTAACTAACTTTAGGGGCAAGATGAGGAACATGGCTGAGGCTGATGCCTCACTGGCAGAGGAGCTGAATATTTTCTTTGCTCGCTATGAGGTTAAAAGACCAGGCCCCATAGTACCTGCTTGCCAGTCTTCAAATTCTCAGCCACTCATTTTATATGAACATCAAGTGAGAGCTGCATTGAGGGCTGTGAATCCCAGTAAAGCTGCAGGCCCAGACGGGGTCCTGGGGATAGTGGTAAAAAACTGTGCTGATCAGTTAGCAGGGGTTCTGACAAGAATTTTTAACATCTCCCTGCAAACGGCTTGCGTTCCATCATGTTTGAAAGCAGCTACCATTGTCCCAGTCCCAAAGAAAACAGCAGTTAATTGCCTAAATGACTACAGACCTATTGCATTAACGTCTGTAGTGATGAAATGCTTTGAAAGATTGGTTCTCCAATACCTTAAAACATGTTTTCCACCAGACTTTGATAAACATCAGTTTGCCTATAGGAGAAACAGATCAACAGATGATGCCATAGCTACTGCCTTACATCTTGCAGTGAGTCATCTGGAGAAACCTGGAAATTATGTTAGGATGCTTTTCATTGATTACAGTTCAGCTTTTAACACCATCCTACCAAGCATTCTTATTAAAAAGCTGGCTGATTTGGACCTTTCTTCTACCATCTGTGATTGGATCAAGGACTTTCTAAGGGACCGCTCACAAACAGTGAGGGTTGGGCCTTTCACATCTACTTCCCTGAAGCTTAGCACCGGCTCCCCACAGGGCTGTGTGCAGTCCCTTCCTGTATTCACTGTACACATATGATTGTGTATCATCTGATCCATCTACTGTGATTATTAAGTTCGCAGACGATACCACCATAATGGGTCTTATTACAGGGGAGATGAATCACCGTACAGGAATGAGGTCCAAAAATTATCCACATGGTGCCTAGAAAACAACTTGCATCTAAATATTACCAAGACAAAGGAGATGGTGCTGGACTTCCGGAGGAAGAGAGAGGAACTAGCCCCATTGTACATCCAGGGGTGTGTGTGGAGAGAGTTTCTTCCTTTAAATTTCTGGGAGTTTACCTCAGTGAGGATCTATCCTGGGGAATTAATACAACCAAAGTAGTCAGGAAGGCCCAGCAGAGACTGCATTTCCTTAGGGTCTTGCGTAAGAACAAAGTGAAGCAACAACTGATTATCTCCTTCTACCGGTCCACAGTTGAAAGCATCCTCACATATTGCATTACCGTTTGGTATGCTGGATTGACAGCTGCTGACAGGAAGACACTACAGAGGGTGGTAAGCACAGCTCAGTATATCATGGGCTGTCCCCTGAGTGCACTGGACGACATCGCTAGGGATCGTTGCCTCAGGAGGGTTGGAAAAATTCTTAAGGATGACTCACACCCCGGTCAGCACTTTTTTACCTTGTTACCATCAGGCAGAAGATATCGTAGTATAGCCTGCCGTACCAACAGACTGAAGAACAGTTTTTATCCATGGGCTGTCAGACTGCTGAATGGGAAATAATCCCAGGACAAGTCTAGAAGAACTGACCTGTGGGCTGGCGCATTCTGTGTCAAGTACACAGGGTGCAATAAGACTGAGTGATTGCCAGTGAGATGGGGGCGGGATGGTGGTGGGGGTGGGCATGGGAGACTCAGCTAATTTCATTGTGCACATGTTGTACATTGACAATAAAGGTATTATTATTAAAACGTTTTCTGCAGCTGATTATGCAAAATGAGTGTCCTTTTCATTTAGGAAGCAAAGCATGGAGGGAAAGGGATACAGGGCAACAAGTTCATTGTTTAATGTAATGTACATAATCCTCCTTGTACATCCAATTTTTAGATATTTCTGTGACCAGGAACCTGTTTTTGTGCCACTTCCACAAAAAATATCAAGTCAAAGATCTTGCCACCTTCCACAGTGAGGATGGATGGGGAATGCAATTCCTGCCCTCCCCTTCATCCCAAGACAAGGCCAAAGTGTGTTAAATGTCTATACTTGGATATTCCAGGAATTAATTCTCACACTTCAGTAAGAAAACTAGCCATGTGGGGTTTTCAAAGCCTGCCAAAAGGAGCACTTTAAGCCAGTTCCAGTGATGCTGAGCTTTCCAGGAGCCCCTGACTGCTGCTACTGTTCCTCCTAATTATTCCACAGCCTTGCTTCTTGATTTCTTTTACTTCCTGATTACAGCAGGGGGTGGGAAAGAGGAAACAGACAAAAGGCTCCCCGTTTTTTGTTAACTTCCATCATTCAATTAGTATTTGAAATATACTACTATAAATATTGCTCACTGGCATCAGCATTCTTAATTCCCTTGTAATGGTTTCTGATTAAATTATGGCTTTCTTTGGCTCCTGCTTTCTGAAGCAAGCTTGACAAGATAAAGGAATCATGACTCCCAGCAGTGGCTCTGCTTTCAATCACTTCCAAAGACAACAACTGATCAGACAGGGGTGTAACTTCCAAGGGGTCAACAAAAGTCAGATTTTGCAACCCTGAATGGCTTGAAATGTGGTCTGTTTTGGCCATAATATTTATAATTTCAGTAACAAGGATAGAATCGCTTTTCTTTTAAAGCAGGAATATTCATAGACTCCACTCCCCCAGCCCAGATAAAGGACACATACCCTGCCCACTTTTGTAGACGCTGGGAGTCAGATCTGCTTTGAGGATCTGAAAGTATTTCTGCATTTCCAGTTCTCCGTGAAGCATCCCATTCTTTAAAATTGGGGAGATGTAATTGCACGTGTCCTAGAGTGAATAACATAGGCAGGCAGAAGGGCATCAGAGGCAGTCTGCCAAGCTTTTGCTTTATTTTTTATTTTCCTTCTTTTTCTAGTCCTCGGAGGAAAATTCTAATTGGCTTCCTAAGGCAATCACCAGGAATTGATGGAGGGAGGGAGGGAGGGAAGTTTAAGGGACAATGATCACAGTAATCTTTGATGCCTTCTTAAAATAACCATGCAGGAAAACTGTGTGCACACGGGTCAGCTGCCTGAAGCAGTCCAGCAGGCATCCTCCTCAAATTCCAAACCTGTATAGGATGCATTGCATACTAATTATATGGAAGATTACACAAGAGCTCCACCTGAGTCTGACCATTATGAGAATCAACACAGAGGCTTAGGTTGACTGCTCATGAGGCTGCAATGCTGTGTTTGGACCAATATCATGGGATGCATTAATAGGATTGCCTACTGGAGGTGCTGAAGGAGTGATGAGAATCCAAACACTCCAAGAGGCATGGAGGCTGCTCACAAAAACTAACAGAGACCCAATTGGAATGCATACCCAAAAGGGAAAAGGGCACTGCCAGGTCCAAGAGAACTCTGATGTGGCTTACAGAAGCTGTTCGGGAAGTTATCAAAAGCAAGAAAAGCTCATTTAGAAGATGGAAGGCTTGTCCAAACGAGGACCAGAGGCAGAAACATAAATTCTGGCAGAACAAATGCAAGGCAACAATCAGGAAACTCTCTGCAACAAACCAGGAAAGGGACCTTGGGGGAAAATGTGTGTGTGCCACAGCAGTGAAAAAAGCAAACTCAATGCTAGGGATCATTAGGAAGGGTATAGAAAATAAGTCAACAAGTGTCACTTTGCCTCTTTATAAATCTATGGTGATGCCCCATCTGGCATACTGTGTAGAGTTCTGTTCACCACACCTCCAGAAGGATATTATGGAAATGGAAAATGTGCAGATTAGGGCAACCAGAATGATTAGGGGACAGGACCACCTTCCTTACCATCTGAGGCTGCAATGGCTGGGCCTCTTCACTCTTGAACAATGGTGCCTAAGAGTTGACCTGATTGAAGTTTATAAATTCATACACAGGGTGGACAAAGTAGATAACGAAAAGCTGTTTTCCCTATCACACAACATTAGAACTAGGGGGCTCTCCATTAACAAATCAGAGTAAGTACTTTTTCACCCAGAGGATCACTGGTCTGTGGAACTCCCTGCCAGAAGAAGTGGTGACAGCTGTCTGCATTGACAGCTTTAGGAAAAGATTAGACAAGTTTCATGGAAAACAAGAGTATCAATGGTTTGCCCACTCCCACAGTGTCAAGATATCCCTATGGAGCTCCTCACAATCTCTCTCAGTTCTTACTACCTTGTATAATTTAGTGTTGTCGGCAAATTTGGCTACCTTGCTTTTTACTCCTACTTATAGATCATGAAGAGGTTTTTATGAAGAGGTTGAAAAGCAGGGGTCACAGTATCAGTGGCTATCATTATGGATGCATAAGGAAAACCTCTGCGTTGGAGAGATAGGCAGGATATATCTCAATGCCATTTGCAGGGAATCATAAGCAGGTGAAGACATCTGCTTGGGAATACCCTAAAGCAAATGGTGAGCCACTGTGTGAGACAGAATTCTGGACTGGGTGGGCTGTGGCCTGTTCCAGCAAGGCTGTTCTTATGTTCTTACATTCTTATGGCTTCTGAAATTCCAATTCCAGTAGAACTTTTTTCACTAGGGCACTCAAAACTACTGATCCCAACCATGTTTCAGCACAAAGTGGCAGGGGTACCTTCTTCAAGCAATTCTAGATAACCCCCTGAAATTTCAAAAGTTTTGCAGGTCAGGGAGCTGAGTTATGAAGCTTCAAATGGGTGCGCCTAGGAAAAAAATATTTCTAATTGTACAAGGGAGGCTGAGGGACTTCCACGAACCTTGAGATTTAACCAATGACTTTGGATCACAGCAGTCTCTATCATACTTTTCAGGAAAAAGCATTTCTGCTCTAAGTAAGAATTATGTATTAATAATCAACCAATCAACCCAAAATACAGCTAAAATGTTAAAAGTAGACATGGGCACGACCAGAAAAAATGACATTTTGAGTTTTCGTTTGTCGGAACAGGTCTGTTTTGGGTCGTTTCCGTTTGTCACAAAATTTTTCAAAAATTTGTTGTTTCTGTTTGTCGTTTGTAGTTTCCACTGCGATTTAGCATGATTTGACTTCCCAGAGCATAGGGGCATCCTGCAATCAGGGCTGGCGCTAGGTGTTTTTGCGCCCTAGGTGGCGGGCAGGGTGGGCGGCAGGGTGGAGGTGCGGGTGGGCAGTGGTGGGGGGGGTCATGGGCGGGCGGCAGCCATGGGTGGGCAAGTGGGCAGGCAGCGGCGCGGGCCACAGGCGGGTGGCGGCGCGGGCAGACGGGTGAGTGGGCAGTTAGGATATCACTTAGGATAGAGGTTCTGTTCTTGGCTTGCACCCCAAATGTGTGTGTGTGCAAGCAAATTGATGTTGGGAAAATAGAAAATAAATGGTAGTATATAATATATTTTTAAATAAATCCACACCTCCCAATCCCAGTCGAACCTCCCCCTTTATCCAATATCAGAAAAAATCCTCAAACTGCCAGAGAAGAAATAAAGAATAAACTGCTATTCCCTTCAGCAGACAAAGCTGCAGGGAATCAAAGAAATTATTTTCTAAATTCAATTCCCTCCCTGCCTGCCTAACTTAAATCCTAAAGCCTCCAGCCTCCCTCCTCAATCTCGATCGGATCACAGCAACACCAGCACCAGCAGCCAGCCCTCCTCCCTCAACCACATCCATACACCCGACTGCGATTTCTGGAAGGTGCCTCAGCTTTTTATGCCCTCCGAGACATCCAGTGTCAGTCAAAAACCTGGCGATGCCATTGGTGGAATGGTTCAAAAAAATTCCATGGTCCCATCCCATACCCAGCCCAAATGGGCAGGTCTAAAAAAATAAAAAATAAAAAAAAATAAAATCAATACGACATTTTATTGCTATAAAAACCCACTGCTGCTACTATTAAAATTCAGGCATTTAAAATAAATAAATTTCACATGTTTCTGTGGTGATTTGGTGTGTTTTTTACCACAATTTCAAAAGAAAGATTGCAGTTGCCATTTTGGATCCCCCCACCGCATGGCATGCAGCGAGACAGACGACGAGGATGATCCCCCCCCCAGCCTGGTGCAAGCAGCCCAGGACAGGAGAAGAGGGGGGAAAGGCTGAGGACCCCCCAGAAACCAACCCTCTGGTAGGTGGCAAAGCCTCAGGCAGGCATATTTTTGCCTGCTTTTTTGGCCGGGAGTTGGTTTTTTTAAAAAAAAAAAACTTTTAAAAACCTTTTCTGGGCTTTGCATCATGCGATCGCCGCGATGCCACAAACGGAAACGAAAAACCCGACCAAATTTTTCTTTTTTCGGTTTGAGTTCGAGTTCTGACGGCTTAATTATCGTTACCGTTTCCATTACGTAATGGAAATGATAACCGAAATTTCACCGAGTCATGCCCATGTCTAGTTAAAAGGAACAGCAACTGTAAAAAAGGTAAAAGCATAAGAATAAAAACAATGAGACATTCAGAAAGGAAAAAAGTAGTTTTCTATATCTAATGTAACTGATTTATGATCTAAACAAACAAACAAACAAATAATCTGCAGTTGGTGCCACAAAACATTAACAATAGAAGCCTTCTGGGAGACAAAGTTCCAGGAATGGTGTGTCATAATTAACGCTCTAGGAGACAAAGTTCCAGGAATGGTGTGTCATAATTAACGCTCTAGGAGACAAAGTTCCAGGAATGGTGTGTCATAATTAACACAGTTCTCATATCTGTTGTTTCCTACCTATTCTCAGGAGACAATAGTAGTAGCCTTCAAGCAAGTTCATGGGAGCAACTGCATTAGGGTAGAAAGGTTGTCCCTCAGATGCCAAAGGTCCAATACAGATAAGCATCAAATGATTAAATCAGGGCCAAGTGCAGTTATTGGGGAGCCAAGAGGATGTGTTTCTGCATGCCAGTTTGCAAGGAGTCTTCAAAGGCAGCTCTACTTTAGTGTATGTTTGTCTAATCTGGAGGTCACCAAATCAGGGACAATCATAGCTAGGCTATGTCTGTCCAAGACAAACTGTAACTAAATTTCTCATTCCTGATTAGAGCTAATGCCAATAGTATAAGAAAATCTGTCAAATACTCATTAAACTCTTGAGATTACTCCACTATCCAAGAGGTTTTTTTTTAAAATTTATATTTTTGCATTTTGTGCACAATCTCTGTGCAAACTGAGTGTATTAACAGAGAGAGAGAGAGAGAGAGAGAGAGAGAGAGAGAGAGAGAGAGAGAGAGAGAGAGAGAAATGGAGTCATGAAGAGTCAGTCAGAACAACAACAACAACAACAACAACAACAACAACAACAACAACAACAACAACAACAACAACGATAGCCAAAGCTTTCTTGAATGGGATATGGGAATAGTCCCATTATGGGAATGGCTTTTAGAGTGTTCTAATCAATCTCAAAAATGCAAAATCCAGCCAACTTTTGTCATCTTGCATCATTCCTGTTTAAATCAACTACAACATCAGTATTCGTTTCAAATTCAGTCCCCAACTATACTGACTGTGGAACTATGCTTCAGCAATTATCATCTTCAAGTTCACTCTTATCAAGTTGATTGAACTATGGAGTGTTGGAATCCATCCATATAATTTTTTTCTGAATAAAAAAGATAAAAATGTGGTAGCTAAAGGTAAGTTGCTCCTAAAATCAATGCCTAGGGTTGTGGGTGGGGGTTATTGCTTTTGGAGTACTTGGGAAATGACCTTTCCCCTGTTCTGACTGCATCAGCTTGGCCCTGAGTCTGAGTAGCACTTTGATAACTTTGATTGCTTCTCCTTCAAACTGCAAATTAGAAAGGACAGCAAAGAAGGGAGAGGAGAGAATTAAAACTTCTTTTATTTGAAATTTAGTCAGAAATGTGGAAAATACTGTATGTGAGATTAACCCTTTCTTTTAAAGCATTAGAAGAAATTATAATATTTCACTATTACTATAGTCACTTTTATAAAATATGCTGAGATGTTTAATTTGAAAAGTATGTCATTCTATTTTTTTATTCCTTGTGAATGTGCTCTGTAGAAGGGTACCTTGTGCTCCATGGGCCTTACTTAGGGTACATCAAGACCTCTGATGATTTGTTTTGAATTTTGTACATGAGCTAAGGATGATATCAGCAGTTAATTGAAAAGAATACAGTAGCCATGTTCAAATCTTCTCCTATTACAGGAGAAGCTAGACATGTGTGGAACCAGCACTGTATCTATAGGCTTCAAGACCTATGTCCCAGAATAGGCCAGAATTGTTCCTTCAGTTCAGAACTTGCCAACCTAATGGCAAGGTCCTAATGGGAACTACTGTACTCTCCACTAGGGATGGGCACAAAATGAAAAATGAAATGCTGTTTCATTGTGTCATTATGTAATGAAATGAAACAAAACAAAATGAAATGAGGAAGTAGCATTTTGTTACAAAACGAAATGGTGTTTTTTGTTGAAACAAACTCTTCATTCCATCTGTTAGCCGCATGCCCCGGCTTCCCATTTGGGGGAAAACTAGGCTTTTTAATGTCCCATCACCAGTCAGCTGGTGTGTGGGGCTTGGGGAAGGGAAAAAGTTTTTTTAAAGCCTGGAGCTTTTTTAAAAAAACCTTTTCCTTCCTCAAGCCCCACCTGCCAGCTGATTGGTGCTAGATCAGCTGGCAGGCAGGGCTTGGGTGACGGAAAATGTTTTTTTAAAAAGCCCTGAGCTTTTAAGAAATATATTTTTCCTTTCCCCCCAAACCCCACCTGCCACCTGATTGGTGCTAGGGTAGAGAAAAAATGTTTTTTTGCCACCGCAGCAACAATCAGCTGGTATTCGGGGCTTGGGGAAGGGGAAATGTTTTTTTTAAAGTCCCAGGATTTAAAAAAAACTTTTTTCCTTCCCCAAGCCCCACATGCCAGCTGATTGGCACTGGTGCATTAAAATGCCTGCAGTTTCATCCCAAAAGGGCAGTTGGGGTGTGTAGCTTACAGATGGAATGAAATGGTTTGTTTCAACAAAAAAACACATTTCTTTTCATCTGTAACAAAATACTGCTTCCTCTTTTAGTTTCATTTTGTTTCATTTGTTATGTAATGACACAACAAAACAACATTTAATTTTTCGTTTTGTGCCCATTCCTAGTGGTTAGTACAGAAATTCCCTTTAGGACCTTGTCATTGGGTTGACAAGTTCTGAATTTGTCAAAAAGGTTTTTTTTTTTTTTTTGCTTTCTGAAAAAAGTTTTTTTCTCCCCACCCCAGTGCAGATCAGCTGGCAGGTGGGGCTTGGGGGAGGGGAAAAGGTTAAAAAAAAGCTCTGAGCTTTTTAAAAAAACATTTTCCCTCCCCCTAGCCCCACCTGCCAGCTGATTGGCACTAGGTTGGGGGGGAGGTTTTTTGTGAATGCAAAATTACAAAAATAGGTTTAAAAAATCAGGTGCACAAATACAGGCTGGGTGATATCTTGTGTAGAAGAATACAAAAAATGGATTCAAGGATCTTTGCAAACCACAAGCTAAACATGAGCCAACAGTGGGGATGGGGTGGAATTCTTTACTTTGTTATGCTGTCAGATTTTTCTGCTGAGCCAACTATGCTCAAAAGCCTACTCCGACAGTTGTGTGTGTGTGTGGGGGGGAGGTTGCACCGTGACTTCCACAGTCACACATCCAACATGGGCAGGGACTATTTTGGCTGATGGAATCTGGATGTGTAATTTTTTTTAAAAGGCCTTAAGCTCTGCTATTACTCTCCCTCTCTTCTGCAATGTAGTTAATGACCGTGAAACAAAACAGCAGCTAATGGGGTGGTAACTGAAGAAGGTGCTACCACATTGCACTGCCACTCTTGTGGGAGGGTGGGGGTGGGAGTGAAAATCCAAATATAGCCCAGAAAGATAAGCTAAGATATTTTCTAGTTATATTACAATACCCAAGCTGTTACTTCAAAAGGCACTGACACCATGATTTCAGCATCGGCACTTTCCTCTGTATTTTTCCTGCAAATAAAATGACAGTGTGTCACTTAGAAGGGATTCCTATAGTAGTGAACATGGGTCTCCCATTTCCAATTCTAACAAACATCCTGACCATTACATGATACTAACTCTCAGATGATCCTCTAAATGTTATTTTGTGGGACTACAACTCACAGAATCCTCCCCCCCATGTCCTGAATAGCCCTGGATGTATTATCAAGGCACTGGTTTCAACATATTTTCTGCCTTCAGATTTGCCAACAGAATCCACGAATGCCTCCAAACTGGAGAATAGAGATGGGCACGAAATGAGCGATTTTTCGTTTTTGTTTTTTGTTTTTGTTTCGTTACGCAATGAAAATGAAATGAATTTTTTTAAAAAAACAAAACGAAAACAAAATGACCAAATTTGCCATGTTTTTCGTTTTCATTGCAGCAGATGCATTGAACTAAAAAGAATGCTAATGAAACAGCAATTTTTCGTTTTTGTTTTTGTTTTTTTCATTTCATTACCTAATGAAACGAAAACAAATTTTTTTGCAAAAAATGTCACAAAAACGAAAATGAATCGAAACGGACCCCTAAACGACCAAACAACAAACAAAACACCATTTTTTTTAGTCGTGCCCATCACTACTGGAGAACTACATTGAAACTGACTGTTCCCCTGTCCTAGTTAAACACTATATTGGATAAGACACCCCGACTGCAATGTCAAGTCAAATAATCAAGTTAATAATCAAAATGTCAGCTTAACTAGCACGACAATTTGAATCATAGAAGGAAAAATCTGTGTTTTTGCAAAGATTAAGGAAAGGGAGAATCTAAGAGGGATACATGTTATTATTAATATAGTTCATCCCATTCCTATTTTGAATTCAAATTCAGTATGGCAAAACTGGCAAATCATTTTTTCTCTTAGCAGAAAAAGAAACCCCTGCCTCTTGGTTTTAAGGTTGCAACATGTATCTGATTATACTTGAATGCTGACATATCTGAAATATCTATATCTCTGTATGGCCACTGATTGTGACCAACATGTAGTTTTGATAATGTCTCCTAATGGAATTAAAAATTATATTAAGAATATCGTACCCCGGGGTCTAGCCCCCTTGGAAGTACAGTATTTTAATTATGATATGATAGAGATCTTATTGCCTACAGAGCAGCGTTGTGCTAATGCACTAACATTCTCTGAACACTAAAATAATGTATCTCTAATAAAGTGAATGAATAGTGTTCCGTGTGAAAGGTAGCATTAAGTGTTCCTCCTACAGCAGCCACACGTTCATGAAGCCCTTTCTCAGCAACGTGGAGCACTAGCAGAGATAAATATATCCTGCCATGAGGGATATGAAGAATTCTCACACATTCTCATATATACTGCCGTTATTCTTATCATGATCAGCCATCCTGATACACTGAGACAGTCCGTTGCTGCACTCTGCAAGCCTTCTTGCCTCCAGTGTGAGAAAAACACCATGTCTGACTTTGCTACATTTTGCATAATGTCTGCAGAGATTCTCAGTCATCCAGATGAGGTTATCTGGGAGTTGAGTCGTGGCAACTGGGCTTGGTTTCTTATGGGACCGAAACATTTTGCTACCCATCCAAGTACCTTATTCAGTCTAGAAAAGTTGGTGGGAGGCTTCCAATTTATAGTTGGAAACTATATTGCACACCCCAGGCCTAACAAGCCTATTCAGACTAGGGTGGAGAGAAACCATGGCAAACTATAAATTGGAAGTCTCCTACAAACTTTCCTCAGACTAAAGAAGCTGCTTGGATGAGTAGCAAAATGTTTTGATTCCACAAGAAATGTAGTTTAGTGGGCAGAGTGATAGACTATGTCTCACGAAGCCTGAATTCAAGTCCCAAGTCCCCAGGAAACTTACCGGAGGTGAGGAACTTGTAAAACCATTATTTAAATATCTCACTGACCTTGAAAGCCCTGCTAGGGTCACTATAAGTTGGCTCCAAATTGACAAGACATAAAAACAGGACTTGCATTAACTGACATCCACAAATCACTGAGCAGCAGAAGCCTCTATAGTGTATAGATCAATGTTAAAAGTCCAGGATTATTGAGAGGAGCAATGTATGTTGTGAAGTATGTACAAAAACTCTTGTAAGTTGCTCAGTGAGAAGATTGCCAACATTTTTCATTCTCAGCTATGAGAAGGAAATATGTGCAGATTTGCATCCCTGTTCTGAATATATAGTAACACCCCCATATCTGCTGATTCGCTATCCGCTAATTCAGTCCGTGGATGGTGAGTGGCAGTGTAGGGGGGACAAGGATGGTGGTGGTGCAGCAGCCTGGGTGGCACAGTGGTAGTGGCTGCAGAGGCCGTGCCGCCTGCCCAGGACATCAGCAGAGGTGGGGGAAGAAAAGAGGTGCCCACACCACCTACCCAGGACATTTGCAGTGGAAGAAGAAGAGGCTCCTGCAACACCTGCCTGAGGCCTCAGCAGCGGCGGCAGAAGAAGAGACACCTGTGCTGCCCACCCGAGACCTCAGCAGGAGTGGCAGAAGGAAAGGCACCCACGCTGCCCACCCGAGAGCTCTGCAGCGGCAGTGGAAGGAAATGCTCCCACACCACCTGCAAGCATCCACAGGTCCATGCAGGTGCCTCTTCTGCCACCACCACCACCACGACAACTGTGGAGGAGATTCCCTCTCCCATGTTGAGAAGACTGGCCTGGCAATATGGGCAGGGGCCAATGGGGGTTGCAGGGCAAGAGGGGGAATGGCCCTTTGATGTTTGTTCAACCACTCCTTGCCCACCACTGCCATCCCAGATAACAACATTAGAGCTTATCTGTGGGTTTCCATATCCGTGGGGGTCCCAGAACTGATCTCCCATGGATACGGGTGTCCTACTACAGTCTAGATTTACAATCTGAATCGGAGTGCAGCTCTAAATACTCTTAACTGTTGTAAGTGTCCAGTTTTGTATGAGCTTGATCAACAGAGTTCCAGTCTAACTAGCACCAAATTAGCTTGCTAGAACTCATTATTAATATTAGACATGGGCACGACTCAGCGAAATTGTCGTTTCCATTTTTGGTTATCGTTTCCATTACGTAACGGAAACGGTAACGATAATTAAGCCGTCAGAACTCGAACTCGAACTGAAAAAAGAAAAATTTGGTCGGGTTTTTTTGTTTCCGTTTGTGGCATCGCGGCGATCGCTCAATGAGAAGCACAGAAAAGGTTTTTAAAAGTTTTTTTAAAAAAACCCGACTCCCGGCCAAAAAAGCAGGTGAAAATATGCCTGCCTGAGGCTTTGCCACCTACCAGAGGGGTGGTTTATGGAGGGTCCCCCGGCCTTCCCCCTCTTCTCCTGTCCTGGGCTGCTTGCACCAGGCTGGGGGGGGTCATCCTCGTTGTCTCGCCATGCCATGCAGTGGGGGGGATCCAAAATGGCAACCACAATTTTTCTTTTGAAATCATGGTAAAAAAAAAAAAACACCAACTCACCACAGAAACATGTGAAATTTATTTATTTTAAATGCCTGAATTTTAGTAGTAGCAGGAGTGGGGTTTTTTTATAGCAATAAAAGGTCGTATTGATTTTATTTTATTTTATTTTATTTTATTTTATTATTTTTTAGACCTGCCCATTTGGGCTGGGCATGGGATGGGACCATGCAATTTTTTTGAACCATTCCACCAATGGCATCGCCAGATTTTTGACTGACACTTCTGGATGTCTCGGAGGGCATAAAAAGCCGAGGCACCTTCCAGAAATCGCAGTCGGGTGTATGGATGTGGTTGAGGGCTGGCTGCTGGTGCTGGTGTGATCCGATCGAGATTGAGGAGGGAGGCTGGAGGCTTTAGGATTTAAGTTAGGCAGGGAGGGAGGGAATTGAATTTAGAAAATAATTTCTTTGATTCCCTGCAGTTTTGTCTGCTGAAGGGTATAGCAGTTTATTCTTTATTTCTTCTCTGGCAGTTTGTGAGGATTTTTTTCTGATATTGGATAAAGGGGGAGGTTCGACTAGGAGTGGGAGGTGTGGATTTATTTTAAATATATATTATATACTTCCATTTATTTTCTATTTTCCCAACTTCAATTTGCTTGCACACATACACATTTGGGGTGCAAGCCAAGAACAGAACCTCTATCCTAAGTGATATCCTAACTGCCAACTCACCCGTCCGCCCGCGCCGCCACCCGCCTGTGGCCCGCGCCACCGCCCGCCCACTCGGCCGCCCGCAGCTGCCGCCCGCCCATGGCCCCCTGCCAGCACCGCCCGCCCACACCTCACCACCACCACCCACCCCACCACCCCGCCCGCCGCCTAGGGCGCAAAAACACCTAGCACCTGCCCTGATTGCAGGATGCCCCTATGCTCTGGGAAGTCAAATCACGCTAAATCGCAGTGGAAATGACAAATGACAAACGACAAACAATATGACAAATTTTTGAAAAATTTCATGACAAATGGAAATGACCCGAAACGGACCCATTCCGACAAACGAAAACTCGAAACGTCATTTTTTTCTGGTCGTGCCCATGCCTAATTAATATAAATATTTTTCTTTAATTTTTCACCTTTCTGACTGACATTTCAGGGGTAAATGATGGTGTCCTACTTTGTTTTGAAATGCTCAAAGATATCATCAGAATAATAGTATCTAAGGTGATGAAAGACCAGGAATATGATGATAATTCTGTGATTGTTATTGAACTTGCAGGTACATATCACCAGGCAGAACAATTAAATTCTCAGCAGCTGATTGTTAGCTTTGTGAAAAGCTTTCAAAGCCTCTGCCCATTTATGTTCCAAGCCATTGTTTACAAAGATTATATACAAAGATAAAAGGAGTACGTAAGAAGGCGAGGGTACCAGAAGGTAGGTGTGTGTGTGTGTGTGTGTGTGTGTGTGTGTGTGTGTGTGTGTGTGTGTGTGTGTGTGTGTGTGTGTGTGTGTGTGTGATGCAGTAAGAAGGAGTTATCATGAAGAGTGAGAGTGAGATGAAAAACAGTCTGATAAAGAATATAACATAACGGAGATAGTTACATAGCGACAAGGTTTGAAAAAGTTTACTGTAGCACTAGAGAGTTGCATAGTGAATTGGGTTAAAAGACTTGTAATCAATTATTTCAAGAACACCTGACTCAATTATAAGATCTAAATTGAACCAAAACTGTAACCATATGCATGTTAAACTATGTGAAACTATTATGCTTTTAACAAGACTACAGTTTGTTTTATTTGAAAACTCTGCCTGGTTTTCATTATAAAAGCTTCCGGAAAGCCAGGGAAAGTTTAAAGATTTTTTTTTTTTAAGATTGGCCATGGGGCTCACTTGGTTAGTGGTGGTCACAAGATACTGTAGGGGACATAATTAATTTACACATTCAATATATATCCTTCAGCCGTCATTGTAGATAAAATGACAGGCTCTCTATGCGAAGCATATTTTTCTATAAGGCCCTTTCTCTCCTTTAATTCACCCCAAGCCCCCTCACAAAGCTGTGTCAGCAAAGCACCACGCGATTCCCGCTTCTCACTTCCCGTTCTCAGTCTGTCCTGTGAGATAAACAGGACATGGGCAACGGATGGTCACGATTCAGGGAAGGGCGGACGAACAATGAGCCCCCTACCCCTAAGATAGCCAGCTGTCCCGCTTATCGGAACAGCAGAAGTGAACTGTCGAAACGGCCCCATTCAGCTGTCAAAGTCCGTTCTCAGCGCTTCCCGGAAAGCACACGTCAAAATGCCTGCAGTACCTAGAACAGGGGGCGCTGAAGAACAAGATTAATTGCGTCCGCTGAATGTTGCAAGTCTTAAGTATGTGTTAAGTGTTTTCAAGAGGGTGATAATGATCTGCACACGCCAGCTGTCTTTGAAGATTCTTTTGTCTATTGTGAGCGTTCTACAGCACTCAGATGTCTCCGTTTTTTTCCGATAAGGAAAGGGGGAGGTGGGGAACCTTTTGCTATAAATTCTATGTATGTATTCAAACTCCTCGCCCCAGATTCCCGAAAGCATTCGGCTGGGAGCCTTTTGCTATAGCAAAATAAAATCTTTTTCTCCGATCCTCGATCCTTGACGCGTTCTTACGACCCTCGAACCCCAAACGGCAGCACGGGAATTCCCGGGGGGAAGCTTTCATCTGGGGGCTCGTCCGGGATCCCCCCTTTTTTGGGGGGCGAGGGGTCAAGCCAGGCGAAATCCGAACAGCCAGCGGTGGACGACGAACCAGTGCACACCTTTTCATATTAAAAAGGGGTTTTTTCGTTCAACGTGGTGGCGGAGACGGCTTTCGCTCGGGGAGAAAAAGTCTGGCTAGGAGGAAAGACGTCTCGTGGGAGATTTGGTAAGATACTGGGACCGGTCCAAAGGGGGAGCTTCGGGGGTGAGCCTCTGAAGTGTGTAAAGGGTAACAGAACGACGGTTCTGTGTCTTGGGGAGGAGCAGGGCAGTATATATGTCTTAACATCCCTTGTGTGCAACGAATTAATGTTGTTTGGTGTGGGCAGCGGGAAGAAATTCTCAGCTGTCAAAGTTTTAGAATAGCAGAAATAAGGTTCTGGGTAGGCAGTGGGCTCCAGACTAGGTGGGGTGGTGGTTTGAAATGTGGGTGATTTGAGTGGCCACTGACCCAATGAGTGTGTGAGTGATTGGAAGGTCGGAACTTAGCGTTTTCCCTGACCAAGCGAACGTGGACAAGCGCAGTTCTCGTTTGGGGCGACCCACCGAGTCGCTGTCAGTATCGAATGGTGTATGCGTGAAAATTGTGTAAACTTCAGGAGCGGGTCCAGTGGCCGTGTGTGGGAGAAATATAGGAATATAGCTTAAATAAAACACCTAAAAATCATGGGCCACAACACAAGCAAGCCTTCAACTCCTCTTGAGAGCTTCCTTTTAAATTGGCATGCAGCTGTCAAAAACTATGATTTTGGGATCAAGATGAAAAGAGAAAGAATGGAGACTTTATGTCAAATTGAATGGCCCATCATGCAGGTAGATTGGCCACCCCAAGGGACTTTTAATGAAAGTATCATCAGGCAACTGTGGCTGAAAATTCTTAAAAACTGCCCCGAACACGTCCCCTACATTGAGGTTTGGAAAGGAAACGTGAAGAAAAATCCTTCATGGATTCAAGTATGTAGGGAATTGCCACCTCAGGCCAAATTACTGGCTTTGAAGAAAAAGGAAGCGGTCTTAGAGGCCCGTCCGAAGACTATGATGTCTTCTATCCACCACCTCCTTATCCAGTGGTTGTTCCTCCAGGGAACCCAGCGGTTCCTCCTCCAGCACAGCCTCCGCCAGCTCCAGCACCCGCTCCCCTTCCAAAGGACAGTGGACACCCAGTACCAAAAGACATTCCCCAACCAGGACCAACGAGCAAACCTCCAAAAGATGAGCAGGAAGCGGGAAAAGGGGCCCCCAAGGGAGATGAGGATGAGGAGGAAGAGGAGAGTGAAGAGGAATTCCGTCATAGGATAAAAGGAAATATAGAATGGGGAGAAGCAGATCATCAAAGAGTGGCTGAATTAATTAAAAATACAGGGACTCAGTGATTGAAGTGGGAAATTTTGCATTGGAGGCGGCGGGAGAACGAAATTGGACAAAAGACAGAGATATCTCCTAAGGGCATATGATGCAGCAAGGAGACATGAGGAATTTCTTGAGAATAGGAGAATTGAAGAACAGGCAAAAGTCATGCCCCTCAGAAGAGTCTATGATCCCTTGCCCCCAAATCAACCAGGTCCACGCACATATACAATGCAACACGTCCCTTTTACCTCAAGCGATATCATAAATTGGAAAAATTCTCTCCCGAGCTTGGAAGAAGACCCAGATAAGAATTATGAAACCATGTCTAGCATCTTCAATGTATATATGCCCACTTTTGAAGATGTCCAACATTTAGTGAAAGGGTTGTTTAATGCAGAGGAAACACGGAAGATTTTCGAGGAGGCTAGGAAATCCCGTTTAGCAGCAGGAGACACTCCCGCTCAGGCTGAGGCAGCCGTCCCAACAACCACTCCACCTGATTGGGACTACAATGCGGATGCAGGGCACACTGCTCTAAAAAATTACCATGCAGCAATTTTACAAGGCATTAGGGCTGCTGGTAGGAAGAAAATAAATATGTCAAAAGTTAATGACGTGGTCCAAAAACAGGATGAATCCCCTGGAGCCTTTTTAGATAGATTATATCAAGCTTTTAGAAGGTTTACCCCGATCAACCCTGAGGACCCTGGCATGGAAAATATTGTGAAAACAGCCTTTGTTGCTCAATCTGCTCCCGACATACGAAAGAGAATTCAAAAGGAGGCAAATTTTATGGGGCAAACCTTACAATGGATGCTCCAGCTGGCACAAACAAAATTTAATAACCGGGATGAGGATCAAAACCCTAAAGGCAAAGGACAAGCCAGGAAAGTGATGGCTCTCAACCAAGTCCCTGAGCCACGTAATTTTAATGCCCCCGGGGGAAGACGAGGACCATTAACAAGAAATCAATGTGCGCTCTGTGGCCAGACTGGGCATTGGCGCAGGGAATGTTTCAGAAACCCTGAAAATCAAAGGCGTGGAGGCTTTAATCAAGGACCACGACGCCCTTGGCAGCCACCGGCATTTGAAAGATATTCGGCTCCTGCTCCCTTTAATTTTCAGCAGCAGAGAAACCCTCAGGTCAATCAAGGGCAAGGCGGCCAATTTCAGTCTACAAGTCAGAGCCAAGCACAGTCAGCACAAGTTCAGCAGGCACCCCAAAGAGGGCAAGGTCCGGCTTGGACCCCACCATACCAAAACATGATGGCTCTGGAAGAAGATGCCCCGTATTGAAAGGGACAGGGCTTTGGTTCTCGGGAGCCCTTAGTCAGTGTCCAAACCGGGAACGAATCTGTCAGATTTCTTGTGGATACGGGAGCCAGCCATTCAGTGATTCCGCAACTTGTAAAGCCAATAGACAAGACTTTTCGATTAGTGTGATGGGTGCTACGGGAAAGCACAGCGTGCCTACTTCATGCAACCAGTGTTATGCAAGTTGGGGGGACAGGTTGTCCTACACAAATTTCTACATATGCCAGACTGCCCGATTCCTTTACTAGGGCGTGATTTACTGTTTAAATTGGGGGCCCAGATCACTTTTACCCCAAAGGGAGAGGTTCATTTGACAACTGACAGCCATGGTCCAGAAGGAGAAGTGTGCTTAGAATATCCCTTGAGAGAGAGATGGCGCTTGATGGTGGTAGAGGAGGAGCCAGCACAGCTGCCCCAAGATTTTCTGGACAAAGTTAATCCCGAGGTGTGGGCTGAAGATAATCCCCAGGCATGGCACGGAACATCCCTCCTATAGTGGTTCAACTCAAGCCATTTGCAGGACCAGTTTCAGTCCCACAATATCCCATTGGCAGAGCTGCAGCAGAAGGAATTTGGGTCCACCTTAAGAGGTTGATAGATCATGGTATTCTTATCCCCTGTCAATCGCAATGGAATACCCCCCTTCTCCCGGTTCGCAAGCCGGATGGGACTTTTCGCCCAGTTCAGGATCTCCGCTTAGTAAATGAGGCCATTGAACCCCTTCATCAAAATGTGCCGAACCCTTATACGATTCTGGGCTTGATACCTCCGGAAGTGGCTTATTTCACAGTTTTAGATCTAAAGGACGCATATTTTTGCTGCCGGCTCGCGCCCCAGAGTCAGCACATCTTTGCTTTTCAATGGGAGGACCCCAAAACTGGCACAAAAACACAACTCAAATGGTCTCGTTTGCCACAAGGATTTCGAAATTCTAGTACATTATTTGGGGGTGCCCTGGCATCAGATCTTGCCAATTTCCCTCGAAAACCTGGCCAAATAGTCCTGCAGTATGTGGATGACATTTTGGCGGGAGCTGAAACCAAGGAAGGCTGTAAACAACTCACAATAGATCTTCTAAATCATTTGGCAGCAGCAGGATATAGGGTGACCAGAAAGAAAGCCCAAATTTGTCAGAAAACAGTGAAATATTTGGGATTTGACATTTCTCAACAAAAGCGCCAACTTCGTGCTGAAAGGAAGCATTCAATTATCCAGATTCCCGAGCCCAGAAATAGGAGGGAGCTCAGAGGCTTTTTAGGAGCAGCAGGCTTCTGTCGAATTTGGATTCCGAATTACAGTCTTCTAGCGAAGCCTTTGCATTTGGCAACTAGAGGCAAAGAGAGTGATGAGTTCCTGTGGGGTCCGGAACAAAGGGAGAGCTTCCAGGCAATTAAGCAGGCTTTGATAGAAGCGCCAGCCCTGGGACTTCCTAATCCAAACAAATCCTTTAACTTGTATGTGGATGAGGAAAATGGAGTGGCAAAGGGAGTTTTGTGCCAGAAGTTAGGAAGCTGGCAGCAACCAGTGGCTTATTTGTCAGAGACTTTAACTCCAACAGAGCAAGGGCTTCCGTCCTGCATGCGAGGAGTGGTAGCATTGGCAGCTCTCCTAAAGAAGGCAGATAAGTTCACTTTCGGCCAGGACACAAAATGTATAACTAGACATGCAGTTTTGCCCCTCTTGGATGCTAAAGGAGGATATCACTTGTCCCAAACTGCCATGATGAAGTGTCAAAAGTTATTCTCAAGAGCTGGTCTTACTTTTCAAACAACAGAGGGTTTGAACCCGGCCACCCTACTCCCAATTAGTGATCAACCGGCCAGCCATGACTGTGTACAAACATTAGATGAGGTGTATTCATCACGGCCAGATCTTTTGGACACCCCTCAGCCACAGTGGAGAACATGGTTTGTGGATGGTAGCAGTTCGATGATTGAGGGAAAAAGGCAGGCAGGATATGCCATAGTGGAATTGGAGGACATTGTAGTGGAAGCCAAGCAATTGCCACCTGGAACATCAGCTCAAGTGGCTGAGTTGATAGCGCTCACTAGAGCACTGGAGCTGTCAGAAGGAGAAAGCATTAATATATACACGGACTCTAAGTATGCATTCCTTACACTTCATGCGCATGGGGCACTCTGGAAAGAGCGAGGTCTGCTTACTTCTGAAGGCACATCGGTAGCACACCCAGAAGTTTTACTGCAGCTTTTGGATGCTGTTTGGAAGCCGAAAAAGGTAGCAGTTGTTCACTGCTATGGTCACAAGGTTGGTCCAGGACTTGTGGCAAGAGGGAATAGGTTAGCAGATCGTATTGCCAAACAGGCAGCCCAGGGTGCAGCTCAAATGCAGCTTAGTCTCATTCCAATAGATATTCTGCCTCCAGAACCACCCAGATATTCGCTGGCAGAAGAGGAGTTTGCAGAGGAGCAGGGGTTTGACAGGACACCAGAGGGTTGGTACAAACTCCCAAGTGGACAACTATGGGTTCCAGAGAGCTTAGCTCGCCAAGTGGTTCAGAATCATCATGATAGCACGCATCAGGGTCCTGAAGTTGCATATAAACATTTGAGTCCTCATTTATACATAGCTAAGCTTCGGCAGCTGGCTTCAAATATTTCCCACAGATGTGTCATTTGCCAAAGGAATAATCCTAGGACAGGTCCCCTGCCACCTCCAGGAATTCAATACAGTGGAAAGGAGCCCTTTGAGGACATGCAAGTGGACTTTACTGAGCTGCCCAGGTGTGGACTTTATCGCTATATGCTTGTGCTAGTATGCACCTTCACCGGTTGGCCAGAGGCTTTCCCAACAAAGACTGAGAGGGCTAGTGAGGTGATTCGTTGTCTCTTGAGGACCACCTGCCGAGACATGGGATGCCCCGCACACTTTCCTCAGATAATGGACCCAGTTTCATTCATCACGTGCTCCAAGGACTGGCTAGGGCATTACAGATTAAGTGGAATTTGCATACAGCCTATCGACCTCAAAGTTCAGGACGGGTCGAGAGAATGAACAGGACTTTAAAGGGACATTTATCTAAATTGACTCAAGAAACGGGAAGGAGTTGGGTGGAAATGCTCCCCATTGCTTTGTTTAGGAGCAGGACTACCCCCTCAAGTCAAACTGGCATTTCCCCCTTTGAATTAGTGTATGGCAGGCCAGTCCCGATTTCGTGTGGCATAAGACCAGAGAGTGTAGCTTCTTTGACACATGCAAAGTATCTTCAGATGCTTGGCGGTCTCTTTCTTCTCTACACAGATGGACTCTTGGAAGGTTGCCAGTATCGTTGCAGGAGCCTCTCCATCGCTTTGAACCAGGAGATTCTGTTTGGATCAAGGATTGGAATCAATCACCCCTACATCCGAGGTGGAAAGGTCCTTATGTGGTGCTACTATCAACACCAACAGCTGTCAAGCTTGCTGAAGTGAGTGCCTGGATTCATCATACCCGCGTGAAGAGAGCTGCCCCGTCGGACGAGGGAGAATGGACAGTGTGCGCCAACCCAGATGACAGCTTAAAATTGGTCTTCAAGAAGGTTACTTCGGACATAGAAAAGCCAAAGTAAAATCTTGGCATTCTATGGTGAAAGAAGTTATCAACAGAAAAAACCTTGCTTTTCTTCTTAATTTTGGATTTCCCGCCCTTTGAATTGGTCTTTCCCACAAGAAGAGGGGGGGAGAAGCGACAAGTGACTCAGTGTAGCTGAACAGCCAAGGGCAATTTTCAGTGCGAGACTGTGTTTTAAAAGTGCCCTTTTTCCTGCTTCTGAAGCCGTGCGGTGCTTCCCTGCTGGTTGCCTGAAGGAATTGCAGCAAGCGATCAGTTTCCCGGTAGCGCGGCAGCTGTCAACGAGCGTTCCAAGAGCTGTCAAAGCGCTTCACGGCTGTCAAAACTCTTAAGGGAGCCTCGAGCGCTTCAGTGAGTCAACCCTTTGAGTGCATTGGTTCTTTAATTTGTTTATGTGAGCTTTACTGGCCTATTTGGGGCTAGTATAATGGGAAGTGAAAGTGTTTTTGAGATGTTTTGGTTAATCCCCTTGCTTTTACTGCCAATTTCCTTGAATGCCGAGCCTGAAGGCATAGAAGGGTGTACTCCTTGCATTATAGCAGCGAGCCAAGGTAATAGGATAGTAAACACTTTAGTATACTACACGCAGAAGCCCATGGAGTGTAAACAGGCTGGTACCACTTGTCTAAATCAGGACAAATTGTATCACATATGTGAAAGTGAATCAGAGGGTTATCTTTGTTATAAGCCTGAGATTCCAGTGAGATTTAATGTCATTCTGTGGGCAGGAATGGCCAGAACCAAAGAACCCAGGAGAGACAATCCTGAAGGTGGTGGAATCCTGTTTTACATAAACTCCACTATAGTGTTAAGACATAGCATCAGGCGAGCAGTGATTTGGTTCAATGCTTGTGATGCTTTGAGCAAGGGCCTAGGAACACGTTGTGGGACGAAAGCTTGGGCAACTACTTACAGAGATAGTCACAAGTATCTGTGTTACCCCCACGAAGGTGCAAGGGCAGGAAACACTGAAGTATGGGCACCATGTGGGTCAACTAAGCTGTGTTCAGGATGGGGTTGTGTATGTGCCTACACGGAAGGAGGCTACCCAGGGTGTCCCCATCTCTCACAGTTTAGGAGGGTAGGAGGAACAGGGTTAGTCTGGTGATTGGCCATTCACATCCCGACATCCAAGTATACGGCTTTGGAATTAATGGGCCTGGACAGGACCCAGTGACTTATTTGACAATCACACGGACAGAAGTAAGGGATGGAGAAAAGAAGAGCCATTCCTGGTCTGTGGAAAATGTTGTGGAAGACTTAAGGAATAACAATCCTTATGAAATTTCCCAACAGGCCAAGAACTTGTTTCTGGAAATGGCCCAATCAATAGCTACTGAATTAGGGGTCTCAAACTGCTATGTTTGTGGGGGGACTAATTACGGTGAAGACTGGCCGTGGGAAGCTATGGAAATCTCTCCACAGTTGTATAACAACATGTCCAAAATTGGCAATGTTACCAGAAGAGCCCAATCTCTGAATATGACATGGACTATCACATCTCACTTAGTGGGTCGTGTCTGTTTTTCCCAAAATGGTTCCATCCCAGTAGGCTATCTGACCTGCATAGGAACCTGGGAAAATGGCATCTGGTATTCCCCATCTTTTGCTCCACAGCCAGAGAAGTTTAATGTCACTTTTCTGTCATTTTTGTATTCAGCATCACCAGATACATGGATTGCCCCTCAGAATATGTATTGGGTCTGTGGAAACATGGCCTATGTGCATTTGCCCCATTCATGGTCAGGTTCCTGTGTGTTGGCATTCATAAAACCATCATTCTTTCTAGTTCCTATTCAGACACAACAATATCTGGCAGCCCCAGTCTACGGCCCTCTAAATAGAAGAAAAAGGGATGACACCCCTTTTGCAGGGTTTTCATGTAAGAACCCAGAGGAATATGAGGGGGGATATATGGGATTCACAGAGAATTGTTTGTGTTTATGGTCCAGCCACATGGGCTCAAGACGGCTCCTGGGGTACAGAACCCCTATATATATGTTGAACAGAATTATTCGTTTACAGGCTGTTCTAGATCTGGCAGGTCAGCGCATCACTACAGCGCTTACTGCTATAGCAGAGGTGACAGATCAATTAAGAACAGCTGTTTATCAAAACAGGCTCGCTCTCGATTATCTTCTCGCGTCAGAGAATGGAGTATGTGGTAAATTTAATTTAACAAACTGCTGTTTAAAGATTGACCCGTGGGCAAAGTTGTGAACCAGCTTGCCACGGAAATCAAACAATTGACTTTTAATCCCACCCAGGAGTGGAAAGGCATGCAATGGCAGTGGGTGAATGATTTCATGCCACAGACTTGGATGAAAACATTAGCAGGTTTATTGATTGCTCCTTTATGTCTTTTGCTGTTTGCTTTAATATGTATCCCTTGTTTATTGCGGTTTGTGCAGTCCACTGTTTCTAAGATGGTAGAGAAAGTAGCTGGCCCCAAGTTGATTGCAGTCCTCCAAGATTATGAGGCTCTTCAACAGGACGACTCAGTCTGAGTGTCCTAAAGAAGAGGGGGGGATTGTAGGGGACATAATTAATTTACACATTCAATATATATCCTTCAGCCGTCATTGTAGATAAAATGACAGGCTCTCTATGCGAAGCATATTTTTCTATAAGGCCCTTTCTCTCCTTTAATTCACCCCAAGCCCCCTCACAAAGCTGTGTCAGCAAAGCACCACGCGATTCCCGCTTCTCACTTCCCGTTCTCAGTCTGTCCTGTGAGATAAACAGGACATGGGCAACGGATGGTCACGATTCAGGGAAGGGCGGACGAACAATGAGCCCCCTACCCCTAAGATAGCCAGCTGTCCCGCTTATCGGAACAGCAGAAGTGAACTGTCAAAACGGCCCCATTCAGCTGTCAAAGTCCGTTCTCAGCGCTTCCCGGAAAGCACACGTCAAAATGCCTGCAGTACCTAGAACAGGGGGCGCTGAAGAACAAGATTAATTGCGTCCGCTGAATGTTGCAAGTCTTAAGTATGTGTTAAGTGTTTTCAAGAGGGTGATAATGATCTGCACACGCCAGCTGTCTTTGAAGATTCTTTTGTCTATTGTGAGCATTCTACAGCACTCAGATGTCTCCGGTTTTTTCCGATAAGGAAAGGGGGAGGTGGGGAACCTTTTGCTATAAATTCTATGTATGTATTCAAACTCCTCGCCCCAGATTCCCGAAAGCATTCGGCTGGGAGCCTTTTGCTATAGCAAAATAAAATCTTTTTCTCCGATCCTCGATCCTTGACGCGTTCTTACGACCCTCGAACCCCAAACGGCGGCACGGGAATTCCCGGGGGGAAGCTTTCAATACCGTCATTAATCCACAGGCATAGTTGCAGCAAACAGAATTCAGCCACCAGAGGCCTTGAATGCTTCTCTGTGTTTAAAGCTTCATTAAGCAGCTGTTAAGTATTCTCATCCTATTCCTGTCAAATATGTCCATTTGTGCACAATGCACTTCTGCAGTACAGACGTGGTACATATGTTGTGTCTGACATCCTTTCAAACCACGATAAAACTATCAAAAGGGACTATACAAGCAGAACATACAAGAAGTCCACCCAGAATGATTATTAAAACCTGTGAAGGAAATCATATTTCCTCCACAGAGCCTCATTTTATATTATTATTATTATTTTAGTTGCATAAATGGAAAGCAATTTTCACTGCTAAAAATTATATTTCCATGGATTCTGAGCTGCAATTTTGTTATCTTTATTTTTCCTTCAGGCATACATGTCCCTTTGTGATGAAAATGAAGGGGAGAATCACTATAAGATTTTTTTTTTACTTTCTACCACATTTGTGTTTTATTTTGATACATGTGAAGACAGTTAATACCTATTGAGTGCCCAGTCCTCTGAAAAACCTCATTAGATTTCTTTTTAATCCATTGACAATTGCCTGGCATCTATGACAATCATTAAGAGGCCCAAGATAGCTGTGTCCCATATATCCACACCATCAAAATAAAATAATAATAATAAATAATAAAAGAATCCTTGTCTTTCTTTAAGTGGCTTTCACAATTGTGAATGGTTCTTGTTTAACAACCCTAGAGACTCTGTTGATTTATCAGAGTTGGTATGGCATATGGTTTCGTATGCTAAACATTTTTATGCTTTAAGAGATTGCCATAGTATTTGCAGTTAACCAGAGAGCTTGACAGAGTTATTTTGGGGTTGGTGGGGAATTCTTTTAGTTGGCTGAATAGATCAGTATCTGGTGGTAGAGCCAGAGGTTGGGAATTTCATTCCCCATTGTGCCTTCTGGAGAAGAGCCAGCCTGTGTGGCCTTGAACTATCTGTGCAGGGTAGCTACAGAAGAAAGGAATAGTAAGCCATTTCTGAATATTCTCTACCTGGAAAACTCTGAAAAAGGTCACCATAACTCAGAATTTACTTGATGGCGCACAATGATTATTATTAAGGATTTTTTTTCAGGGATTGTCCACAAACCCCTACATGGACACAGGTCTTGATGAAGAGGAGGGGCTTGAGTGCTTCAGTGAATCTTATAGCTATGCTGGCAGTAGCAGTCCTACCAAGCCAGACAGGTCCCAGTGGAAAGTCCAGTCTAATGGTGTCCACCATCCCCAAGCATTAGATCCATAAGTGGGTAGCTGACATAATGGCCAGTAATGGCAGTGAAGAAGGCAATGGAAAACCACTTCACTTAAGCTTACTTCCCCAGGCAAATATTTAGCCTATCTGGAAAACCTAAAGCCATGACCCCCAGTCCCCATTAGTCTACAGTGGGCAGGGGGTGATAATAATCTTGGGGCCAGCCATGAGAAGGCTAGTCACCTGGAATGTTTGCAGCTTATTTCAAAGTGGAAAAACCTACAGTGCCATCAGGGAAATGGAAAGACTTAATGTTACGATCCTTGGTATTACTGAGATGTGTTGTCCTAATTCAGGAAAGTGTGTAGTAGATGGATAGCAAGTGTACTATGCTAGTAACAATGAACGTCATCACTTTAACTGAGTGGGATTCATAGTCCATCCAAACATAAGTACGACAGAAAGTCTGTGCCAGTGCCAGAGTCATTTTTCTCCAGCTTAATGCACAACCTAGCTTGATAAAGCTTATCCAGGTGTACGCACTAATATGTGATGCATCAGATGATAATATTGAAGAATATTATACTCAATTAAATACTGAATTATCATTTACCAAACCAATGGACTTTACCATAGTAATGGATGATTTCAATGGAAAGGTAGGACAAGGCAAACAGGCTGAAGTAGTAGGTAATTATGGATTAGGAATAGGCAATGAGCAAGGTGATGTTAGTTATGTCAAGAAGAGGAACTTAACAAATACATATTTCTAGATGCCACCATGCCGCCTTTATACTTGGACTTCTAATACTGACAGGAATATCTGGAATGAGATTGATTACATCATGATTAATAAACGTTTTAGGAATTTCATTAAATGAGTGAAAACATACCCTGGTGGAAATATTAATTCAGATCATAATATTATGTTAGCAACAGTGAAACGTAAGTTGAAGAAATATCAGTCAAAGATGACAAATAGTTGATTTGCAGTTTATAACCTTCAGGACCCAGCAGTAAGAACTGCTCAATCAATCCTGAGTACAAAATTCAAAACCATCAAGGAGACAGCAGATATAAATGAAGTTAAAAACACCCAGAACCCTCTTAAAGCTGCTGTGAATGAGGTGTGCCAAGACGAAGATTTTCAAGAGAAAGAAGGTTAAATCTTGGATAACAGATGAAATTCTGGACCTCATAGATCATAGAAGAGAGATGAAAAATAGAGATCCTGTAATATATATACAGCTACAGAAAGAAATACAGCAGAAAATAAGAATGGCAAAGGAAAAAAACTTTCAAAGGAATGTAGTGAAATTGAAGAATTGGGTGGCAAGCATGATTCATTTAACATGTACAAGAAAATAACACAAGCAGCAGGTGAGCATAACAGTAGTGAAAGTGGGTGAATCTCTTATTGGCAAGAATGGTAATACCTTGATAAGCACTGAGGAGAAACTACAGGAGTGAAAGGAATATATAGAACATCTCTTTAAAGGTAACAGAAGTATTGACCATGGTGTCAAGTTAGATGATGGTGTAGATGTGATGAGGGAAGAGTTGGAACATGCCATTAATCTATCAAAGTGTGGCAAAGCCCCAGGCCCTAATGAAATATAGGTGGAAGTTTTGAAATTGCTTAAAGGACAATCCCTTTCCTTTCTGGTGGATTTATACAGCAGCATCTATAGAAGTGGAACCATCCCACAGGACTGGCTCAAATCCACTGTTATACTACTTCCCCAAAACCTAGTGCAAAAAATTATAATGAATACCATACAATCAGTTTGATGAATCACAACCTGAAGTTAATTTTTAAAACTCCTCCATTTAAGAATATACTATATAAGTGTGAAGATAGCATTGGAGATACCCAAATCAGATTCAGGAATGGATTTGGAACTCCGGGGGCATTATTTAGTCCTCAAATACTAGTTCAGCGATGTCTCAGTGTCAACATCAATGATTTTATTTGCTTCATTAATTATGAAAAAAATGACTCAGTTAAACATGATTAACTTATTAATATTCTTGAAGAACTGGGCTTGGACAATTGTGATCTTAAATTGTGAATTTGTATTGGAATCATTGTGCTGGTGTCTGGATAGATGCTTAGATACCTGAAGAGGTGTCAGTTACAAAAGGTGTTTGTCAAGGCTGTATTCTCTCACCTCTATTTTTTAATATCTATTCAGAAAGAATTTTCTGGGATGCTCTTGAAGGAAATAAACAAGGTGAGAAGGTGAATGGAATTCTTATAAATAGCATTAGATACACCGACGACTGTCCTGCTTGCAACTAGTCTGGCAGATTTGCAAGGATTATTGGATTCTGTTGCTGCAGAAAGCAATGTCATGGGATTGTGACTTAATGTGATGAAGACAAAATGGCTGGTTATCAATCAAAAACAAAATGGTATACAAAACTTTTTCAAGAGTGGCAGTGATATAATTGACAGAGTATCAATTTTTAACTACTTGGGATGCTATGTCAAGGATAATTGCTATTTCTCATGCAAAATCCATCATAGAATTAAACAAGCTAGAAATTCCTTCCAGAAAATTAGGGAAGTCTTGACAAATTGGGACTTATCGATCCGACTTCAAACTCGAATACTTTGATCTTATGTATTTGTTCTATGTGCAATAACAAATGCCATTTGATGTAGGTTATTTGTCAAGGAAAAATAGATGGGAAGATGGGAAGAAAAATAGATGGGAAGTGTGGCCCAGGGTGTAGAAGAACATTCTGGCTTATGAACTTAAGAATGGTTTGCAGTGAACACAGCTTCTCTATTTAGAATAGCTTTAATTAAAAAGCTGATTGCCAGTGTTGTATAAGGCAACAGAAGAAGAAGAAGAAGAAGAAGAAGAAGAAGAAGAAGAAGAAGAAGAAGAAGAAGAAGAAGAAGAAGAAGAAGAAGAAGAAGAAGAAATCCATTTCATAGGTCAGTAGTCCATTCCACGGGCTGTATGTGTGTTGGGGGGACAATTTAGTCTACATGTCTACATGTTTTCTGTGCAATGTATCCTTGTACCTTAAGAGCAGGACCTAATTAACACAATGTATTTTTATTCTACACTCTGAGCTTCTGTATTCAATCTCTCTGAGTCTGCTCTGTACTATATGAGAAGAAGATATAACATATTTTAATTAATTAATAAATGTCAGTCTCACAAATGTTAGAAAATTCCTAGATACCAAGTGTCAAACGATATTTAGTTAAACACAGGAAGAATCATAGCAGATTCTGCACCTAATTGAAGCCAATTACTGGAATGCTGGGCATGTGTCAGTTTCATCAATTAGCTGCAGCAATTTCTGTAATTTCTCTTGTGTATGCGCGAACATCCAATATGATTCTGGTCACTAATGGTGGAGACAGTGACCTTTTCTTTTCTTTTCTTTTTTCTTTTCTTTTCTACAACCTTTTTGTTTTATTCCTTAACAACTTCCCAAAGTATATAACTACTACAGCTTAATCGCTGCAGTATGCTCCAGTCCACGGGAATGTAATCTTCATTAATCCAATCCAGTTCATCAGTTATTTGGAGGAAAAAGCCTTGTGTTTTTCAAATCCTTGGTAAGTCCATGTTTCATTATGTAGAGGATCAAAGAGTGAACTTCATTTCTTGTGTTTAACAAATGTTGGATTTAAGGTACAAAAGAGAACCCAGGTTCTCTCTCTCTCTCTCTCTCTCTCTCTCTCTCTCTCTCTCTCTCTCTCTATCTCTCTCTCTCTCTATCTATCTATCTATCTATCTATCTATCTGTGTGTGTCTGTTTGTGTATATCTACATTTTGAATTTCCAGTTGCAAACGAAATGCCGTTTTGATGAAGGGAGAAAGGAAATATGTACACTGGCAAAAATCTCTACAGAAGCCATTGCACATATGCTGAGTTTTATGGTTAAACAAGACAATAGCTGCTGTCATACCAATCAATGAGACCACAGTTGAAGAAAACATCCATGTCCAGCTATTGCCAATGCCTGGGTAATGACAAAGTTATGAGAATAGAAGGAGGCACCTGTGGTGGTAGGAACTGGAGGTATTAGGCAGGTTATCTATGAGTAAGGTCAGGGCTTTGATGGCACTTGGGATCATCTTACAAAAAGTTATGTACTTTGGTCCCATCAACTACATGCAGAATATTTCTAACATTTTGCTTTTACAGCCAGGAGCTCTTGCTTTTTAGTGTGCTCCTTTGAGTGAATGATACAAAGTATCCAATTAAATTTAATGGTAATTGATGTCATGAATTGCTTTCATTGGTCCCCGTCCAGTTCATACTTTTCAGATTAGAGCATAGTTTGAAAAATAAGTACCGTAAGAGGATAGGATTAGTTGTAATATAGATTTTAATGAATTTGCATACCTCTAAACTTGTGTTACACTGTAGCTTTGACCAGTGTTTCCATAATATTTTGGATGAAGATACACACATATGTGCAGAGGACATATGGAAGGACAAGTGAGTTCCATCAATAGACCTCCAAGCCAATGTCAAAGAGATCACTTCACATAGCCTTTATCATTATTTTCCTCCCCACATGAATTGGACTGCAACTCCCATGATTCCAGCTTGAGAACGACAGTTCAGCATATTGGGGGACAACAGTTTGGAAGTGCTGGGTGAGAATTATGGGAATTGAAGGAAAATATATAGGGGACATTATCCTTTTGGGGAAGACTGACCTCGTACTTCCTGTTTGCTGAGACTCTTGAAAACAATACAGAACTGGGAGAACCTTCATGTCATGGCACTGCTGTATTGCAGCCAAACCCTGCTCACAAACCAGGGTTCAGTCCCTGGTAGTCAGCTCAAGATTCACTCTGCCTTCTATCCTTCTGAGGTCTATAAAATAAATACCCAGATCGCCTTCATAATTAACTTGTAAACTGCCAGGAAAGTGCTTTAAGCACTATGGGGAGGCATATAAACTGCACACTTTGCTTTCATTTGTTCCCACCAGTTTTTTTTGTTCCTCAATCAGTATAAACTCAGAACTGAGTTTAGTTCCATATTAGTTTTAACTATTAAAAGATTAACATTATGCATTCTTTCATTTTAATTTTGAAATATGCTGATGTGCATTCTAGGAATGAACAGAAAAGTAGATCAAGGAAGGCTGACTGAGATTAGCCTAACCTACCACAGGACTTTATTCCAGGTTTATATACTGTATATATAATATCATTGCACATTATTAAAATATTGTTTTCTTTTTCTTTTCTTTTTTGAAACCTATATTCATTTAATTTGCATAGTTAAAGTTGCTATTTGCCTCCCTTCCTCATTATTTTAGCACCATCATTGTTAAGCAGATAGACTTTTATGTTTGTTTGTTTTAAATAATTAACAGCTGCCTCACAAGTTCATCTTTAAGATGTGTGGAATTTAGAGAATATATTTCTGTCTCTCATCAGAAGTAACACAACAGAGAAAAGCACAGAGTGAGGGAGGGAGGGAGAAAGGGGGAAGGAGAAACAGACTGTGCAAAATAATTTATTTTACCTGTATAGAAAATACAGAAAAAATGAACATACTGTAAGGAGTAATGGTGAACCACTCAGGGGTTAACTTGGTCCTGCCTTAATTGGGAAGGTAGAAATTACTTGCTGTGAAATCAGATTTGTTTCAAGGTCCATTTTTACCTCAGGCATTGCTCTCCTTTCTATTTATTCATTATTGCCTCCAAACAAATAAGAAGCTATGAAAGGTATGTATGTTGGGTCCGCAGGCATTTTTTCCTGCATAAAACTTCTCAGTTTTGAATTTTTACAATTACTTTTATATAAACCTTTGCCTTCCCTTAAATAGCTAACACAGAGGCACCAAAATGTTTTCTTGGTTGGCATTATTACTGACTAGAGATGGGCATGAAACGAACAATTTTTCATTTCTGTTTTTGTTTTTGTTTTGTTACGTAATGAAACGACAAATGAATTTTGTCTCTAAAATGAAACGAAATGAACAGAAACACCAGAAATTTTGTTGTCCGTTTCGTTTTCGTTACGGCAATACATTGAACTGCTTTAAATGCTAAAAAAATCACAAACAATTGAAAAAAGGTGACAAAACAGTAACAAAACGAATGAAAATGAAAACAATTTTTTGCAAAAATTCACGAAAAACAGAAACGAACTGAAACAGACCCCCTAAATGACAAACGACAAACGAAACGCCATTTTATTGATTCATGCCCATCTCTATTACTGACATTTACCTGTCTGACTTACTGGAATGAACACTTTCCCTATGGCCAGAGACAGTGAATTTTAAAGAAAAGTTTGTTCTTCAAACTTGCTAGTCGTTAAGATACTATAGGCCTATGCAGTGGTTTTGGTACAACAAGGGAACACAGCTAAAGCTGGTTCCCATCTAAGTCAGCATTTCTCTCTGTTTGATTCTTGCCTGCAACACACATTTAAAATAAGGCATTAAAATTGATTTATTATTGTGTGTGGTGTGGGGTGGTTAAATTCACAAGATAAGCAATAGAGCAGTGATGGTGAATGTTTTAGAGACCACCGCTACCACATTTCCTTGAGCAGCCACTTTTTGTTTTGCATTGCCTTATCTCCTCCCGTGGTCATCGCTACAGCGGTTCAGCAGTCCGCACTTCGGTGGTTGCTTAGCAATCGGCTTCCCCATCCACACTTTGCTGAACCACTTTATACTTCAGTTTTCAGTGACCACAATGTGAAAGTGCAGCATCAGCAAAGTAGGCAAACATGTTTACATTGTGGCAGGATATTTTTACGTCTCCTACAACAGGGAAATGGCAGAAATGGGGAGAAAAATGAAAAAAAAGCAGTGTAGTATGTTTGCAAATTCAACCAAATTGCTTTAAAAGGAATCAATTTTTAAAAACACCACCCTCAGCGGTCATCTCAAGAAAAACCAACACAACGGGCAAAACTGAACCTAGCCAAGGGGGTTGTTCAGAAACAGCTATTTGAAAAGTGGACAGTGATTTTAAGGTGATTTGTCTTTAAGGAAAAGGTCTTTCAAATCTAAAGTGCGGTGGTGGTCCAAGTGCCCAAATTGCAATTCAAAACCCACTATTTTTTGTAAAGTGGCAATACAGTAATTTAACCTGAATAAAGTTGGCTGTGAAGGACTGATGTCAGGTGCCCACAGAAAGGGCTTTGAGTGTCACCTTTGGCACCCATGCCATAGGTTCACCAACATGGCAATAGAGCCTAGTCTTCTTTGAAATAGCTTACCATTCCAACCTAATCATACTCAGAAGACCGTCCTGTAGAAGCACTGTAGCCAATGTCCCTTGGGATTTTTCCAGATTCTATTAGCAATCAATCATTCCACATGAGCCTACTTTTGGAAGAGAAGGCCAATGCAGTAATGTGAACCAATGGAGGCAGTGTCAACCACCAGGCAGAGAAAGCTGGTGTGTTTACCTGTTTTTCTTTTCTGGATCTAGATGTTGATTGGTAGTTTCCTTCCTTTTTCTCTGAGTTAAAGTCTCACTACTTTCTCCTCTCAAATACATGGAGGGGAAGATTTGTGCATAAAGAAGTCAGCTTTAGAGGATTCTGTAACCATGTTCAGGGCTCTTTCTCCACCACATTCTAAGAAATAATTTCCAGAAGCATTTCCCCCTAAATTATAATTTCTTTAAAATTCATGTACGAGGTCAAAAAGCAGTTACATCCATTGGCATTCTTACGGAACTACCTGACTACCTTCTAGCGTAAGTATTAAAAACTCTTATACCTACCACAAAAGAAAAGACTTTCATTTCAACCTAGCTTCAAATACAATCATAGTAATCCTGCTTCTGCACCCAACTTGTAAAGAACACTGGCATGAGCTTCCCAAATGTTCAAAAAGTGCTGCAAGATTTACCATTCTGAGTTATGCCTGTCAAACTGGTATACTCATTCTGTTGTGAGCATTAGATCTTCCTGTGTAACAGATGGAGACAGTAACTCTGAGCTTTTTATCACTGCATGGCTAACACTGCCTGCCATGGCTTTTTTTAAACCTGAAGGCTTCATAGTAAAACACAAGCACAAGCACGCACACATGCACACACATACACACACAAAGAGAAAGTATGTTTGAGGAACAATAAAAAAACCATTTGTCTGCATCATTCTGCTCTCCCACTGCAAAGTATACTTACTTCATAATAGCTGCACTTGAAATAAAGAAATCCATTCCTTACTTTTCTCCAACTTGTTTCTTTCCTATACCCTCCTGGAAAAAAAAAAGAATCTTCTACATTTCTGAATTTGTTCAGCCATGCTCTGAAGCACATTTGTCAACAAATATGTTATCACAAACAGTTCTGCCACCTGCATCAAAACTAACGCACAGCAAAAATAAAAAGTAGTTTATCTCAGACATTTCAGCTTGAAGGTGCTAAATATGCTTTCATGCACTTCAGTGTTATTTCAAGTTCTACGAAATAATCTCTGAGAAGGCTCTGGTTCATAAGAAAGAGAAAATAGTGCAAGTGTGTATGGAGCAGATAAGCTATCTGAACAGATGTTCCTCCGGATTTGGGGCTTCGTGCTCTCGATCCAATTTACCTATGCAAAGGGGGATGGGGTTCAAAAAGGATACATTACAGGAACTGTGACATTTTTATACCCATAATGCACCTGTGAGAAACTCCATTTCCCAGTTACCATTCAAGAGAAAATGCACTTCCCATTGTAAGAACGTATGAATTTGTCTAATTCTTAATAATTATTATGAAAATCTGGAAGTGGAGTCATGGCAACTGGACTTCTTTTCTTGAAAGATTGAAACATTTTGCTACTCATCCAAGCAGCTTCGTCAGTCTAAGGAAAGTTAGAGGTGAGTCCTCCATTTTATAGTTCACCTTCTGGATAGCCTCATAAGTTGGACAGTGGCCTGAATAGGCTCATTAGGTGGACAATATCCTAAGGTGTGTGAAAGTCCCACCTATGCAAACTTTCCCAACACCATTAAGTATGGGTCATTAGCTATGGCCTTGCTGGTGGAGGTGTGAAGTGCTTCTGATTTGTCTGGGGATTGATGAAAGGGCCGCTTGATAAGTGGAAAAAGATTGTGCCTGAGTCCCCCAGCTCTGTTGAGAGAGGGGTTTTCAATACACACATGAATGGCTGGGGGACTCAGACACAATCTGTCAGCTACATATCAAGTAGACCTTTCAGCAATCCCCAGAGAGATCACACCTCCACCAGCAAGGCCATAGCTAATGACCCATATTTAATGGGTGTTGGGATAGGTTGCATAGGAGGGACTTTCACACACCTTAGGCCATTGTCCACCTAACAAGCTTATTCACAGCAATGTCTAATTTATGGGCCTGTTCAAACCAGGGTGATGTAAAATAAAGGTGAAGTATAAAATGGAGTACTTGCCACTAACTTTCGTCAGAGTGACAAAGCTGCTTGGATGAATAGTGAAACATTTTGATCTCTCAGGAAAAGAAATCCAGTTGCCATGACTCAACTTCCAGATCAACTCACCTGAATGACTGTGAATCTTCACAGACATATTCTGAAAATCATTACTGCCTTTGCATATACAAATACCTGTATGTAATCTGGATATATTTCTTTATATCAATTACTCCTTTATTTATCTATTTATACATATCCTGGTTTTCCAATACTGTGCTCAAAGTGGCTTACAACATATCAAAGAACAAGTAGTATAACAGTGTTTGAAAAATTTAACAAAAAACACAACCCAGTAAGTAGATATTAATAGATAAGTATAGACCTGTAAATTAAGCAATAACAAATTGTTTCAGAACTCCACCTGGTTAAGACTACCTGATTCCTACAGTATCCACTGTAGTTCATGCAGGAACAATGGCAACCATTTATGGAAAGCAATTGCAGCATTCCTTGGGATCAGGAAGCTTAATTTCACAAGATTCATTGTACCGTTCCACAGCCAGAGTACAGACCAAATGTGTTTTATTTATTTTATGTATTTGAGTCTAGGAACTTAGGAGATGTGAGTTCAAGTCCCCCATAAACTAGGGAACTCAACTATGTGACCTTCAGCCAGAAAATCTTGAGCAGGATGATCTATTTCACAAGGTTTTTAAGAGGAGAGAAACGTTGTATGCCACCTTTTGCTTTTTGGAGAAAAGGTTGAGTCATGGCAACTGGTCTTCTTTTCTTAAGAGATTGAAATATTTTGCTGCTCATCCAAACAGCTTTGTCAGTCTGAGGAAAGCTAGTTGCAAGTTCTCCATCTTATAGTTCACTTTGATTCCTGTCACCCTGGTCTGAAATAGGCTCAAACAGAAATGAAACATTTTTTTTTCAAAAAATTCATTACAAAATGAAACATGAATCATTTCATAACTCTAAAAAATGGCTCCCCTGAGTCCTAGAGGCACCAAATTTGGACCCAGATGAGCCATTTTACATAGTAACAAAATGGTTTGTTTTTTAAAAAAATACCTGTTGTTTCATTTTGTTTTGTTACAAAATGCTGCCAGGCGTTTTGTAAGCTTACAAAATGATTCATAAGCTTACAAAATGATGAAACAGTGTTTTGTTATTTGTAAGGTGCCTATCCCTATTTCTGGGGCATTGTGTTCCTAGTGAATTTGGGGAAAATTAATGGTCAATGAAAGAGTAGTATCTTGAGGTTTAAGGTCTAAAAACATTTATGAGGTTTATCAATTGCATCATACTATTTATGTCACTAATTTTTATTAAGAAGTCCCCATTCCACTCCATTCTGTTGCATTTCAGCTTTTACCTGGTTTCTCTTTTCTGGAGACAGTTTTAAAGTCTAGTACTTTTTTGAGCTTCTGTTGAAGAAAATGCTGCACCATCTAACAATGCTGGCATGTGCTTCCATAAGTGTTGTCATCATATAAGCCATGGCTTCCATGAAGAAAACACTTGCACAAGTAACACAGTCCAACATTATTAGATTACTTAGATCACCCATCCAGCAAAAGAGGTGTTCTGGACGGAAACTATCATTTTTTCTTACCCCACCCCCCTTCAAAACACAAACTCATTTTTTCAGATTTTTGCTAGATTTTCTCCACCATTTCTGCACCTATCTGTGGCAACTGCCAGTTTTGCTAAAATGGTGAGGCACTAAGCCTAGAGCATTCTGAAGGATGCAGATTGGTGATCAGGCTAGCAACACAGTTGCTGTAGCACTGGAGAAAGGAACAAAACAGAGCTAAAAAGGGAAGGGAATATATTGTTTTACTCCCACCATTTTTAAGGGCCACAACCCCCAAGAAAATGTTGGGCAATTTCTCCTTCCATTGGAGAGAGCAACCTTACTTTCTCTGTTTGCCCAAAAGGGGAACAATTTCAAGAACCAATTTACCTAATTCTTCAAGTGATATTTTAAATGACTAGGGGTTGCTTTATTGCTGCTTAATATAACCTTATAGCTGGTGGAGAAGTCCATTACAGGTTAAAAACCATGATGGAGATGTGTAATCTCCAGGTTTAAAGCCAGGGTACATCAGGGGCCAGATGCAGGGGAGTGGTTGCAGGAGACAGATACCTAGTCTCATGTGCTCCCATAGGCATTTGGTGGGGCCACTGTGAGATACAGGAACCTGGACTAGATGGGCCTTTGGCCTGATCCAGCATGGCTCTTCTTATGTTCTTCTGTTCTTATGTGATCAAACTTCACAAGCATTTTTTTTTTAACAAACTAGCACGTGGTATGCATTTATTCCTTTTTGTTTGTTTTATGTACTAAAAGTTGGAGCAAAAGTGACTGGATCACATATGGAATGGTGGATGTGAACTCTAGATGGTCTAATTTGCAACCACTCTACCAGTCATTAGTGTGAATTAGAGTGTGCTGCTTTAAAATGTGGAAATTTGTAAAACATCGGCAATGGGACCTTTCCTTTTGTTGCATCCAAGGGGCAGAATATTAACTTTGAAATATATTGGATAAGATAGATCCTTTCAGTATCCATGGCTAATTTTCATTCAATAGTACATGGAACTCAGATCTCTGCGCATTATAGATCTAATAAGAATAAAGACTCTAATTTGCAATTTCAGGACTGGAAGTCAAACAAATTGCTAAGAAATTCATTACAAAGCTGGATGTGATGTTTAACGTTAAAGGAAAAAGCTTCTTTAATTTATTAAAAGGAAATCATTAGCTTGATTATTCTCCACATATACCAGAAGGCAAAGAAACTACAGTAATCTACACTGATGTTCTAGATAAATAGGGAAGTGTTGGCATTATATAATTGGTCAAATTATCCTTGTTCATTTCTCAGTAGTAAAAAGCTGGGCACAAAGAACACTCCTATTTTCTTCTTTTATTATATTTTGTTAATGCTTCAGAGATGACATGATGGGTTTGGGCTTTGCTTTTCATGCGTTTTCTTCTGAAAAGGCATCCATCACTTCATCATTCAGCAACCAACAAAGCACACAGTGCATTATAGTCTGTCACAGGCTGTCTTATAAAAAGAAGAATGAAACAGTGGTAGAAAACAAGCTCTTAAATAAAGTCTGTGATGGCAAAATGATTTTAATTGAGATCCAAACAGAAGCTGGTCGATGAATTATGTGGCCTAGTGAGGAAGGGGAGCTCCTCAAAATCATCCTTTGTCCTTGCATCTGTATTAAAGTAATTTTGCCATAACAAATGACATCATTTGTAAAGATGGATAGCAAAAGTTTGTGATTTACACTGAGATTGGTAAAATAACATTAACTAGAAGTCTTATAGTCTCTCCAAAGGAAAATATTTATTAGAAACCGAGACTTATAGTGAATATGATGCAAGGAAATAAGGCTATAATTTGTTAACTGATGGGTACTCTAGTTCCTATGCTGGGTTTCAGCCAGGCTTAGTCATATAGGCCTCTTAAGTTCAGTGAGTCTGCTCTATGCATAAGTAAGCTGGAATCAGACAACTGAACCCAGCATACAGTATAACAGAAGGTTGCTCCCTATGAATTTGGTCACTACAAATAAGTGAGGATTTTTTAAAAAAACCAGATAAAGTGCTGTTATTGCTTTTAATGAGGCCATAAGCCAGTGAGGGTGGACCTTTTAGAGACCGAGTGCCCAAACTGTGATTCAAAACCCACTAATTTTTTGCAAAGTGCCAATATAGCAATTTAACCTGAATACAGGTGGCTGTGAAAGAGCAATGTTGGGTGCCCACAGAAAACAGGAAATAGAATGTACTGCTGTGCTGTTATGCATTATTACATGGACTTTTTACTTACTAATAAACTTTAAAAAGAAAGAAAGAAAGGGCTCCAAGTGCCATCTTTGACATCCGTGCCATAGGTTCGCCAACACAGCCATAGGCAGTGTGTACACCAGAGCTCCTGTTCCATAAAAACCTGTCTAGTCATCAAATGGAGCTCCTATTTCATGAAACCTTTGCCCCTCTGCAGAAACAGTAAGCACTCCGGTGCCATGGAGCCTCTTTTTAGCTTGGAAACCATATTTATTATTCAGTGCAGACTTCATGATTGCTCTGGCTCTGTGCAAAATCATCCACAAACAAGGACTCTAGTAGCATGCAAAATATTGCCATCTTGTCAATGTGAGCTCCTCCTGCATGTAAATCTTGCCAATCTAGACACCAAAGGTCCTACTTTGTGCAAAACCTCCCTGGCCTGCAAATAAGATCTGATTTCATTGCCAAACTTTCTGGGGCTTTAAAGAACTCACTGCAGATCATGCTGCAAAATATTGAAAGTACAGTAATCCCCCATTTATCACAGGGGTTAGGGACCCAAACAGGGAAAGGGAAAACTGTGTTATGTGGATGCTGTGTTGGGACTGGGATGGCTGTTTGGAGCCTCCTGCACTTACCCCAGGCCTGGAACTTTCCTGAACAGGCCTCTGATGGGCTTCCTGGGCCTGTCAGAGTCCCCAGAAGTGGCTCTATTAAACCAGAAGTCACATGGTTCACCGGAAACAAATTCTGGGGCCTCTAAAAGGCCTGGGAAACCCATTGGAGGCCCTTTGGGGGCAGCACCAAGCCTGGGGTAAGTGTAGGAGACTCCAAACAAGCCCACACAGCTTGTCCCAGGAGCCCTTGCCTTCATATACTGTGGTCCTGCAATATACTGGGGCCACAATGTATCAACCACAATATAGTGGGGGCTGATTGAATGCAGAATCATATTGAAATAACAATTCAAAGCCCACTATTGTAATGAGCATGGGCCTCATTAAATTAAAAGTGATTTTTAAATGTGTATGTGTCCCCAAATTATTAATTTTCAAAAAGCTTTAAGGATACACCGTATATACTTGAGTATAAATCGACCCGAGTATAAGTCGAGGCCCCTAATTTAACTTCAAAACACTAGAGAAACTTATTGTCTCAAGTATAAGTCTAGGGTGGGAAATGCAGTAGGGCCTGGCAGCTCCTCCTTTGTGAGCTGGGGGAGTGGTGTGTGATGTTTAAAATGACTTTTAGCCACTGAGGCAAGCGCCCGCCTCAGTTAAAAGTCATTTCAAACAGCACAGTCCATTCCCCCGTAATGCAGAGGGGGCCCACGAGAAGCGGTGCACAACGTTTACAATGACTTTTAGCCACTGACCCAAGCACTTGCCTCGGTGGCTAAAAGTCATTTTAAACATTGCACGCCACTCCCCTGCAATGCAGGGGAGGGGTCAGGAGAAGTGGCACACAATGTTTAAAATGACTTTTAGCCACCGACCCAAGCACTTGCCTCGGTGGCTAAAAGTATTGACCCAAATATAAGACGAGGGCCCCTTTTTTCAGCCCAAAATTAGGGCTGAAAAACTAGACTTATATTTAAATATACAGTATACAGTAATATGTTCACCTTAAAAACCTGGAGAAAGATGTAACTGATACTGCAACCAGTCTGTTTAAGCAGCCCCTCGCCCAAGGTAGCAATCTTCGATTGTGACTAACTCAAGTGGGCAAGCTGGTTTATCCAAGGGCCAAGGGATCTTACACTTTACTTGATACTTTTGAACCGAAGATTCATCCCATGAGAATTTGGATCACATTCATTTAATTTGGTTGAAAGGAAATTCCCTTTGGGAAGAGTTATGAATTACTACTATTGTCAAGATCTCTAAGAATGAGCCACCAAAAATAGAAGTTTCTTCCATGGGAAAATGAAAGTTTAGAGCCATCTATTTATAAATTAGGGCAAAGCATTAGCCTCACCTTCTTCTGTGTCCTCCTGCCCTACAGGCAGGGCCCGGTACTAGGTTTTTTGCGCCCTAGGCAAGGGGCGGGGGGCGGGGCGGTGGTGGTGGTGGTGGGTGGGGGGCGGGGCAGGGCAGCGGGGTGGCAGATGGCGGGGGACAGTGAAGGCCACGGGGGCAGCGGGCAGGCAGCAGCAGGCAGCAATGGGCAGATGGCGACTGGCAGCTGGCGGGCGGTGGGGGAACGGATGGCAGTGGCCAGCGGCGGCGGGCAGCGGGGGGCAGCAAGCTGTCCAGCACCCTCTCTCCATTTTGGCACTCTAGGCAACTGCCTTGTTCACCTTAATGGAAGCACTGGCCCTGCCTACAGGGAATATGGGGAAGAAAGTGAAGAAAGTAGCAACTGAGAGATCACAACTAGGAGTCCCCTTCTAAGCATGTCAACAATGCTAAATTCTATATGACAAAGTGTTCTGCTTACATACCACCCCATACCACTTCAAGTGGTCTCTGGGCGGTTTACAGTATTAATTACAATAATGCAGGCTACACATCCCCCCCCAGCAAGCTGGGTACTCATTTTACCGACCTCGAAAGGATGGAAGGCTGAGTCAACAATGAGCCTGCTACCTGGGGTTGAACCCAGGTCATGAGCACAGTTTTACCTGCAGTAAAGACATTTAACCACTGTGCCACAGAGCTCTTAGGGCTTAGCAGAGTTTATGTTAGGCATTGCTTGAAATGGGTGCAAATAGGATTTGGCAGCCAGCTGTGCCGCCATCCTCAGACTTGAAGACTTCATAACAGTGCTAAAATTATATCCTTGCACCCTTCCATTTACAGGAAAACTACAAACATGGCTTTTTCAGTATTGCATATTTTGCAACTTTTTAATAATATAATAATCTGTGTGGATATGCCAGTTATTCAGCTCTTTTACTGCATAAAACCTGAATGTTCTACTTTTATTCCTGAAATCTCAAGGTCAGCCTATCTATTTCTCTTCTTTAATGGATATTTTTATTCTAAGTCTTGGGTCAAAAGCCTCCATTCTTAGGTTGTGTTTTTTTTTAACAACTTCACATGCTGCCTCAAGAAGGGATGGTTGGAAGTGACCTTTACAGGCTGGAACAACTGTCAATCATATCCAGCACTAACCAGTTGTTCCCTTCAACTTTCTGAATTCAAAGAGAGACTCACTGCTCTGCTCTGCTCTTTCCCTTGCTTTAGTCTGTTGAAGTCTGTTGCTGGAAGTAGTCTTGTTTTCAGTTTCCTGTGTGATGTGTTCAATTGTAAGTAGTATTGAGACTGTCATTTCCAGGTTAATGAGAAAGGGATGGACTACTCTGGGGATCTTGAACCTATTCTGCTCCATAAAACCCTGTGTTTCTGCTGTACGGTTAGAGGAATTTATCAAAAAAATTTAAAAATCTGCAACAGGATCTTGACCAACTACAAATGCAGTTCAATTGCAAATTAAGGTAAGCCCATGTTTGCCAGGGTTATATTTCCTCAATTAAGCATCATGCTATAGGAATCTTTCCCCAGTTTTCTGTATCGCTTAGTCTGGATGCAGAAAAAGGGGAAAAATTATTCTAGGCATTGTTTCCCAGTCTTGGATAACCCAGGTGTTCTTGGACTGCAAATCTCTGAAACCCTAGGCAGCATAGCTAGAGATGAAGGCCTCTGGGAGTTGCACTCCAACACCCGGTTTATCCAAGACAGGGAGCCGCTGTTCTAGGATAAACACCAGCCAGGAACAGACAGACATAAGCATTGCCAGGTGATGTGTTTAAGGAAACGTGGATTTCCTCCTTTTATGGATGCATAAATTCTTTCAGTGATAAATGACAGATATGCAAATAAAGTTGTCCTGCCTCCCAGTTGACTGAATACAACACAAAAGGCAAAGTAATTTGCTAAATAAGGATTGAAGCAAGGATTGCATTAGAATAAACAATTAGTCTTTTCCTCTCAAGGGAGGTCTTCTTCTAATGATATTTTAGCTGTCAGCTTGGCCCTTAATAGACATGGGCACGACTTGGCGAAATTGTTGTTTCTGTTTTCGGATATCGTTTCCGTTACGTAACGGAAACAGTAACGACAATTAAGCTGTCAGAACTCGAACTCGAAGCGAAAAAAGAAAAGTTGGGTCTGATTTGTCGTTGTCGTTCCTGGCATCGCGCGGCGATCACGCGATGCCAAGCGGCACAGAAAAAAAGTTTTAAAAATAAAAAAACCCCGATTCCCGGCCAAAAAAGCAGGCGAAAATGTGCCTGCCTGAGGGCACCTACCAGAGGGGTGGTTTCTGGGGTGGTCCCCAGCCTCCCCCTCCTGTCCTGGGCTGCTGGTACCGGGCTGGGAGGGGCATCATCCTCGGCGTCTCCATTTGCCATGCGGTGCGGGGGGATCCAAAATGGTGTCCGCAATATTTTTTTTGAAATCGTGGTCCAAAAAACCACCAAAGCACCACAGAAACATGTGAAAATTAGCTATTTTAAATGCTTGAATTTTTACAGTAGCAGCAGTGGGTTTTTTATAGCAGTAAAAGGTCGCACTGATTTTATTTTATTTTATTTTATTCTTATTTTTATTTTTTTACACCTGCGCAATGATGGGCTGGCCATGGGATGGGACCATGCAAATTTTTGGACCCATTCTACCAATCGCATGGCCAGGTTTTGACTGACACTTCTGGATGTGCAAGAGCAGTGCTCCCCAACCTTTTTGTCCCCGCGGACCGGGAAATTTTTTAAAAATTTTCTGTGGCCCGGGGTGGGGGTGGGGAGGGGGAGAATGCGAAAGGGGGTCCGGCGGGGAGGCAAAAGGGGGTGAAAGCAAATGATGGGAGGGAAGGAGGAGGGGGAGGCACGAGACCGGCGGCGGCACTCACCGGCTTGGGGCGTCGGGGTGCCACTCCCCCACACACGGGCGGGGTGGGGGGAACCCGGGCTCCTGGGCAGGCGGGCCCCGCCTCCTCCTCCGGCGCCGGGAGTCGCGCGTGGGTCTCGCTGCTGGCGCCCCGCTTACTCCTGCTGCCGCCGCCGCCGCCGTGGGCCTCCTCCTCCGCCGGGAAAGCGAGCGGGCGCCAGCAGCAAGACCCGCGCGTGGCTCCTGGCCCCGGCGCCCCGCGCGCAGCAGCACCCGCCCGGCCGCACCGGGAAGCGCCCTCGCGGCACCAACGAGCCGCCGCCTCCTCCTGCTGCTCCTGTTCCTCCTCCTCCTCCTCCTCCTCCCGCCACCGCCGCCGGAGGAGCAGCAGCAGCCACCCCCCGCAGCCCTCCCGCCGCCGCCGCCGCCCGCCGCCGCCTGTCGCCCCGTCCCCCCGCCGCCGCCACCACCCCTCTGCAATTGCCTCGCTGCTGCTCCTTCGGCGGCGGCGGGAGGAGGAGGAGGAGGAGGAACCGGAGCAGGAGCAGGAGGAGGCGGCGGCGGCTTCGGGTCCCGGCCGCTAGTGCTGCCGCCGCCGCCGCCATGGGCCTCCTCCTCCGCCGGGAAAGCGAGCGGGCGCCAGCAGCGCTTTTCCCGGCGGAGGAGGAGGCCCACGGCAGTGGCGGCAGCAGGAGCAGGAGCAAGCGCGGCACCAGGAGCAAGACCCGCGCGGGGCTCATGGCTCAGGCGCCCCGCGCTGCACCCACCCGGCCGCGCCAGGAAGCGCCCTCGCGGCAACGACGAGCCGCCGCCGCCACCTCCTGCTCCTGCTCGGTTCCTCCTCCTCCTCCTCCTCCCGCCGCCGCCGAAGGAGCAGCAGCAGCAGCAGCGAGGGCAATTGGCGGCGGGGACGGGCGATGGCGGCGGCGGCGGGGGGGCGCGATGTGTGGGGGTGGCTGCTGCTGCACGCCCCCGTCCCGCCGCCGCCGCCGCCACCCCTCCGCAATTGCCCTCACTGCTGCTGCTGCTGCTCCTTTAGGAGGAGGAGGAGGACGCGCTGCCGCTGCTGTGGCTGCTGCTGCTGCTGGTGGTGGTGGAGGGCGAGGAGGAGGAGGGCAGAGGAGGGAGGCGGCAGCTCCTCCTGCGCTCCTACAGCCTTCCTCCAGCCTTCCTCCTCCACCGGCCGCCCGGGAGAGAAGAGGAGGAGGAGGAGGGCGGGAGGAGAAAAGGGGAGGAGCCTCCCCGGCCTCCCCAGGCGGCCCGGTGCCGACCGGTCCACGGACCGGCACCGGTCCGCGGACCGGGGGTTGGGGACCACCGTGCAAGAGGACATAAAAAGGTGAGGCACTCCCAGAAGAGTCACAGTCCGGGCTTGGATGTGGGTGGGAGAGGGCTGTGTGTAGCTGGCTGCTGTGCTAGACTAGTTTCGATTTCGCGGAGCCTTTAGATTTCAGTTAGGCAGGCAGGGAGGGAATTGATTCAATTGAATTTTTAGGAAATAATAATAATTCCTTTCATTCTCTGTCTGCTGTGGGGAATAGCAACGCAGTTTATTCTTTTTAATTCTCCTGCAGTTTGTTAGGATTTCTTTTCTGATAGTGCTTCAAAGGGGGGGAGGTTTGAGTGGGAGGGGAGGTGTGGATTTATTTTAAAAATTTCATTTGCTTGGTGGCAAGCCAAGGTCCTTTCATACCCTGCCTGCAGCTCTGCTGTGGGTGCACTGCCCACTTTGTTTGCAATAAAAATTGCAATTGCTTTATTCGATGCAGTCTTGTGCAGCAAGTCAGTTTAAAGTGTTTTCCGCCTGCTCTGGGTCATTGCGGGACCAGCACCCGCTGCCGCGCGCCCGCGTGCCCGCCCCTCCCCCCTGCCACTGCCGCCGCCCGCCCATGCCCCCCCGCCACCCTGCCCACCGCCTAGGGCACAAAAACACCTAGCGCCGGTGGGACGCCACTCGCTGGGACATCAAATCACGCGAAATCGCAGCGGCGGTAATGACAAATGACACGACGAAACGACAAATTTTTTAAAAAATTTCACGAAAAAATGGAAACGACCAGAAACGGACCCGTCCCGAAAAACGACAACTCGGAAAAAAATTTCTGGTCGTGCCCATCTCTAGCCCTTAATCCCCATTGGTCCATTGAAAATAAAACCCATGGCAGAATCTCTGGTTAAATCCAGGTACATGTTGCTACCATGTTGCAGACACTAAGAATATAAACAAATACGATTTAGATGCCCTTACCTCTAATACATATACAGACTGGGAGTGTGTCAATATGTTCCTAGGCTCCTCTGAACATTTATCAGCCAGGGGTGAAGACGAAGATGTTTGCTGAATACCAAATACAGCCACACAAAGTAGCAATCATAAGCAGGTTATTTCTTTGAAATGAATATTATTTTATATAAGTTTCCTACATACATTTATTTCAGGCCTTCTGCCATCTGCAGCGTCTTGTGGATGTGAAGTACAGTACTTTGATGTAAATTGTATCTGTAAGCTCTACATGTAATATTAATGCTTTTCTAGAACTACATCTTTGTACTGAAGGAAGGATTTTGTATTATTATGTGTTAAGCCTTAAGGTATGGGGGACATGTCTGTTTACACCACTGTGACTGTGTAAATATTTTGAATAGAAACTTCCACAAAATAGAAGAGTGTCTTCCAATTGGTAAACAGAGGTTTTCCTTCTGATTCATTTCTTATGTTTTGCAGTGTAAAAAAAATTCCATGCCATTTTTGGTCTGTCTTCTCCCTATTCTGTATTAGTTATTTTCTACATCTATTCATGTCCTAAAAGCATCTGCATAATAAAAGGTCTGTTTAGTTTCACCGGGTAATAGTGTCACTGGCTGCTAAGGTGTGAGGGGGAAAATACTAGTTGATCTTCATAACAAATCTTCAAGGTAGATGAGACTGGAGAGAGTGTTTCTATCACATCCAGAGAACATCACTGTTGATTACAGATTTTGATCCAAAACTTCCTGAACTCCAGATTTCCCCTCATGTGTCCCTCCCAAAGAAGCCTTTCACTAATGATTTGGGAAAACCAAGAGTAAATCAAAGAAAATGAAAACTCACCCCAGGACCTAAAGCTCTGGACCTTCTACAAAAAGTTTGGCAAAATTACCCCTCTATAGCCACTCATTTGAACAAGACTTCCATCTTCTAAATGGGCTTTTCTTGGTTTTGATCACTTCCCGAACAGCTCCTGTAAGCCACATCGGAGTCCTCTTAGACCTGGCAGTGTCCTTTTTCCTTTTGGGTATGCATTTCAATTGGGCCTCTGTTATGGAGGAACACAATGGATGCAGCATTTTGTGCCTTGGAAGAGAAGAAGAGTGTGTTGACCACTGAGAACACCTGGACAGGAATATGGTCTCAGGTTGCTGTGGCTAAAGAATTTGGGGCTCTTTAGTCTGGAAAAAAGGCACCTGAAGGGGGATATGATTGAGATTTACAAAATAATGCATGGTATGAGTAAAGTGGATAGAGCAGGCGTGCCCAAACTTCGGCCCTCCTGATGTTTTGGACCACAGCTCCCAGAATTCTAAGCTTAGATTGCCAATGGCAAAGGACTGTGGGAGATGCAGTCCAAAACATCTGGAGGGCCAAAGTTTGGGCAGGCCTGGGATAGAAGGGCACTCTTCTCTCACACACAAAATACCAGAACTAGGGGACATCCACTCAAACTGAGGGATGGGAGAGTGAGAACAGAGAAAAGAAAATATTTTTTTACCCAGCGTGTTCTTAGTCTGTGGAACTCCCTGCCACAGGATGTGGTGATGGCATCTGGCCTGGATGTCTTCAAAAGCGGATTGGACAGATTCCTGGAGGAAACCTCCATCACAGGTTACAAGCCATGATGGGGATGCGTAATCTCCAGGCTTAAAACCAGGGTACTTCAAGGGCCAGATGCAGAGCAGTGGTATCAGAAGACAAATATGTAGTTTTTGTTCCCAGAGGCATTTGGTGGGGCCCACTGTGAGATACAGGAAGCTATACTAGATGGGCCTTTGGCCTGATCTGGCATGGCTCTTCTAATGTTACGTTCTTGCCTATCCCCTTCACTGCCTCTCTGTCTCAAACATGGCTGATTCATGACTCAAGTATTTGCCTGCAACATCAATTTAATCTTCATATTTTAAGCATTTGTATCTATAGTTTCATCATAGATGCAGAACTGATTTATGTATAACCAAAGTAATAGCATCTGTGACGTCTTTAAATTTATGTATTTTCAATAATTTTTGAATTATTCATTTTTGGATATCTATGCATAGAAGTCATTAGATGAATAAAGCTTGTATAAATAATCAATCTGGTGTTGCTTGAATGATTTCCCTACCTATGTGACACGGTTGTCTGGAGAACAACTTATTTCACCAGGAGGGAAATGGTGGCTTATTCTCATTCTCTGATGAGAGTTGGAGTATTTAAATAGTGAAACAACTTATCCCTTGATGTCCAGATGAACATTGACATGGCTGAAAAGGTTATCTGATCTCACAATGAAATTATCCCTTTTGGGGATAAATGTCAGCTGTGATGGACCACAGACTCAAAAGAGTGTTATGAAGTTTTTAAATGCTCTGAGGTCACTGTTAATTTGACCTTGACTGGAGAGCACATTGTTTGTTTGACCTTGACTGGAGAGCACAAAGCTCAGTTGGACACTCAGGCCTCACCCCAACCCTTCAAAGATGCTGAAAGAGGAAGTGCCAGAAGAAGTATCTGTGACACTGGCAGTAAGAACTTTGGGCCCACAAATCTGTGAGTGTCCAGCAGTACAAACCTTCTTTTTAAAGGTTTTAAAAGCAGTTTAGCAAAATATATTAATATGGTTGCATATTTTATTCCTTTTTAATGTTATAATTTGTTATGGGTTTAGTCATCTTTTTAAATAATTTGTGAGCTGCCTTGTATTATAACAAATTATAGGACCAAACAAATGCAAATATTAAAAACATAAGATGCAACTCAATATGACTTTGCAAAGCTTGGAAACAAGTATTTGAACTTCACTCCTCAGAACCCACTAGCCAAAATGATGGTTCGTGGGAGTTACGCTTCAGAAAAAGCAATTTTTTTCATCTGCGGGATTTTGTTTCTTTGCTTGCTTTTCAACTTAAAGGAGGGAATAGCAACCCCCTTTTGAGTATTGTACACCTGGCAAACCCTAAAAAGAGTCACGGCAACACACAATCAGTTTGTTGGCACCTTGTTGTTAATTAACTGAGATGGAGAACTTATGGGTATAAAGTTTGTACTCTAATACTTGCCCAAGTGAGCAGAAACTTTATTTTCAGAAGGATTGTTTTGCTGCCAGAACTGGGAGGGAAGAGCCAAAGCAGTCCTAAGCCATTCCCCTCCTTTGCAAATGTCCCTGAAAAAACCCTGTCCTCCCCTCCCATGCAAAGCACAAAACCCAAGGGAAATGCAGGCAACTTAACAAATATATACTGTGATTTTAGACACTGCACAGGCATTGTTCCAATAAAATTCCACTCAGAAGACTAGTGGTGCCCATTATAGTTAATGCTACAACTGTTGCTTTAACACTGTGGCCATGTTTCCTAGGACGTGAATTTGTCCTAAAGGTATATCCATGATAACATATTGAGGCAAATAAATTTAAATATGCTGCTGCTTAATTTTTTTACCTGAGGTTATCCGTCTTCAACATATGACATGTTTCTGGGTGTTAGAGTGCAGCCAAAGATGCCTCAGGCAATATGAGCACAGCATAACACTATGTGAACATACCCTCAGCAATGAGTGGCCTCCTGCATCTTGTTACTAAATTGTCTCATAAATATGCTAAGCATGGCTTTTTAAAAATAAAATGAAAAGAGTGGAGTCTGTAGAATTATTTACAATTTAAATACTGTCACCCCAATGCATATTAAAATTAATGACTTCTGGCTAATGCTAATGAATGAGAAATAATCCTTTTTTAAACAAAGAGGGGTGGAAGAAACATCCTAAAGTCTTTGCATTTCTACATCCCTAATGGATTGCTGTGACTTACCAACCTAAATGACTCCATCCTTTCTAGGTAGAATGTAGACATCAGTTAGCTAGGCAAAATTACCTCTCATTATAAGGGCCTTTGCATACAAACTGCAGCATGTCAATCGTAGTCTTTGGCTGGTTTGCTTGCTCGTTCACTTGCTTTCCTCCAGACCTAATAAGCATTGTTTTTGGACCAGATTTGTTAAAAACAACAACAGAAAGACTGAATTTTGGTTTAGAAGCAAAATGTGTACAGGTCTTGAGAAGAACTCCTTCCTAGTGATACAGAATGAATATTAAAAAGGTATAACAGGAAGGATGCCAGAGATTTTTTAAACTAAAGTTTTATGGGCGGCACTTTCTTGAAAGCTTCTAATTAGCCACTCTTCAGTAATAGCCTGCACATGAAAGTCTGATGGTAGCATCCAGCACTTTAAAAATGAGCTCAGGAATAGGTGAGTTCTCATTTGTTGGTCATTTTATATTAATGGCTAAAAGTCTATGTTCAGTTGTTTTGTAGCAGAGTATTAACTTGTCATAATATGTGTTTGAAATACAAGTGTTTTAATACAACATTAAACATATCTAATCCTTACCATAGTCTCATCTGAACAGTATAGGTTAGAGTCACCAGCTTTTATTATTTATTGATTTGATTTATTTGGTTTATATACCATGCCATCTGACCAAGATCACTCTGAGTTACAGAAATTTTAAACCAGTGCCAGAGAGAATGGAAAGGAATGTGGATCTGCTGTATATGTCAAAAATATGCATTCCATAGAAATACAGGAGGAAGAGACTGGCTCTCCCATTGAGAGCATCTGAATCAACTGGGTTGGTGGGGGGAAAAAAAGGAACATGGCAGTTGGAATTTACCACCGACCACCCAATCAAGGACAGGAAGCAGATGAAACTTTTGAAAATCAATTTGCAATTTTTTTAAATGACATAATAGTGATGGGAGATTTCAACTATCTTCTGGATATATGTTTATACATTATTAAACAAATCCATGTCCACTCTTGCCTTCTTTGTTGGTGGCACATTTTCTGTTTGTTGGTGAGGCATGCCACTGAAGACTAGATGCCACCATCTTGCATGGTAGCACATGTTAGCTTTGATGGGAGGCTAAAGCATACCCATTCATATCTGTTATACTTTGATTAAACCACTATTTTAAAAATAAATCCAAACAAGCAGGCATTCACCAGAAGCCAGACATAAATTCTTTGGCTGTTTGTTAAACAGCTTTCACTGGACTTATAAACAACTCTGAGGATGTCCCCCAAATGAATAATGGGGTGAAAGCCATTGAACTTTGTAAGTTGAAATATGTGTGTAATTCTGAGATTCAGTGATGCAAATGATCAATGTAAATTTGACTTACAATGCTTTTTGGACTTTTCTGACCCCATCCTCTGCCACACTTCTGTACTGCCAGTCATATAATGTTTCTCAAAGAACTTGAAATCACCTGTTTATATTTTAGTGCTTCAGTTTCTTTAAACAAATACCTGTTTTTGAATTTTACACACACACAACACTCAGTTGTTTCTTTTAAATTTCATTTTCTCTTTAAGTTACTAGCCATGCTAACAAAGTCAGAGTTGGTTTTTCTGTCAAGGACTCCAGGCTGGGACCAGAAATAGATGTAAAAGATAGCTGTTGATAAGAAGAGAAAAATGTTTAACTAATTAAAAAAAATCTGAGTGCCACAGCAGCAGTTTCTGTCCGCTATGTGAGTATGAGAACAAGGCCACTTTGGTGATTGGTCTTCAGAAGTTAAGCAGAGGATTCATTTATGGTCGAATTTCACAAACTGGAAATGATTGCCTCTGCAACTTATCTTGGATATTAGTTGCTTTCCAATCTAATTGTTGGTTACCTCCAACATCTGTTTCTGGCCTGACATAGCTACTCCACTCTTTCTCACTACTTATTTTTCTCCCAGCCATTGTAGTCAAATGCACCCTATCAAAGACACACCCAGGGCCGGTGCTAGGTTTTTTTGCGCCCTAGGTGAGGGGGGCAGGGCAGGAGGCAGGTGGGGGTGGGCGGGGATGGGGGCGGGGGCAGGGTGGGGCAGCAGGGGATGGGGGATGGCGATGGGCACGGGGGTGGTAGGTGGTGATGGGTGGGGGGACAGGGTGGGGGAGCGGCGGATGGTGGGAGACGGTGGGGGCATGGGGGTGGACAGCAATGGGCACAGGGGCAGTGGGCAGATGGCAACGGGCGGCTGGCGGGTGGTGGGCGAACAGACGGTGGTGGCAGCGGCGGGGGGCTGGGGGTGGCAGGCTGGCCAGCGCCCTCTCTCCATTTTGGCACCCTAGGCAACTGCCTAGTTCGCCTTAATGGACGTGCCGGCCCTGGACACACCTATTGCTATTTCATGATTTACTGAGTATTTCAGATTTTTCTGTGACCTGTAAAAAATTTAAAGATTACTGAAGTGCTTTGCCTCCAGCTAAATCCAACTCAAAGAGCTGAGCTATCCTTCCTATAGGTTTGCAAGTATCTCCTCAGTAGTTTACAGATATTTCATTTATTTTCCTTTCCAAGGCTTAAACTCTCCCCAGTCAGTTTTTGACAGTATTATTTTGAAGGGCTGAAAGCTTCCTTTTACAAATAAAAGAGAATTTTTTAAGCAGGTATCTGTTCTTTCACTACAGAACAACCCTACCAGCAAGAATGAACAGCTTGTAAAACAGAGGAATTTCCTAATCCAAAACTTTGATGGGCTTGGAGGAGGGGAGGAGATAGATCTGTATTTACAAGGGATGGCACATAATGAAAAACGAAATGCTCTTTTGTCGTTTTGTTAACGGGGAAGGAGCATTTTGTTAGAAATGAAACAAAACACCATTTCCCCTCTAGAATGAAACAATTTGCCCTAGAGGAAATGGCAGGGGTACCTTCAGAAATCGATTCTAGCCTATGCCATGAAATTTGGAAGGTTTAGGGTTCAGGGAGCTGAGTTATGAAGCTCCAAACGGGGTGCCCCTAGGAAAAAACCTTCTAATAAGAATTGGAAGCTGATCAGACCAGTGATAGCACTGCCGCTACTTCCCATATGATTCCAATTAGAAGGTTTTTTTCCTAGGGGCTCCCCCTTTGAAACTTCAGAACTCAGCCCCCTTACCCCAAATGTTTCCAAATTTCAAGAGATTCCCTAAAGTCACTTTCTGAAGGTTCCCCTGCTATTTTGGTGCCCCAAGGTAAGTAATTTTGTGTGCATATTAAAATTATTTTAAAATTATCAAAATGTACTTACCTTGGGAATCCAAAGTGGTAGGGGTTCCTTCCCGAAGTGATTTCAGGAACCCCATGAAATCTGGGGATAAGGGGACTTAGTTATGAAGTTCTAAAGGGGCTGGGGGTAGTTAATTGGCAAAGTGTGCTGGGACTATGGAGGCAAATCAGGGAGTTTACTCTATGGTATTAACTTCCTAACTGCCTCCACACTCCCAACACACATTGTCAATTTACTACCCCCAGCCCCTTTAGAGCTTTATAACAGAGTCCCCTTACCCCCAAATCTTTCCAGATTTCATGGGGTTCCCAAAAATCCCCAACACACACCCTGGCCTGTCCAAAAGCCCCAGCTGGTAGTCGGGGCAGGGGCAAAAGACAGAATGGAGCAGGTTTTCCCCCCTTGATGTTCTATTCTGCCTTTCACCCGTCCCCCACATACCAGCTGGGGCTTTGTGACAGGGTGGGGTTTGGAGAGGGAGAACCCCTCCCCACACCCCACCCTGTCAAAAATCCCCAGGTGGGAGGCAGGGGAGGGGCAAAAGGCAGAACAGAAGAGCAAGGGGGAAAACCGCTCCCTTCTGACTTTCACACCTCCCCCTGCATACCATCTGGGGCTTTTTGATATGTTAGGGGGTGGGGGAGGGGTTCCCTCCTCTCTAACCCCAATCTGTCAAAAAGCCCCAGATGGTAAGCGGGGATCGCAAGAAAGAAAGATAGAAGCAGTGGTAAAGTGAAACTCTGTTTGAATTTACCGCTACCTCCTTCCTTCTCCCGTGCTCTCCTCTCCTCCCAGGGCAATTTTCTGGACAGGGAGGGCTGGCCCCACTGTCCACAGCACTCCCAGTCCAAAACACACACACCCCGGGAGGAGGGCGTGGCAGGGGATAAATGAGCAGTCAGGCAGGGTATTTACTTCTGCCTGGCTGCTCCTTTCCTCCTACCCAGCCACCTCCCAGCTGGGATTGAGCTGTTAAAATTAGCTAGGAGGTGGTGGGGAGGAGGCTTTTGAATTCCCCACAGCATCAACTAGAGCACTGGTGCCTGGGGGATTCATTTCATTTCAATTTGTTTTATAAGTAACAAAATTAAAAATTTAAAAATTTAAAAATTGCATTACTTATGATACAAAACAAAACACAGGGGGATGAAATGGAATGGAATGAAACACAATTTTCCATTTCGTGCCCATCCCTAGTATTTATCATTCTTTCCCTTTCTGTTCCTTTACAGAGGAAAAAATCTTCATGTGACCAAGATGTGGGATTGTTTGTCAGATGTGGGATTATGTTTGTTGGCTCCTTCTATGTTAAAGAAATGGCTTGGAATGAGGGAGAATGTTGGAGATCCAAAGGTTTATCCAACTGCCTACTTCTCGTATTGACATCCTCGTGGTGGCTAAATATCAGAGGGTCACTGTTTCTAGAGGCAGAACTTTTGGGATGTTATTTTGGAAAACATACATGATGCTTGGTTGATTGTTAACTTTATTTGATACCAACACTAGAAAAAAGTTACAGAACTTCAACAATCTACTCCTACTGACCTAAATCTTCAAAAGTCTGCTGAGCAGCACTGTAGTCCAAAAAGGTAGCTTTTTGCAGCTCTGATTTGTTAGGGAAAGTATCATCAATTCTCTCTAGATCTCTCTCCTCTCCCTCATTTATTTATCTTCAAAACTGCCTTCAAAAACATGTGCAAGGTCTCAAATAGAGGGACTCTTCAAACACAGAATCATCACGTGAGAGCCCATCAGCTTGAGGATTCTATTCTGTCAATGGGAATACACAGCCACCCCATGTGGAACATCCATTACCAGTCTTTTGTGCAGGCAACATTCCACTCTTGTCTACATTTAATCTGTCTGAAACAGTGTCTTCATGAACCAAGAACTGGAAAGTAATTGTTCAAGGAAAGCCAGCAATCAAAACTAATAAATGGAGAGAGACACCGAGAAGTTAATGAATGTGCAGATAGGTTTAAAGCAACCGCATGTAAGAAAGAAAAAAAGTGTGCACAGTATGATTTAATGCATTGCTAGTCCAGTGCCGGTAAACAAATGCTGTCTTCCCATCCCTTGGGGATCAATTAAAATGTTTCCCAAATTATCAACTGAATCTCCTTCATAATCAGTGCAGACTCCTACAATGTTGTCATTTCATCTGAGTACTTTAAATGCTACAAAATGAAATGGGGTATTTTTGTTTCTTAGTGAGTGTGTGAGAAAGAGCAGGAGGGAGGGAGAGAAATAATTCATCCAAACTGGGCTAGGTGTGTGCCTGTAGATGCTTCTTGATCTGATGCCTTTCTATAGGTTTTTTTCTGCTTCCCTTCCGTCCTCTTCCTTATCAAAAATTTCCCAACCAGAAAGATGTTCTCAGTTTCTTCCTGTTCCACTATTTTTTTTCATGTTTGTCATTAGTGACATGACACTGTGTATAAATCCTTAGATATGGCACAGAAATTGACAACAGTCTCCATAGGAGTCCTTGTCCACAATTATCTGCTACTATGCATGCTAACAATGAATGTTAATCATTGGGTATTACTTGGCATTAAGGATAGCAAACAATAAAGGTTGTGATGGACCTCGTTTCCCAGAGGCAACGCCACCCAAGTAAGAATCATGGGGGAGGGGGGGCAAAAATTCACGGTATTATAAGATTTATTCTCTTGAATGTATGATTGTGTTCCCTGTTTATCATAATGCTTCGTCTTCAAAACAAACATATTCTCCCACCCCACCATTTCACAGCAAAATGCAAAGTGTCCTATTTATGTACCACCCCATATGGCTTACAACTGTCTCTATTTAATTTATTTGTACAGGCTACACAACACCCCCCCCCCGCAGCTCTGTACTCAGTTTGTGTGTGTGTTGCATCGTTACAGTCGTGACCGACTCTTCATGACCCCATGTCCATGGAGTTTTCTTGGCAGGAATACTGGAGTTGTTTGCCAGCTCCTACTCCAGGCGCCTACAGCACCTGGCATTCCCTGGTGGTCTCCCATCCAAGTACTAACCAAGGCCGAGCCCTGCTTAGCTTCCGAAATCAGGCAAGATCGGATGTGCTTAGGGCATTTACTGACCTTAAAAGGATGAAAGGCTGAGCCAACCTCAAGTCAGCTACCTGAGTCTTTTAGGACTGAACTCAGGTTGTGAGTCTTGACTGCAGTACTGCAGTTTAACCACTGTGCTATGAGACTCCTCCATTTAATTTTGACAATCTTTTATCATGGTGCCAGAAATATCCTCCAAAGGACTTCCATATCTCTTTGATGCCTGTCTCAGTTTCTGGGCTCTTACACCTGGCATTTTCAAATGCTTCTTGTACAGTCCTATGAATGGCTGACTAGCCCAGCCATATGAAATTGACCAGAATAAGAGCCTAAATAGACAAGAACAAGGAACATTAAAGGTTCTGTGGGAAATTCTTCAGTTACAAGCAGCCCAGGACTATCAAACTTAACCTTATGTATGGAATTTGTGAGATGCAGGGTTAGGAAGAATAACCTTCATTTGTCCCCACAACCTCTGCAGATGGCCCTGAAGGATTCTTCTCTGGGACAGATGTAAAAAACAACAAAATAAGTATTAAAACAAAATTGACTCCTACACGGAGCATTTCTTCAACTTTCTTTGTACCCATGGTAAGAGGGGTTTTTTTTTCTGGTATCCACATGATGGGAGAAAGAAACCAGTATAGATTTCTTTTCCAGATTTTTTTACATAATTCCCCACAACTAGATGTTCAATTCCAGCCACTCCAATGTTCTGAATCTCTTTCAGTGGTTCTCTAGCCCTGGCTTTATAGCAGCAGAAAGCCTGTGGTGCAAAACATACTTAACTACCACTTAATTCTTTGTTATTTTAGCACTCATCACAGAGTATAAAGCACTGTCCCCTGCAGCATTTGAGCCAGTAGTACTCTTCCTTCAGTGTGTACTGAACCCGTAACCCTGTATCTCATAGCATAACAAGAGGAGTAAAGTTTTCCTTCATTCAGTTACAATAGTAAAGTTGCATAGTTCAAAATCCAAATCCCACATCAGGCGAAAATGTGCAAAAGTTCAGAGGCAAAGGAGTGTGCCAAAAAGCATATTGGGAAAGCAGAAACAGGCTGGATTTTTAAAAGTCTTTATCTCCCCCATACCACCTCATGTGATGCAGGTGAGGAGAAACAGCAGATATTCAAATGTAATGCTCAGTTGGTACCGAATTGCAGTAGAAAATAGCTAATCTTTGGGCTGAGATCAAAGGAGTGAGAATTTAGATCTTCCATTGCTGTGAAAATAAAGTCCAGCTGTGAGTTTTTCCCTATTTCTGTCCTACTTGAAGCGCATGGCTCCTTGTTAGAGGGAGATCAGGCAGTGAGGGAAATGGGCAAACTCCATATTAACAAGCCTGGAGAAAGAGTAAAACATTGAACTAGAAAGGAAAAAGTCAATAGGTTAAATTGCATACTGTTACCTAGTGATTAAAATCTCAGCTCCCAGCAGTCTTCCCTGTGCCAGGACTGACAAATTACTATTACCTTTGTTGTTGGTAAGGAACAAATTGCAAATATCTAGTTATGATAATGAACTGCTCCCATGAGAGTAGCAACCACTAACAAGCCTAAGATCAGGTGAATGACTACATAATAATTAGGTAAGAACTCTGAAAATTGTGGCTATTTCCCCCCCCCCCCGCTGACCTGGGACGTCTGAACAATCTGTCACCAGTTGCTGCCACAGAAATGGCAAATCAGAAGGGAGTTTTCGGACAGAAACTGACCCCAAGGAGAGTTTGGTACCTGAAGAAAAGGATGAGGAGAGAAATATAGAGTGAATGAGACAAGGTGTTTCTACTCTAGTTTTAGTGGTGGGTGGTGGCCCATTGATACCGTTGAAAGGTAGTGCTGGAGCAGAGCTTTGTAGATACTCTGGACTGTAAAAAAAAATGAACAAGTGGGTCCTAGAGCAAATTGAGCCTGAACAGGCAAAAATGTTGAAACTGAGGCTGTCCAGCTTTGAGCACATCCTGAAAAGACAAGGAAACACAACAAGGCTGGGAACGGTTTGAAGGTAGCAAGGGAAGGGGTAGACCAATTATACAATGAACTGGCACCCAAATGGAACATATAGGCTTGAGTGTACAAGAGCTGAACAAAGCTACTGATGGTGGAACATTTTGGAGATTGCTTTTCATAGAGCTGCCGTGAGTCAGGGAATGACTTGATGGCACAAAACAACAGAGCAACTATTACTAAACACCTAATTCTAAAAGCTTTGCTATTGAAGGAGGCAACCAGAATGCTGGAAAAAAGACACAATGACCAATTTTCCACTTGCTTCTGTACAATATGCCTTGACATATTGCCACTGGAGATATTTTCAATAAGGGAGATCACATAGACTTTGTATTTATAACCTTTTTTGACCTCGTGTGATTGCACTGACACTATGTTTTCAATGTTAGTTTCCATCACTCATGACTTTTACATGGAATTTTTACTCTCTATTTAACTGCTCAAATTCACTTATAGATTTAATTGTAATGTATTTTAACACTGTATGATGTCCATCAATTCCCTGTCCTCAATACTTTAACATGACTTAATTGTATTGGAATGTACATTATCCCTCATTATTGTAAGCCACCTTGGGTCCTTTTCCAAGGAGAAAGGTGGGGTAAAAATACTCTAAAATAAAACTAAATAAATAAAAAATCTAGACTTTTTGTCTTTCAAACAGCAGATTGGCACACTACCCAGAAGGGTGAAGAAAGACAGCAAAAGTGCTTAAAGATCACAAATTGTTGAATATTCCCACAAAGCAGAGAATATAAATTACAAAGTCCATGATATAGCATGGAAACATTACAAAAATGAAGCTATCATACCTAGGCAGATGATCAGAAAGGATGGGGTGGGAGTATCACTTCAATCTCTTGATCATACTTACTGATCTAAGCTCTCTGTTGAAACAGAGATATGAAGCTAGCTAACCTTATGGATATAAAAAAACATCAAAAGTGCGGAAAGGTCATAGCAAGTTCCAAGGAATGCTTGATCTGCTGTTAACAAAAGAGAAACTCAGAAGGCCTAATTCTTCTGCACAACTGTCTTGGAAATAAGCTTTCAAAACAAGCCAAACACTAAAAGAAGAGCTTCAAAGGCAGAAAGTCATTCAGTTAAAAATCAAATTGAAACAATGTAATGAATGAAACACATCCCTTAATTAAACATGGGATGTGGGCTAAAGCTGCAATTGTGTGTGTGTGTGTGTGTGTGTGTGTGTGTGTGTGTGTGTGTGTGTGTGTGTGTGTGTGTGTGTGTGAGTGAATGCAAGAAGCATTCACTCTTTGAGTCAATACAAGGGGGGATAGTTTTAAAAAGTAGAGATGGGCACGAAACAAGCAATTTTTCGTTTTTTGTTTTTGTTTTTTCATTTCGTTACGTAACAAAATGAAAAACGAATTTTGTGTCCAAAATGAAACGAAATGAACTGAAACAACAGAAATTTTGTCATGTGTTTCGTTTTCATTGCGGTAAATACATTGAACTGTAATGAATGCTAACGAAACAGCAATTTTTCATTTTCATTTTCGTTTTTGTTTCATTACGTAACGAAACAAAAACAATTTTTTTTGCAAAAAATTCACGAAAAACGAAAACAAACCAAAACGGACCCCCTAAATGACAAACGACAAACGACAAACGAAACACCATTTTTTTGAGTCGTGCCCATCTCTATTAAAAAGCAGGAACAACTCTGCAGATGTTGGCATCAAACATAAAATATAGGGATTTGGAAAACAATTTCATGTAGGGATGCAGTTTTACCAGCAAAAATATATTAAATGTAGACACAAGGAAAAGGAAAATTGCTCATTATCACAGACGAGCTTTGAAGTATGGGACTGTGACAAAGGTATTAAAGTGGATGAAAGAAAATTACATTCACTGCTTAATAATCAGCATGTCTTTGCAAAGCACTCTATAAAGACATATTGATCAAAATATTTTTTTTACTTTAAAAAGGGTTGTAGATGTGTGGGAAGAGTCCGAATGTGCAGTCGGCAGTGACTGTGGAGAACAGACAAAGGAAGACTGTGAGTCATTACTACGGAAATAAGTTCTTGTCTCTTTTAACATGGTCATTCAGTATACTGTATATGTCATACTCAGGTTTGATTATACTTGCACAATGAAAGCTGGTCGGGTAGGGCTTATAGATATTCTTTTATTGTTGTTGAATCCACATTGTCTTGTGCTTACCACTCCAGATTTTTATGAGATGGTTGTTGGAGAGAAGAAAATATAGCTTTGAAGGACATGCCAAGGACATCCATTTCTCTTTATATGCACATACAGGAGCAATATAAACACTGAAGAAGCCCTATCATCCATGCAGATACAAGGAGGGGAACACCCAAGCCATATCATCTCCATCATCAGTTTCATACTTTCCTCCACAGGGAAGATAGTGAGCCTGTGAAGAGAGAAACTTCCACTGTCCATGACAGCTGTCCACAGGAACTGCAACCCTGGGGGAAAAATCAATCTTCTGAAAGACATACAGAGATCTCTTCTGTGAAGGGACTCTTTGGACTTCTTACATAAAGTGGGTGAAATGGCTCTGTCCCCCCACCCCCACCCCAAAATGGATGGAACATATGAAGATATTGTTTGGACTTTCTAAGGTCTTTATAAGCATTGTGGGGAAGGTGGAGTCAGAAAAGTCACTCACATCTCTTCATTATGTAGCCTATTCCTTCCAAATGCCTTTGAAGCCAAAAGGATCCTCTAAGCACTCTCCCATGTTCATTTAAAGTTCTGGTATCATTGTGTCTTTTTTGTTTATCTCACTGTTATGCTAAATCAGGCCGGGAGGCTCCTCCCCTTTTGAGAACCCTTGCTCCTGGAACTTTGCTTCTTACGGCCGGCTAAAGAGGAATGGATATTACAGGTCATTAGCCGATCATCATTGTCATCCTTCAGTCTCCTCCCTCCTCCCTCCATCCCTGGAGTAGGGATGGCCAAAAACACCACCTAGTGTGACTAAATAGCCAATTGGCGAATGGCAGTCTCTCCGCCAGGGGGGCAGATGTATTCTGTTTCTGGCCTGGTCCTTGAAGACCGGGCTCTTTCCGTCCTGCCTCTTTCCTCTGCCTGTTGGAGGCAAATGCGCCCTTCCTCCTTATCCTCCCCCATGCTGTACCTCTGGCGCCCAGACAGTGCTACGGAGGTCAGGAGGCCCATCAGTGGCGGTCCATTCCCAGGAGCCTTCAGGTCCCAGCAGCAGATATCCTTATACCGCAGCTGTGGTCTCCCTCTGGGGCACTTTCCCACCGATTAGTTCTCCATATCCTGATCTTTTGGGAGTTCAACCTCCTCCATTCTCCTCCTCCTCTCCACCGCCACCGTAGGAGTTTCAATAAAGTGCACATGCAGAGGGGTTCCAGCTCGATTCAGGACTATGCTATTTGGAACTTTGTCATGCCAGGTAATGTTGAATATTCACCTAAGACAGGGCATATGGAGGGGAGGAGGAGGACTTTCAGGAGCAGGAGGATGGAGGAGGCGGCTGCAATACAAAAGTGTGCGAGGCAAGCTTTATAGACCTGCGCCTTGCTATGTTCTATCAGCTTCTTGTTGAGGCCATACTCTCTTTGTTAGGAGCAAAACGGGCGCCAGCAGCGAGACCTATACGCAGCTTCACCCCCGACGCCGGAGGAGGAGGCGGGGGTCCACCTGCCCAGGAGCCCCAAGATACACCCCGCCCGTCATGGGGGGACTTCCAGTTCTTTTTCAGAAATTGTGAGTGCTGCCGCCACCGCCCATGACTTGGTCCATTATTTCCCATCCTTTGTTTTCACCCCCTTTTGCCTCCCCGCTGACCCCCTTTACTAAAATGGCCCCCCCCAGTTGTTGGAGATCTTGGGCCACAGAAAATTTTTTTAAAATCATCCCGGTCCGAGATCCCGCAAACAGGTTGGGGAGCACTGCTCTAAGCACTCTCCCATGTTCATTTAAAGTTCTGGTATCATTGTGTCTTTTTTGTTTATCTCACTTCCCTGTTATGCTAAATCAGGTACTTACAAGTGAGAACCCTTGCTATTGGAACTTTGCTTCTTACTCCCCTGTTAATTCAAATGGATATTACAAGTCATTAGGCGATCATCATTGGCATCCTTCAGTCTCGAAAGACTATGGTATCATGCCTGGAGTAGAGATCCTAAAAACAACACCTAGTGTGACTAAATAGACCAATTCGGGAATGGCAGTCTCTACCGCACTGGGGGCAGATGTATTCTGTTTCTTGCCCGGTCCTCGAGTTTCGTTCTTTCTGTGCCTGCCTCTTTTCCTCTGCCTGTTGGACAAATGCCTCTTCAAATTTATGTAGACCATGCTGTACCTCTTGCCTCCAGACAGTGCTATCGGAGGTCAGGGTTTCCCATCTGTTGAGGTCCATTCCCAGGGCCTTCAGGTCCCTCTTACAGATATCCTTATACCGCAGCTGTGGTCTCCCTCTGGGGCGCTTTCCCTGCATTAGTTCTCCATATAGAAGATCTTTTGGGATCCGACCGTCATCCATTCTCACAGCGAGTCAAAGCCAACGTAGGCGTCACTGTTTCAATAAAGTGTACATGCTAGGGATTCCAGCTCGATTCAGGACTATGCTATTTGGAACTTTGTCGTGCCAGGTAATGTTGAATATTCGCCTAAGACAGCGCATATGGAAGGTATTAAGCTTTCTTTCCTGTCGGGCATGGATGGTCCAAGACTCGCTGCAATACAAAAGTGTGCTCAGTACGCAAGCTTTATAGACCTGTATCTTGTATGTTCTATCAGCTTCTTGTTGAGCCATACTCTCTTTGTTAGTCTCGAAAACATAGTTGCTGCTTTACCTATACGTTTATTCACCTCAGACTCTAGTGAGAGTGTATCTGAGATAGTTGAGCCAAGATACACAAAGTCATAGACAACTTCCATTTCTTTTCCAGAAATTGTAATGCGAGGGGGAGAGTCCACATTCTGGCCCATTATTTGTGGGGGGTTTTAGGCTGATTTCTAGCCCAAAATATTTGCAAGCTTTACTAAAATGGTCCATGAGTTGTTGGAGATCTTCGGCAGAGTGAGCGGTAATGGCGGCATCATCAGCGAAGAGGAGATCCTGCAAACACTTCACCTGTACCTTAGACTTTGCTCTCAATCTAGAGAGGTTGAAGAGTTTTCCATCTGATCTGGTCAGGAGATGAAGTTCCGGTCTGTTGAAGTTCCAAAAGCATACTTCAGTATGGTAGCAAAGAAGATCCCAAACAAGGTTGGCACAAGGACACAGCCCTGCTTCACTCTGCTTCGGATGTTGAAGGGATCTGACACCAGGCCATCAAAAACTACATTGCCCTTCATATCCTCATGAAAAGACCTAATGATGTTAAGGAGCTTGGGTGGGCATCCAACCCAGAGGAGTATTTTAAAGAGTCCATCCCTACTAACCATATCAAATGCCTTCGTAAGATCTATGAAGGCTACAAAAAGTGGCTGTCCTTGTTCCCTGCATTTCTCCTGCAACTGCCTGAGGGAAAATACCATATCAGTAGTGGACCTGTTGGTTCAAAAGCCGCACTGTGATTCTGGGTAGACTCTCTCTGCAAGTATCTGGAGCCTCTTCAGTATAACACGTGCAAACAGCTTCCCGACAACACTAAGAAGAGAGATACCACAATAGTTGTTATAGTCACTCCTGTCACCTTTGTTCTTATAAAGCGTAACAATATTAGCGTCCTTCATATCCTGTGGTACTCCCCCTTGCCTCCAGCAAAGGCAGAGGATTTCGTACAGTTCAGTGGCAATGATCTCTTTGCAGAACTTCAGAACTTCAGCAGGGATGTTATCTTTTCCAGGTGCCTTGCCAGAGGCAAGTGAATCCAGAGCTACATTTAGTTCTTTTAGTGTTAGTTCATTGTCAAGCTCCTCCAAGACAGACAAGCACTCAATATTATTTAAGACTTCTTTGGTTATTGTGTTTTCTCTGGAATATAGTTCAGAGTAGTGCTGCACCCAACATGCCATCTGCTGCTCACGATCCTGGATGATCTCACCTGAAACAGTCTTTAAGGGTGAAGTTTTCTTATGTATTGGCCCTAAGGCCGGTTTAATTCCGTCATACATCCCCATGATGTTACCTGTATCAGCTGCCATCTGAATCCAAGAACACAGTTGCAGCCAGTAATTGTTAGCACATTTCCTGGCAGTCTGCTGGACTTTGTTACGAACAGCTCACAGGGCCGGTAAGTTGTGCTTGCTGGGACAAGCTTTATATGCAGTCAAGGCTCTCCTCTTTTCCTCAATAGCTGGCATCACCTCTTCTGAGTGGGCTTCAAACCAATCTGCTGTCTTTCGAGACTCCTTGCCGAATACAACATTCTTAAAATATTCCCAACGTTTAGATGCATTATCTTCAGCAGGGCAATAATCCTAGAGAATAAAGCAAATGAAGAAATGTGGGGTTTTGTCTTATTCCAAAGTCTTTGTCTAAGGAAGAGAAGTTCCAGCTCTGCTCTAGGAAGGAAAGCTCTAGGAAGGAAAGCTGTGCATTCATGTGAGCATTCCTCACAACTCACGAGTAGACCTCTTATGACCCAGGACTTATCTCTAGCTTTGTTAGAGCAAGCTGCTTAGATTTTGGGAATCCTGTTTCACATGTTGTAATCAGTATTCATGCTTGGATGATTTTGGAACCATTTTTCTCCATTTTGGAAATATCCCTTTGTTTCCTAATCTTCATTTTTAACGCTCTTTTAAAATAAACTTTTCAAAACGTGTAAGCCGGATCTGAAAAGTGAATGAAACGGAACAAATATCCTGTCCTTCTACCTGATCATTCTACAATTTGGGCAATATTTTAGAGTGTTTTCATTTTTAAAATGTGGTGGCAGCATAATCAAAAGCTGTTTTGAACAGTTCTGAAACCTAAATCATGATGGTTTGTTCCCAAGCCAGGTTATGGATCATGACTTTCCTAGTCAGATGGTTGTCAGCTTCAGCTCTGACAGTTTCCTTACAGGAATGCAATGAAAGCAGAGTTGGAGAGGTGTAGCTAATACTCTACCCTCTCGCTGTAATGATTCTAGAGGGATTACAAGGCTTGGACTAGTCTAGATAGTGGGCCATTTCAATGCAGGATTGAGTTATACTTTTGAGGGAGACTTGAGAAAAGTTCCCTTTGTATTATCCACTATGAGATTGCTTGATTGCCTCATTAATATGGTTCAAAATTCTGAGTTTTGAAGCAAAGTGGGGGAAATGGATCTTACCTCCAAAGGCCATAAACACAATGTGAAAGAAGCATAGTTTGAATTGTGATTATATAAACCACATAACAAACACTATGAGGGTGTGTGTGAAGAATTGTTTCAAGCCTGTGGGTGCCTTCAAATGTGCCAGGCACCTTGAGGGGGGTATATAGCCCCCATTGAGGATGGCTGGTTTATAGCATGATAAAATAAATAGACATGGAACAATAAAATTTTAAATAACAATTCAGAGAAATAATACACGTGGCACCAACAAGAATAGTATCTCTGTGACAGGCAGGACATGAGGCATGAGGTCAAGCAGAGTCATTGTGGAAGGCTTCCTTAAATAATCAATGTTTTGAGATGCCTTTTAGCCATTAGAGGGGAGGTGCAGCTCCACCAGGAGCTGGCTCATCTGGTGACAAGGCCAAAATGTGAAGCGGGTGGATCACGAGTCATATTTCTCAGAATGCATTCCAATGGTATCATTAGACACTGTGGAGAAATACTGTGGCAGCTCTGTTTGTAGTGAATGTAAAATGGGATGGGGGAAGTTGATGCCTTTACCCTGTGCCCACTGAAGGGAACTGAGTGAGGAATGCACATCCATTCTTGGTCTTCATTATCACTAAGGATTTGGGAACAGGAAGCCAAAGTCTCATGCACAGATGCAAGCACATTTATTTCTCCTTAAAATGACCTACATGGATCATAGTCATCCCCCACCATTTCATGGTTCATATATTGCGGTCCCAGTATTTTGCAGGACCACAGTATATGAAGGCAAGGCCCCTTGGGTTGAGTGGTGTGGGCCAGTTTGAGGCCTCCTGCACTTACTCCAGGCCTGGCAATGCCCTTCGACAGGCCCAGGGCTTCCCGGGCCTGTCAAAGGCCACGTAAATGGTTTCCGGAGGACTGGAAGTAGCTTCCCAAAAAATGGAAGTGCCTTCCGGATTGCATGAAACCACTTTTGAGGCCTCCGACAGGCTTCCCGGGCCATTCGTCAGAGGCCCCAGAAGTTGTTTCAGGAAACCCTTTCTGGATCACACAAAACCACTTCTGGGGCTTCCAACAGGCCCAGGAATCCCATCAGAGGTGCATTTGGGGCAGCAGCAAACCTAAGGCAAGTGTAGGAGGTCCCAAGCAGCCCCCACCACATCCCAACCAGACCCAGCATCTGCATATCACAGATTTTCCTTTATTGCGGGTCAGGTTGGCTCCCTAACCCCCTCAATAAGTTGGGGATTACTGTACATCATTAAAAATACATTATTTAAAAGCTAAAAATAGTAACTATACAAAAATATTAGAAAAGAATTAAATAAGTATCATAGTAAAAACAGTAAATAAAATGAATACTAAAATCTCATTTAAAAGTGATGGAGCACAACAATCCATGGGGGGACCCTTTCAGGCCACCAACCATTATGGAATTGCTTGCTTTAAGAGAAAGATATTCACCTGCCTATGGAAGGACAGCAAAAATGGGGCCAGGCTGGCCTCCCATGGGAGTGAGTTCCAGAGCCAGGGAGCAGCAGCAGAGAAAGCCCTCTCCTGTTTCCTCATCAAGGGTGACTCTGGCTTTTGTGGAATGGAGAAAACTGTGTCCCCTGATGACCTCAATGTTCAGGCATGCTCATAAAATCATAGAATAGTAAGTTGGAAGGTGCCTGAAAGACCATCAAGTCCAACCCCCTGCTCTATGCAGGAATACATAGAAGGAGATATAGTCTTTTGGATAAATTAGACTCAAGCTGTTCAGGGCTTATAGTTTAAAAGCAGCACTACCCCAAATGATCATCTACCATGTCTAGAAATGAATACAGAATCAGGTTGTACACCTTGATCTTAAATGAATAATTTCCTTTAGGAATGTGAATTTTTCAGTATCTCACACCCAATGAGAAAATGGAAGTGGGGTGTGCATATATTGAATTTTCACTCTGTAAGGTTTCCCTGCCCCTGAGAAGTCTCATAGGGCATTTCACAGCCAGCTTTTTCTGCAGTCTGTAGAATTCATGCATATTCCTATGCAAAAAATATGGCTTTTTTCCAGTATACATTTTCTTAGAAAAGTCAATACAACGTGCAGAATCTAGCAGTTTCCTGCACAAGAGAACATGTGAAAAACAAACAGGAAAAACAAGTTGGAGGTTGCCTTATTTTCACGGGATGCTGTGAAATCTTGCTAGCATGTCAGGTAAAAATCAAAGAATAACAAAACAAAACAAAAGACAAAAATCATGTGGCACCTTAAAGACTAACTTTCATATTTTAATCTAACATTTCGTGGGCACATCCTCTTCTTCAGACATATAGCAGCAGAATGAGGTGTGCAATATAATATGTATGGAATATACGTTTCCTATCAAATATTCATTATCTGTTGTATGTATGTATATTTATATGCAAGCTATGTTGCACAAATTCCTAAAGAGAAAGAAACCAGATCTAGGTGAGGGTGGGTAGGGGAGTAGGAAGAGGAAGAGGAAGGGGTGGTTAATTTTAGGTTATGGGAGTGGGTGGGAAAGTTGCATTGATATGGTTGGTGTAGTTTTAGGATCCTGTAGTAAAAATGAAGATCAGAGTAAGGGGGGTGGAAGAGAGGGGGGAAGGTGAGACAGGTTGGGGTTAGGGTCAAGGTGGTTTCCTGTAGGGAAGTCAGTCTCATATTTGGGCTTCCTCTTTTCCTGCTGCCTTCCACCTTGCCCATCATTGTCTTGCCCAGAAACTCCTGCTTTTTCATCATGTGCCTAAAGTAGAAAAGCCCCAGCAGCTCACTGCCATCAATTAAAGGCCTCTGTTTGGTAATGCTGGGGTGCACATGACTTGTTCAAAGGTGCATGCACCCCAAAATCAACGAAAGGAAGGCTTCAATAAGTTTCAGCTTGCCTCTGTTGGTGACATCATTCCCATTGCACATGCAGAGCTGTGCAATAGGATTTCAGCCAATGTGTGTACTTGGGCATGTATATATGTACATGTGGGTATAGGATTGCAACTAGAGTACTGTACCAAAAATCACAGTGAACTGGGCTGGTTTGTGATTTGTTTAAGGACCCACCTCAAGGATCCTATTTTGCCAAAGCAAAATGAAGTGCATTTCTCCCTTTGCTATTTTATTTGCTCCAGCAAAAAGGGATGCCCACCTGCTCTCTTCCCACCACCCCCCTCACCATCACCTAACTGCTCCTGCCACTGCTGCCATGGGGTGCCATCCTCAAAGGTAGCTCCCGGCTTCCCTGACAGGAACCAGGCACCGCCCCTGAGCATATGCCCCTGCACCAAGAACAGTGGTGGTGCAGGCAGAGCCGGAAGGAACAGGTAGGTCCCTCGTGGGCATGAACAGGAAAAGCAAAACACAAACTGGCTCATTTTTCTGTGAGTTCAGGGTGGTTTGTGGTTAGCCATGAACCATCACAAGCCACTGGTTGTTGTTTTTTTCTACTTCATGCCCATCTCTAATTGCAACCATCAAATATGCAACTGGTGAAAGACACTGAACTGTGCTGCACTGTGCAGTCTCCAATCACTTACTGGGCCTTCTATGAAAGACAAAGTATCAAGCCCAGTACAATAGGCATTCAGATGCTTTCCTTAATTAATATGAAAAGAGAACCAGAATTCTCTATGAGTCAGCCAAAAATAGCTAGCATGCTAATCTTAACAACAGGCAGATGAGTAGGGAGTCCATTTGCAGACTATACCACATCCATAGGTGAATAATGCTGGGCTAATGGAGACACGAGAGAGATGAATAAAGTCAATGGCTTATGATTAGTTCCTTTGGGAGGAGTAGGAAGATGGGGAAAGACAGAATGTAGAGGAGGAATATTAATGTTTGTTTCCTGGTCTTTTGTTCATGGACCAAAACTATGGGGCATGTGGCAGTTCATTAAATATAAACAATTCAATAAAATACAGATGAGAAACAAGAAGTACTGTAGCTACCATCTTGCCTTGCCTAACATAGAGACTCTGATTAATTTTAATGGTGCCTGTTTCTGTGTAAGGAAGGTTATTACCACTGTTTTAAGAATGGAATGGAAAGGAATGGCAGGTGATCTTGCAAATCCATCTTGAACTTGCAGTTGGGTACACGAGTGTTCATTAAAACCAACATCTTGTTGCTGAATTACATTTCCTTACAAAGATTTTTTTTTCTTCTTCTGCCAGATTTCTAATGTCAATGCTGAAGTAGCAGCATGTTCAAGAGCAGCGACAGTGCTTGCTGCCTGTCACACCAAGCCCCATCACACAGGATTGTTCTTTCACCCAAAACAAAAGCAAACTGAAGAGCCTCATCTAATGAGTCTCTGCACAGCTAAGTAAGAGTTTTACTTGGACAAACTGGCTGACAAACTTACATGACACTGTGCCCTTCTGTGTTGCACTGGCATTATCACCCAAGGGCAGATCTGCCATGTTGCTTCAGCCAGATTTAATGATCAAATTGGATTTGGTAAGGGTGAAGGATTTCTGTCTCTATCTCTTGTACCAATAAATATGCATTAAGACAAATCAATGTGCTCTTTGCTTGAGTCCCCAGAGGAGGTCAAGGAGTGGGAAGGAATGCATCTTGTATGCAATGATCAACACGTATTAAAATAATTGTGTGTGCATTAGATCAAGAAGTCAACCTTTCTCCCTCCATCCCTCTCTCTGCTTTCATAATTTCCTTTTAAAAATTATGTTAGCACTACTTGAATTTGCTTAATTTTTTCAAATAATTATTTTTTCCAATATTTTTGGTCCCTTTAGAGGGAAATTCAGTGCCTCTGTTTCTGAAACATAAAGTGCTTTAGAATAATTTGCAGGTACATCCTGATGTCCATTTCATCAAAATAATACTTTCCGTTCTTAACAGGATTATTTATTTATTTATTTATCTATCTATCAATCTATCTATCTATTTATTTATATACCGTCCATCTTCCCAGGGGAACTCTGGGTGGTTTACAAAGGAGACTAAGGCAAAACAATATAAAATCAATAGAACAATCGAGACACACACGCACGCACACAGACCCCCTGATAAAATAGTCGAAAGAAACATTGGCAAGATGGTGGCTCTGAGGGAGAGAGGGGGAAAAGGTTCAAGGTCGCCAAATGCCTCTCTAAAAAGCAAGGTTTTGAGTGCTATTTTAAAGGCGGGCAGGGACTGTGCAAGGTGCAACTCACTCTGAAGATGGTTCCAGAGCAAAGGGCCGGCCACTGAGAAGGCATGGTTACGAGTTGCTGATTTCTGCGCCTCCCTGGGCATGGCCACTCAGAGTGACAGCACCTGCGACATTCTAGTGGGCCAGGCCTCAGTCGATCTTTGGAAGATACGCTCTGACAGGTATTCAGGTCAAGATTATATGTCCAAGGTTTTATAGGTACACACCTCTCTTGAAGCCTGATAATACCTTTCTAAAACTTGGCTATCTACTCATTGTGACAAGCAAAGTTCCTTGGACAGTTTAACCACCACCACCACCATCACTACCACCCTTTTCTAAAAGGAAGGAAGCACTCAAATCTCCTCAATGCAAATCCCTTTCCAGATCCAGCACTGCCTGTTATACTACCTGGAGTTGTCCTGATGATCGCTGATGGAAGAGTAAAAGTCAGAGCCACTTTCCATCCTCTCATTAAACTTTCCCCTGATTAGCCTATAGCACTCCAGGTAACAAAGTCCATCTTTGTGTTGCCATCCTCATTGATGCAGCAAAAGGAATCAAGTGTCTAAAGCAAGGTTTGACTTCTAAGACATCTAAATGTTTGGCTAAAAATAGTCCCTATGTAATTTTCTTTTATTTTTTTTATTTGAATAACACAGTTTTGCTGTTTCCTTTGATTAAGCCTTGTTAGAGAGGAAAAATGGTCTCTAGCAACCTATAAATCCTTGTTGGATAATCCAGATAAATTAGGAACTTGTTTATATAGGACCTCTTTTCCATCAACCCTTCTTAGTCTTGAATTTTGCTTATTCTGTAGTGTAGCAGTAATAAATTATATAGCCAAGAGAATTTAGTTTATGTGCATTGAACAGGAAATAATTATTGAAGCAGAAGGTTCATACAATCAGCTGGGAATCAACAGTTGCCTTAACAGCAAACACAGTAGCCCACAACTGCAGTGCTTTCATACTTTTAATAGCTGAATAAGTAGGTAAAGAGTTCAATGGATCATACAAATTAACTCAAATTTGTTTAAGTCTAGCAACTGTAACTCTGCTTGCAATAACATCCATCCTTATCTACAATAACATTTCAGAAGATCCACTTTAGAGTTTGGAAAATCCTTGCTTCCCATGTTTCATGAGTATTTTAGGTCTTTTAAAACATTTTTTGGTTGGGGTTTCTGATAGGTGGTGGTCTGTTGGCTAACACTGCCTTCAGACCCCAATTCTATTTGCCTTTTAAATTTGTTGCAGTGGTTAGAGATGGGCACAAATCAATGTGTACCATTTCGTTGACATGCGTATGAACAGCACTGCAGAACTTGTTCTCTCTCCTCATCCCCCGGCTGACTGCCCCATTCACAATCCAGGACGACCCACCCAGGTCCTCCTTCTCGGGCAGCACTTCAATTCCGGCAGGAGCTCAGGCATCCCTTCACTGCCTCCTCCAGCAGCTGGCCACTCAGGTGTACAGGTGGGAGGGGGGAATTCTTGCTGCATAGCTGATGAATTATTGGCTGCCAGAGGACATGGAAAAGGGAAGTCTGAACTCTTATCCAAAATGTAGCATCACCTAAAAAGGAGGACTTGAGTGGCACACATCAGATTGTGAGTGAGAAAATGTGGCACCTGTGGTGCTGCACGTCTAAATTGAAACAAAGTGGCATGAATTGATTTGTACTCATCTACTGATATCCAGGATAAGTTCTTTCTTTATAATGACATCACTCATACTTGTCCTGCTGGCCACTTTAGATTAATTGCACAATTATTATTTTAGGGAAAGCTCTTCAAATATGTTACATATACTGGTGTGAACTATGTTAGAAATGAAAGTATAATCAATAGCCCCCAACAAAGTATTTCTGCCATACATAAAAGGAGTCACAGAATGTATGGATAAAGTGTTGAAAAAACACAACCTACAAACGGTATTTAGACCCACCACAAAAATACAACAGATGTTACTGTCAGCAAAGGACAAAAGGAACCCACTCACCACTGCAGGAGTATACAGGATACCTTGTAGTTGTGGTCAGGTCAGGTATATCTTGGGCCCACAAAGTGTTGCATCCAGACCAGAATCAAAAAATCAGTAGTAGCTGAACACACCCTGAAAAAAATTGGACATGAAATCCTCTTCCAGGACAGAGAGACAGTGGACAATACTACCAATCACTATGTCATTGAAATCCACAACCATAAGAACAGTTTCAACAAAAAAGAAGAAAGACTAAAAATCAACAAAGCCTGACTTCCAGTACTAAAAGCTATAGCCTGCAAAAGATCAAAGTTCAATGATTTCCACCCGGTCACAAGCACCAGTGATCAGTTTACACAATAGAACAGCTAACAACACCCATCAACTACAGAGAAGGATTGCTTCCACCCCTAACTTCTTAATCCTTCCATCACAATACAATGACTAGCACCTATTCCCCTGCATAGGACAAATTTCTTCTTTCCCACAACTTTAAAACCCCACAGTCTCACTCACTCTATGCCCCAGAGTACAGAGAGAACTCCTAGTTCCCCGAGCTCCTTACCCTCTGAAGATGCTGGCCACGAAGCCTGGCGAAACGTCAGGAAGAAAAACTTCCAGAACATGGCCAAATGGCCTGAAAAACTCACAACAGCTTTTATTTTTTATATTTGCATTGTACTTGCTTCTCTATTTTGTTGCTTCTCTATTTTGGATTGAAATCTGACTTAGGCACTTGTCTGCAACTTGAGTTAGGTGTGCCTACAATTCTTCAGATCTGTAAGAATAAATGAAGTTACATGTTTTCAACAACTTCAATGTACTTTTGTACTTATGGAATATAAAAGAAATACTGATGAATAAAGCTTGTAGAAATAGACAAGACAATAGAATCATAGAACAGTGAAGTTGGAAGGGGCCTACAAGGCCATCTAGCCCAACCCCCTGCTCCATGGAGAAATACAAATCAAAAATGCAAAGTGTTCTGCTTATAAAATGACATCTGCCAGGTGGTTGTCCAAATTTCCCTTGAATGCCTCCACTGTTTGAGCACTCAGCACCTCTTGGGGTAATTGGTTCCATAGCCATACTGCTCTAATAGTTAGGAAGTTTTTCCTGATATTCCGCCGAAAGCTGGATTCTCTTAACTTGAGCCCATTGTTGCATGCCTGGAATCATGATTTATTTATTTATTTGATTTATATACCACAAAAAGGTACTCTGGGTGGTTGCCAGGAATTATTCCAACAGAGAAGTAAATTATTTTACTATGATAATCAAATGAAGTTTGGTATCATACAGTAGGAATGAAAGACTGATTTACACTAAAATGAACTCTTTTTCAGGGATAAATGCTACCTGTGCTATCACAGGCTTCTGGTTTTTCCTAGAGATCTATAGAGGTCTACAGCATCAAACTTTTGGACCTGAATCTGAACTTTATGGGCTAATAACATTTAGGAATGCTCCCACAATTTTTCCTTCATTCCTCTCTCTCCCCAACGTCCTCCCTTTCCCTTTCTCTGAATATCTGATCTGATGCAAGAACACTGGAATATCAGTGCCAATCTGTGTATTTGAACATGTACACAAATATATCAAAATATTGTAAATAAGCATATTTTACTCCAAAACATCACAAATTCAATTGACTTCATTCTAGAGGACCAGAGTCTGAATAAGTGATGCACTCCTGAAACTTCTCACCACTTCAGGAAGTTGGTTGAGCATAGTGGACCCTCATATAGCAAATGGTTTGTATAACATAAAATCTGTACAACATAAAAAATTCTGGAGATAGGGGAAAATTGCTTAACAGAGTCACCTATGGGGCAAATCCATACAACATAAAAATGATTGCGATCAGGGATTACTCTGTTTTCAATGCATTCCTATGGGATATTTGTATAAAGGAAATTTTGCTTAATATAATTTCATTTGGAACGAATTAATTCCTTTATACAAAGTACCTCTGTAATTTCCATGTTCATATCTAGATAATCAAAAAGTATATCCATACATATCATAGCAATAAAGGTCTCAAAATATTAAGTCAGAGAAATATTTTAGGAAAATATTCCTTACTGCTCAATGGATGACAATAACCAAACCTATTATAAACTACTTTTTTTCTCCAGACCCCTGGTTTTGCATCTATGTTTTTATATAAATGAAATAGTATTTCCTACAGGAACTGTTTCCTTGCACAACACTGCACCAATGAAATTTCTTCATCTGGGAACGTAAATGTTAGAATTACATGAACAGTAAACAGCAGCAGCAAGAAAACAGCAATGCAAGTGTATTTATTCAGATACAGCATTTGCTGAATGACAATATGCCAGCATGACACAAACATATTTATATTAAACTATACAAATGTATAAAAATCCGATGAAGGCAAGCTTTGTGATATAAAAGAGTCATATATCAGTGTGAGAGCTTGTCCATACTAGCATAAGGTTCTGGATAGAGAGGGGCACAAAGTCCTGTTTGATGCAGTGCCAACACTGGTGCTTCATGGTTACTACACACTTTCCTCCCCACCTCTTCTGGGCAATCACCCATTCGCCAGCAGAAGCATGATTGCCCACTCAGATGAGTAGACCAGTAGTTAATGCCCATCTCTACTCTATCCATACCACCACAATGGATAACCACTTTGGTTTTATCTCCCTGATAGAGATAGGCAGAAACTGAACTAAGAACTGAAAAAACCCACAGACTAGAATTTAGAAAACCTAGATTCAAATCTCCACTTTTCCCATAGGAACTCACAGGTGAGAGGGTGGACCTACTAAAACCACACCTTAAATCGCTGTCTTACCTTGAAAGCATGACTAGGATGGCTGACAGTTAGTTACACCTTGACAGCACATCATAAATACTCACACAAGAAAAGAAGAGCTTGCCAAATGTTTAAGTCTTGAATTTTGATTGACCAGCCCCTCTCATTCTGTCCATGCACTTGAATGTGCAACCGTATATAATTCCTATAGTATTTTAGAGAAATGATTTCCAAATGTGTGACTGAATGCTTGAAAATATATTCACTGAGCCATGTGCCACAACTGATAACTGCTTCATCTGTCTGTCAAACAAGTAATGGAAAATTTGGTTTATAGGAATGATGGGGATGAGAATTATGAAACACTGGGAAGGATGCCTCAGACTAAATTTTCTTAGTGATATGCATCACACAAACCAATTTTAAGCACCACATATTTATTATTATTATTTATTATTTTATTTTAGAGTATTTTTACCCTGCTTTTCACCTTGGAAAAGGAGAAAAGGTGGCTTACTGTAATGAGGGACAATAAACAGTTCAGTACAATTAAGACATATTCAAGTAACTGAGAGCAGGGATTTAAAAAGCAACATTACATTAAAGCTACAAGAGAACGAAGCAGTTAAAAAGAGAGTGAAAAAATTCCAGGAAAAGTTATGAGTGAGGGAAACTAACAATGAAAACATAGTGTCAATGCAATCAGAAAATATATAAACAGAATGTCTATGCGATCATGTATGGTAGATTCATATAAAGGTCACATAATAGGTAATCCATCATACGATTATTTAACAAGGCCAAAGGGATATGTTTGGTAAAGGTTGAATGTTAAACCTGCTTATATGTATGATATCACCAACAAAGCTTATCCGCTGTCTATGTTGTTATAAAAATCTATTTATCAATGCCATGCACCATCAAAATGATAGTGATCCTATAACAGGAAATTTGGATATTTCTTGAAATTGTGTATAGAGACAAAAACATGGAAATACAAGTGGCCCAGAAAAAAAGGGGGAGTACTTTTGACTAATCAGTGGTTGGGGAAGAAGACAAATAACAATTTGTTCCCTAGTTCCTCATTTGCTTCAAAGAAAAACTGGAAAGATCTCACCTATAAAAGCTATTGCTTATTTCTTTCTCAGAAACAAGTTATTCATTACTCCCTCAATGTCTAGGCAATGGACTAAAATAATATCTAATCCTGCTACAAACACCTGGCACACAATAGAGATAGGAAGACATCTGTCTCATGCTTCCTACATAGCAAAATAGGTGAGTACACCAGTAGAAGACACCCCCTACACAAACTATCTGTACTGATAATTTTACTTGAATTACTTCCTCTTCCATACCTTTCGTCTTTATCCTACTAAAAGGATATAAACAGTGAGAAAACATGTTAACAAAGGGATTGGTCAAACTATTCATATCAATCCAATTCCAGACTTTTTAAAATCAATGTAAAGTCACATGGTGTATAACTCAGTAGGCAAATTCATGTTGAGTTAAATTACTATGATTGATTTTATGGTAATTAAAACTGGTTTGGAAAGCTACACTGGAATCAACTCACTTTCCATTCTTTTGCAGTTAAATTTTTGATTTATTTTTTTAAAATAATACATCTCTAAATTATATACATTTTTGTTTTAATCATCATCATCTCAGATTATCAAGAGTAATACATCTCTGATGTTATAATAATCACTACTGAAACTGGTGTGAATCACCTGTGAGATGATATGATAAGAAAATGTGAATTGGGGGAAGGCTTCCAATCAGTTCACCAGGAAAAGACCCCATGTTGGAGACTCAGACCCTGCACCTCTCCTGGATGCAGCTCCTCCAGATAAGAATGGCCAACAGATCACATTTGCGTGCGCACACACCCATTACTTTCCTGGCCCTGTCACTTCCAGCAGAGGGAATTCCTCAGCACTAGTCAACTGGCAATTGAACCTCCCATGGCAGCTTCTTCCTTCCCTGCCTTTCAGCAGAATGCCAAACTGCTGATTTGCTGGTGCACGGAACAGCATGTGTGGAGGAACACTGCTCAGGTGTTTTCTGGGCCAGCAGGGCCATCATCTGTAACAAGGGACCATGCTTCTAGTGCTCCAGTCATCCTCTGAGTCCTAGTGTGCCCCTTCTGCATCTGCTCTGTGCCCACTGGTCTTCTGCTGATCTGTGGACTCCTTCATCACCCAAATAGACAGAACAGGGTAGGTGTTTGGAATGTTGAACATATTGATGAACTGATGCAACAATGAACTATAAAAAAAAAGTTTTGTGGTCAGGAGCAGTAAGCATTGTTAAATGTTTTTAATTTTTTTTAAATCAGAGTGGCAAAACCACAGTGCCAATGCTATTTCCATTGAACGTACTGTAGGTACAAGTTAAACTGACAGTAGCATTCACAATTACCAACACAAACTGCATTAAATCAGTTTACAAATGAAATATTTTTAAAAGCCTGTGCCAGCCAGTTCATCAAACCATGCTTTACAGCCAAATACATCAATTAAAATAATACTAAAATCAATTTAACTGCGGTTCTTACTGCCAGTGGAACCACACTCTTGGATGGCGCATGAAACATGCAGGTCTACTGATGTATCAGAAAAGAGAGAAACCATTTATTTATTTATTTATTTATTTATTTATTTATTTATTTATTTATTTATTTATTTATTTATTAGGCTTGTATACCGCCCATCTTCGCGAAGGAACTCCGGGCGGTTCACAACACAAAGTACAACAATAACAATAGTGACTCAATATAAAAACAATTAAACAGCCGTAAAATCAAGCAATCAGCAAAGAACAGATGGCAGGGGGGGGGGAATCAGCCACCAAATGCCTCTTGGAAAAGCCAGGGTTTTAAAGCTTTCCGAAAGGCTTGCAGGGACTGTGCAAGGCGCACATCGCTGGGGAGGTGGTTCCAGAGAACAGGGCCAGCCACAGAGAAAGCCCGGGAACGGGTAGATGTTTTCCAGGCCTCCCTGGGTGTGGCCACCTGCAGCGTGTGCGCCCGCGACAACCGAGTTGGTTGAGCCGATGTTGACCGCTGGGCGATCCGCTCCACCAGGTAGTCAGGTCCCAGGCCATGGAGGGTTTTATAAATTAAAACCAACACCTTGAATCTGATTCAGGACACAATGGGCAACCAATGCAGATGAGCCAAGACTGGGGTGATATGGTCAAACCGGCGCACACCCGCCACCAGTCTGGCTGCCGCATTCTGTACCCGCTGCAGCCACCGAAGGAGAGTCAAGGGCAACCCCATGTAGAGCACGTTGCAATAGTCTAGTCTTGAGATCACCAGCGCTTGCACCACTGTCCTGAGGGAGTCCCCATCTAGATAGGGACGAATCTGGGCTATCTGTCGAAGATGGAAAAAGGCAGTCTTGGACACAGCCACCACCTGGGCCTCCATAGAGTTCTGGGTCCAGGACTACACCCATAACTTGTTGTGATAGCAGATTCATCAAAGTGATTACACAGTAAAATATGTGACTGCTAAAACTGAAAAGGGTTACCAGCTGATGCCTCACAGGTATCAGCCAATCAGGTTGACTGAGAGGATTTTAAAATTACCAGTAAAACTGTTCCTTCTCTCTCTTGCTTTTTCCTCTTCTCTTTAGCTGGCAATGTGGTTCAGCTGGTCCTTGAACAACAGGGTTCATGTAAACAGATCAAAGCTTAAAGAAGGAGAATGTGAAATCTTTGCAGCAATAACTAAAGCAATCCATAAAATATGGATAAATGCGGAAAACGTGCTGTCAAAGGAGGGAGGTTTCTTTATTACTGCTGAGTTTTATGGTAAGGAACAAGTCATGAAATATATCTATGAACAGAATCAGGGCAGGAAAAAGATGGCTTATATCAGAACTTATGGTTATGCTTGGATGTGCAGATTATCCAAAAATGCTGTTTCCTGTACCATTTTACATCACCATATTATTATTTGCCCAGTGACCTGTCTTTGTGCTGATTTACCTTCAATTAGCTTCGGCTGTGATTGTGTTGTAACTCTGTTCCTTAAGATGTAATACATTTTAATTCAAACAACCCAGTTTGTTATTGCCTTCTGCTTAGTCCAAATGCCAGTGAGTTTCCCCAGTTAAGAGAGGGGAGAAGCAAGCCACTAATCCAGGCTTCTTTTGTGTTGTTTCTTTTTATTTATTGCATTTCCCAAACATAAGGAAGAGGACAGACTCCACAAAAGAAATCCTCCTATCTGCTAGAGAAGCAGGAGTTTCCATCCTCTTGGTGGTGATGAAGGCGGGAGAGGTGATGGCAGATACTAATTCAAGCTCTTATAAATGTATGTGGCTTTATAGAGAGACCTATCGGGGAATAGGTTTAATGCTCCTTTGAAAAAAAATAAATTAAGGAGCAATCTCACTGGTTTGAAATAGCCAACATTATAGCTAAATCTCACGGACAGATGTTAGAGCATGAGCAAGATTCCAAAAACGGACTCATATCTACATGGAATAATTGATTCTCTGCCAAATTTATTGAAAGCAGAAAAGAGAGGATGCCTCTCTGCTCTCACTCTGCTTTATTTATCAGTTTATAGCTAAATCCAGCTGTATCCCTCTCCCTTTTATCCCAAAATCATTCTTGTAAGGTCTGTGTGTGTTGTGTTGTTGCAGTTGTGACTGACTCTTTGTGACCCCATGTCCATGGAGGTTTCTTGGCAGGAATACTGGAGTGGTTTGCCGGTTTCTACTCCAGGTGCCTACAGCACCTGGTATTCCTTGGTGGTCGCCCATCCAAGTATTAACCAGGGCCAACCCTGCTTAACTCCCAAAATCAGGTGAGATCGGATGTGCTTAGGGCATCTAGGCAACTTCTTGTAAGCTAAGTCAAGTGCAAATGACTGACCCAAAGTCACCTGGATGTTTCATGTTTCAGAGAGGGTAGCCATGTTAGTCCTTTCAAGAATTGCAGGCAAAAGTCAAAGAGAAACAAACCAAAACAAAAGACACAAAACATGTGGCACCTTAAAAACTAACTTTCATATTTTAATGTAACATTTCATGGACACATTAAAATATGAAAGGTAGTCTTTAAGGTGCCACATGTTTTCTATCTTTTTGTTTTGTTTTGTTTCTCTTTGATTTTAGCCTGCAATGGATGTTTCATGGCTCTGTGAGGACTTACTCCTGGATCTGAGAAGACCTCATCCAATTGTCTGCCCATTACCCTGCAATGGCTCTCAGTGGTTATTTTGTGTGGCTGTCCTCCACCTCACATTGGGGAGGAGGGTATTACAGCAGTTCATCTCTGACACACAGTACTGCGGTTGTACAATCTAGCTATGCCTTTAGTTTCTGAACGTGTTTGGCATCTAGGAAGAGGGCATTAAAGAGAATATATCTACCTTAAAGTTTAAAGAAGGAGAATGGGAAATCTGTGCAGCAATAACTAAAGCGATCCATAAAATATGGATAAATGCTGAAAACGTGCTGTCAAAGGAGGGAGGTTTCTTTATTACTGCTGAGTTTTATGGTAAGGAACAAGTCATGAGAGATATCTATTCTCTCCCTCTATATAGATATCTAACAAACCTGAACAATTTAATCATGAATTTCAGTACTCTGGCTTATTTGGATTTTTCCTTCAATGCTTCATCTGTAGAAGGCCTCTTCCACCCGAGACAGCCAAGCTAGGTCTATTTGTAATGTAATTATCATGGTGCATGTTTAGTTTTACCTTCTATGATCTAAATAATGCAGATTGTAATCTGGACCTACTATGTAAAAGCATAGATATAAAAGTCTTGAGCCAGTTTCAGCACCTGGCGTTTTCTCTCTCATACAAATACAAGCAATCACTCACACATACAAACTGAGACCGGCATTCATTTAGATACTTTCTCAGCCCATACTATTCATTCACTTGGGAACTCAGCTAAAGTGGAGGAAAATACAAATTAACAACAAATTAGAAGTGTTGCTTTTTGTCAGCCTTTGCTTTTTTTGTGCCTGGTTTGAAAACTGAACAGCTCATTTGCTTACATCAGTTCTCTCATTTTCTTTGTTTGCCAGTAACCACTCATATGAAAGAGTGTTGCTGTATTCAGAAGGCAATACATTTGGGAACCTAACCATCAACCTTTGGTATTATATATATATTAAAACAGATGCAATTCATTTTGGTTGCTTGACACTGCCCATCTCATTCTCTGTCGTCCTCTTTTCCTTTTGCCTTCAGTTTTCCCAGCATCAGGGACTTTTCCAGGGAGTCCTCTCTTCTCATGAGGTGGCCAAAGTGGAGCCTCAGCTTCAAAATCTGTCCTTCCAGTGAACATTCGGGGTTGATTTCTTTCAGAATGGATAGGTTTGATCTCTTTGCAGTCCAGGGGACTCTCAAGACTCTCCTCCAGCACCACAGCTCAAAAGCATCAATTCTGCGGCGATCATTTAGGCTGAAAATCTGTGGACTTATGAACACTTCCTGGGTCTTCAGATCTTTCACTTCACCTCAGAGAAGATGGTCTGACATGAAACCTACCATTTTGGCCTCTCCAAGAGAATTCTACCATGGCTCTTCCTTCCAAGAAACTCCTCATGAATGTTAACATAATTTTCACCCATAGTGTGTTGAGGTTGCATAAAATATTTATCTGTACCTCAGGAAAAAAATAGGATTCTGAGTGGGGGGCTGACACTCATGCCTCCCACTTCCATTTGACCTCTTAATTTGGAGAGCAGCAAGGCAGGTCTGGTGAGAAAAGGAGAAGACTGGAATCCACTGGCTCCTTAGCATCTTCAGCTAAGAAACATAAACACACCTCTGAGTCTGTAAAATTTACAGGCAAGTCTCAATTTGTGAAATTAATGCATCCTCTAGGATGTTTTGTATTCCAGAAAACTCGTAAACTGGAGACACACAGGGGTGCAATGCATCCTGGGTACTTTTTCTCAGTGCCTTATGAAAAAAAAATCGTAAAATGGGGCATTGCCCAAAAAATCATGAATCAAGGCATTATTTACAATGGATTTCCTTTTGTGAACCAAAAATTACGTGTAATTGTTTCTCATTGCCACCCATTGCTTGTAATGGAACAGCTTTCCCTCTATTACACAACAATCTTTTCACTGTCAAAAAGAACCCTGAAAGGTCTGCCCTGGTCAATGTCTCTGAGTCCAGAAGCCTCCCTCTTCTACTCCTCCCCTCCAATTTAGTGGTCACAAATCTGCACAAGCTTTAAAATTAAGAATAGGGAGAAAGAGACAGATCTTTTGGAAGTTTTCCTATAGCCAACATAGCTGCACAAAGGATTCTATTACTACCATATTTTTCCATCTGTAAGACACCCCCATGTATAAGACAAACCTCACTTTTCCAACCCAAAACTACAGTTTTGCAACTGCACAGTTCTCTTCTTGGCTTATAGTCATGTATCAGATGAGCCTCAATTTTTAGTCTAACAATTCAAGACAAAAATATAGTCTTTTACACAGAAAAATACTGGAATTCCTTGTGAAAATATCATAGTTCATGATTCTCTAGTAATATGAGCAGAAATTCTTTTTTGGGTTGCTTATTTGTTTGTTTAGCATCCTAGCTTTCTACCTTGCAGAACCCAAGATGGCTGGTGTGGTATTAAACTCTAAATTTGCTGTCATACCTTACTGACCATTTGGGATCCCTTTTCCCTGCTAGTCAGTGCCCTATTCCAAGTCTCATCATAAAGTTCACCAAGCCTGCCATCCAGGCAATTTCTCATAGGCATGAACTAGGCTTCAGATACTCACTTCAGTCCCAATTAGACTGTTGGTCTTTTTCTTCTTTCTTTGCAATTAACCTTTTTATAGAACAATTCAAAAATTGTTTATATGACTCTCATCGAATACAAAGACTTGTTGGTGAGGCTGAGGGCAAGTGGTGGAGTTCAGGTTGAAAAAGGCGGAGATCCTGAGTGGTATAAAGAATTTCTTATTTTGACTGACAGTTTCAATAAAGGACTTATAATTAGTTCCCTGGTTCCATATTATGGCCAGTGTCCCTCATGTACTCAAAGAGGTAATTCTAGCTGTGCTTTAATGTGAATAAATAATCTAAGAAGAAAGGGTTATTAGTATTACATATTTTCTATGGTACTTATTTTTTCAGTAAAATTTACTGAGGCAAAAATATAAAGCATATCATTTATCATAATAAAGCAATTAAAACTTTAGCATTATCATATGCTCCCTGCATAATTTCTGTTTCATGGAATAACAAAAAAGTGAGAAGAATTTAAGGCTTCAATTATATATCCATTGATTCACTACCCCAGAAGTAAGTCCATTGAATGTAATCGGGGTTATTTCTTGTTGTCTGTCCAACATTAATCATCAATTGTTGGAAATTCAAATATATTACCACCTCTTGCTGGGTGTTTTATCCATAATTTTGTCAGTTGATATGTTTACTGTTGATCTGGTTGGTTGATTGGTTGGTTGGTTGCTATTGTGTTTGCAGTAAAGAAAGCAGCATAAATTAGTCTGCATTTCAAACAACTGTTTCAAAAATGTTAATAAAGAAACATTTTTATTCTTTCTCTTACAAATGTCTCAGTGTGAATTATTGAAAGTTCAAGTGCCAGTTAATGAGTTTGAGGAACTTGCAGCTACTCTCCTCTGTAGATCTCTCTTTAAAACTCTCCAAAAGCTACAGCTGTAAAATTACATGGAATATGAACCTAGATTTAAAAATTATAAGCCATGCTGGGCCAGATCAAAGGCCACTTTATGGTAGTTAAATATAGTTTATATGAAAGGGCCAATATGTCTTCTCAGTATGCCTGCATACAAGTATACTGTAAAGCAAAGAAAGTCAGTTTCTGGGAATTCCACAAAGCAACATGGGTTTGACTGCAGTGTCTGGGTCATACTCCCACAACTGATACTGAAAGGCAAACTGCCACAAACACAAAAAACAATACACCAACAAATACTCATTGATAATACATGGATTTTGTCTCCTCTCTTTCCAAACCATGCTGTATCTTGTGGAAAACAAACCGGTAAAGTGCAAATTTCCTAATTAGGTGGGAAAGGGCTCACCATGCATCAAGTGATTGTGTGAATAATCACTGGTATAATGTTGCACATACCCAAAAAAGTGTGGCTAGGAAGCTGGAGTTCTGGATGGCTGAGCCAACCTTCAGCTGATTAGCCTTGCATTTGACATTGGCAGGAGGTGAGCATGCATGGGGGTGAAATAATTTTGCAGTAGGATCAAGTCAGAGAATAGATGCAATTAGAACGACAAGCATGTAGCAGACAGGGTAATTCAGATAGTAGAAAATTAAATGCCTGTTAAGAGTTCCCTGGCAGGTGGTAGCAATAAGCATGAATTAAATAATTGCAGATTGTTATTAAAACTATTCTGCACAAAATGTGTTGTGGTGTCCCTGACGTCTTCTTCATTTGGGCTGCCTTTGCCTTCCCTTTCAATATGTTGCCACAATTCATTTTGGAATAGCCACATTTGTAATTAAGAGAGGTGACATTTTTTTTAGTTGTCAATCTGAGTTCAGTAGAATCACTTCCTGAAAAGGATGCTTAGAATTGCCACCTTAGATATACAGGTGCCTGCCTGCATTTCATTCACACAACAATGGTGTTTCTGACTCTCACCAATATAATCAAGCTATCACTCTGTATTAATCTTGGAACGGAAGCACTGATTGATTAAATGGCACAGCTAAACAACTAAATGGTCATAAAACATCTTGAAAATATCACCGGTAGTAAGATTAAGTAGTATTTATGTTGAAGTTTTTATTAATCACCAGAAGCAAATTTTATACCTGTTGGCAGCCCTAAATATTTATTAAATGTAAACGCAACCTGAGTTCTGTCTTTCTCTTTTCAAATGCAGAAAATGTAGGTCCCAGATTTGCTCAGTTACCATAAGCCTAGTGAAATCAATGGGACTGAACTTAATCACATATGAGCATAACTGAAAGTAACCTAATTATTTTAATGAAACTATCATCCACAAATAATAACAGCTGCACAATCAAATTCCAGATTAATTTGGAGAACTTGAAAAAGTGTGTAGAAGATATTCTCATATGCCAAATCATTTCAGCATCACAATGCACCTGCTCATGCAGCACATACAGAAGCAGGAGGTTCACCGATGAAGTAATTGGATTTTCATGGTAAATGTATCTTTCTGGTGCCACCAGCCAATGGAATTTCTGTACAGTGATACTATATCATTAAAACTTTTCATTAATGATAAAGTAAATGTTACAAAATGGACAGCCTACCATGCTATCACTCGTCAGAGCTAGATATAGTTTTAAAATAAAGCATAATGTGAGTCTAGGTGATGTACTTCACCGAGACTCCTACTCTTCACAACACACATGCTTCACTGAGATAAGCCCTATTCTGCTTTTATAATGCTGCAGTCAACATGAAAGTATTATATGCCCAAGCTAATTTACAAGCGGAGTACAGGTGAGTTGGTGTATGGATGTGTTTTTTTTCTTTGCTTTTGGGTGGACAATCTTTATGGGCTCTGAGTCCAGATTTTTGCACCAAACTCTGCTGGGGACAGGGGTTGCATCAACTTCAAAAAATCTGAAGGGGTCCCTCCCTCCAGACACTCAAGGGTCCCTGTTTCTCATCCATGATTTCAGTATTACGATAGGCCAGAAATCATGGCTGGTAGCAGATGAGCACGAAGCCCTTTCTTGAACAAAGCCTAGCACAGCCAACAAAAATTCAGCAACACAAGCTGATCTGGCAACCTGCCTAGGTAACTTTGTAAAAAAAGAAGTGGACTACAAAGGAGTCTCACAGCCTTGGAAATAGCTGAGTGGGGCAAAATAATGTTGCTGATCAATGTGATTCCTTTCTCTATGCTCTGAGGACATAAGAAGACACATGCTATTAGATTTATCTCTGTTTAAGGCTAATAGTTTAAAATCCTGATGTATCAGTAAGGTCCTGTAAAACAGATTCGCTACAGGTAAACCTTCTGAATCTAGGAATTCTTCTTACACTAATCCTTCTAAGTATAAAAGGCAGGCTCTACCCTCTTAAATGGAGACAGGTAGCTCCTTCTTACTTTCACATTCTTAACAAATGTTGCCCATAGTGCCTGAATTTTACATGTACCTTGCAAAACACTACTTATCAAAAAGTGCCAAATGCCAAATATGCCAAATTACTTATCAAGAAGTGTTCCAGATGTGATTAAACTGGACATTAGCAGAAGTTTCTCTTCCCCCCCTTCCAGTTTCTTGTCATAGTCTCATCTTGATAAATCACATTTAAAATGAATAGAAAGACCTCAAACAGCAGAGTGGGTGTGGGGACAACAATGTGAAAGGAGAATTCAGTGGTCCAGCAGTTAGTGTTCCTCCAGAAGCAGCCCAGTTTCCTGGGAAGACAGTGCAATCAATGCCCATTTGCCACTTTAAGGAGAGACATAAGTTGAAAAGACTCAAGGAAACATACAGCAGGTATTTCAAGGCTCTCTGAGTGCTAGCTGGAAAGAGCTGTAGTGGGAGGTGTGGGGGGGGACTGATTGGAAAAAGCTGCAAATTATGTGCAGGTTGCCAGCAGTGCCTTTGTGGGAGACAACATGAAAGATCACCATTTATTTCTTATTAGGTGGTGACTGTTCCGATCCCTTTAAAAAATGCCTACCTAGGACCTTCCCTCTGCCTCCTCAGTGTTGTGAAGGTCACTAATCTACTGAGATTACAGATGGGCACGAAACGACCATTTTTTCATTACTGTTATCCGTTATTCATTCCATTATGTAACGGAACGAATAATGACTTTTGCGATGGGGCAGGTTCAAACTGAACAGAACCAAGAAAAAATTCTTTGTTCTGTTTGTTTTCGTTAATGGCCGCGTGATGAATGACCTACCTGGTGCTGGCCTTCCTGGTCCAGTCTTCCTGGCTTCAGGGAACAAAACAAAGATGGCCCGCACTACCGCTGTAGCGTGGGCCACGTGGTCAGCAGTAAAAAATAAAATACAGCCGCCGGCGAAGGACGTGCCTCGAGGGCTCTGGCATCCCCCTGACCGAACGTGGTGTGGGGGTAGGGTAGGGGAAAGGGCGCATGCGGAGCATGGGAACCCCCAAAAAGGTTCTCCTCCAGGGACTACAAAGTCCAGCAACCCCCCGCCACGACCATCTTGTGCTCCAAAGGGGGCACTTCCCAGGAGGGCTGGCATTCAGGCGTGCGTGCAGGGTGGGCTCCTCGCCATCCACACTAGCAGAGGCAGAGCGCCTCCAAGGCGCTTCCTCTGGGGTGGCGAACGTGGCATGGGGTGGAAGTGCCATGCCCTCCTCGCTCGCTTGCTCTGCCCTGACCCACCGGGCTCCAGCCAGCCAGCCAGCCAGCCAGTGCGCCCATGGAGCGGAGCCCCACTGCACTGACTGACTGACCCACCGAGTCACCCCGGCCGGCCGGGAAGAGCGGCAATGGCCCGTCGTGCAGCAGCAGCAGCAGTAGCAGCAGCGCCTCAGGAGTAGACGATGACGCCAGGTGGGTGGCGAGCGACCGGGGATGACCCCACCACCACCACCACCACACACTGGGGGGCTCAATGATCTGCTCCCCACCCACCCCCCGCTGCTCCCCCGCCCCACTGCCCCCCACCCCGCAGCCCCTTCCCCCATGGCACACCTCAATGGTGCACCCACCTGGTGTCCCCCCCAGGATGCGAGGACCACCACCACCACCTCCCCGAAGAGCTCAGGGTGGGAGGGGTCCAGAGATCCCAGGGATCCCAGAAGGGTAGCTCGCTCTTCCCTCCATGCCTAGGTGGCGCATGGCCCCAGGAGGGTTCCCCGCAGCTGTAGGAATGCTCCCCAGCAGGCTTGCCACTGGCTCTGGCAGTGCCCGGCCCCGGGAGGGTTCCCAGCGGCCGCGGGAACACTCTACTGACAGGCTTGCCACCACACCCAAAAACGATTAAACAAAAATGAAGCAGGGCCTGGGCCCCCGAACAATGAAAACAAAATGAAGACGCCCCCAGGACCCAAATATGACCACAAAACTCCAAAGTGCCCATCTCTAACTGAGATCCAACTGATGGCCTGACTCATGGAACTATTAGCTTCCTGCTTTATGAGAAAGGACTGGCTTTGAAGGACACAGGTTTGATTCTTGCTGCCTCACAGTCATGTTCACAGTAGATAGACTCAAGACAGTTTTAGTATCTAATAACTCATTAACCAATCATTTTATATAACTGGAAAGAGTTCCCTTAGAATCCAATGGTATATTACTCTCATGTTGTTAAAAAACTGAACCACAGTGAGGTGTCCCCACCCCTGAAAGTACTGGCTCTTCTATTCCGAAATAAAATTTGGGAGCTCACTTTAGGACAGCCATTCGCAATCTTTTTAAAGCCATGGACATAAACACAATACTGTATGGAAAAATGCAGGCCAAATCAGGATTACATGTGTTACATAGTTAGACTTAACAGTATATGGTGGTGTATGAAGAATTGTTTCTAGCCTCTGCCCCCCTTCATATACACTATTTATTTATTTATTTATTTATTTATTTATTTATTTATTTATTTATTTGATATACCACAAAACCATCTGGCCCAGAGGCTCCTCGCTGATAATGGCTGCTTTAGCTGATATATTTTGTAGTAATTCACTTTCCGGCATTCTGAGAGATATTGAACCTTTCAAGTGTTCTTATTTTTCCGTCAGAAGGTATTATGTCCTCCTCAATATACTGGACAGAAAGTACAAACGATGTGTGTTCAGGGGTAAATCTATTATAGAAATGCCTTAAATTCCCTTAGCCTTAATCCAAAAAGTGGTAGTAATTAACAGATGAAAGAGAAGGTTCAGGAAATGAATATGCAGTGTCATGGAGTTAGAGCTGTTCATTGATCACTGTTAACATAAAGGTTCTTCTTTAGCCAGGAAATTCTGACGCCACATTTGTCATTTGTTCTAATTTTAGAATTTTAATTAGCAGATCACCAGACCTTGCCTCATTAAATCAGTTTCTACAAAAACATTATTCCTGGAGATAATAGGTAGGTTAAAATAATCACCACTCCCAATCCCTTAAACTGCCAAGAAACGTGAGACTTTTATTATCTGATGGGGTTGTCTGGGGGGGGGGGTGTCTGTCACTTTGATCCTTTTGCAGCTTCTTAAAATTTCTGAACTGTTTCAATGGCACTTCATTCCTTTAAATTCATTCCTTTTGCTACCTGCATGTTTTGGTGACAACCCCTCCATTTCTCTAATTTATCTTAAAAGTGTCTTTCTAACTAGGTTTGCATAACTGATTATTAAGTTAATGGCCCTATGGATGAGCTTCCTTTCATGCTGAACAGGATATTTCTATCAACAGAGAGATTTTAGATAGTTTGAGGTATGTTGGCTTTGAAAGAAAATACTGAGAGCAGAGGTTGAGGTCGGCAATGCACTCAAAAGAAGGATATATCCACAGCTGTGATTAGAGATGGGCACGACTTGAAAAAAATTTTTCGAGTTGTCGTTAGTCGGGCCGGTTCCGTTTCGGGTCGTTTCCATTTTTCGCGAAAATTTGCAAAAATTAGTCGGTTTGTTTTTTTTTGTTTTTTTGTTGTCATTAGTACTGTTTTTTTGGGGGGGGAGCGGGCTCCTGGAGGCACCTCTGTGGGGTGGGTGCCTCCTCTGGCCCGCTATAAAGGGAAAGCGGGCTCCTGGAGGCACCCGTGGGTGCCTCCTATCCTCACCCACTAGGAAGGGGAAGCAGGCTCCAAGAGACCCCTCAACATGGGGGTCTCCCCTCCTCACCTGCTGCTGCAAAATGCATGCATAGCCATATGGATATGCATACCAGTTGCAGACAGTGAGACTAGTGATGGCAGTGAACCCAGAGCCATAGGTTGATGCCTAAGGCTCTCACACCACCATGTCTCACAAAGAAGGGTATTGTACTTGCGTGTAGTGCAATGCAAGTACATCTGGCTTAGGGTTAAGGTGGGTTAGTGCAAGGGCTAGGGTTAGGCTAGTGACAGGTAAGGTTACGGTGGGCTAGTGGGTTGCACCTCTGGGTGCCTCTCTGACCCACTAAGAAGACAGTCTGTGACGTATGGGTAAGGATTGGAGTCAAGGATTATGGTTAGGGTTAGGGGGCTAGGGCAGGTTTTAGGGGGCTTTTGGCACATCCCAGAAGTCTCCATGGCCAAGTGGCCATGCGATTGGTGGGATGGCTCCAAAAATTTGCATGGTCGTCCACTCCCACATGGCTGGCCACTCGGCCAGCCCATCATTGCGCAGGTGTAACTAAAATAAATAAATGGAGGACAGAGGAGGAGAGGAGAGACATTTTGTTGCAAGAAAAAACGCACTGCTACTGTGAAAAATCTGGCAGTTTATAAATTTTCGCGTGTTTCTGTTGTGCTTGTGTGTTTTTGGACCACGATTTCAAAAACAATATTGCGTTCGCTGCCCCATTTTGGATCCCCCGCCCGCACCACATGGCATGGCAAGTCCGGCTGCCCAGGACGGGGGGGAGGCGGGACCCCACCTCCAGAAACCACCCCTCCGGTAGGTGCCCTGCGCCATTAGTCAAGCAGGCATTTTTCCACCTGCTTTTTTGGCCCGGGAATGGGTGGGGGGAGAGTTTAAAAGTTTTTTTCCTGTGCCGTCCGTGCTGCTTGCTTGCGCTTTAATTGCGGCGGCCGGCGGCGAGACTGGGCTTTTTGCTGGCTGCGAGCCTGCGGTGAGTCCCACCAGAGCAGCCCAGGACGGGGATGGGGGAGGCTGGGGACCTCCAGAAACAACCCCTCTGGTAGGTGCCCTGAGGTACGGGAGGCATTTTTCTGCCTGCTTTTTGGCCAGGAACCGGGTTTTTTTAACTTTTAAAAACTTTTTTTCTGTGCCGCGTGGCATCGCGCGATCGTGCGATGCAAGGAACGAGCACGACAAATCAGACCAAAATTGTTCGTTCGTCGGTTCAAGCTCGAAGTCTGGCAGAGTAATTCCCATTACCGTTTCCGTAGAGTAACGGATACGAGTAACGGAAACGGAAACGGGAATACCGCTAAGTCGTGCCCATCTCTAGCTGTGATACCTGAATGACAAAAATATATGCTTGTAGTCACCCATTGACAAGCCAATGAAGTGAATCTCAGGCAGATTTTTCCTGGAAATCTGAAGCAGATAAAATCTGAAGTACTCATAATGGATGAGAAGAGCAATGACATCATCGTGTTCCAAGACTGGATAATTCTTCTTCTTCTTCTTCTTCTTCTTCTTCTTCTTCTTCTTCTTCTTCTTCTTCTTCTTCTTCTTCTTCTTCTTCTTCTTCTTCTTCTTCTTCGAGTTTGAGTTCGAGTTTGTCCCACTTAGTGGGACAAATGCCTTCCACTTGGCATGGTCATGTGCTGAGTCTGGATGAACCTGGGACAACTTCATATGTTGTTCTCAAGAGTGTTCATCCAGCACTGTGTTTTTGTTTTTTGAATCACTGCATCTATAGGACAACCCCCAATTTTCCAGCACAAAATTTCAGTGTCTCTACTGTGTGGTTCTCTTATTGGCTTACTTCCATGTATAAGATGACTCTAATTTTTTAGTCTAATAGTTTTAGTGAAAAATATAGTCTTATACATGGAAAAATACAGTATCTTCATTATTCTCCCCATATTCTTCTGAAGCTATAAACATACAGTGGTACCTTGTGTAAAGGAATTAATTTGTTCGAAATGAAATTATGTTAAGCAAATTTTCCTTTATACAAATCTCCCATAGGAATCCATTGAAAACAGTAATCCCTAATTGTGACCATTTTTATGTTGTATGGATTCTCCCCATAGACAATTCTGTTAAGCAAATTTCCCCTACCTCCAGAATGTTTTAAGTTGTACAGATTTTATGTTATACAAACAGTTTGTTATACGAGGGTCCACTGTATGCTTATTTGAAACTCACATGGTTAGGACACTGTAACAGGGCAACAATGGTAACAGCAACAATGCAAATGGAAGGGTTTGCCCCAATTATATCCACATGGTGGCAAGAGAATTAGATATTTGCACCTATGGCTGTTGTCTTCAGTTATAATTGCCAGCAAGCAAGGGAATTTATTGGGTACTTCAAGCAGAAGACTTGCCTCTGTGTCACACAGAATATCTAAATAATTTACATTGGAACTTTCCCTTTAACATATTTCAAATGCTGGCACCACTACTTAGTGAAACAGTTCAAGCAACTACAAGCCTTGCCTTTATTACAAACCCTAATTATATACTTGGTGGCATACTGAAAGTTCAAGGCACAATCTAAGAAAGTCAAAGTTCTGACATGAAAACCATTGTGTGAAAAGGTCAACTAATTATTTTTGATTTTAATGGTATATACTGCTAGGCAGTGGTACATACCTGGACATGTGTGATCTAATTAAAGCCCTAATACCAGCTTTGTCGTGAAAACAATCCATTTGCGAATTCAGAATCTACTTTTTATTCTTAGTGATATTTTTCAAATGGAGAGAAAATGGGAGGACAGAATGAGGTACCGTGAGGAAGAAGCGCCAGAGTCAGGAGTCATGTTTGTTAGGTAGATTGCAACATGAATCTGAAGGGGAAATATAACAATTGATATAATTGGAATGAGGTCTTTTCATGAAGCCAATAATACAGTGATTTGATGAAACTAACAATGCTGTTCTTCTTGTCCATGGTGGTAGTTTGCAAATGGCATCTTGGGGTTTTTAAAAAAAGCCAATCAGTGAAGAACGAACATTGTTTTCAACTGCTGTCTGAAATTATTAAAAATTGGCCTGATTTCTGTGCTGTTAATGTTATATACATGGTTATGGTAGAGTAGATGAAATGCTGTCTGCCTTACACTGGCTACCCAACCACTTCCATGCCAGCTTCAAGGTTTTAACTCCAACATATAAAGCCCTAAATGGTTTGGGATCTCATTTCCTGACAGAATGCCTTCCTCCACCACCATCTGTCTGTAATAATTGTACACTGCCCAGAGACCTTTGGCTAGTGGGTGGCATATAAGCTAAATAAATAAATCAATAAATAATACATGTGCATCTCAAACTTAGTAATTAATATCATTAACACTGAGGGAGGCATGCAAGGAAAGAACTAGAAATCGTACCTTATAGCAATCACTCCAGCACTTTGGAATGACTTACTGCCTGAGATTAAACTGACCCCCTCTTTGGCAACATTTAAAAGACTATTTAAAACTAGATTCTTTAGGCAAGCCTATCCAGAGCCAACTTAAAATACAAGCTATCTCAACTACAAGCTATCACAAACACCACCCAAAACAAGGAAGAATCCAACATAATCACCACCCTCTATGACTTTGTGCTCACACACAACTATTTCTCTCTTCTTCAAGCTTCCATCATGAACATGCAACTAAATCAATCGTACATAGCCAAGCCCTTAGATACAACCACATCTGCTCTGACCCACAGGATAGAGACTCCAAACTCAGGGATCTACAACATGATTTCCTTAGACTACAGTATCCACCTCTCATGATTAAGGAACATATCAACAAAGCAAGATGCATACCCAGAAATAACCTGCTACAAGACCGATCCAAAGGGCCAAATGACAGAACACCACTAGTTGTCACTTACAGTCCACAGGTGAGACCACTCACATGCATCTTAAATGATCTCCAGCCCATTCTTGATAAGAACACATCACTCTCCAAAGCTCTTGGAGGGAGACCCATACTTACCTGCAGACAACCTCCCAATCTCAAACATATACTAATGCACACAAGATTAGAAAACAGCAACATGAACAATGGAACTAAACCTTGCCACAAAGCCCAATGCCTACTCTGCCCACATATCTACTCTGGCAACACAATCAAAAGACCCAACAATGTCAAATACAGTATCAAGGACAACGTCACCTGCTCCTCAACTAATGTAATCTAAGCCATTTTTGCCAACAATGCCCATCTGCACTCTACATTGGACAAACAGGATAATCTCTAAGAAAATGCATCAATGGACACAAGGTTGACATAAGAAACCACAATGCACAGAAACATGTCTCAAACCATTTCAGTTTACCTGGACACTCCTTGAATTACTTGAAGGTCTCCATTTTGAAACAGAATCATTACAGATCAAGAATGCAAAGGGAAACAGCTGGAATAAAATTCATATGCATGATGGATACACACAAGAAGGGATTAACCATAAATCGGGTTTCTTGAGTAATTAGCAAATGTAATATTACAATATTGCCACTTTTTCATGAACTCTAAGGGCGTTTATACACAACCCCTAAGCTGCGCTGCAAATGGCTCCCAGCTCCGGAATTTGGAGACAATTAAGTGCGACCCCGCCCACTTTAGCGGGACCCAGCGCATTTTTCATGTACCTGCTCTCTGCAGGTGAAAAAAATTTGATGCGGATAAGAGTGCCGGGCTCTCCTGGCTTGTCTGTTGTTTTTTTGCCTCCCGCCCCTTTAAGAGCTCCTTGAGCTGGAACCAGGAAGCAACGGGGCTCGGGGCTCGGGGCAAGTTCGACCGGCAGGTTAGTAAAGGCTTATTTTGTCCTTTTTTTCCCTCCCCCCCTCACGCCGACAGGAGCAGGAAGTGCTGAGGGGTGGGGACGGAGGAACAGAAACGAACCCCCAAGATCTCTGGTCCGAATTTAAGGGACCAGCGGATCTTAGGGGTTGTGTGAAAAGGCCCTAAGGTAAAAACTACCATTCTCACCCCCCCCGTCTCTTCCACAAACACCCCTACCCTCTCTGATCTGATCTGGTTTCTGTCTCTTGAGGAATTAACCTCTGAGCCATAATACCACACTTAACATATAAACAGGTCCTGGTCTCAGAGGCATAAAACTATATTTACATATCTACAGACCCAGGCCTAATCCTCCTTCCTACCATCTCTACTAATCAACTCTCCCTCGTCTTCTTCCCCTCCTCCTTGCCCCCTCCCCTATCCACCCCCCAACTCTATATACTACAGCCAATGAATATCTTTTATGAAATGTACTGTATATCTCATCCCATATAATATTGCACACTTCATTCTGCTGCTATATGTCTGACGAAGTGGACACATCCATGAAACGTTACATTAAAATATGAAAGTTAGTCTTTAAGATGCCACATGTTTTGTGTCTTTTGTTTTGTTTTGTTTTACTTTGATTTTTGCCTAAAAATCTTGAAAAGACTAACACAGGGACCCTCTTTGAAACGTAAAATAAGATATACCTAGTCTTGAACATTTCCTATCACATGCTGGTCAATGTAAAGTGAAAACCATAAACCAAGAAATGGAACACACTGCCCAGAGTAGCTTTGTTGTTAGATGGCACAGTATATAAGTCCAATAAATAAATAAATAAATAAATAAATAAATAAATAAATAAATAAATAAATAAATAAACATTGCAGTGCTTGGTGTCATTGAATTTAAGATGATTGGAATTAGATGCTTTCAGTCAAGTACAATGTGTTCCATTCTGGCGATGACAAATCCAAAAGAAATAGAGTTGTTCTGATACTGAGTCAAGATGTCGCACAGGCAATTAGAATCATATTGCAAATATCCTCTGGCTAATGGAGTGTACCAAAATATTTCAGAGGAAGATCAGTCTACTCTTTACAGACCTTTGACTGTGAAGATAATGGATAGTTTTTTAAGTCAGCTCCTCTCCAAAAGCTACACTGTGTGTGTAAAGCAAGCATAACTAGGCAACAGAACTTTGGCCACTGAGTCATGCAATTGGTGTATGATAACATTGACATCTTGACTTGAGAAAATTTCCTTCCGCAGGTTATAATGGTGGCATTACACATGGAAATAAGATTGTTGCCCAGGTCTTTCTTACTTACTTACTTACTGGCTGAAATGTTGTTGTTAAACCTAGTAAGGGTGAAAAGGGTAGGCCCACTGAATCAGTGGGGATTTGGTGTGTCAAGTAGGGATGGGCACAAAACAGAAATGTAGAGTTTCATTTCGTTTCGTTTCATTTTTACTAGCAGTTTGTTTTGTTTCATTTTAAAATGCATTTTTGTTAAACATTTGTAATGAAATGAAACAATAACAAAACAATTTGTTACTCTCTAAAATAGCTCCCCAATTTATTGGTAGCCTTTTACAAGGGAGCCATTTTACAGAGTAACAAAAATATTTCATTTTCAAAGGGGAAAAGAAGCATTTCATTTTGTAACAAAACAGTGTTTCCCATTTTGTTTTGTTTCATAGGATTTCAAAAGCTTACAAAATGATGAAACAGTTGTAGTCCAAGAACATCTGGGAACCCAAGGCTGAGAACCATTTCTCTAGAGAATGAGCAGGCAATGGTCACTGACCACATGAAGAGAGGAATTCCATCTCAGGGGCCCCCATGACTAGGGCTTCTATTTATTTATTTATTTATTTATTTATTTATTTATTTATTTATTTATTTATTTATCCACCACCCATCTTCCCGAAGGAACTCTGGGCGGTGAACACAGAGGGCAAGACAGACCCAAAGAACAATAAAACAATCAAGACAAAATAAAAAACAGTATATAAGAGGATAGATAGATAGATAGATAGATAGATAGATAGATAGATAGATAGATAGATAGATAGATAGATAGATAGATAGATAGATATTGGCCTTTTCTTTGATACTTGAGTAGTCAATAGCGTTCTTTGTTGGGCTTCCAATGGACAATTATCCCACTTCACTTAGAAATCCAAATGAATTTCAAATATGAAGCCATTGTGCTCTCTACCCTTTCAATATTCATGGTGTTTCCAACCATCTCCCTTGCTTTTTGATAATTGCTGGAGGCACATGACCAAGAGTGGGAAATAAAATTATGGATAATCAGTGCTTTTCTTCTCTCTGGCATTTGTACACATAGTAAAGATGATGAGTTATTCAATATCAGTGCTGTACCAGATCTTTCCTGAATTCATACTTGAGAGAAGTGTAGCATATTTGGGTGCTTTCAAAGTTCCCAGTGACTTCTGCAGGAGGAAAGCTAATAGGGTGGGTTGAATGTAGATTATATGTGGTTGCATTAGAGGACCAGCAGTAATATTGCTGCTTCTGCCTTGTAGATTACATTCAATTTATCAAAGGCAAACATGAAATATTACTAAAAATGCTTTTCTCACAGAGTGGATTTTCTTTGAATTGCTTTAGACAGAATTATTGAGAATTGGATAAAAAGAGTGGTAAATTATTGGCTTTTAGGGTTTAAATAGATGCAGATGTGGTGCTTTAACAGTAATTAGAGGCACTCTGAGATAGCTTCATGTTTCTGAGAAAGCAATTAGTGACCAATTTAAGGAGTTTTGTTCAGCTTTTTGTTCTAGAAGAAAAGTTCTGTCTAAGGAGACAGAATCTTTGGGGCAAAATCTTTGGGGCAAAATCTTTGGGGCAAACCAGTAGTCCCATATGTTAGCAAAAATGTTTATGACTGCTCAGTTTAACATTTTGGAAACTGATACAGCAATTAAACATCTTAAAAATATTAAAACATTGGACCCATTATGATACTGAATGGCATAACGCCTTTTAGTTGAGGTACTCCAATGCAAGAATCTTTACCAAATCCAGTACATGAAGTACCCAACTCATTTCTGTCTCTACCCTCAGTAGAGATCTCTATTCTAGCAGCCCATAAAAGGGGGGACAATAGAAAATTGCAGTAGCAAAAATGTTTCTTGTATTTATCCAATTTATGTATAAATTTTATACCTGTTGGAAGCCCTAAATATAAAGTATACACCTCCATGTGTTGTATCAACACAAGATATCTTGAAACTCAATTATCTTCTATTGATTTTTAGAATTACACAGAAATATATGTAATTAAAATGGATATATTTATAAAATATTCTCTATTACATTCTCGAGTCAATGAGAAAATGCATTAAATGTATACATTAGAAAATATTCATAAAACATACATGTACTCTATACAAAACAAAGCACATGGAATATGTCACACAACGCAAGATGGAAATTGGATGAGTTGGCAGTGCTGGTGAGATCTTTAGAACTATAACAAAAATGCAACAAAATATGGTAAAAAGACTGTTTCTGAACATTTTCCTGAGACATTTTAAGTAAAACTAATGCACTTTCCTGCATCAAAACCTGGCAGAACTTGTTCCATAGTCACAAAATATCAGCCTCACAATTCTTAGTAACAGTATTGCTGAACAAAATGTATAGTATAAATATCTGCAAGCATTGGTGAAGAAGTTGATTAAGCCACCCCTAAAACCACTTGCGGTAGGTTGGCCCAGATTAGTATGGCAAATATTTAAATACAAACCAGGTTTGATAGTATATGCACACCTCTAGTATTCGGTATGGTTGAAAGATCATAAAATACTGTATTAAAATTATCAAGGTATGCCACAGCCTACATTTTCAAAATCCTGCATTTGCTACACTGTAACATGTTGATAGATATTTATGCATCCTCAGAGAGAAATGCAATTTCCCTTGACTAAACCATTTACTTCTGGTCTGAGAGTGGCAAGTTTACATACTTAAGCTACTAAGAACTGCTTGATTTTCTCTCCAAAAATATACTGTAGTCATTGTCCTATGGACATATGAGAACAACAAGTTGTTAAAACAAGTGCTTTCTCTCTCTCTCTCTTGCTCCTACTAATATATACCCATATCTTAATACATATAACTGTTGTTTGCTTCCTCCAACGAACTTCAAAGTTGTACATTTTTTAAACTGATGCATTTCCATTAACCTTAATGATGTACAAAGGGAAAGATGAGAAGGCGGTAAAGAGTAAGGAAATGCTTTTATTTTGTTGAGAACAAAACATGTTACATAGGAACAATGCATTGCTCAGAACATTTTTGTGTAAACAGTTTCTGAGAAATCAGAAAATGCATACATGCTGCAAAAAGTATAATGGCTGGAGCAAAGTGATACATATTACAGGGACACACACCTTCTTACAGCAGCCCTTTGGCACATGATGATCTATGTTTAGTAAAAAAGTACTGGATGACTAAGACCACCACCACCACCACCACCACCACCAACAACAACAACAACAACAACAACAGCAACAACAGCAACAACAACCAGAAGTGAGGGAAATCAGTATTCTATGGTACAGATGTGTATAAAATCATCCTGATATCCTTTTAAAGCTACTTCTAGAAAGGTATTTCAAACTGGATTAAAGACAGGTTCTGGATCCTTAACCCTCTGTCTGCCCTCCATTTCCTCATTTCAAACAGCTAAATTCCCCTTGAAAAATGGGAGCATTTGATGAAAAAAAATGCAGATGGAAGAACAATTGAGCACAATGGAAATCCCACCATTGGACATTATCAATCTGTGGAGAATATTCGCCTATTGATATCTAGTAATTCAAGTATAAAATATGATCCTATACCAACTTATTTATTGTTGAACTATAGAGTCATAGTTTTGAATAAGCATATGCAGAATTGATTGTAAACCACTGCTTCATTTGTACAATATTTAGTTTCCCCTGAACAATAGTCAATAAATCTATCCCTAAAAAGCAAGATTGTCTTAGATATTATTCTGAATGTCCTGGCCTAATTTATTTTTTAATCTGGTGTCACATTAGGCCATTTGCTAAACTGAATGTTACAGACAGTCCATAGTTAGTGTTATCCACACATATCGTTTTCCATGAGACCAGAAATTCTGATTTCTCATAGTTCCAGATTGCATGGAGAACTTGGATGAGTAGTGAAACGTTTTGATCTCACAAGAAAAGAGGTCCAGCTGCCATGACTCAACTTCCAGATAACCTCACCTGGATGACTGAAAATCTTCACAAAGCCTTTACAGAACATTGCTCTCTAAATGAAAGGGGTAACAATGGAAGGGGCAGACAAAACCTGACCCCTTTCTTCATGCATTCAACCTACCTTTTCATTGGTGCCAGAACAGCACTGTTTATATATCATATTTTTAATATAACCTTTGTTTACAAAGGGCTTAAAAGCAATGAAAAGGATTCCATAGCCAAGAAACCTCAGCTTCTGCCTTGGAAGCCATACAAAATCTAGGAAGGGACTGAAGAAATGTCTTGATCCTATTCTGTGCACTACCTTCTCCTTCAGTCAGTCAGCCTCTTATGGTGGTGTTGAGGAGAAGCTGCAATTTTCACACAGCAACATTTAGCTCTCTGCATGTGGGTAAACCATAAAAACAGCACTGGCGTCTAATGCTATAATTTTACCAGAATATCTGCCTACAGGGCTAGGATCACATCCCAGCATTATTAGCCTAGGCTCACAGTATGCCCCATTGTAAGCATGTATATTTGGCACAGCACGTGCTAGGGAATCTCTGATGTTATCACACTGCACTCCCAGTCCCTGAAAGGGCTACAGCTGAACAGCTGTATGGGAAGAGAAGTTGAAGAAGTTGTAGAATCAGAATTAGTTTTTAATCAATTCCTGTTGAGGTCTCCACATGTGGAAAGCCCACAGAAATGCATAGACATGGGGGAAGGAGAAGATGGATGGACTTTTGGAGCTTAATGGCCTAGTTATCTTGAGATAAACAGTAAATAGAAAAACAGATTCTTTTAATTCTTATCTACCAAACATCTTCAGGGGGATGAGAGGAAGTGGTAATGTTATGTTACTAAAAACTGATGAGTCTAACAAAGGTTGTTATAATGATCATTGATAAAGGCATTTTAATGACACACATGGTGCCTAAATTGCCTTAAGAATCCAAAAGTTGTCTCCGGGTTTTACTGCATTGATTCATGTCACATGCTCTGTGTATTACTGTTCCCATCCTCATAGGGCAGCCTCAGTTGTCCCAGATCAGTTTGGTACAGTGGAATGGAATGGAATTTATTGTCATTGTATAAATACAATGAGATTAAAAGTGCCATCCAGTCAGCTCATTCACACACCCCAATATAAAAATCCAAAACATAAAATCTACCATTTAAGAACAGACCATCCATACACATACTCCTACATTCATATGCAGAACATTCCTTACACTCATTTAAAACTGACATAAAAACCAAACATACACACACAGCCCTACTATTTCACCTGACAGCATTCATACCCAATCCATAAAAACTATGATTAAAAAAAACAACAGCCATACACAATCCCACATACAATATATATGTTACACATTCAACACTGATATTACCCGTCAACTTAATTTTTAACAGAATTTAGCATTTATTTATTTATTTATTATTGAATTTCTACCCCGCCCATCTTCCCGTGGGAATTCTGGGCGGCTTACAATAGGCTGATCCATTCAGCTAAAATACAATACAAACAGACAAGACAGATTTAAACAATATGACATATAAAACAGGTAGCACCCTTGGCACCCTTGGCATAAAACATATGAGGCTCAACTACAGAGCACTTCACTAGTTAGACTGGTTAATGGATGGTGGGACAAAAAAAACTAAAAAACTAAAAAAAAAAAAACCTAGGTCACCAAAGGCCTCGCAGAAGAGCAAGGTTTTCAACGCTCTGCAAAAGGCCGGCAGGGACTCTGCAGAGTTCACTTTGCTAGGGAGGCTGTTCCACAATGAGGGGGCAGCCACCGAGAAGGCCTGGTTACGGGTGGAGGTTTTCCGGGCCTCTCTGGGGGTGACAACCCGAACCGAGTGTGCCCGCGACTTCCGAACTGGTCGGGCCGAGGTTGATCGCTGGGTGATCCGCTCTGCCAGGTAGTCCGGACCCAAGCCATGGAGGGTTTTATAAACTAAAACCAAGACCTTGAATCTGATCCAGGATGCAACGGGCAGCCAATGCAGGTGAGCCAGGACTGGGGTTATGTGGTCATGACGGCGCACACCCACCACCAGCCTGGCTGCTGCATTTTGTACCCACTGCAGACGCCGGAGGAGGGTCAAGGGCAACCCCATGTAGAGAGTGTTGCAGTAGTCCAGCCTCGAGATCCCCAGCGCTTGCACTACTGTTCTCAGGGAGTTGCCATCTAGATATGGGCGGATTTGGACAATTTGGCACAGATGGTAAAAAGCGGTTCGGGTTACGGCAGCCACCTGGGCATCCAAGGATAGCGCCAGATCCAGAACCATGCCCAGATTCCGAACCCTGTCCGCCAGTTGGAGGGAAACACCCTCCAAACTGGGGAGAGGGCCTCCATAACCAGACGGAGAGCTCCCGAAGAACATCACCTTGGTCTTCTCGGGGTTGAGTTTGAGCCTGTTGGCTCCGGTCCATGCCATGACTGCCTCCAGACACTGGTCGAGAGTCCGGACAGCTTCCACTGCAGAGGTGGGAAAGGAGAGATAGAGTTGTGTGTCATCAGCATACTGATGACAGCAGACTCTAAATCTCCGAATGACCCCAGCCAGCTGTCTTACATAGATGTTGAACAACATGGGGGAGAGAGACGAGCCCTGCGGAACCCCACAAGGGAGTATCCACAGGGCCGACAACTCTCCACTATGTTGCACATACTGGGGCCGACCCTCCAAGAAGGACCAGAGCCAACTGCGAACAGTGCCTCCGATACCTACCTCAGAGAGCCGGTCCAGTAAGATACCGTGGTCGACGGTATCGAAGGCCGCTGACAAATCCAAGAGAACCAACAGGGTAGAGCAATCCCTGTCAGCCGCCCGGATTAGGTCATCTTGCAGCGCGACCAGAGCCGTCTCGGTCCCCTGGCGAGGCCTGAACCTGGACTGGCATGGATCAAGGCACTGTTGTTCCTCCAAAAAGGATTGAATCTGGATCACGGCCACCCTCTCTATAACCTTGCCCATAAAGGGGGCATTGGCAATCGGACGATAGTTAGCCAATTGGTCCGATGCATGCCTGATTTTTTGAGAATGGGCTTTACCACCGTCTCCTTCAAGCAGGAGGGGGAAAAACCCCTCGCTGAAGGAGGCAGTGGCGATGGCAGAAGCCCATTCAGGCATACTCCCTCTGGCAGCTTTTATGAGCCAAGCAGGGCAAGGATCGAAGGGGGTGGACGCGGGCCGGCATTGGGCAATTGCCCTGGAGGTCTCCAAAGAGGAAACAGGCCCAAACTCAACCAATTGAGGAGAGCGAGGGGGTGCAGCGACCGGGGATGGCGAGGGAGGGCTAGTGCAACCGGATTCAAAGCCGGCCCAGATGGCCTGTATTTCGGATCTAAAGAAGATTGCAAAATTCTTACTACTGAACTCAGTAGGAGGAGGCCTCGCCAGACTAGGATTGGTGAGGTCTCAGACCACCCGGAAAAGTTCCGCCTGGCTGTTCAAGGCCTCACCAATTCTCAGGGAGTAAAAAGATCTTTTAACCTCCCTGATCGCTCGCGAGTAGCGCCTAGTCTGGACCACAACCACAGTCTTATTGAATGCCATCCGGCTTCGTCTCCAGCTGCTCTCCAGCCTCCTCCATTCCTGCTTCATCACTCTCAACTCCGCCATAAACCACGGCGAAGGTTGAGCTCTGTCACAGAGGTGGCACTTGGGGCAATCTGGTTGACGGCGCGGGAAGCTGTTTCAAACCACTGATCAGCCGCAGCCTCAGACGGATCATCAGCCAAGCCACCAGGAAGCTCCCCAAAGGCATCGCGGAACTGAGCAGGATCCAGAAGCCTCCGGGGGCGTGCCCACACAAGGGCCCGGAGGTCCCCATGGGGGGGGGCACCAACAGGGAAAAGGACAGCAGGTGGTGATCTGTCCATGACACAGGCAGGGAAACAATATCCCCCACCTCCAGACTAGAATCCCCCGACATGGAGGTAAATACCAGGTCAAGGGTATGCCCTGACCTGTGGGTGAGGCAAGAAATATGCTGGGTCAGACTCGTGGAGGTCATGGACTCCATGAATTCCAGAGCTGCACCAGACAGTCCACCGCCAGCCTGTACATTGAAGTCCCCAACAACCAAAAGGCAGGGGGACTTTGGCAGTGCTGCCGCAATGAACTCCGAGAGCTCTGGGAGGGATTGTGCTGGGTTGCGGGGAGCACGGTAGCCCAGCACAATGCCAAATCTATCCCGCTGTCCCACCAACAGGTGAAGGCATTCTAACCCCGGACTGACCAATGTCGAGGCCCTGCTGACATGAAGTGATTCCCTGTAGACAATGGCAACCCCCCCTTCTGGCACTCCAACCTGCCCACTCCCTGAACCAGAAACCCAGGCGGGCACAGCTGGGTGAGCGAAGCTCCCCAACCCCTCTGCACCCACCCAGGTTTCGGTGATACAGGCCAGGTCGGCCCTCCCATCGCTGATGGCATTGTAAATGACGGGGATCTTATTGTGTATAGCATGGTAATTGCTTTTGGGTAATTGCTATTGGGTAGTGGACCATACTACTTTTTAAATCATCTTAAATAGACAGCTTGATCTATCTGTGAGTCTGTCCTGACTCCACCTACACTATGTCCTTGTCCATTACTATCTTGTCTAGAGTTTATGTTTTTTTTCCTAACATTTTCAGTGGCGGTTTCTTTTTCTATATCTTCATATTTTTTTTAAGTATTTTTATCCTTTTATACCCCTTAGAGTCGGGAGGTGACAAGAGGTATACTGGTGGCATATATCCTCAAAAGACCTGATAATCTCTCCCACTGGTTTCATATAAATGTTAAATAACATAGGAGACACAACAGAACCCTGGAGAACTCCACAGGTTAGTAGCTGTGGTGTCAAACATGAATCACCTAACACCACTTTCGGCGTTATATCCAGGAAGGACTGGAGCCACTTTAATGCAGTACAGTAACCCCTCGCCTATTGCGGGGTTAGGGACCCACCCGACCCGTGATGCTTGAAAATCCGCGATATGCAGAAGCGGGTTGGGTGGGCCCTGGGGGCAGCATGGTGCACCCTGTGTGACTCTGAGGCCTTTCAGAGGGGCCCAGGGGGTGGCGGAGAATGACGTGATCGCTCCCCGCTGCCACCCCCCATGCAGCTCCGAGGCCTTTTGGAGGGGTGGGGGGACAGTGGGGAGTGACACGATTGCTCCCCCACCCCGTGTGGCTCTGAGGAGTTTCGGAGGGGTGGGGGTGGCGGGGAGCAATGTGATTGCTCCCTGCCGCCGCCACCCCGTGTGGCTCCAAGGGCTTTCGAAGGGGTGGGGGTGGCAGGGAGCAACATGATCCCGCGATATAGCAGGGCCACAGAACCTGAACCATGAAATGGTGTGGGGGGTGACTACCTCCAATTCCCATTTCAGAGAGACAAATCAGGAGAATGCCATGGTCTATAGCAGGCATGTCCAAAGTCAGGCCTGGGGGCCAAATGCAGCCCATTTCAAAATTTGAGTGGCCCGCAGCCTTTTCCTCCCACTGGCTTAGTCTGTCTCGCATCCTCATCAGTTGTAAAATGTATCCGTTTTTAATCCACCTCTGGAGTCTCAGTTGCAGGGAGATAGGTATCTCTTCAGCTTTATAAATTAAAAACTAATGTGGGAAAAGGAAACATAAATTAATTATACTTCCCAGTTGTTTAGAGCATTCAAAGGTACTCCCTTATTTCAGCTTCTAAAGTCAAATCATAATTTGCAGCCCTTCAGTTTAAATTGATGCCAGAGGACTGGGTTCCTGGTAAATCTGAAAAACAGACCATTCTTTTTTGTAAAGTGAAAATGGCTGAACATTGTTAAGTGAAGAGCTAAGGAAAAAGAATGATGGTAATTAACGGTGGCCTAGTGCACTGTATAAATCATTTTTATGTGTAGAGACTAGAAAGAATGGAATCTGTGTTCCAATAGAGACAATAGGAATCTGGGTCTACTTTTATTCTAAATTAGAGCATCTCATCTTTGGAATTAACATATAGATGAGCAATGAAAAGCACATTAAGAAAAGAGCACTGGATCCTCTCTTCCAGGTTATATTGATATTATATTGGTAGATAGCCATGTGCAAAATTCAGGGAGCAACTGTTGCAAGTTTTATAAAACTGTTTTATTTTTTACAGATACTTTCCAGTACCTTATCTAAAGAAGGTATAGATTTGACTGATAGGAGAATATTTCATCACAGCATCAACTAACATGATGTGAGAGTTCTTTTATATTTCCTAGATCCTGGACACAGGTCACAAAGAAGTGAAACTTCTTTTAAAAATTTGTGCGTGTGTAAAGATAGCACAAAAAATAACATAAAATAAGAATGGAAGAAATATGCAGTATGGAGGGAGTTATACTTTGTTCAGAATAATTCTCTGTAGTGGTCAAATTCTCTGAGACCACAAGGTGCTTCAGAGAACACTAGCATTTCACCTTTACCTGTGATTTTGTATGTACAGAGTATTAAACTAATTAAGTGGGGGTATAGAAAAGGTAGCCTTGAAAATGAAACCTCTTTTTGAATGGAGCCTTGAACAATAGTTTAGGATAGTCATTAGAAAACAATTTGCTAGCTCTCTGGCTAAGCAAGGTCACTCAATATAATGTTCTTGACAGTTGAATTTATTTATGTTTCAGAGAAGGTAGCTGTGTTAGTCTTTTCAAGAATTCCAGGCAAAAATCAATGAAAAATAAAACAAAACAAAAAATACAAAAGACATACATGTGGCACCTTAAAGACTAACTTTCATATTTTAATGTAATGTTTCATGGACATGTCCACTTCTTCAAACATTTAGTAGCAGAATGAGGTGTGCAATATAATATGTAATGGAATATATATTTCATACCAAATTTTCATTGGCTGTTGTGTGTAGGCGTATTTGTATGCAAGCCAGGTTGTAAATTCACATAGAGACAGAGCTGGGGTGAGTGTGGATAGGGGAGGGGGGAGAGGAAGAGGGGAGTTGTTGCAACACATAAATATGAAGGTGGCGTACATAATCTGAACTTTATGTTATTCCAATTCCAATATGTTGGTGTTAAAATATCTGGTATTTCCTGACATTGGTGCATCTAATGATTTATCCTACAGGCTAACTCTAAATAAATTTCAGTCAAAACAATGACATTATCATCATAATGGCAACCTAACAGATTCTAAGATACAAGCATTTGGAGTTACAAAAACTACTTGAACAATAGAATTTACTATTTTAATATATATATTATTATTATTATTTGTGCTCCAGGACATTAGATCTCCAGGCCCCTGGATAAATGATTGTTTATAGTTGGAAGGGAAAGAAAAACAACTGAAATAATTATAAATATAGTAAAGTCACACGCACACACACACAGACACACACACAAATACATATTACATCATCACAATTCCATTTCACTTTGGGCATCATGCAAAAAGCAGCAACAATCATGTAACAGCGCAGCAGCAGGCTTCATTTCCAGAAGCCAACAATACTGGCTGTATAAAATACAATACAATCAACAGGATTGTTCTCCATATATTCAAACTCGTTTGGCTGTATAAGCAATTAGAATTATTTTGTGAGTGTTATTAATATGCTTAGAAGCTAATGAAGCTTAATATATTTTTAATTTTTAAGAACAATTATACTTTAGACTTGTATTCTGTTTTTTTAAATATGCCTTTTGTCTTGTTGTCTCCTATGTCTTGGCTATGCTTTTCATTGTGTTATTTTTAACCACTCCGAATACTGCCCAGAACTAATGGGGTGGTATATAAATTTAATTTAATTTAAAAATAGGAATGTTGTTTGCATGTTTAAAATATTTTTATCCCACCTTTCTCCCTAAAAGGACCCAAGGCATCTTACAACAATATTTAAAAGCTAAGAACAGTGAGTGTACAAATATTTTAAAAGTATTAAATAAGTATATTTTTAAAACGGTCAATAAAGTCAACACACACTTAAGAACAATAGAGCACAACAATTCATTTTTAAAATGCCTTAGCATAGCAAGAAGAACTTAGGGTACACTTCTGAGACATAGAGAAAACCTATGACTTACTGAAAGGGATATTCTACATTGCCCTCCCATGCGAAATGATTTATTTATTTATTTATTTATTTATAAACATATCCCGCCCATCTTCCCGGCAGGGAACTCTGGGTGGCTAACAATGTTAAAAACACACAAAAATAAGTAGGGGAAAAAAGGGGGGAAAGGGGGGAGGAAAGAAACCTCAAACCAGTAAAGCAACGGAGGGCAAGATGACGGCAAATGGACTACGGGAGAGGAAGTAAGGAGGGAGGAAAGAAGAGGGAAAAAAGCTAACTAGTAAGGTCACCAAAAGCCTCTTTAAAGAGGAAGGTCTTCAGAGCTTTCTTAAAGGCAGGCAGGGACTCCAGCAGGCGCAGCTCACTGGGGAGATGGTTCCAGAGAGAAGGCCCCACCACAGAGAAGGCGCGGTTTCGCGTGAGCATTTTCCGCGCCTCTCTGGGTGTAGCCACTCTCAGTGAGCACGCCTGCGACGATCTCGTGGGTCTGGAACCGGATGCTCTTTAGGAGATACGCTCCACCAGGTACCCTGGTCCCAAGCCGTGGAGGGCTTTGAAAATCAAAACCAGGACCTTGAACCTGATCCGGAAGACAACGGGGAGCCAATGCAGGCGGACCAGGACTGGGGTGATGTGCTCGCATCTACGAGCACCCACCACCAGCCTGGCCACTGCATTTTGCACCCGCTGTAGCCTCCGGACTAGGGTTAAGGGCAACCCCACGTAGAGGGCATTGCAATAGTCGATCCTAGAGATCACCAGGGCCTGCACGACTGTCCTCAGGGAGGACTCGTCAAGGTACTGGCGGATCTGGGCGATCCTGTGGAGATGGAAAAAAGCGGCCCTGGAGACGGCCATCACCTGGGCTTCCACGGAGAGGGCCGAGTCCAGGACCATGCCCAGATTCCTGGCCCTGTCTGTAGGCTGGAGGGAGATACCCCCCAGACTAGGGAGGGGGCCATTGTACCGAGACGAGGGTGCCCCGAAGAACAGAACCTCCGTCTTCTCCGGATTAAGCTTGAGCTGGTTATCTCTGGTCCATTGCAGTACGGCCTCCAGGCACAGATCGAGGGAGCGAACCGCCTCCTCTGCAGATGAAGAAAAGGAGATATAGAGCTGCGTGTCATCAGCGTACTGATGACAGCGAACTCCATATCTCCTGATGACCTCCCCCAGCGGCCTCATATAAACATTGAACAGCATGGGGGAGATTGCCGACCCCTGGGGCACCCCACAAGGGAGAGTCCAAGGAGCCGACAAGACATCCCCCAGCTGTACCCACTGAGTCCGGCCGCCGAGGAAGGAACGGAGCCAGGCCAAGGCCTGACCACCAATTCCCGCCTCAGCGAAGCTGGGCCAGAAGGTTACCGTGGTCGACGGTATCAAAGGCTGCTGAGAGATCAAGGAGGACCAGCAGGGAGGAGCTCCCCCTGTCGGCCTCCCTGAGGAGGTCATCCTGCAGAGCGACCAGGGTGGTCTCGGTCCCGCGAAGAGGCCTGAATCCGGACTGGAAGGGATCCAGGATATGATTTACCTCCAGGTATGACTGAAGTCGGACAGAGGCCACCCCCTCGACAACCTTGCCCAGGAAGGGAACAATGGCGATCGATCGAAAGTTGGAAAGGTCACCCGTTGCCAGGCCAGGTTTCTTAAGAGTGGGTTTCATCACGGTCTCCTTCAAGCAGGAAGGGAAACAACCCTCTCGAAAGGAGGCTGTGGCAATCGCAGAAACCCACTCAGGCATGTTCCCTTCGGCAGATTTAATGAGCCAAGCTGGGCAAGGGTCAAAGGGAGTGGCTGCCGGCCGGCAACGAGCCACAGCTCTGGAGGCCTCCGCTGAAGAAACCAGCCCGAACTCATCCAGGAGGGGAGAACGGAGGGGTGAGGTACCGGAGATCCCAAAGGGTGGACTAGAGCAACTGGGGGGCAAGTCGGAACAGATGGCCTCAATTTTAGATCTAAAATGGGCTGCGAATTGCTCGCTAGTGAAATCACTAGGAGGAGGCCGCAGCTGACTGGGATTGGAGAGGTCCCGAACCACCCAGAATAACTCCGCCTGGCGGTTCGAGGCCTCGCCAATTCTCAGGGAGGCAAATGATCTTCTAGCATCCCTGATCGCGCGAAGATAGCGGCCAGTCAGCTGATTAAGAGCAGCCCTATTTACTTCCATCCGGCTTGCCCTCCATATGACCTCCATGATGAGAGGAGACATAGTATAAACGGGGCCACACTTTATTAACATACAACATCTTGACAACTGACAACTTAAGAGGGGCCTGGCATCAGGCATAGCATGGGGTGGAACCCCGGGGTCTCTCGGGACCCCTCCAACCCGGCAGCAGAGGGTGAGTTAGTGCCCCCAGGTGGTGCAGTCCTCTGACTGCACCCACCGGGCTGGCAACTGCACGTACCACCCCCCGGGCCGAACAATATCACAATGGGATTGTCCCTTCCCGGGGAGGCCTCCCCGCACATCCTCCTCCAGGCACTGTAATCTCCCGATCTGCAGTGCTGAGGGAGGGGGTTGGACACCCACGGGCAGATGTTATATTCAAGATTCACCAGCTGCCTTTTTTCCGCTTCTGCCGCCAGTGTGACCATTTAACAAGTGACTTTAACTAAGGCCCATTCCAGCACCAGTATGTGATAGGCGAAAAATCCCCGCGCCCATCGGCCAATTTTGGGTGTGGGTCAAAAATTCCTATCCGGCCCCCTAGGGCAACCGGTTAAAACTCATACTAGTACTTCAAGTGGTGGGCAGGTGGGAAATGCTCACTGTAGAAAGGTGACGGAGGGAGGAGGAGCGCCCCTCATATAGGTGCTCCTCCCCCATCCCATCGGATGCGAGGACGCATCAGGTCTCCTCGCGCATTCGTGAGAGAAGGCAAAAGAGCCCCGCCCACTGGAGGATCCGGCTGCTGGGCCACATTGTTGTAAATATTAATGCTACTGGTATGTTTTTGTTCCCAAAATTATTATTAATTCTGACCTATCTTTTCAGCCATTTTCCATAATACAGTGGGAGCCGCACCTTGCAAGTTAAGGAAATAAATAAACAGGCAAACAAAATGCTGTTGTTTTGGACTCTTGAACATTCAACTCCTTTGTTTCTTATTTCTTATTATGTTCTTCTGTTAGCAAAAAAGATAGTTTGAAAGTTATATGAGAACATGGGCTTTTTCTGATACAGAACCCCTACAAGTATATTTTTAAATGTGCAAGTCCATGGAAGAGAAATCCTGGCTGTTGCTTAACACAGCAAGTTGCAAGTATAGTTGGTTCTGTTGATCTCATGAGCCTATTCTTGTTGCAACTAGAGGTGGACATGAACTGCCAGCTTGGTGGGCTGTGCCACTTCAGTTAACAGCCAAACAGCTGTTTGCTGACTCAAAGCCCCACCTTTACCAGTGAGCGCTCACTCATAGGAAATGCCCAGCAGAGGCAGGTGGAGAACCCAGGCCACTGCCTCTGAGTGTGCATGCACTGGAGAAGGCAGGGCTTTGAAGACCTCTTCTGCCTCTTTTAAGTGAGCTAGTATGTACTGCCAAACTAGTGGTTCACGCCCATGTCTATTTTCAAGAATATTACATGAAGCAGCAGGATTTCAATCATCATGGAAGAAGCTTTCATTTTTTAAAAAACAATCGCCTTTTCAAAGACATTTAGATCATTTAAAATGGGTGGTGTTTCAGAGCCTACTTCTCATTGCATGGTGCTCAAAAGGGCTGTGCTTTTGTTCTCTTACTATTATAAATCTCTTTATTGCCTTGTCTGAAGCCTCCACAGGTGTCCATGTTTCTGGTTCTGAAAAAAATATATAAAGAATGTGAGATTCTGTTCTATGTTGTCTTCTCCTTGGTTTCATTTCCACTGTAGGAAACCAGGGTGTTTTTGTGGACCAAGGCAGAGGTGGGCATGCAGAGAAGTCTAGAACATGATACCTCATAACGACCTCACAATTGCTCTGAATTCAAAAATCCCACAACTCACTGTGCATAGGGATCAAACGTCTTTATTGCTTTGATTTTTAACAATTGAAAACATTTTTCTGTCCCAAAGAGAATGTCTAAAAAAACTATGGAGGTACATCTCTAAAACTGAGGGTATTTTACAATGGTTCCATTATATCAAGGGCATTCTGGTTTCAGACAGAATGTTCCTTCACTGTTAAGGTAAGTGACTTAAGTAAAAAGACTGTGAATGACTGAGACTCCTTAAGGAACAAAGCACTGCTATGTTGTTGTTGTTGTTGTTGTTGTTGTTGTTGTTGTTGTTGTTGTTGTTGTTGTTGTTGTTGCAGTCTTTTGCCCTCTATTAAAAAAAACCAGAAAAACCTGAAGCATCAACCAACGTACTTAAAGGGGACTTTTATATTTATTAGGCAGTAATTTAATTTTAAAAATATTACATTTACAACTGCTACTTTGTTTTAAAGTAGCAATTATAAAGTGTCTATTATAAATAACAACAGATGGTTTCCACACATATGCAAGAATGAATTAATTCCTGGGGCTCTGTTTCATTTCATAACCTTCTCCTGCTTTATGGCTGCATCTGAGCTCCTGAGTGAAATACAGCCTCACATTTACTCCAGGGCTATGTATTATTCTCCATATTACTCAAATGCATTCCAGAGTTTATCATCTTGTTTTCATTTTGAAAATTTCCTCCATTCACCCAGCCTGTTGCCTTCCTTGTTCCATGTCTTTGCCGGCAACAAAGCATTTCTCATCAAATGGTATTCATGGCTAGTGTTTTAACTAATTTGATTTCAGGTCTCATTTGCAAATTGTGTTATTTTTCTTCACTAACTGTCTCAGCCAACTTTATAACAGAATTAAACTGAAATAGGTTTAATCCAACTTGGCTCCTGTGAGTCAAGTTCAATTATCTTGATTTATATCCATTTCCCCTCTGTCTGTCTCCCTTCAAGTTACTTTAAATGCTATGGCAATTCTCTCTGTATGAATTTAAAAACCCTGTGTCCATAAAAGAGCTTCAAAAAGTTTAGCGTTTTACAACTCTCAGCATCCTCTAGATGGCATGGCAAGTTGGGACACCAATCACAGTCATGGTGGCATGAATGCTCAAAGCCATCTCACTAGAGCACTGTCTTAATATAGTTCTCTTTGGCTACTATTTGTTAAAGAGAAACCAAAGTCAGGAGCTCAGAATCAGAATCAGAATCAGAATACTTTTATTGGCCAAGTGTGGATGGACACACCCAGAATTTGTTTTGGTAAAATATGCTCTCCATATATAAAAGGAAATATAAGAATCATATAGTCAACAATAAAAACACAGTACAACAATACAATGTAACCTATTATTTAAAAAGGAAGAAGAGAAGTAAAGATTAATTATTCAACAGTTTGATAGCACTTGGAAAGAAACTATCTTTATATCTAGTTGTCCTAGTGTGCAATGCCTTAAAACGTCACCCTGAGGTTAACAATTGAAACAGGTTATGTCCAGGATGTGTGGAATCTGTATTTATCAGAACATTAAGGTATCAAACATATTGCTTCCAGCATTCTGAACATACCTGATCTCATCTAATTTTGGATGGCAAACCAGGTTTGGCATGGTTAGTGCTTGGATGGGTGTCATGCCTCACCATGTTGAGTCAGGTACAAAGGAGGAGGAAGACCATATATGTACCTGAAATGGCTGGTGTGAAAGAAGAATTCAGTGCTGCAACAGTCACTAACTATTAGTCCAAAAGTATCTAGAAGCAGGTCAATGGACAGGGAAGTATCAGGTGACAAGTAAAATTTAGTTGATATGAGACCCAGTTGTGCCAGAGAGAGATGCAGGCCGAAAAGATGAGAGCAAAAACTAGGCAGCTATTTGAGGCTATCTCAGGGCAAATTAGAACAACCTAGATACCAGTTAGCGTCTGGCAGGGGACTATAAATTCTGAATATGCTTCCAAAAGAGCCTTTCTGGGAGACAACATGGAAGTTTACTAGTTGCCTGCTATTCTTCATCCTGTTCAGATTCCTGGAAGCTTTGATGAATCGGCTGCCAACAATATTACTTCTGTCCACTGCTTGCTTGTGTGTACATGACTGATATGGTTGGACTGAACTAACAGATTGACCTACAGGAAGTACTGATCTTGTGCTTTCTAAATAAGGATGGGGTTAAGATGACAGCTCCAGTGCTTGCGCCTGACACAAAACAATTAGGCTAGGTGGACCAATTTTTCTAACTTGGTAAAATACAGCTCCTCATGCATATATACCATTCTTCCAAATGACAGATCTTTAGAAATTAATCTGGATTCCCCCGAGCACTTTGGGCAGAGGGATTTCTTTGCCCTTCTGGGATTGAAATATTGTGAGACGCAATTTTGTGTTCTTGCGAGACCCTAGGAGGGAGGGGGAGGAGAGCCCTATATTTGAACTGGTTGCCTTTGGTGCTGGATGAGAATTTTTGCCCCGCCTTCATGACTGGCTGAGTGATGGCAGGGATTTTTCACCTATCTCACACTGGTACAGGTGGAGAGATTTGGCAGGTTAATTGCATTGGTCACACTGCCAGGTAGTGCTGAATACCATACGCATTTAGTGAGTCCCAAGCAGGTAACAAGATATATCCCCTTCCAACCCCATGACCCTGCAGATCCAGAGATCACAGATTCTGGGGGAGGAATTGGAAATCCTCTCTGGATGAAGCAGCCAGTTGGAGGCACTTTATGGCCTGGAGTGGTGCATCAATCTACCGGCTGAGGGGGTGCCCTCTGAGGGACTGCACTGCCGAGGGGCAAGGGACTCACCAGGATATACAATGATGTTGGCGAGATCTGGGGGAAACCTCTTGAGCACAACTAGTTTTCTGCACTACTGCAGCCCCCTCTTGGTGCTATATATATATACAGAATATTAGATATAGATAAGAACTTATAAATCTAAAGAGGACCTTATAGACCAAAGTGCAACCCTCCTATAGTAGTCCATAAAGTAGATGCAACTTAGTTATAAAAGAATCTTGAAACTATGTAATTCTTAGAGGAATATGTAACTATGTCCTATTGATTACTCATTATATAGTAAATTAATTAAATTTATTTAGATATGTTTAGCAAATTTAAAAATAAGAATATAGGGACTGTATATTCTACTAAGTTTTAACAATACTATATTGCCTTTCTGCTTCTTCTACCTTTTATCCTGGATTATAATGGAAATAGATGGAACTATATAGAGATGGATAGTATATTGATGAAAATTAAAAGGAAATTAAGCTTGAAAATCTGTTCCTTAAAGTTTGGAAATGAGAAATGAAATGGGTAGGGCCAAAATAGTGGTAAAATAACCATGACTGACCAATGTATCAAAGCATCTGATAAGCAATGCATGTATTTTGTTCTTTTTTATGTAGAAAATAAATAAAATTATTTAAAAGCCAAACTTTCAGTGTTTTCCAGACCTATGGCATCACTGGCATTTGAAGTATGGAATTATTACTTATCCTATTGAGGTACATAGAGGGATGGTGTACCTTGCAGCAGCTAACTGGGAAAAAAGCCAAATTTTGACTGGTCATGTGTTGGGACAAGCACCTGAATATGTCTTGGCACATAGTCAATTAGCCACAATATCTTCCGTATCTTTGAAGTTATGTGTCTTGTTTAGACTGATCTCATTAAGAGAAATCCTGTTTCGTCTTTATCTATAAGTAAGTCTTGTTGGAGTCCTGCATAAATATGAAATTTGGGTTGCTGGTTACCAAGAGTTGAATATCCCTTCAAAACCAGTAATTGTAATTAGAGTTGGGCATGAAACAAAAATATAGTGTTTTGTTTTGTTTCATTTTTGTTTCATTTTGTTAACAAATTTTAAAAAGAATTTCTGAAATGAAATGATCCAAAATGAAATGATTTGTTACACTATAAAATGGCTCCCCAGGGTCAAAGAGGCACCAAATTTGGTGGGCAGCTTCCTTGGACTCTTCCCTTTGATCCCTCCAAATATGGAGAGGTTTGGGGTTCAGGGGGCTAAGTTATTCAACTCCAAAGAGGGTTTTCCAGGAAAATAATTTGTAATTGGAAAGTTATGTACTCATAAATAGTGATCCCAGGCAGTTAGCAGCATGGAAATTACAGCAGATCTTCCACAAGTTCTTTCCTGTAAGCCCTCCAAATTTGGAGAGCTGTGGGGTTCAGGGGGCTGAGTTATTCATCTCCAAATTGGGTCCCCCAGTTTGTAATTGGAAAAGTGCTTTTTTAATTTTTAAGGAGAGGTTTGGTTTTGATTTAGTTTCTTTTTGCCTCTCCTTAAAAATAAAAAAAAATCCTTAGCATTCCACAGGACAGAGAGGCTTGAGTTTAAAATGATGTTATTCCTCTTCCTCTTTTTTTGGAGTTTAATAACTCATCCCCTGAATGCCAGACCTTTCCAAATTTGGAGGGCTTAAAGGGAAGATTCCAAGGAAGCTACCCACCAAATCTGATGCCTCTGGGGTGAATCATTTCATTTTAAGAGCAAAAACTGTCAGTTCATTTCATTTCATCACAAAATGTTTTCTTCCATTTCGTTTCATAACAAATCAGTTCGCTATGTAACAAAATGATGAAAAAGCATTTCATTTGTTATTTGGTGCCCATCTCTAATTGTAATCTCTGATTCTCTGACTATGGAAAAGTTGCATTGTTGGATGAACTGGGCAAAGTAGCAAAACAAAGACCTGCTTGACTTGTTGAAATGGATTTCCCAATTCAGCTGTTAATGCTGGAGAGTGAATTTAATGGTAATTCACTCCTTCTATTTGTCTGGATCTTCATTTCACAAAGGGTTAATTCCCCTTAATTAGACTGTCATGAGATCTTATTTTCAGTTGTACATTAAGTGCTTTTCACTTCCATGGCTTTGGAGATATGGTGGTTCCACTGCTGAATGACCTGAGAATTAAATGGCTATACAGTATTAATCATTATGAGAAGTAAGCTTGCAAGAATTCATAAATTCACAAGAGAAGTCTGTTTTCAGCACAATTTACTATTCAGATTTCATGTTCACACTGTGAATGATTGTAATTACATGCTGGGACAATAACACATTCATAAGATGAAACAGGAATGAACTTTTAGTGCATTATTTTAGGGCAGCAATTCACAGCCAGCACCAGATTAACATCGTCCAGAGATAGCCATTTTGCTGAAGAGTATGTGGTTGAGGAACAACATAATTCCATAAAGTTCCTGACCTTTGCTCTTGGAAAAAATCTGTTAGCAGAGAAACAAATCTCTTTAAGAACTCTTCAGATACATTACAGAGACTCTCAAAATGATTACCCCAAAGTGGATGGCACATAATAGTGATTTCTGGTGGGGGACAGAGTGAATTGTCCATTTGGAGTACCTAAAATGGTGTGAAATGTCTTGACCTATCCAACATTCTGATCATGACAAAATGAGAAGCAGCAACAGCATGAGGAAGAGCACAGGTTGGTGTCACATTTGCCATGAGGAATCAGGCAAGCAGGGCCCTAGATCTTGCTACTTGCATTCATCAGGAGAGCTTTGTATAACAGCAAAGTTGCTGTTAATATATTTTGCTCAGCTAATTGCAAGAGCTAATTCAAGACAATAGCTAGGCCAGGCATATTTCTGGGATTCCACAACAGGTATAGGGTCCCAAAGTTCGTTCTCATTTTGCACAACACTTAGGGAAAAGTCAGATGTTTCATGAGGAAATTTCAAGTTGACAGCCTCGTTGCTTTCTCTCCATTCCTCAAATCAATTGTAAATAGAAATAGAATATATTCTATTTTCACCATAGTGGGAAAAACTAATGAGTTTACCTATGGAACTGCTCAGTTTGCTATCCAGAAGTTAACTATTGTTCGGAATGTTAAGGCCTTGCCTCTCCTATGGGTCTTTGTCTTTAAATCAGACTTGTCCTTGAACAGCTTATTAGAGGTTGTTTTTAAAGAACTGCCATTTAGAGATGGGCACGACCAGGAAAAAATTACGTTTCGAGTTGTCGTGTGTCGGAGCCGGCCCATTTCGGCTTGTTTCCGTTTGTCGCCACATTTTCCAAAAATTTGTTGTTTTGTTTGTCATTTTTTCATCTGTTGTTAGTACTGGTTTTGGGGGGGAGCAGGCTCCTGGAGGCACCTCTCTGGGGTGGGTGCCTCCTCTGGCCCGCCATGAAGGGAAAGCGGGCTCCTGGAGGCACCTCTCTGGGGTGGGTGCCTCCTCTGGCCTGCCATGAAGGGAAAGCGGGCTCCTGGAGGCACCTCTCTGGGGTGGGTGCCTCATCTGGCCCGCTACAAAATGGCATGCATAGCCAATTGGATATGCATACCAAGTTGCAGTAGCAGGCAGAGGCACCTCTCTTTTGGGTGCCTCTGTGACTCACTGCCTGCCGGCATACAGTGCACTTGGGCTGGGGAACAAAGTGAGAGAGGACCCCTACGGGCGCCCTCTGGCTCACTAAGAAGGGAAGTGTACTTGCTGTAGTGCAATGCGAGTACACATCTGGCTTACTGGTTGGAGTTAGCGCAAGGGCTAGGCTTAGGGTTACGGGTAAGGTTAGAGTGACTTAGTGGGGTGCACCTCTGGGTGCCTCTCTGACCCACTAAGAAGGACAGTGTACTGGCGTATGGGTTAGGGTTAGGGTTAGGGTTAGGGTTCGGGCTAGGGTTAGTGGGCTTTTTATGCCCGACTGGCACATCCCAGAAGTCTCGGTCAAAACCTGGCCAAGTGGCCATGCAATTGGTGAAATGGCTCCAAAAATTTGCATGGTCCACTCCCATGGCCAGCCCATCATTGCTCAGGTGTAAAAAAATAAAAATAAAAATAAAATAAAATAAAATGAATGGAGACGTTTTGTTGCAAGAAAAACCCACTGCTGCTACTGTAAAAATTCAGGCAGTTTTAAAATAGCTATTTTTGCATGTTTCTGTGGTGCTTTGGTGTGTTTTTGGACCACGATTTCAAAATAAATATTGCGGTGGCCCCATTTTAGATCCCCCACCCGCACCGCATGGCATGGCGAGTTGGCGAGACGACGAGGATGCCCCCCACCAGAGCAGCCCAGGACAGGAGAGGGGGAGGCCGCCGGACCCCCAGAAACCACCCCTGGTAGGTGCCCTCACTCAGGCAGGCATATTTTCGCCTGCTTTTTTGGCCGGGAATCGGGGTTTTTTTATTTTTAAAACTTTTTTTCTGTGCCGCGCCGCTTGGCAAGTTGGTGAGATGACGAGGATGCGCAGCCCAGGGGGAGGCAAGGATGCCCAGAAACCACCCCTCTGGTAGGTGCCCTCAGGCAGCCCAGCCTGCTTTTTGGCCAGGAATGGGGTTTTTTTAGGCCGGGGACCCCCGCCAAGAAACCACCCTCTGACCCAATTTTTCTTTAGTCCTCAGGCAGGCATATTTTTGCCTGCAGACAAAGTTATATGGAGTTAATCGGGGTTTTTATTTTAAAATTAATTAACTGTAAAGCCAACTGCAAATTAAAGAGGGCCTGTGACGTGGGGCAAGTGGTAGATAATTCTAAGTTATAATTAATCAGCACCTCTGCTAGGGGATAAGAGATTAAACTGGCATGAAAGAATAATGCCTTTGGTAAGATGCCAAAAAACCACACCATCTTACCTTCAATTCCCATAAACACTGGCAGCCCTGAATAACATATTTTTTAACAATAAGCCTCCTAGTTTAAATTTTATCCATGAGGGCTGCCAACACAAAGAATGCTGTATAACAGGGTTTTTAAATTTTTGCCCTAACCGCCAATTGCGACCGGTGAAAGAACTACTTTCAATTCCTGTGCCGCTGATGGGATGGGCATCGCGTTGCTCCAAAGCCAATTTGAGCAATGGCCAAAAATTCCCATCCGGCCCCGCCAGTAAAACTCATCATCCGCGACAAATCAAACTGGCTGCAATTTTTGCTCCCTGCCACGCTTTAGTCGGTTCAGGACTTTGCACCTGCCCACTTCTTCAAGGGCAAAGAGTAATTGACAATGGCTACCGTTTCCATTGTTGTTACCGTTTCCGTTACGTAACGGAAACGAGGAACGGAAACGGAAACGAGGATTTCGCCAAGTCGTGCCCATGTCTACTGCCATTTGGAAACCTTTTCAAGAATAAGTATGTCTCTAAGAGGCAGGAATCATCATTACCCTAATCAGGGCTAAGGACATTCCCATTGATTAATAATTACTTTTCCAGAACTTTTTTGCCAATGCCTCTTCCCAGTTTTTCCTTCTGTGTTTGCTGGTATTATGACTTTAACAATGACCACACAGCTCTGCATTCTGAATTAGGGATGGGCACAAAATGAAAAACAAAATGCTGTTTCATCGTGTTGTTACATAATGAAATGAAACTACTGGAGGGGAGGTTTCAAAGTTTACCTTTATCAGATCAAAATTGCCCATGTGCCAGTGACCAATTGGAAACTGTAGAACATTATCAAGATTTATGCAAGGAACTCATCTCCCCAATTATAGGCAAATTTCCTGGGAGGTCAATAGAATTCTATGTGCATTTGCTCCTTTCTGATAACACCAGATAACTAGGCAAGTTGCCAAATTCTGATGACATGAAGGAAATTTTAAACAGAGATAAGAATAGGAATAGGAATCTTTATTTTCATTGCCCCCTTGCAGGAACAACGAAATTTCATGGTTGCTATATTCAACTCATTTAAAACATTCCACATAGATTTAAAAACAGCTACAACACATAAAATATGGCATATAAAATGACTAAAATATGACATATAAAATGAAGTGACTTCAAAGTCCAGATTTTCCATTTAAGGCCAATATTGCTCTAAAAAAGAAGCTATTTTTGATACAGTTTGTTCTTGCCCTCAGTACTCTATATCTCCATCCCGATGGCAGCAACTCAAAGAGGTGATGATCAGGATGTGATGGATCTCTTAATATATCTAATGCTTTACAGTGGCACCTGGTAGTATAAATTTGTTCTAGGGTGGAGAGTGACCAGCCCACAATACTCTCTGCAATTCTTATGATTCTGTGCAACACTGTCCTATCCCGATGGGTACAACTTCCATACCACACACATAACTCGTAAGTAAGCACGCTCTCAATTGCACAATGATAGAAAGCCAGCAGCAGCTGAGCCTTCTTTGCAAGCCCCCTTGTGTTGACACTCCAGGACAGATCCTCCTGCAACTCAATGCCCAAAAATCTAAAACCTGTAACCCTCTCCACACCAGTCCTGTCAATCACCAGTGGTTGAACATCGGTTTTCTACCTCCTAAAATCCACCAAAAGCTCCTTTGTTTTCTTTATGTTTAGGTGCATGTTATATATTCTGCACCACTTGGTCAACCTCTCCACTTCATCTCTGTAAGCCATCTCACTCTCCTTGCCAGAGATGAGCCCAATCACAGTTGTGTCATCTGCAAACTTAAAGATCCTATTGCTAGGATAGGCAGAGACACAATCAAATGTGTAAAGAATATAAAGGAGTGGGCTAAGCACACATCCCTGTGGTGTTCCAATGTTGGTACTAAGAGTATTAGAGGTATAAGGGCCCAACCGAACCCTCTGAGAACGTTCTGACAGAAAATCCAAAATCCATCCACAAAGTGATGGTGGAAGCCCTAGACCTTCCAGTTTAGAAATCAAATGTCGTGGAAGAATGGTGTTGAAAGCCGAGCTAAAATCCACAGAGCAATCTAGCATAGCCCCCCCTCTGCTCCAGATGTTCAAGAACAGCATGAAGAGCACATGCCACAGAATCCTCGGTTGATCTCTTCTTTTTATAGGCAAATTGGAATGTGTCCAGTCCCTCTGGTAAACAGGCAATAACATAGTTCCGTACCAACTTTTCAAAGCACTTCATGATTACAGGTGTAAGTGCTACTGGACGAAAGTCATTCAAATTTTCTGGATTTGGTTTTTTTTTTTTTTTGTATCGGAACAATAATGGCAGACTTTAGGCATGATGGCACAATAGCTTGGGATAGGGATCAATTCAAAATCCCAGTGAAAACTCCTGCTAATTGATCTGCACAATCCTTCAATACCCTTCTGGCAACTCCATCTGGCCCCGTAGCCTTCCTTGGATTGATCCCCTTCAATACCTTCCTCATTTCTCCCTCCTCAACACTAAAAACTATAGACAAGGAAACATAGTATTTTATCACTGATGACTGCTTTTATCATAGCTGATGATGACTGCTTTTATTTTGGACCAGAACTAATTTTAAATTGCATTTATGATACATCAATGTAATAAGGCTTGATTCATATGTTGTCTATTAGAATGCATATTTGATTCTTATTTTGCAATTTTATTTTTTGGTTTTTGGTGTTTGACCATAAATATTTAATGAATAACTAAATGTTGTTAGCCACACAGCAGCAAAATCTGCTTCCTTCTTTGAATACTCTTTGAAATATGAACTATTTCTCTTTTGGGGTCTGCAAAAGTCGTTATTTTTTTTTTAATTTTCTCAACAAATTCCTTTACTTCGTTGTTATCTTAACACTGTTATAGATTTTTTTTAGCTTTTTTATTGAGGAAGTAACAACATATATTTCCAGTCTTTACAAGTTTCCAGAACATTACATCATCCTTCAGTCTCTTCCTCATTAACCCCCCCTCCCCCCAGCAAGCAGAAATCACTATCCTTTCATGTTGAACATTATTAAGGCATGATGGAATAGTCTAGCCCATTTCTCGTTCTCAGGCTTCCCTTTTATCCAATTTATATATATCTCCCACTCCTTTAGAATTCTATGTTTCCCTTCTATGTTTTCTTCTTGCATATTTTGTATCCAATTATTTTGAAAAAATTCATGTATATAATCTTTCCATTTATCATATTTCCATTTCTTTTGGTCCTTCCATCCACCCATTAGTACCATTATAGCTGCTGCTATTCCGTAGTAGACAATCTTTTTTACGCTTCTCCATTGTTTTTCTCTATCTACTAGCCCTAAGAAAATATAGTCTATTTTTAGCTCAATCCTTTTCTTTGTAATTTCTGATAACCAATTTTCTACTTTCCTCCAATATGTTTGTATTTTCTCGCAGTTCCATATCATATGTACAAAAGTACCTTTTTCTTTTTTACAATGCCAACAATTTTGTGATATGTTATTATTTATTCTATTTAATTTCTGTGGGGTGTAATACCATTTATGCAATATCTTCAATTGCATATCCTTATTTTTTTTCAATTTTACCTCTCTTATCCCCGTAATATAGCCTGAATCTTTTCTGTATTTAAATCCATATCTCCTTCCCAATTATATTTAATTAAATTTTCATTCTGATTTCCCAATCTGACCAAATATCTATAGATCTCTCCTGCTCCAACCTTTTTTCTTCATATTTCTTATACACCACTTCCCATTGTCTATCTTCTTTTCCCTTAAGAGAAAGGAACCATTGATCATATCTCCTTTTCATACTTTCTGCCACCATCCATTTTTGATTCCCTAATATCCCTTTTAATTTATTTATCACCCCTCCTGTTGACATTAATTCATGCATATCTTTGATTTTGTAATATCCTTTCTCTTTTAGATTCTTTATATCTTTTTGTGACAAAATCTTCCCCTCTTTATTAAACTGTTCTAAAGGGCCCCAGTTCGATACTCCACCTATTTTCGTCCTTTTTATTAAAATTTCCATTGTTACTTGCCTTGGTCCCTTAACTTCTTTCAGTATTCTTTTATCTCTATCAAATATCCCTAAGTAACCTGCTGAATTATTTATTGCATCTTCTACTCTTTTCCATTTGGGTGTGGGGTATTCCTCCACCTTCATTGCCCATTTTAATTGGAAGGCTATATAATACTTTTCCAAAGAGGGCATACTCCATCCTCCTTCTTCTTTTATTGCATATAGGATTTTATGTTTAATTCTTTGATTTTTCTTGCCAAGAGCCCATTTCCTTAATGATGTATCCCATTTCTTTAATATCTTTTCTGAAAGTAATATTGGGAGAACCTGAAATAAATATAACAGTTTTGAAACTATAAAGATTTTCAAAGCCCTAATTTTTGACAGTATTCCCATTTTTTTATCTTTCCAGCCCTTTATTATTTTCTGGATCTTTCTCCAAGTTTTGTTATAATTTTCCTTCCCCAGTTTTTCCCAATTTTTGTTAATACCACTCCTAAATAAATCATTTTTAACACCATTTCCCATTTTCATTTGTAATCTTAATTGATCTTGCTCCTTCCTAGGAACGTTTAGAAACATAATTTCTGATTTTTGTAAATTTACATCTAGTCCTGATATTTTTTCAAATTTCTTTAATATATTAAATAGGGGACCTGCCACTTCTAATGGGTTAGTCAATATTAAAATTAAGTCATCCGCAAACATGTTTAACTTTATTTCCTCTTTTCCTATTTTATATCCTTTTATTTGAGCACATTCTCTCAAATTTTGGGCCAATGGTTCCATCGCTAATGCAAATAATGGGGGGGATAAAGGGCATCCCTGCTTTGTACCTCTTTCGACTTTAAACTTTTCTGTTAATGATCCATTTATTCTTACCCTTGCAAAGTTTTCTTTATAAATTTCCTTTACTGCATTTGCATAGGGACCTATAATATCCATCTGTTTTAATAACTTTAGTAAATACTCTCTTCCTACTGAGTCAAAAGCTTGTTTAATATCCAATTTTACCATTGTTACTTTAGTTTGTTTCCTCTTGGCATCTGCCATTATATTCATTACTATTCTTATTGGATCACCTATATATCTTCTCTTGACAAACCCATATTGATCCTCCTGTGTTAGATCTGGAATTGCAACCTCTAATCTTTTAGCTAATATTTTTGTAAAAATTTTGTAATCTTGATTAGCCAATGTGATTAGTCTATATGAAGCTACTTGTTCTTCTGCTTTACCTTGCTTTTTGATAGGGATGATTTCTGTCTCCTTCCATGTTTCTGGGATTCCTTTCCCTTGCATTATATCATTAAATAATTTCTCCATTCTTTCCCCTAACCCCTCTTGAAACTGCCGGTAAAACAGAGTCGTAAAACCATCTAAGCCTGGAGCCTTCCCCATTTTTAATGTTCCAATTACCTCCTTAATTTCATCTACTGTAATCTTATCATTTAGCCTCTTCTTTTGTATTTCAGAAATTTTACTTCTGACTTGTAAATCTTCTTTACATTGTATTTTCTTTTGGAACGCTTCCTTAAAATATTCAGTCATAATTCTTTTTTTTCCTCTTCTTTATATTTACATTCCCCTTTTTTATTTTTTAATCTTCTAATGAAGTTTTTACTTTTCTGTATTTTTAAATAAGATATAAATCTTTTCCCTGCCTGAATTGTCGTCCTTTGAAATTCATTTTTAACCAGGGCTTGTTTCTTCCATAGAAGTAAATTATTTATTTCATCTAATTTTCCTCTTTGTTCCCTTATTTGCTTTTCTATCTTTTTTGAATAATTATTTTGTATTTTTTTTGTAATTCTAATAATTCCTCCATAGCTTTATCTTTTTTCTCACTCAGTTCCTTTTTATATCTCCTCTCTTCCTCTAGACACAACCCCCTTATAACCGATTTTGAGGCATCCCATAAAAGAGATGACTTAATTTCTTCTACATCATTTTCCCTAAATACTCTTTTTATCTTATTTTCCATTTCCCTTCTCTTAACTTCTGAAGAAATTATTCTTGGGTCAAATCTCCATTTCCAGTCCTTTTTTGGAAGGTTTGAATCTGATTGCATTAACAAATGAGCATGATCTGATAGAAATATACCCCCACTTGAAATTTTGAGATTGTTTCTTTAAGTTCCTCCCAAGACTGCCACTTTTAGCTGAAGTCACTTTCTGGTACCAATGGCTAAACTTTGGCGGCTGCCTAAATTGTGGGCTAGTCATTGATTCTTACAGTTCAATTTTGCTAGTTTGCAATGTTGGTTATCATTTTTTTCAGTTTTTTTTATTATGTGAGCTGGAACTCAGCCAGCCCTCAGTATATTTGTTATTGCTAGATGATGCAGTTCTCCAGGGGAAAAACTGCACAGACAATGGAATGTGATATGTAAACATGCCAGAGGAACTTCGTCAGGAGTGGTAAAATGTCAGCACTTCAGAAGTTGGAACTGCTTTCTCTGTCTGTGAGCCAAATCACATGATTACTGCATGATGAATAACAACTGGTCACTGAAGGAACACCAGTGGGGTTACACATCAGCAGAAATAAGTAACAGGATTCTGGCCAATGCATGTACTAAAGAAAAGTGTATACTGTATAAACTAGGTATGTGAGAAAACATCATGGAATGATAAATGTGTATGCTAAATGATGATGCATAAATGTATGTGGTTGGACACATGTTTATGAAAAGGCTTGATTTCTGTCACAAACTAATGTGAAAAATAAATGGAATAAACTAAGGACGAGAAAAGAAAACTGAACTAAACTGAAATTGGCAGTTCAATCCACCCCTACTATCTCTCATTCACACTTCCTTCATGGGGTTGCTAAGATGGGAAGATGAGACAGCTATATGTTCCTTATATTATTTATACTAGTTTTTTAAACAGTCACCTGGACAAGCAAACACCTGTTGATAGTTGTTCTGCTTGCAAGCTAAGGATTTGGGGATGAAGCTGACATTGTGTTGGATAGAATCTGCTTTGATTTAAAGGGTCTCAGCAAAAGGTTGTATTCCTTGTCATTTCATTATGTATCAAAGGAGCCTTTGAAGAGTTCTGTTCAGCAGCTGAAGAGAACTCCATGTTGACAGATAATAAGGATGTCATATGTGGGCATCTGTGTTTGCAATATGTCCATTAGCATTGGGGCAAAATATGGACAAGAGAATGGCAATAATAAATAGGAAATTGTACACAAAGGAATGGCTAGATCATCAATGCCTTCATCATAACTAAAGCAGCCTGACAGTTCACTCAAATCACATTCAACTATGTGACTGGCATAACGTTGGCATTTCACCATACTGATGTGAGCCATACTGACACATGATAAGCTTAGGAACACATCTCATTGACAACAAGTTGTTGTTAACAAGCTAAAAATAGGTTGTCCTGCCTCAGAAGTGTCCAGCAGAGAGGGGGGGAATAGCATGTTTTGGACTAGAATTCCCAGAATACCTTAGTTGATGTGGCCATTATAGAATATAGTCCTACAGATAAGAAACTTACACAAAAAGGTGATGTTGAACCAATGATTTTTTTCCAACAAATCATGATACACTCAAAAATGATTTTTAGTTTGGGTGTGGGGAAACAAGCTTTGATTAATAAACAACAAATCCAGTTCTTGTAATAAATCAATGAGTCTGTTTTATGCAGTACCAATGTGGTATAATTGCCAGAGGTCATACCTAGGCATGGGCATTTCACTTTGGAACCAGTAGGTTACAAAACGAACCACGCGAGTCCAGGTGGAACCATCTGATACACATGGAGCCAATTGCTTTACCTTTCTCTGACCTCATGCAGGGTTAAACTAATCTTTCCTCCTTCGTGGGTGCTGTCCAATCAGACAGGGAGGTGGGATGATGCCTGTCCTTGCACAGCTCCTGATTAGTCTGCACCCACAGAAGAGGAAAGATGATGTTGCAGTATGCTTCCTCATTGCAGCTCAGCCCCATGCTGGCAGAGACAAAGGTAAAGCAATTGGCTCTGCATGTATCAGACAGTTCTGAGCACCACTTGGGCTCATGTGGTTAGTTTTATAACCTACTGTTCTGAAACAAAATGCCCATCCCTAGTCATACCTCTATAAGACTCAGAGAACTGGGTTCAAATACCTGCCTGGCAATGAAAACTCAGTAAAAAACTTTAATATCTCATATAAGCATAACACTTTATACCTTTGAAACCCTCCTAGGGCTGGAAACAACATTGTGGTGCATAACAATAAAAAGTCTGAACCAGCTAGACTTATTTTCCATCAGTCTTTTCAAAATGATGTAACTCCTAAAGTGCCTACTGCTGATTATGCTGAATACCATTCAAGTTGTCAATGTTTTAATGGAAATATTCCTGCTTCAACAAAACATACTTCCAAAATCGCTGGTTGTGTAAACTGAATAGAACTAAATTGGAAGGCCAACAATCTCAGCCCATGAATAGACATTTGGAGCCACTGTCATTGACAATAAATTAAATATTTTCTGTTTAGAGACCTATTAAGATTATTTTCTCCCTGCACAATGAGGACAAGAGGAGGAATATGTTTGCTAGCTCCTTGCATGACTTTCTGCATACCAACATTACCCCCTTTCTGAATACCAACATCACCCCCTTCAGAGGGCAAACATTTTCAGTGGAGGACCTACTTACTATGTCCCATTCTATACATTTGTCAGAATGTCTGGCAAGCAAGATTATTGAGAGCTCTAAATTGCATGGGGGGCTGACAAAAGTACAGCAGGTGTCCCGTTGTCAAGGACAGCGGGACTCATGAGCTAATGTATCCCTGCTGTGGTCCTCTCCCAGCAATTCTGACCATGTGAGTAGAAGAATGCTTGCCTAGAACTTTTAACAGTACATTGGGGGCAGGGAATCACTCTAAATCTCACAAACAGCTCCACTAGGTTGGAACACATGATGAGATGGGTACCTAATACATTTTCATCTACTTAATCAAGTGTCACTTACGCTGCATAGTGTCACACCTGTGGGCCTTGGAATGCTTTGTGGCACCTTGTAGAAACAGTCAGTTCCCATTAATAAATGAATTCAAGTTAAAAAACAAATTGAAAGGATATTCTCACTTATTTCTAATGAAAGGAATAGAATAGCTCTGTCCAAAATGAACAATGTGGAGCATGCTGACAGACAGAAGAACCTTGGAATTTGTTTAAATGAGCATGGGATTATAGTCAGGCAGTCATCAGCGTAAAGATGGTCCAGAACAGCTGAACAGCTGAAATCTGATCAAGAGGATGATCGCTAAGACATAGTAAGAAATAAAGAGCAAGATATCAAACACATAAAATGGAAAAAACTGGAATGTTTCAGCTGCATGATAGGAAACAGGAAATACTGCATGTTACAGATGAGCAGTCCCGGTAAAACAAAGTCAAGGGGAAGAACTTCAGAAATAACCTCTTTAGTGGGGGGAAACTTATTATACAACACCATATCACTGTTTAGAGCCGATGTGCATAAAATTAGAATAGCTCTAATGATGTCTTATTTCTAGCAGGACAGGAAAAGGAGGACAAATACAGCTTCTCAACCCGTATAGGCCATTGAGACCTATTTGCACAATCATTTATTTCCTTTTTTAATCTAACTAGCTAGTAGATACATTTCAGAGATGACATGCATCTAGTAAAATCAGTACAATCCAATAAACAGCAAATCTCAAATGCTTGGATAAGTGGACACATTTTAAGTTGGCATCAACATGAGACCAAGGGCCTTCCAAGATGAAGCTGTTATGGTCAGAGTACTCCAGCCTATCTTAGACATCATCAAAATATGAATTTATTACATTATTTGTGCCAGAATGGAATTTTTTTTCCTCCACAGAATATTAGTCCCTGGCTCAGTACGCTGATTTGAGTCTTATTCTGCTTTTCTTTCAGAACTCACAAAACATCTTACAAGGTTGAAGAATATTTACTACTGTTGATAGAATTTACTTTCCCTCTTTTTCCTCCCATTTGCTTTGTTTGGGGAAAAGGGAGACATTTCCACATCAGAATATCAAAGCTACAACACTGGTGTCTTAGAGCTTTTTGAACATCAAACAATCATTGAAAATACATGTACTATATAACATTATCTGAAGCTATTTATTTTAAGTCATGACCCAAATTGGCCAGCTTCTTTCAGATTAATAGACCTGAGATAGGTTCTGTTTAATGTGAAGCTTGTCCTGACACTACAATAAAAACATTTGAACAAAATCCAAAGGTAGTTGAGTGTGCTTATGTCCAAATGAGCAGGAGTCAAAAGATAGGTGTTTTTCTTAACTAGGGTGGGAGAGAAGTTCATAAAATGAGGTACCTTGGACTCAGGGAGAAGAGATACTTCAGGCCACTAAATATTATACCCCAGGTAGAAGACTTGCTGAAAGTAAAAGATTTACATTTATTTGGGGGCAGGTTTGAAAGTAAGAGAATTTTAACAATGAGCCAATGAATGTGAAAGCTGAGTATAACACTAATGGGAATGCAGAGGTTAGAAAATGTATTGTCAGTAGACATGGGCACGACTTGGCAAAATTCTCGTTTACGTTTTCATTCCTCGTTTCTGTTACGCAATGGAAACGGAAACGACAATTAAGCCGTCAGAACTCAAACTCGAACCGAAAAAAGAAAAATTGGGTCTGATTTGTCATTGTCGTTCCTGGCATCGCAGCGATCGCGCGATGCCAAGCGGCACAAAAAAAAGGTTTAAAAAATAAAAACACTGATTCCCGGCCAAAAAAGCAGGCAAAAATATGCCTGCCTGAGGGCACCTACCAGAGGGATGGTTTCTTGGGGGGGGTCCCCGGCCTCCCCCCTCCTCTCCTGGGCTGTGCAAAGTGCGCATCCTCATCGTCTCGCCAACTCGCCAAGCGGCGTGGCACAGAAAAAAAGTTTTAAAAATTAAAAAACCCGATTCCCGGCCAAAAAAGCAGGCAAAAATATGACTGCCTCAGTGAGGGCACCTACCAGAGGGGTGGTTTCTGGGGGGGTCCCCGGCCTCCACCCCTCTCCTGTCCTGGGCTGCTCTGGTGGGGGGCATCCTCGTCGTCTCGCCAACTCGCCATGCCATGCGGTGTGGGGGGGGATCCAAAATGGGGCGACCGCAATATTTATTTTGAAATCGTGGTCCAAAAACACACCAAAGCACCACAGAAACATGCGAAAATAGCTATTTTAAAACTGCCTGAATTTTTTTCAGTAGCAGCAGTGGGTTTTTCTTGCAACAAAACATCTCCATTTATTTTATTTTATTTTATTTTATTTTTATTTTTTTACACCTGTGCAATGATGGGATGGCCATGGGAGTGGACCATGCAAATTTTTGGAGCCATTTCACCAATTGCATGGCCACTTGGCCAGGTTTTGACCGAGACTTCTGGGATGTGCCAGTCGGGCATAAAAGCCCACTAACCCTAGCCCGAAACCTAACCCTAACCCTAACCCTAACCCATACGCCAGTACACAGTCCTTCTTAGTGGGTCAGAGAGGCACCCAGAGGTGCACCCCACTAACTCACCCTAACCTTACCCGTAACCCTAACCCTAGCCCTTGCGCTAACCCTAACCCTAAGCCAGATCTGTGTACTCGCATTGCACTACACGCAAATACACTTGCCTTCTTAGTGAGCCAGAGGGCGCCCATAGGGGTCCTCTCTCACTTTGTTCCTCCCCATCCCCAGCCCAAGTGCACCGTACACCAGCATGCCAGTAGTGAGTCACAGTAGAGGCACCCAAAAGAAAGAGAGGTGCCTCTGCCTGCCACTGCAACTTGGTATGCATATCCAATTGGCTATGCATACCCTTTTGTAGTGGGCCAGAGGAGGCACCCACCCCAGAGAGGTGCCTCCAGGAGCCCGCTTTCCCTTCATAGCGGGCCAGAGGAGGCACCCAGCCCAGAGAGGTGCCTCCAGGAGCCCGCTTTCCCTTTGTAGCGGGCCAGAGGAGGCACCCACCCCAGAGAGGTGCCTCCAGGAGCCCGCTACCCCCAAACCAGTACTAACGACAGACGAAAAAATGACAAATGAAATGACAATTTTTTGAAAAATTTCACGACAAACGGAAACGAGCCGAAACGGGCCGGCTCCGACACACGACAACTCGAAACGTCATTTTTGCTGGTTGTGCCCATCTGTAATTGTCAGATTTAATTCAAGGTCACCTAATTTATTTGAAATTATCACTTAACACTTCCTGTAATGTTCAACAGCTTGAGCTTAAAAAAATCAAATATGTGTCGTTGGTTTCTATTAGGATTCAGTAAATTGAACGGTGTTGAGCAGCCCTTCTAACACAAAATCAACAGGGAAAGTATTTCACAAATATCTAAAACTTTCTGAATGCTCTTCATACAATTTCTGGTGGAAAACATTGCTTATGTTGACAGTAGATATATTTTTGCAAATACATGGCCTTCCTAATTGTTCTTGTAATGGTTTATAGACTTTGATGTGAACAAAAGGAGAAATTAAAAAGGCTCTTTCTTTCTTTCTTTCTTTCTTTCTTTCTTTCTTTCTTTCTTTCTTTCTTTTAAGCAGGATGGTTTCTATCTTGATAAAATACTTCTAATCTAACTTTGGCTTAAGCAGCCAGTAACATCTTTCTAGATAAAAGAAAACTCAGCTGTTCCACACCAACTAAAGAACTCTGTGTTTCTTTTATACTACTATTTGGCTTTTATGATGGAGATAATGCAGCATTAGAAACCCAAAGGGAGGGACATTATTTTTAGTACTGCTGAATCTGCTCTTCCTGTATTGTTCATCCATCTGTCCGTTTACCCTCACTTTTCTCCTTAGAAAGGACCTAAGGCATTTCTTGTTTTAGGCAGCTTTGGAAAAGCTGGTCAACAAGTGTGGTTACAATATAGCTGTGAATCAATAGTTGGATTGGGTTTTTGAAATCAATTTAAAGTCCCATGGTTTTTGAATCAGGGTGTGCATCTTCTTGGGAAAATATTTGGCAAGAAGGCTTTGCTTTGTTAGGAGAGAGAAGAAAAAGCAGTTTCTTACCTGAAGGGCAATAAATTTGGCTCAGGCCCCAATTGTTTCCATTCTTTTGGTCAGAGAAGAAGGGGTAGCAATGTGGCTTTTTCCTTGTGATGTAGCCCGACTGCTTGAACTTCCTATGGCCTCCTTATCAGAATAAGCAGCACAGGAGTAAGAGCAGCAGCAGCCTCCTACTGAACTTTCCTTCTCTGTCTATGAAACTTCATTTCATGTTGTTGCCTTCTTTTCCCCTTCCCCGTATGCCTCATGCTGGCTGCTGGCTTGCAAAGGAGGGAGATGAGCTTGTGCACACACATGCACATGTACACAGAGAGACACACAGGGTGTGGGGGACACAATGTACACCAACAGAGGCATCCACATATACCAAAATGATTAAAAAATAAATTGATATGATCTGTAAGTTAAAACCAATGACTCTCTGGCAGAAGAGTATTTTGCCTCTCATCTAATCAATGTGACATGCCTTGAATTGTTGCTTTTTAAAAAATGTCCAAATTACTGCACTTTCTTGCACAATCTTTAGCCATCTTTGAAAATGATTTAAAACATGCTAAACTTGATTCAAGTATAGTTATTAATGTAAGCAGGCTCTGGGCAGCTTTTTTCATGTTACGAAATTATTTGCACCCAGCTCGGCACATGGGTTCAGCACACCTTTTATTAGAGATGGGCACGACCAGAAAAAATGATGTTTTGAGTTGTCGTTTGTCGGGGCGGGTCCGTATCGGGTCGTTTCCGTTTGTCGTGATATTTTTTTAAAAATGTCATTTCCATTTGTCGTTTGTCGTTTGGGTTGGGGTTGGGGTTAGGGTTGGGGTAAGTGGGCTCTGGGAGGCACCTCTCTGGGTGCCTCTGACGTCTGACCCACTAAGAAGGGAAGGGAAGCGTAACGCGAAGCCACCGCGTACCATACATTACATTCTGTTAGGGTGGGGGTAAGTGGCAGAGACACCTCTCTCTCTGGGTACCTCTGACTCACTAAGAAGGGGAGCGTACTAGCGTACTGACGTACAGGTTAGGGAATGGGATAGGGGTAGGGGATAGTGGGCTGTGGGAGGCACCTCTCTGGGTGCCTCTGACCCACTAAGAAGGAAAGTGTACTGGCGTACGAATCTGGGTTAGGGTTGGGGTTAGGGTAAGGGCTAGGCTTAGGGTTACGGTTAAGGTTAGCATGGGTTAGTGGGCTGCATCTCTGGGTGCCTCTGACCCACTAAGAAGGACAGTGTACTGGCGTATGGGTTAGGGTTAGGGTTAGGGTTAGGGTTAGGGTTAGGGTTAGGGTTAGGGTTAGGGGGCTTTTTATGCCCTCTGGCACATCCAGAAGTCTCAGTCAAAACCTGGCCATGCGATTGGTGGAATGGGTCCAAAAATTTGCATGATCCCATCCCATGGCCAGCCCATCATTGCAGAGGTGTAAAAAAATAAAAATAAAAATAAAAAAATAAAATCTATGGAGACGTTTTATTGCAAGAAAAACCCACTGCTGCTACTATTAAAAATCAGGCATTTAAAATACCTAATTTTCAAATGTTTCTGTGGTGCTTTGGTGGGTTTTTGGACCACGATTTAAAAATAAATATTGCGGTTGCCATTTTGGATCCCCCCCACAGCATGGCAAATGGAGACGACGAGGATGCCCCCCCCAGCCTGTTACCAGCAGCCCAGGACAGGAGATGGGGGAAGGCCGGGGACCCCCCCAGAAACCACCCCTCTCTGGTAGGTGCCCTCACTGAGGTAGGCATATTTTCACCTGCTTTTTTGGCCGGGAATCGGGTTTTTTTAAAAAACTTTTTTCTGTGCTGCTTGGCATCGCGCGATTGCCGCGATGCCATGAACGACAATGAAAAATCAGACCCAATTTTTCCTTTTCGGTTCAGGTTCGAGCTGGAGTGGAGTAATTCTCGTTACCATTACCCGTTACGTAACGATAACAACAACCGAAAACGGAAACGAGAATTTTGCCACTCCGTGCCCATGTCTACCTGGTATATTGTCATCCAATAATAGCATTGTGGCATGTCTATCCAGAGATTGAGAGTGTGATAAGACAGCAAGGAAGAATCATATCTGATTGCACATGAAAGGATCACTTTTCCAAGAGTGACCTTTCTTAAAGTGATCCTTCCATCCCTTTGAGAATTGCTCCAGCCCAGTCCTAAAAGTGAGTGGATCTGCTGCTAGACAAAAATGGTCCAGCACGGGCATGGATCAAGGTCAGACTGGAACCTTATGGCCCATACATTGTGTGATCACTGGGAAATAGTGTGCATTGGATGATATCCAAAGTGGTCAAAATGTACATTATTGCCCTATCTGATCACACTTGTGAATTAGATGTGATGCACAATACCCCTTGTTTCTGTGAAGATTCTCAGTCATCCAGGTGAGTTTGTCTGTAAGTTGAGTCATGGCTACTAGACTTCTTTTTTGAGAGATAGAAACATTTTGGTGCTATTTGGATGAGCAGCGAAATATTACTGTCTCGCGAAAAGGAAATCCAGTAGCCATGACTCAACTTCCAAATATCCCTTGTTATTCACTAGTCAAATAAGTGGGTGTGTGATCAGGGATACAAGTGCCAACTCATTAACCTGTTGCAATTATTTGCTGTTTATACAATTGTATTACTAACATAACTAATGAATAGGATCTTCAAATAGTAGATGTAGGAAGAGATCCAAAAAAAGACAGCAGCACATGGGGAGGGAGATTACCATCTTTTCCCCTGCTGTGGTGCTTATAAAAATCACACCAAGACAGATACACAAACATACAAACAGGAAGATGCAGTGTGCATTTATGGTTAGCCCCAACACTTAATATATATGGGACTATGAGCCTTGTGGCGCAGTGGTTAAATGCCTGTATTGCAGGTATAACTCTGCTCACAACCTTGGGTTGAATCCCAGGTAGCAGGCTCATGGTTGACTCAGCCTTCCATCCTTCCAAGGTCGGTAAATGAGTAACTAGCTTGCTCGGGGGGGGGATGCGTTGCCTGCATACTGTAATTAAAAAAACTGTAAACCTCCCAGAGACTACTTGAAGTAGTATGGGGCGTTATATAAGCAGAACACTTGCTTTTTGCTTTATTGGGAGTAATCACAATTATGGAATGGGACTGTTCAGATATAAACAATCATGCATGCTCTAATAACAATAGTATTCATGTGCTGTCAAGTCAATTCTGACTTATGGTGATCTCTTTCTGGGTTTACCATGCAGAGAGTATTCAAAGGTAGTTTACAATTCTCTTCTTGTGGGGGGACTCTGGGACTCAGTTGCCCAAGACCATACAGGCTAGCTCTACACTGGGTAGCAAAAGGGAATTCTTCATAATCTAAGGTGATCATCTTCTGCCAACTAAGCTATTGCTAAAGTTCTAACTCCTACCTGTGGCACTTAAAGCAAGCTTCCAACCCTATTACTATTTGTGTCTTGCTTTCATTTTCTGCCTTTCTCTTATCCAGCTCCTTATAGCAGCTAGAGATGGGCACGACTAGGGAAAATGACGTTTTCGAGTTGTCGTGTGTCGGAGGCAGCCGGTTTCGGCTCGTTTCCGTTTTTCATGAAATTTTGCAAAAAAATTGTCGTTTCGTTTTTTGTTTTTTTGTTGGTCGTTAGTACTGGTTTTGGGGGGTAGCGGGCTCCTGGAGGCACCTCTCTGTGGTGGGTGCCTCCTATCCTCACCCGCCAGCGCTGCTACAAAAAGGCATGCATAGCCATATGCTATGGATATGCATATTGCAGACGCAGCAGACTGGCAGAGGCACTGCTCTTTGGGGTGCCTTCCCTGCAACAGTCGGTGAGACACAGTCAGGCAGCACTTGCAGGCATGGTTTGCATGGCACACAAATGCTGCTGCAGGAGTCAGCCAGAGCCACAAGTAACGGACTGGCAGACTCTTTGCACCCGCTCCAAGGGAAATGTACTTGCGTGTAGTGCAATGCAAGTAGATCTGGCTTAGGGTTAAGACGGGTTAGCGCAAGGGCTAGGGTTAGGCTAGTTACGGGTGAGGTTAGGGTGAGTATTGGGGTGCACCTCTGGGTGCCTCTCTGACCCACTTAGAAGGACAGTGTACTGACGTATGGGTTAGGCTTAGGGTTAGGGTTCGGGTTCGGGCTACAGTTAGTGGGCTGTTTATGCCTGATTGGCACATCCCAGAAGTCTCTGTGGTCAACCTGGCCAAGTGGCCATGCGATTGGTGGAAAATTTGCATGGTCCACTCCCATGGGCGAGCCCATCATTGCGAATGTGCAGTTGTAAAAAAATAAAATAAAATAAAATAAAATAAAATCAACGGAGACGTTTTTTTTTTTTTTTGCAAGAAAAACCCACTGCTGCTACTGTAAAAATTCAAGCATTTAAAATAGCTAATTTTCGCATGTTTCTGTGGTGCTTTGGTAGGGTTTTGGACCACGATTTAAAAAAAATATTGTGGTCGCCATTTTAGATCCCCCGCACTGCATGGCAAATGGATGCGCCCTCCCAGCCTGGTACAGTCTCCAAAACCTGGCCATGCGATTGGTGGAATGGCTCCAAAAATTTGCATGGTCCACTCCCATGGGCGAGCCCATCATTGCGAATGCGCAGGTGTAAAAAAATAAAATAAAATAAAATAAAATCAACAGAGACGTATTTTGGCAAGACAAACCCACTGCTGCTGGTGTAAAAATTCAAGCATTTAAAATAGCTAATTTTCGCATGTTTCTGTGGTGCTTTGGTGGGTTTTTGGACCACGATTTCAAAAAATATTGTGGTCGCCATTTTGGATCCCCCCGCCTGCACACCGCATGGCAAAGGCAGACGAGACGATGCCCCCCCGCCTGGTACCAGTCCAGCAGCGCAGCAGTAGCACTAGCCAAGGAGAGGGGGGTGGGGAAACCCCCCCCCAAAAAAAAAACACCCTTCTGGCCTGGTAGGTGCCCTCAGACAGTTTTCGCCTGCTTTTAGGGCCAGGAATCGGTTTTTTTTTTTTTTACTTTTCAAACCTTTTTTTCTGTGCTGCTTGGCATCGCGGGATCGCCGCGATGCCAGGACAACCACGACAAATCAGACCCAATTATTCTTTAGTCGGTACGAGTTCGAGTTCTGGCGGAGTAATTCCCGTTACCGTTTCCGTTGCGTAACAGAAACGAGTAACGGAAATGGAAACGGGAATTCCGCTAAGTCGTGCCCATCTCTAATAGCAGCCATGGAAGGATGTCTCTCTCACATGGCAGATATGCCAACTAGGGATTGGCATGAAATGGAAGAATTGTACTTTGTTTCATTTTGTTTCATCCCCCTCACATTTTCTTTTGTTCCATTTTGTATTTTTTTTCACAAAGTTTGTACGAAATAATTTATTTATCAAATGAAAAATGGGGGCCCTGGAAAGCCCTTTCTTGGCAGTTGGGGCATTCAGCGGAGGCAGCAGTGGTGGTGGCAGCGGTGGCAGTAGCAGAGTGGCCTCCCACTGGACCACTTGCCCTCTCAGGCCATCTAGGGCCATGGGCAGTGGCAGCGGCAGGGCCTACCACCAGGCCACTCACCCTCTTGGACTGGCTGGGCGTTCGGTGGCAGAGGCAGTGATAGCAGTGCAGCCTCCCACTGGGTCGCTTGCCCTCTCGGACCATCCAGGGCCTTTAGCGGCAGCGGCAGCAATGCTTACTGCCAGGCCACTCACCCTCTGGGGCTGACTGGGATGCAGCAGCAGCTTCAGCAGCGGTGGAGGAGGATGCACAGGCTGGCCCACTCAGCCTGGCTGGGCCCCCATGGCAGTGCCCATAGCTGCAGTGCCTTCAGCGGTGGTGGTGGTGGAGAAGGGGGAACAGGCCAGCCTGCTAGGCCTGGTTGGGTCCCCACAGTGGGACCTGCAGCAGTGGTAGTGAATAGTGATGGAGGAGGAGGAGGAGGGATGGTCAGAATGGCCTGCCAGCCCCTCTCCTCCTCTCTGGTCTAGTTGGGCAGTCTCAGTAGTGGTGCTGGTGGGACACCAGCAGGTAAGTGACCGGTTTATAGACGGAACAAAATGGCTCATTTCAGTGGGGGGAAAAACACTATTTCATTTCATCTGTAACCAAATGCTGCTTCCTTGTTTCATATTGTTTCATTTCGTTAGCTAACAAAATGATGAAACAGCATTTCATTTTTCATTTTGTGCCCATCCCTAATACCAACTCCTCATTCCCCCTTTTATTCTTTTGATTGGTAATGTTGATTTCAACTTTAAGTTTAAAAACACCCCCCCCTAATTTGAAATACTTATAGTTTTATACCAGAGCAATACTCTCCAACTTTAAATACTTGTTGAGTGGTTTTATACCAACAAAGTATTAGTTTGTGTGGAGAAACCAAAGTGGAGAAGTAGTGAAACTGATCTGGTCTCCCCACATTTCTTACTCTGCTGAATAATAGGGAATAACCAAAACATCTCATCAGGGACTGCCATGGAGAAGAAAAAGCACCACCTCCTGCCATATTCCCAACAAAATTCACTCCCCAATGCATGTTTATTATCCACATTTAAAAAAAAAATCTAAAAATTCAACACATGTGAGTAGAGTCAGTACTTGAGTTTCCTGAGATCCATAACTATTCAAATCTGATTCAGTGTCATATAGAGGATTCGTATAAAAGATCTGCAAAGGCAATAGGATAAATTGGCATAATTCTTTCTCATGCATGTATGAGAAAGATGTGATGCTAAAGTTAAAAGTTTAATAAAACACCAGTATGGGCAGCCATTCATCTTTCAGATTTAAAGTACAAAAGTTTAAAGTATAAAAACACAAAAGCCAACAGAGTTTAACCCTGTATTCCTAATATCAGGAACTGCAGAAATAGTATAATAGAATCAGTACGGATTAGGGCTCAGCTCCTGACATGATATAGTATTAGGAGACAATGATCACATTATCTCCTTAGTAGAAGCCACTGTGCATATGCATTTTGCTCAAATGTGAATACAGTTTACTAACAGCTGCAATAAATCACCTTTTCTCTCTAGGAAGTCTAAAATGTGTAAGGTCAAATGCTTACCCCCATACAGAATGTTTTTCTATCCCATGAGACCTCATCCTATTACTGCACATTGGGTTTAACCCATTTTTCTGCTTTCTCTGATTTTTTAAAAATGAAATTACAGTATGTTGGTTCCATGAATAGCACTATAAAGCTACAAAAACTAAACAAATAATTGCAGTTGAATTGTTAGAATATCTGGAATAATCTCACTTTAATTTAGTGACCAGGTAGTCTTTTTGACACCTTGTTGTGTTGTAATGTATTTCTCCAGAAGCAGACCATCTGTTTGATTTCATGTTAATTTGGTCAGGTAAGATTCAGGGGCCTTGCATATTGTTTGTCTACCAGCAGAAAGAGCAACTGCAAAACATTAGCCAGACTGCACCTTCCTGGTATCTCCTGGATACCTGAATTCACAGCCTTCTACATATGTGGACATCACTTGATCACAAACTACTTCAGGACCCGAAGGAAAGTATGTGAAAGTAGTATATTGTCTTATGATATCAAATTTCTCTCTGCTTTAATCTGTTTAATCTTGATGGCTTCTTCACTTTTACTGTCATAAAGTAAAGAATGTGCAGCAATAATAATAATAATAATAATAATAATAATAATAATAATAATAATAATAATAATAATAATAATAATAATAATAATAATAATAATAAATGTAAGAGTCCAGAGTATATCTGACAGATAATTGTCTACATTGCTCTTGAATACCTCTCATGTTGGAGAGCTCAACATCTCCCAAGACAATTCTTTTACTGCCCTAACAAATAGGACATTTTTCCTGATATTCATCCAGTATCTGACTTCCTTTAACTTGAACCTATTATCATATAGCCAGCCATCTAGATTGATTAAGAACAGATCCTTCCCTTGCTCTGTATGGCAATCTTTCAAGTACCTGAAAAGTTACACCTAATGTCCTCGTCCCCTTTCTCAAGGCTAAACATGCCGTGTTCTTTCAGACTTTCCACACAAAGTATGTTTTCCAGTCCCCCAATCGTGCTTGTTGCCCATCTCTGAACCTGTTGCATTTTATCTGCATCCTTCTTACTGGACACAGTACTCAAGATGAAGCCTAACCAGTGGAAATAGAGGGCAACTAGTATGTCATGTGATTTGTAAATTATACTTCTATCAATGCAACCTGAAATAGGTTTTGTCGTCGTCTTCTTTTTTCTGCTGCAGCAGCATCACACTGTTGGCTCATAGTCAAAATCCTTCTCCCATATAGTACGTACTTTACAAAAAAAGAGAGTTTGAGGAAACACGAGGAATAATTTCCAGACCACAAAGACAAGCAAAGTGTTCTGCTTATATACCGCCCAATACCACTTTAAGTAGTCTCTGGGTGGTTTACATTTTTTAATTACAGTGTGCAGGCTACACATTGCCCGCCCAGCCCCAGCAAGCTGGGTACTCATTTTACCAACCTCGGAAGGATGGAAGGCTGAGTGAACCTTGAGCCTGCTACCAGGGATTGAACCCCAGGTCGTGAGCACAGTTTTACCTGCAGTACAGGCATTTAACCACTGCGCCACGAGGCTACAACAGCTATTCTAAAGTGGAACATCTCAATCCCAGAAGGTGATGGGCTGTTCTTCTCTGGTGTTTTTAAAGCAAATGTTGGATGGCAAACTGTCAGAAATGATTTAGCTTCAAATTTCCTGCATTGTTGAGAGATTGAACTCAATGTTTTTTTATATATTACATTCCAGCTCTACAGTTTTATGATTCTATCATTATCAGTGTGCCTCCTTCTGGATTTGTAATTTTAATCCATTCTTGGAAAAACTAATATAGATTATAAAAACGGTAGGTAGGATTTTCACATGTGCTATCATCAACCTCTTTTTCTGTTAAGGCAGGAAAGCACCAAGTGAGCACTGAATTCCAATCCATTTGGATGATTTGCTCTTTAGATCCTGCAGTCATTAATAAAACATCTTTAAATTGATATAATTTCATCGCTTCCTATTGGCCTCTGGCAAGTGCAAACTCCATTGCCTGCGCTGAAGAAAAATCATAAGAGAGAGACGAGAAGATTATTTCATTGGTGTAATTAAATGCTAAAGTAATCTGCATAGTTCATTCTGTTCATCCTGAAGTCAGCGGGATGCATTTTAATAAATCTTCTCACTTATCACCAGGGATCTCCTTACTGTGAAACAGTAAACTGTGTTGGGTTTTTTAAAAAAAATTAGTGTACCTAGCAATGAAAGGCATAATGCAGCAACATCTTTCCCTATTTGTATTGCCAGGTATTTTGTTACATCCTGTTGACCTTTGGAAAGTGCATTGCTTCAGCAGAAGAAACATCTATGGAGACAGACTGTAAGATTGCATTAGTAATATAATTAAAACAAACAACATTATGGTTCCTGACCTTGAAAAGATGCTTTCTTTTGTCCATGCTATTAGCAAGACTCCTGCAGTGATAACACACTTGGGATGTAAAAAAACCCACAGACTCCATTTTGTGGCATGTCTTTGACTCTCAGCTGCATCCTTACCCATCCTTCTTTGTGATGAGTTGCTTTACTGATGTCTGTTCCTCTGTGAGGGGAAAATCTGTATTTGTTTTTCAGTAATTAAGTGTACAGTTTTACATCTGGATGAAGAAGAGTTGTTCACATTCTCAGGTTGTGCTTTTGGCAGGAATAAGTGCAGAAGAGGAGGGGGAAGGTTAAAGTAATACTGTACAGACATTTACACTGCGAAATGAAGATGGCTGCCACTTTGTATCACTTTGTTGCTTGAAAATGGAATAAAACTGTGGAATGACGGATGAATCCAATCATCGGTTAGCCTACATGCCAACTGATGACCGCCCTACCTGGGAGAACCCACAGGGATGTGTGAATTAGGGTTCGCCACCCTGAGGCAGTTAAACTTATGTCCTTCCTGTTAATGGATTCAGCCCAATCTCTTGGCAAGAGACTCAACTGAAAACATCCTCTTGAGGGTTCCCCATTGTGTCCAGTTCTGTGCACTTCAATTTAAAAAGGATCCTGACAATTTTGAGCGGGTCCAGAGCAGGGCAACCAAGATGATTGGGGGTTTGGAAGAAATGTCTTTGAGGAGTGGGAATATTTAGCCTTATCAAAAGAAGGTTGAAAGGGAATATTATAGCTTTGTTTAAATACTTGAAAGGATGTCACATTGAAGAATGGACTGGTTTGTTTTCCATGGCTTCAGAGACTAGGACGCGGGGCAATGGCCCCAAACTTCAGGAAAAGAGATTCAATTTAAAAATTATAAAGAATTTCATGACAGTTAGAGCTGTTCAGCAGTGGAATATGCTCCCACGGAGGGTGATGGAATCTCCTTCTTTGGAGGTTTTTAAGCAGAGGCTGGATGGCCATCTGTTGGGAGCATTGTGATGGGGGTTCCTACATGGCAGGGGCTGGGCTAAATGGCCCTTGAGGTCTCTTCCAACTCTATGATTCTATGAGTCTATGATTCTAAGTCCTTTCCTTCTCCCAATCCCATGGCTAACTGGAGCTGCCAACTGGCTTGTGAGGGACCCAGCTGTGCCCGAAGCAAGAATAGCTGCCATAGGCATAGCTGTTCTTCCACCATTCCTCATGGGTTCCAAGGAGATAACAAATTAGGTTTGAACAGGTTTATAGCTGCTTAACCATTTCAAAAATTGTGTTCATATTTGTGTGTATTTTATTTCTTTTAATAATTCTGCATGAGTTGTGGAGCTGAGGCAGGGTGTGCTTTGTCTCCGTATGAGCCTCATGAAGAGCAAACTGATTAAAAATGGGTTAAGGGATTTTGCCACTCTGAATCCAAAAATGTATTTGTTATTTGAATGTACACAGACTGACACACTAGGTGAAATCCAACAGCAAAAAATATAGACAAAGCCTAACCACCAGGCTTGGCCACTTGTAAAGCAAAGCAAAGTGTTTCTATACTGCCCAATAGCACTTAAAGCACTGAGTGGTTTGCAATTTAATTATACAGGCCACACAATTCCTCTCCCTTCCTCATTCACAAGCTGAGGAAGGATGGAAGGCTGAGTCAACCATGAGGTAATGAGCAGTGGCTTGATTGTAGTACTGCAGTTTAACCATTGTGCCACAAAATCCAAGTGGCTGTAGTATCATATCATCAAGTGGATAAGTTCCAACAATCCATAAGGAAACTAGCATCCCTTAGATTGCTAGACCCCAAAACAAAATAACACAACAATGCCCATAAGAACTTTTTATTTTGCCTTGTGTATATGTTTGTATTTGCTGGTAGTTGCCTTGGGTCCTTTTCCAAGGAGAAAGGTGCGGTAAAAATACTATAAATAAAAATAAAATAAAATAGTGATTGTCATAGTAGCAAATAATGTGTGTTTGTGTTTATGTGTCTTGGAAGGATGATTTCATTCCAGCTACAACTGGAAATGACTAAATGCCTCCTCCACATGCACTGCATTCTCAATAAAAATATCTCTTACCTGTAACTAAAGGGGGGGGCACTACATGCTACAAATTCAACATACCATGTAGCTTGGCTCTGGCAGTCCATTATTCAAAGGATGGGCACAAAATAGCTTTCTGTTCAAATATTCAACCTGTATGCAGGTTCAAGAAAGCCAACCCTGAATGCAACTCAGTCGGTTCCAGTCCTTCCGTAACTAACACAACTCAAATTCTTACTCCCTTATTCTCAATCATGCTTTTCCTTCCTATTACTAATCCATAAGGATAAGGAATACATTGTGGCACTGCTTGGGATCTCCCTGTAAGCTTTTGCTAAAGAGAAGGGTGGTCCAGAGATTCACTTCAGCTCCCAATCGAGGCTCTGCAAGGAGACTGTATAAGCCCCTATGCTTGTCAGAAGGCTCTGTTGAGGCTCTGAGAATTCTAGCTGTAGTCCAAAAAATAATTTTCTCAAGCTCTGCTATGTTGGCTTGGACAATATCATTGTCCTCAGGGCACCTCAGATGAACAAGCTTTCTCTGCAGGTCTAGGAGAAGTATTTTTTTTTCCTGGAGCCACAATGACAGTTGGAAATTGAGGCTGTTGTCTCACAGATAAACATGCTAACAATGAGTGCACCAAGAAGAATATATGCCCTCCTGCTGGATCAGAAAAGTGTGGAAAGATGGATCATTTTATGTAGAAACACTTGCAGATGAGGTCTCTTTTTTTCCCAATCCATACTGAGATATATATACTTATATGCCAGTGTAGAAGGCTCTCAGGTTACCTTCAGGAAGACTGTTGTCCCTGCATGAGTAAGAAGAAGGAAATAATACCTTCTCAAGTTTCCAAGTCTGCCCTTTAGGTGCAGGCTTGGACTACTATTCTTAAGGCTCCTGATTTCACTTCCTTCCAGCTCACACTTCTCACTTGCCTTTGTTCTCCAGAGGTGAAAGGGACAGATGTGGCTCTTGAGTCCTGACATCTTCAACTTACTGAGGTTGAACTAGGATTTTTATCATCATTCTGATCACAAATGTGTTTCTAAAAACCATAAGCTTGCTTGCTTTCATAGACAGCAATGTAGATATGCTTGCCTTACAAATGGAAATTATGCTCAGGTACTCAGTCAGAATTTCAACAGACTAAATCCACAAGCTATCATTGCTCTTGTACTGATCTGTTCCTTGTTTAGCAACAACTTTTCCCTCTGTTTCAGTTTTGCCTCTGTTGTCCTCCCATCTCTCTCAATAAGGTAGCTGGATTGTCACTTGAGCTTCCTGTTCCAGCACCTCCTTCTCTAATCCACTGAGGATTTGCAAATGTATACAGTGCCTAACTCAGAGAAGCTATGACCTCTGGCTTAAGTCATAATGGAGAGTTTGGCTAAATGTGGTCCACCTAGAGTAGAAACTGGCAAGCCACTCCAGTATCCCTGCCAAGAAAACTCCATGGACAGAAACAAAAGGCTAAAAGATGAGCCCCTCAGGTCGGAAGGCATCCAACATGCTACTGAGAAAGAGCAGATGACAAGTACAAGTAGCTCCAGAGCTAATGAAGCAGCTGGGCCAAAGCTGAAAGGATGTCCAGCTGCAGTCATGTCCGGGAGAGAAAGGAAAGTCCAATGCTGCAAAGAAATATACTGCATAGGAACCTGGTTGTGGAAATATCCTGCATAGGAACTAGGGTAAGCTGGATGTGGTCAAACGTGAAATGGCAAGAATAAACATTGACTTCTTGGGTATCAGTGAACTTAAATGGACGTGATTGGGTGAAGTCAGTTCAAAGAGGAAAGCAATAGAAAAGGAAAAACCAAAGATCAATTCAAGAAAATTGGAGATATTAAAGGGGCATTTTGGGCAAAGATGGATATGATAAAGGACAAAAAATGGTAGGGACCTAACAGAAGCAGAAGACATCAAGAAGAGATGGCAAGAATACACAGAGGAATTATATCAGAAATCAGGATGTCCTTGATAGCCAAGATAGTGTAGTTGCTGACCTCAAGCCAGACATCCTGGACAGTGAGGTCAAGTGGGCCTTAGAAAGCATTGCAAACAACAAGGCCAGTGGAGGTGATGGCATTTCAAATGAACTACAAAAATCATAAGAGAGGATGCTGTAAAGGTGCTACACACAATATGCCAACAAATTTAGAAAACTCAGCAGTGGCCAGAGTACTGGAAAAGATTGGTCTATGTCCCAATTCCAAAGAAGGGTAACACCAAAGAATGCTCCAGGTATCATACAACTGCACTCATTTCACATGCTAGCATGGTTATGCTCAAAATTCTACAAGGGAGGCTTCAGCAGTATGTGGACAGAGAACTCCCAGAAGTGCAAGCTGGATTTCAAAGGGGCAGAGGAACTAGAGATCAAATTGCAAACATGCCATGGATTATGGAGAAAACTAGAGAATTCCAGAAAAAAACTACTTATGCTTTATTGACTGTGCCAAAACCTTTGACTGTGTGGACCACAACAAACTATGGCAAGTTACTAAAGGAAAGGGAGTGCCGGACCACCTTATTTGTCTCCTAAGAAATCTATATGTGGGACAACAGCAGCAGCTAGAACTGGATATGGAACAACTGACTAGTTTAAAATTGGGAAAGGAGTACGACAAGGCTATGTGCTCTCACCTTGCCTATTTAACTTACAGAGCACATCATGTGAAAGGCAGGTCTGGATAAATCACAAGACAGAATTAAGATTGCCAGAAGAAATATCAACAACCTCAGATATGCAGATGATACTATTCTGATAGCAGAAACTGAGGAATGTATCAAGAATATCTTAAGGAGGGTGAAAGAGGAGAGTGAAAAAAATGGCTGAAGCTCAACTTAAAAAAAACTAAGATCATGGCTACTGGTCCCATCACCTCCTGGCAAATAGAAGGGGAAGAAATTGAGGCAATGACAGTGGTTTTTTGTGGGGGCGGGGGGAATCCTTGAGCACTGTAGATGGTGAGTGCATCAATGAAATTAAAAGATCCCTGCTTCTTGGGAGGAAAGTGATGGCAAACCTAGGCAGCATCTCAAAGAACAGAGACATCACCATGCCAAAAAGGTCAGGATAGGTAAAGCTATGTTTTTTCCAGTAGTGATGTATGGAAGTGAGAGCTGGACTATAAAGAAGGATGCAGAATCGACACTTTTGAGCTGTGATGCTGGAGTAGACTGTTGGGAGTCCTCTGGACTGCAAGCAGATCAAACCTATCCACCCGGAAAGAAATCAAACCTGAATGTTCACTGGGAGGACAGATTTTGAATCTGAGGTTCCAGTACTTTGGCCACTGCATGGGGAGAGAGGAAAAGTCCTTGATCCTTGATTCCCCCCATGGTCTAAATGAAACCTCCCCATGGTGTGTTTGTGACTTAGTTCAAGAACTGAAAAACACATGTTCCCCTGGTACACATGAATATTAAATACATAACTGTAATCCAAAGGGGGGAAATAATGATGTCAGTAATCATGCCTCTCCTTTACATTTTTCACTTCAGTACAGTAGTTCCTAAAGACTACAAACATTAAAAGAGAAATGGAGACAGCCCACAGTTTCTAATCCTCCTGTTGTGTAGTATGAGCAATAGCATTCTGCTGAGTTTATTAAAACTTGTTAGAAAACCATATGAGGAATTCCAAACCCAGATGAGACATATTGAAATATACTTGTACTCAAACCTCCCACTTGTATCACCTCCTAGAGTTCATAGCCTTTACATAATTAATCCTATTCTACTAATAACTGAATATATTTTCTTCTGAACAATAATTTCCTTCATTAATCAGTTACTACCAGTATGAGATGTCAACATTTTATGAAGTGTTTTTTGAATCTAAACTATTTTAAGCAATTAAAATCAGGAAACCATTATAGAACTGTTACTTCATTGTTACAGATATTTTTTCGTGTCCTCTTGAACAAGGATTAGTTTTTAAACCTCTGATAAACTTCCTGTTAAACTGCAAACTGCTGACCACTTATGAGGCAGAAAAGCATTCTGCCTAAGCTTCATTCCTTCTTGAAGCCTGCTGGAAACAGCAAGACACTCAAGCTAATTCAGTGATTATCGGGGCCAAGATAGACATGATTTTTTAAAAACTAGATTTCCCTCCGAGACTAAGTGATCACCCTAGTTAACACAAAACATGTCCACGCACAATGCACAGGAGCTGGCTAAGTTGTTTCACCCACAGAGGAAGATACAATCACAAATCTCCCACATATGTAGTATGTATGGCCACACATTTCTCTGATGTACTTTGAAGCAGAGAATGTGGTCCACCCTTGCCCATCCAGTCCAGAAGTAAAGAGAACAGACACATTTGATGGGTTGGAATTGGGTCACAATTTATTGACTCAAATAACTGTCTTTAACTGTTGAAACCTTAAAGCAAGGAGGCCATAAAAGTGCACATGGCTAAGTTCTATTCCTGATTATTATTAGCAGGAAACTGGTCCCTTGTTCAGCGTGCTGCCAAAAGTATAACGGTCTGGGCAGCCCTCATCTATCACCCGGGGACATGTTATTATCAACGGGCCTTCTCATCTATTCTTCAATAATTCCTCCAATCCTAATAATTAGAGATCGGCACGGAACAAACATTTTTTCGTTTCCGTTATTCGTTATTCATTCCGTTACATAACAAAACAACAAATGAAAATTGTGATGAAAATGCACCGAAACAAACAGAACCACGAAAATTGTGGTTGTTACGTTTCGTTTCCGTTAATGACAACGCACAATTGAATGAGCTGTTTTAAATGTTAAAAAACACCCTGGACATCCGTAAAAACACAGCGATAATTGATAATTATTTGAAATTATTACCTACCAGGGGGTTGGGGTCCTTAAAATGTTTGTTTTTGTCTTCTCCCATCGTGATGTATTTTTCTTTTCCCTTTAAAATGGATGTCGCCACCAGCCACAAAATGGAGGCAAGCCATGTGATGGGATCATGTTCAACCAAGAGCATGCCCAGGTTGCAGACTGGGCGGGCAGGTCTGGCAGCCACAGAGGGCATAAAAAGCGCTGGCAGCCCCTGTCCTCCTTGCAGTCTCTGGTTGGAGTTAGGGTGGGATTGCTGTCTCTGCGACTCTAGCTTCAGTCCTGCAGCCTCCCTGTGTGCATGTGCACTGCATACCTCTCAGTGAGTACCCTCCCTTGCCCCACAGTGCAGCCACTCTGCGGCTGCCTTGCACCCTGGGCAACACCCACCGCTGCCTTTGCAGCCTCCCTGCATACCTAGTCTATACTGTGTCTCTGCCAGCATCCATTTTTTTAGTGTTTTCCCTCTGGTCTGGGGCGTTGGGGGATGCCTGTGCACGGAAATGCTTTAAAAATCGCGCAAAAAGTGGGTAGAAACAACAATCAAAAAACGAAAAATTGTAACGAAATTTTTCCAAAAATTCACGACAAATGGAAACGAAACGAACAGACCTCTCAACGACAAATGAAAAACCAAAACACCTTTTTTTTTGTTTTGTGCCCATCTCTACTAATAATAATTGAGGGCTGCTGGACTAAGCATCTTATTCCTAAATAACTTTAGCCTAACTTCCATTACCACTTTCACTGACCGCCAATTGTGACTGGATTAAGCAATTTCCTGTAAGCCCAAAGAGAATGGAATGGGGAAAAACTCAACATCACTCCTGGCCAACCAGCCCTTATGCAACCAGCTAGTCTCATTCTCCTCATAGGGCAGGAGGGCAGGAAGGTGAACTGAATGGAAATAGCTTCACTAAGGAAGGTGGGCCTATTTATTTACTCTGTCACCCATTGTGTCACATGGCCCATTCAAACTGTGATGCTGGGCAGACATGCAGGCAAAGTGCCCCCCCCCAAGCACTTCAGCCGTCAGGAGCCTTCCATGTGCATAATATGAACGGCTTCCTGTACTGCTATAATTATATTACAGTTTTTAATGGTATGCTCCCATAAATCATTTCCATGCTGAACACTGGAATAATTAAGGAATCGTATCAAGTATGGGGAAGGTGGGGGCTACAAGATGTTGCATGACAGTTCACATCAGTGCTCATCATCTTCTATGTTAGTACTGTAAGGGCTGATGGAAATGATAGTATAAAAACAACTAGGACTGGTGAGAATCACTGCATGTTCCCAAGACTGCTGTATATACATGCTTACATTTGCAAAATGATGGATATCTTTTTTTATAAAAGAAAATTTTCATTATACTATATGTTTTGGGTCACCTCACTATTACAAGCAAATCTTTTAAAATATGGAAAGGAATCCCTGGCTTCTATAGTTGTTTGTTATAAATGGATAATGAATAGGGTGTATCACTTTGTCAACAATTTCAGAAAAATCTCGCATATGGTTGTATTGAAAGGGCAGTGGATTATTGAGAAACTCCATCATCAGCTAAATAGCAAGTGGCACCCTACTGTGATTATACAGCATGCTATAGATTCAGTACTGTTGTTCATCCAAGACAGGTGTATGGAACAGAATTATGCCCTAATTTTGTATTTTGTAGATCTCATGTCCTCAGTCATAGATTAGAAATAACTGTAAAGGGGTACCCCTCCAGATAGAGTGTCTTCATATTACTGTGCAACAGTCCTGGTTTTCTAGGGAATTCAAAAATGGTCTCTTGTGGTATTCAATACATGACCAGTTAGCTTAGCTATTCACATTCACTGTGCACAAATAGGTTACAGGCGATACATTCACTGTGGTGTCAGTTCAGTAAGTGGACTGCAAAATTTGTTGTCATTCTAGCAACAATGAAGAATGTGCTGGAAGAAGAAATGCATAGACAACACAGCATACGTGAACAATAATTTTTCACACTGGAACCTAATGTAAAGGTCAATTTGCTTGCAGTTAAAGCTGACAAGAACAGTTGGCATTTAATTCACCAGCTTCCATGAATGCGCAAGATATGTGCTTTATTTCCCTCAGCACATCATATTTTCCTGTGTTGCATATATTTTATGCTCATCATTTAGCATAGGCAGAGATACATGAAGGTGTAGAGGTGAAAGCAATGCTGCACCTAAAAATGTCCATTTAAAAATCAGTTGTTTGGGGCTTTTGTCTGACATTCTTTATATTTCTCATTTTTGTTTCTTTCCCTTTTGCAAAGGCACAGGGGAGAGGAAAGCTGAATCTGCTCTACATTTCTCTCAGTATTTATTAGATACATTCACATACTATAATGAAGAGAAAAATAGTAAGAGGTTTCGCTTCTCATAAATATAAAATGAAATTACAGAAACTTCATAAAGCATTCAAAAAGAATCATTTGATCAAGGCAAATGGTAGTCTCTTTTCTTTTCTTTTTTGCTGTAGAGATGTTCATGAATGCTGGCATATTCAGCAGTGAAAAATACTGTTCAGACCCAGGCTGACTTGAGCTCTCTTTCTCCTAGTCATCAGTGGATTTTACTGAACTCTTACGGAACAGCCTGACCTCTGAAGAAAGCAGCTGTTGTGAAAATGGAATCAAGAGCAGTACAATTGTCCCAGTAGGGTGCCAAAAGAGAACAAATGGATAAGTGCAAAAACAATATAAAATAGAATAGGGATCTGCATAAAATTTGTGTTTGCTAATAAATATAGGCATTTGAATATTGTAAACAATTTTTAAGAAATATGGAAAGGGTTCCTTAGCTTCTGGTGGTGAAACTTCATTGGCAAACACTAATTTCTGAAAATCCAAAAATAATGTCTATTATCTATGCCTCTCTCTGTAGTGGAGAGGATTGTGACCAGGTGCTCTGTGTGCTTGGTTAGGTCTGCTGTTTGAGGTGCTAATTCTTGCTAGGCAAAGACAAGCTCACTCCATTTTTCCTTATTTTTTGACTGCTTTATTGTCAGGGCTGGGCTGTGGATGGCAGGATGAGAGAGGAATAATGCCCAAACCACACAGGTTTCTTGAATATACCGGAGTCATGAATCAAAGCAAGAACCTGGCAGGGCAGTGATACTGATAGTACTGTAGAATGTAGAGAAAGTACAGTATTTTAGACTCCATTTTGCATAGTTATACCAAATGGCACCAGGGAAGTAAGTTTGGAAGACCATAGCCTAAATGACATTTCATCCATCTTACAGAGCATAGTAGAAACTCGGTATAGACCAAACAGTGCCACATACAGACCTTCATACATCATGCCCCATACAGAACAGTAAAACCATAATTAATGAAGGAGGGTAGCATACCAAAACAAAGTTGGAGACAGAGAGGTGAAGAATTTGGGAAATGCTCAGGATAGGTAGAAGGGGTCAGGAAGAGTCAGGAGGGAACCAAGAAAAGCCAATCAATTTGGATACTGATAATGAAAGAACCAATGGTTTAAGGGATCCAAAATAGTGTGAATTTTGGCCACAACATTGAACTTCAAAAATGGCGACAATTGTGGACAAATAATTTTAAGATAACATTGGCTACTTCGTATCAAGAAAACCTTTACAAAATATTTTATTGTTGTTCAGTCATTCAGTCATGTCCGACTCTTCATGACCCCATGGACTAGAGCTCGCCAGGCCTTCCTATCTTCCACTGACTCCCGGAGTTTTATAGATGGCATATAACACCAGTAAAACTTGCTGAAATGCTACCTAATGTATCAAATAAGTGTTGGAAATGCAAAACTCAAGAAGGAACTTATTATCATGCTTGGTGGAATTGTGATAAATAGAGATGGGCACGAATAAAAAAAATGATGTTTCATTTAGTTTCTTTTCATTTTTTGCAATTTTTGTGAAAAAATTGTTTTGTTGTTTTGCTAATTCATTATTCATTTTACCCACTTTTTTCTAGTGCCCAATGCATGGCCCCTGGGGCCCGGTCGGAGCTGGGGGGTTCCTACGAACAGGCGTGGGAGGAATAAAGAGCGGGAGCAGTGTTGGAGCCGTGCTGCTCTGGCCACCTAAGCTCAGCCTCCTTCTTATCACCCCTCCCAATCAGCCCTGCGATAATGGACCGTGGGAAGGAGGCGCAAAGGGGGGGCTTTGAAATCACGCTGCTCTGGCTGCCTAAGCACAGCCTCCTTATCTCCCCTCCCGATCGGCCACGTGATAACGGGCCATGGGAGGGAGGCACAATGGGGCATCAAAGCCACACTGCTTTGGACACCTAAACATGGCCTGCTTCTTATCTCTCTTCCCAGGGCTGGGCTGAGGCTAAAGCCTGCCACGTCCCTCAATGGCACCAATGAGGTGTGTGCTCCCTCTATGCAACTCAGCATGAAAGGACCTCTGGACCAGCACCAGGTAGGAGACATCTCTGCCCACCATTGACAAAATGAACCTAACCAACCAATTTTTCTTGGTTCAGTTCAGTTAATGTTAAATTTGCCCTTAGGGTCGTTATTCATTTTGTTACATAATGAAATGAATAACGAACAACAAAATGAAAAAAATTCATTTCATCCCAACTCTAGTGATAAAGCAAAAGCTTACTGGGTTAAATTCATAATTGGGTTAAGCAAATTTTAAAATTGGAACTAGAGTTTAAATCAGAAATATTTTTGTAAGGTTTATTGCCAAATACGATGGATAAACAAAATTCTTATCTATTGTTACATATATTGACAACAGCTAGATTATTATGACCCAGTTCTGGAAATCAGAAAATCCCCAACTGATGAGATGATCATTAAAAAAATATTAGAATGTGCAGAAATTGATAGTTTAACTAAAAGACTAAAGAGACAAGAAGAATCAAAATTTTATCTTAGCTGGGACCTCTTTTATTACTGGTGGAAAGCTAAAGCATTGTAGTATAAAATAAAAAGTGGGGGGGGGATGAATAGATAGTATAATGTCAATGACAGAGAATCACCAAACAAGATATGTTATATTGTTTTAAAAATTATATGTGTACTATTTTAACTTTTTATTTTTCTTTCTTTTTTCCTTATGTTTCTTCTTATGTATATCTTTTTATGTTTTTTGCTGAAAAAAATAAACCTATAAAAATAAAATAGTGTACATTTCCATCAATCACACATAGAATTGGTGTAAGTATTTATGAGACCCATTGTGCCATTTGGAAGAAGGAGTGGGCACCAACATGGGAACTCATGAGTCCTGTTCTAGGCTTGTGGCAAATGCAGAGGCAGCTCACACACCCCATCCCATTTCTGTGACTTCACAAAGGCCTTGTCTCCTAGCCATGAAATTTCAAGGGACAGAATTACTGGTGAGCTGATGACTTATACAGAAAAGTCATTCCAGAAGGGGCAAAACCACCTACTAGTGTCGAATGTACTCAGAGTTGATTGCACAGTCTAATTTGGAACATTTTCAACTTCAAGGATCACTTTTTGGAAAAGAATCAAGTTTTCAAAGGCTGATTTTCTCTATTCAATATGAGGCAGCTCCATATGGTTAGCACGGAGGGAGGGAGTGGACTCAAGAAATAGAGCTCCATTATTAATAAATGACTTTTCTGTGCATAGTCACATTTTTATTTTAACTTTCTGTACCACTCTAGCTTCTAACCCTCTGCTCTGCTTGAATATATGCCCTTTACCTGCAACTACTAACTGACATTACTGAGGACACCAGAGGGAGAAGTTGCAGCTCTTTCAGTGTTCTTAGATCCAACTCTGTTAACAATTAGTACCTACCGAGCTTTCCAACCAACACTGGAGGCTCTTCCAGCTGGTACAAATGTTTGCCTGAGTGGTTTGTGGCTGGTTCTAAGTGACAGTGGGATGCACTAAAATTCACACTGACATTGAGCTTTTAATTGAGATCTTCTTCCCAAAAGAAGATATGCTTCTTTTGGGAAGCTCTTTGAAATTCTTCTTTGAAATCTGCTCCCCTGCTGTAGCTTCTGTTCTGGAGCTATTTCAGATGGATAGACAGATTCAATTAAGATACAGAAATGAAATTGCTTGACAACAAGCCCAGGAAATGCCAGACCATTAAACCCCACCTTGAAACAAACCCGAGAGCAACAACAAAAAGGTATAACCTCAGGAGGAATAAAACAATGCTCAGGTGGGCAACCATTTTATTAGCATTTCTGTTACAAGTGCTCTGTTGCATGGGATATGGATGGTGGCAAAAATGCCCAAACAGTCACTGACGAGGCAGGTGATTTTAAGAAGGAAAGATATGCTCCATCTAGACAAGCCCTGAATATGCTCCAGAGCCTGTTTTTTCTCCCTCAGATCCCCTTTTTGTGATGTGTTCTGTTTTTTTTTTAACTGATCATTAACAGGGACTGATCATTGTAGACCACGTGGGGAGACATTTTATTTCTAGAACAGGTTTATGTACTGAAAGTCTGGACCAGTGGCTGATCTTCCCCCACCCTGCGTTGATTTTCCCATTGGATGACATTCTCTCTCAGTTGTGTGAGAAAGCAAGGCATGACTGAAATGTTTCAAGTCACTTTCTTTTAGCAGGTTATTTTCTCTCTTTTGCCTAGAGGGGGAAACCCTTCAGGCTATTGTTTTATTGAGCATAAAAGATTCATATTGGTATTGTTTTGTATTCTGACAGGATTTGTTTAGAAGCATTTCAATGTTTTGAAATAATTCTCTTTATTAAAGATTACTCTAGATTGACAAAGCAAGAAACACTTTCTTTAAATTTTGATTCAAGCTGTAAGCCTGCAGCCAAGCCTCCTTCATTTCTGATTTCTATACATAGTTTATGCACTTTATACGTTTCTGTTGTTTGTCACAGATTACAAATATATCTTTTGAGTGAGTTGGGATAATATGCTCTTAATGTTGAGGCTGCAGCAGGTTTGATCATTAAAATGCTCTTAATGTTGAGGCTGGAGAATAGAGAAACATCTGGTGCAACTATGGTTTTCATGTCATAGCTTCCAGATATCTGGTGGCATCATCCACTAAAGTCAGCAGGTATTTACATATTTCCCTCCTGGTGGCTTATGTCTGTGAAGATTTTCAGCCATCCAGGTGAGTTTATCTGGAAGTTGAGTCATGGCATCTGGACTTCTTTTTCTTGAGAGATGGAAGTGTTTTGCTGCTCATCCAAACAGCTCCATCAGTCTGAAGACAGCTAGTTGTGAGTCCTTCATTTTATAGCTCACTTTGACCTCTTGTCACCCTGGTCTGATATAGGCTCATAAGATGAACAATGATCTGAATAGGCTTGTTAGGTAGAAACAGTCTCAATAGGCCTTAAGGTGAACAATGGCCTAAGGTGCTGAAACTCATAAAGTATGGGTAGTTAGCTATGGGCTTAGTGGTGGAGGCCAGAAGTAGTTTTGATTTGTCTGGGTGTTGTTGAAATCACAGTCTGATAAGTAGCAGATAGACTGTGCCTGAGCACATCACCTCTGTTGAGAGAGGGGTTTGCAATGCTCACATAAATAGCTTCCCTGACCCCTCTCTCAAACCACCTATCGCAGGCATGCCCAAACTTCAGCCCTCCAAATGTTTTGGACCACAACTCCCACAGTCCTTTGCCATTGGAAATACAGGCTTAGAATTCTGGGAATTGTGGTCCAAAACATCAGGAGGGCTGAAGTTTGGACATGCTTGACCTATCGTCTCTGTCAAATATGTGTACATCCTCATCTTTGAATGAGTGCCCTTTGTCCTTCAAGATTTATTATTATTATTATTATTATCATCATTATCATCATTATTATTATTATTAATTATTATTATTATTATTATTATTATCTGGATTTTGTATTACAAATCACGAGTTGAATGCTTCCCAAGCATTTAGGACTATGTGATGTATCAGCGAATTATGCGAGCAGATCCCAGTAAGGTGGCTTTCTGCTGCTGACTGATGGTGACTTTGTCAACTCCAGTTTCTTCTAAATACTTGCTTAGCTCTTTTGGCACCACACCCAGCTTGCCGATTACACTGGGACCACCTGTACCAATTTATGCCAGAGTCTCTGAAGTTCAATTTTCTGATCCTGATATTGGGTAATTTTTTTCAAGTTGTTTATCGGTGACTCTACTATCATCTGGTATAGCAACATCAATGATCCACACTTTTTTCTTCTCCACAATCACAATATCAGTAGTATTATGCTGCAAAACCCTGTCTGTCTGCATTCGGGAGTCCCAAAGTAATTTTGCATGCTCATTTTCAATCACTTTTTCAGGCTTATGGTCCCACCAGTTCTTTGCTATGGACAGATGATAGTTCTGATACAAATTCCAGTGTACCATTTGAGCAACTACATTATGACGCTGTTTGTAATCAGTCTGAGCAATTTTCTTGCAACAACACAATATATGGTCGATAGTTTCATCTGCCTCTTTACAGAGTCTACATGTGGGGTATTCATCTGATTTTTCTATTCTAGCCTTTGTTCTGATAGCTTGTTTCCTGAGCTGCAAACTCAGGGCTTCTGTCTCTTTTTTTCATTGTTCCATTGGTGAGCCATAACCAAGTCTTTTCCTTTGATTTTTTTCGAGGAACTGCCCATGCAGTGCTTTATTATGCCAACTATCAGCTCTTATTTGCATCATTGTTTTCCTATATTGACCCTTTGTTTGCTTTATTTTAAATACCTCCCTGTTCTTAACCTCCAATAATGCTGGCTCTATACTATTTTTCACATAATCTGCCAACACATGCTTCTCTTCTTCAACTGTCTGCTTCACTTGCAAAAGACCTCTACCACCTAATTTTCTAGGCAAATACAGCCTGTCAACATCACTGTGTGGATGTAATGCATAGTGAATGGTCAACTCATACATTTTCTTGTTTTCCTATCCAGACTATTTAGCTCCATCTGAGTCCAGTTTATAATGCCAGCGGTATACCTAATGACCGGTATGGCCCAGCTATTAATGGCCTTGATGGTGTTACCACCATTCAGCTTACCTTTTAATTCTTTTCTAACCCTTTGGATATATTCTTTACTGACCACATTTTTCACTTGCCTGTGCTTGATATTATCTAATTGCAGTATACCCAGATATTTATAACCTTCAAACTGATGATACTTAATGGCTTGTCCATTTGGCATTTCAATTCCTTCACTCTCTGTGATTTTTCCTTTTCTCAGTGCCACTGTGGCACATTATTATTATTATTATTATTATTATTATTATTATTATTATTATACATAGTTCTCATTAATCTTAACTTTTAAATTTAATATATTGGCTGGGTTCATCTATGTAATCCCATTTCCTTACCTTTTTGGAACCACAAGTTGCTGAGTTTCACAAGCAAGTTTATTTCTCCTTTGAAGTCACTTTTTATATACCTGTCCCCTTGATAACATATAATTTTAATGAGATTCCTGACCATCAAAGCAGGATGATTTACTTCTGCCAAGTCTCTTAGAGGATTCAGACAATGATATGTTTCCTGATTATGAATTAAACTCAGAGGATTCTTCTTTACTCCCAGGAATGTCTTTTTGCATTTGCAATAATCCTAATGCACTCAATCTCTTCTCCACTATAAAACCTATTAGGTATTCTGTTTATATAGACATTTTCCATTGAAGGATTCATGGTTTTTTTCATTCATAGTTTGGTGATGGGCATCTATGCATACTTCAGAGATATGCTTGTCCAGATATTTTCCAGTGCTTCTACCAATATCTGTCTGATTTTTCTGCCAGATAGTCAGCTTTACCACAGATACAGGAAAGATGGAGCTCACATACTTAATAAAGATCAGCTTTCCTTCTTTTATTGATATCTGGTTTGCGAGATATGGCATACCTGCACAGACTTCTGCTGTTGAATTTATTTAGACTAGGATATTATGACCATCTATTTTCTCATGATAATAATGGTGCCTCCTTTCAGAAGAAATCTGTACAAAATTTGTGAAATCCTGTATTGGGAAGAAACATATTGTTTCAGGTCATCAATGCTAATCTGGGTTTTTTTTACAACAACCAAAACCCATTACAATCATAAATAAAACAAAACTCTCTTATCACTCTCACTTACTGTTTGACTAAATAAATCTTCCCTGGTTTACAAAAGGCAATTAGCCTTTGGCACTAAGTCTCACAACTGTTCTGTCACAGACATAATAAAGCCAACCTCGGCAGCTCTTAAAACCACTCAAACTGTTATAGGAAGGCAGTACCTGTGTTTTGGTGCATACTAGACAGAGTTCTGAGAAGTTTATTTTTCATTTACTTATTCCCCCTCCCACTCTGTTGATCATTGGCTTCTATACCTGAAAATAGTTGGTTTAAGAGATACGCATTTGGAAGGAACCCCATGATGCAGTGGTTCAACTGCTACTACTAGAGATGGGCACGACCAGGAAAAATGACGTTTCAAGTTGTCGTGTGTCGGAGCCGGCCCGTTTCGGCTCGTTTCCGTTTGTCGCGAAATTTATCAAAAATTGTCATTTTGTTTGTCGTCTGTCATTAGTACTGGTTTAGGGGGGTAGGGTAGCGGGCTCCTGGAGGCACCTCTCTGGGGTGGGTGCCTCCTCTGGCCCGCTATGAAGGGAAGGAATTTAGCAGGCTCCTGGAGGCACCTCTCTGGGGTGGATGCCTCCTCTGGCCCCCTACAAAGGGAAAAGGAAGGGTACATGACCGTGTAGCCATTGCGTACCAAGTGGCACTGGCAGAGGCACCTCTCTTTTGGGTGCCTCTAGCTCACTAAGAAGGACAGCATACTGACGTACAGAGTTTTTTGGAACTTTGGACTGGTGAGTGAGGTGAGAGAAGAATGCCTCTGCGGGGCGCCCTCTGGCTCGCTAAGAAGGGAAATGTACTTGCGTGTAGTGCAATGCAAGTACAGATCTGGCTTAGGGTTGGGGTTAGGGCAAGGGCTAGGCTTAGGGTTATTACGGGTAAGGTTAGGGTGAGTTAGTGGGCTGCACCTCTGGGTGCCTCTGACCCACTAAGAAGGACAGTGTACTGGCGTATGGGTTAGGGTTAGGGTTAGGGCTAGGGTTATAGTGGGCTTTTTATGCCCGACTGGCACATCCCAGAAGTCTCAGTCAAAACCTGGCCAAGTGGCCATGCGATTGGTGGAATGGCTCCAAAAATTTGCATGGTCCCATCCCATGGGCAGCCCATCATTGCGCAGGTGTAAAAAAATAAAAATAAAAATAAAATAAAATAAAATAAATGGGATTGGAGACAGACGTTTCTTGCAAGAAAAACCCACTGCTGCTACTGTAAAAATTCAGGCAGTTAAAATACCTAATTTTCACATGTTTCTGTGTGGTGCTTTGGTGGGTTTTTGGACCACGATTTCAAAAAAAATATTGCGGTCACCATTTTGGATCCCCCTGCACCGCATGGCATGGCGAGACGACGAGGATGCCCCCCACCAGAGCAGCCCAGGACAGGAGAGGCGGGGAGGCCGGGGAACCCCCCCCCAGAAACCACCCCTCTGGTAGGTGCCCTCACTCAGGCAGGCATATTTTCACCTGCTTTTTTGGCCGGGAATTTGGTTTTTTTAAAAACTTTTTTTCTGTGCCGCTTGGCATCGTGCGATCGCTGCGATGCCATGAACGACAACGACAAATCAGACCCAATTTTTCTTTTATCGGTTCGAGTTTGAGTTCTGGTGGCTTAATTGTCGTTACCATTTCCGTTGTGTAACGGAAACGAGGAACGGAAATGGAAACGAGAATTTCGCCAAGTCATGCCCATGTCTAGCTACTACAATCAAGTCTCTGCTTACAGCCTGAGTTAAATCTCAGCAGGTTCAGGAAGCCAGCTCAAGGTTGACTCAGCCTTCCGTCTTTTCAAGGCCATTAAAATGAGTGTCCAGCTCACTGACAGACAAATTGTTATCTACATAATTATGTTGTAAACTGCCTAGAGAGTGCCCCATGCCATATGGGCCAGGATATACATCAAAATAACAAGTAGAGGTGGGGATGGCTTGCCAGGGAAAAATATCTATATGGATTCATTTTATTTTTCTCCTTGAAACTCACCACAGAAACAGCTTTAAGGAGAAAAAATACAATGAGTATTATCTCTCCTTGGTAATAATTCATGACTAGAGATCGGCACAAAACAAAAACCAACATGCTGTTTTGTCATGTTGTCAGTTTATGAAACAAAACGAAATGGCAGACAGTGATTTGTTATGAAACAAAATGAAGCACCATTTTCTCCTCTAGAATGAAATGATTCCTCAATCATTTCTCAAGGGGGGGGAATCTAATTGGAGTAAATTGGAAGCCAATGGGTGGCAGCACTATTGGTCGCCCAACCAGCTTCTGATTCCAATAGATGATTTATTTTCCTTACGGGCACCACCTTTGGAGCTTCATAACTAAGTTCCCTGACCCCCAAGCCTTCTCAAACTTCAGGGGGTTACTAGAATTGCTTGAGGAAGGTGCCCCTGACAGTTTGGTCCTTTAGGATCCAGGGGAGCATAGTGCTTCATTTAATTTCATTTTGTTTCGTAATGCAACTACTTTAAAATTTCATTACAAACAACAAAACATAACTACTCCAGAAAGAAAATGAAACAAAATGAAATGCTATTTTTCCATTTCATTACCATCTCTATTCATGACTAAAGTGATGGTAAGTTTTGCTGTTTGGAAATGGCAGTACCATGGTCATCTCAGAGTCCTGGAACAGGGGCCCTTTGCCAATGGCACCTTCCTTGACCAAATGAGCAGGTCTCAAGGACTTCAGATAGGGCTCCTATTCCCACTCACTCTACCTCTCAGCTAAGGCACAAAACTGAAGCTCACACATCTTGACATCTTCTCACGTCTCTTCCTTCTCTGATCTGAACCTAGCTTGACAGGCATGTGTGGAATTAATCAAATTATCTTCCATAATTCCACTTACAACTCTTTGGCTCCTTTACTTCTTGTCAAACAGCATTTAATATCCCCTTTTAAGTCATGAAGCCAGACCCGTATTCTGAAAGACTTATGCCAGAAGAAATTAGAATGAAAAGTGGTTCTAGCAGAGACACATACTTGTTTGTTTTAAAACAAAATAAAAACAATTTTGTTTTAGCCACTTAATATTCCTGTACGGTTCCAGGGGAACACTTTAGGATTAACTTTATTATTTGAACAAAAGCTTCAGTGGAACAGAAGTGCTTGAAGACAACTACACAGGGGACTAGCATTAAAAATTTGGTGACAGAAAACTCTATAAAACACATTAAATCAGGTCTCTTCATTTAATGGAAAGAAAGAAAATCAACTTCTTGTTTCCATTCATGACTGGAGTTCCACAGATAAGATATTGAAGGAGTAAAAATTTGTCTTGGAGGTTTTTCTCAGAGCAATTCATAAAAACCAGACATCATAGATTTAGCACTATGCCTAAACTCTGCTAGTTCTATATATGCTTCTTAGATTCTGGAGAAATAACAAATCTGAATTCTACCTCTCCCACAAATAGCAAGCATTGGGGATTATGCATATTTATGTTTCACATTATAATTCTTAGAATCCAATAAATAAATAGAACAGGAATTCTCATTTGATTCAATGTACAAAAGACCAAATTAGTTATATCAGAAAAAGAGGAAACTACTCAGCACAGCTTAGAAATGTTACTTTGGGAAACTACTGGACTATTCCACCAATGCCTGCTTTGGGACTTAGGGAGCTCTACTGGGAAAATAATTATGCAAGGCTCTGCTGGTCTCTATTTGAGATATTTAAACTAGAAGTATGAAAGCCTGCTGTGTGTCCTTTTCATTGTTTGTCTCAACATCTCCACCTCTCTCTCTCTCTCTCTCTCTCTCTCTCTCTCTCTCTGTGTGTGTGTGTGTGTGTGTGTGTGTGTGTGTGTGTGTGTAGCAATTAGCAGACAGACAGACAGACAGACAGATAGATTTCATTAAATATAATGAGAGAGGGGAGAGAGAGAGAGAGAGAGATTTCATTAGATTAGGAGTAAATAGCAAGGTAGCCAAATTTGCCAATGGCACTAAATTATACCCGGTAGTAAAAACTGAGAGAGATTGTGAGGAGATCCAGAGGCATCTTTTGACAGTGGGCAGTGGGCAAACCAATAGCAAATGAGCTTCAGCATTAGTAAGTGCAGAGTGATGCACATTGGGGCAAAAAAAAAATACATTTATGAATTGATGGGGTCCAAACTCTCTGCAAAAACCAGGAAAGATACCTTTGTGTTCTGGTGGCCAGCTCAGTGAAGGTGTCAGCCCAGTGTGCCGCAGCAGTTTAAAAAGCAAACTCAATGGTAGGGATTAGAGATGGGCACGGAACGAACATTTTTTCATTTCCGTTACCGTTTGTCGTTTCCGTTATGTAACGACAAACAAAAATTGTGACGAAAATGAAACAAAATGAACAGAACCATGAAAATTGAGGTCGTTACGTTTCGTTTCCGTTAATGGTGACACACAATGAAATGAGCTGTTTTAAATGTTAAAAAACGCCCTTGACATCCATAAAAACGCAGTGATAAATATTTATATTGTCTGATAATACCTACCGGGGGTGGGGTCCTTAAAATGTTTGTTTTTGTATTCTCCCATCACGATGTATTTTTCTTTTCCCTTTAAAATGGATGTCGCCACCAGCCACAAAATGGAAGCAAGCCATGTGATGTGGGATCATGTTCAACCAATAGCATGCCCAGGTTGCAGACTGGGTGGGCAGGTCTGGCAGCCATAGAGGGCATAAAAAGTGCTGGCAGCCCCCGTCCTCCTTGCAGTCTCTGGTGGGAGTTAGGGTGGGATTGCTGTCTCTGCGACTCTAGCTTCAGTCCTGCAGCCTCCCTGTGTGCATGTGTGCTGCGTACCTCTCGGTGAGTACCCTCCCCTGCCCCACAGTGCAGTCACTCTGCGGCTGCCTTGCACCTTGGGCAACGGCCACTGCTGCCTTTGCAGCCTCCCTGCATACCTAGTCTATAATGTGTCTCTGCCAGCATACTTTTTTTAGTGTTTTCCCTCTGGTCTGGGGTGTTGGGGGATGCTTTAAAAATCGCGCAAAAAGTGGGTAGAAATGACAAACAAAAAATGAAAAACGGTAACAAATTTTTTCAAAAAAATTCGCGACAAATGGAAATGAACCAAAACGGACCTCTCAACGACAAATGAAAAACCGAAACACCATTTTTTTTGTTTTGTGCCCATCTCTAGTAGGGATCATTAGGAAAGGTATAGAAAATAATCCAGCAAATGTCATTTTGCCTCTTTATAAGTATATGGTGAGGCCCTATCTGGAGTATTGTGTACAGTTCTAGTCACCATACTTCCAGAAGGATATTATGGAAATGGAAAAAGTGCAGAGGAGGGCAACCAGAATGATTAGGGCACTAGAACACCTTCCTTACCATCTGAGGCTGCAGCGGCTGGGCCTCTTCACTCTTGAATGATGGTGCCTAAGAGGTGACCTGACTGAAGTTTATCCAATCTTGGTTCTCTTCCTTCCTGACTTTAGGCTTGTAACAATCAAAAGGTAGATCAGGATGATATAAAGGGACTAATCCAAAAGCAATGTGCTTCATGGTTCATGGTTCATGGAAGGATGAATCACCATCTGCCATCTCTGAGCTCAACACTTATAACCACTGTGTTGTGTTTTGTGTTACCTCAAGCTTTTTTTTCTTATTGGGGGACAGAAAGTTGCATGCCTATCTCACAATCAGCATTAAACCCTTACAGAGTATCTGAATCCAGTTTCTGGAATATCGAGTTGTTGATAAAGCGAAGATGTGGCTGAAGTCCTGTTATTTAATTGTACATGCCATAGACCAGTGGCGAACCTTTGGCACTCCAGATGTTTTAGACCACAACTCCCAGAATTCCAAGCCTGTACTGTCAATGACAAAGGACTGTGGGGTTGTGGTCTAAAACATCTGGAGTGCTGAAGGTTTGCCACCACTGCCATAGACATAGGGGTAACATTCATTTAATTCTCGGCAGCAAATAATGAGCCACCACTGGAATTTTTGAAGTGTGTATGACTTCTGGCTTGATGCAGTCTTGAGAATCTCAGCAAAAACTGCCTCATAGAAGTGACTATTGATTGCTTACCACATGTGTAGTTAAGCAACAGAATTTCAGCCATTAGCCAGCTAAGCAGAGAAGTTCTAAATCAAAAGTTTGTCAACTGAGATATTATTTTGAATCCTGATTGCAATTTAAAGGCCAATGTTAATGCAGTGATAAGCACTGTAGTCCTTTCATTACACAATCAGGTGAACACTTGCTAAATCTTTCCTCCTCTATACATCAATATAAAGAAGCATTTTCCTGGCACAATGCCTATGGAACAATAAATATTTAAATGTACACCTCTGAAAGTGGCTTGAACATTTACTCTTACTCATTTAATGGAACAATTGCTGCATTTACTTAATTTAGAATGGAAGCCTTTTAGTTGCACTCTTTTATAAACTATTAAGGTTTTAATTTGCATTTTTATCAGGAAGACAGAAGACAAGCTCACTATAAAAGTCTTTTCCTTGATACTGAGTGAGTCATTACTTAATTAAGAACTATTTATCATTACTTTGCATTTATTTCTATACACTTGTAGGGGTGCTACAATGGGTGAATATTCATTTTTTATTTCAGATTCGTACAAGTGATTGGGGATAGAATAGTGATAATTCTTTCAAAGAATACTGTATGGATTTGCAGTTCATCTGCACTACTCAAATATAACAACTTGATGCCCTCATAACTGGCATGGGAACACTCAGCAGAATCCTGGAATTTGCAGTTTCAGAAGGTCCATGGAATTATCTGCTTTAGTTCAGGAAAGTGCTGTAGGTCTCTCTGTACCAGAGAAAATTTAAGCATCTTACCAAACTATAGATCCCAATTAGAGATGGGCATGAAACACGAAAATGGCATTTCGTTTCATTTTTCATTTTGTTTTTTCTCATTTCATTCCATTTTGTTTAAAATGATTTTTTTTAAAAAATTCATTTCATTTTTCATTTTATTTTGTTTTTCATTTTTCATTTATTTTTATTTTTGAAACTAGTTGGGGCCCTGCTGGCTGATCAGCGCTTCTTTTTTTAAAACAAGTGCTGATCGGCTGGCACACGGGGCCCCGCCGGTGATCAGCACTTTTTTATTTTACAAGCGCCGATCAGCTGGCATGTGGCCATGTACTCCAGCTGATCAGTGCTTATTTTATTATTTATTTTGACAAGCACCGAGATCAATGCTTTTGAAAATAAATAATTGTTAAAGAAATGAAATGGAATGAAATGAAATGAAAATTTCCATTTTGTTTCATTTCATTTTTAAAGGCACTTCTTTTTTTGTTTCGTTAGGAAACAAAATCAAAAATGGAAAAACAAAATAAAATATTTCATTTTGTGCCCATCTCTAATCCCAATATCACATAGGATGCAGGCAATAAAAAGTGGTATCAGATTTTTTACATCTGTGTAGTATAGACAAACAATTTACCTGATATGAAAAAACACAGAATGCAGATAATTTATGGAACAACCAGTGAAGATTTTCTTGGGAAGCATCATTAGAAAGATAGAATACAGAAGCTTGGCAGTAGAGATGGGCATGAAACAATTTTTTGTCATTTTGTTTTTCATTTTGTTTCAATACGAAACAAAAAAACGAACTGATTTTTAAAAAAAATGAAACAAAATGAACGAGAAATGTTCCATTTGTTCCATTTTGTTTTTTGATAATGCCAAGTTTTCTCATAGGAATGCATTTAAAAGCAATGCATTCCTATGGGAAAGTGCTTTAAACAACCTGCCCCTTCCCACCACAATCGGGTGCATTGGGGAGGGGGAGGTGTGGTTCATTTCAAATGTTTTTCAGCCATAGAGGCAGCCTTGGTGGCTCAAAGACATTTTAAAAACCCATGCCTTCCCCCCCCAACATGCCCAATGGGGGGAAGCAGGGAGTTTTAAAACATTTTTTAGCCACTGTCTGTGGCCACCACTTGCTTCGGTGGCTATAAAAAAAGTTTTAAAACCCCACTCCATTCCCCCCAACACACCCAATTGGGAGCTAAGCATGGGTTTTTTAAACCTTTTTTAGCCACCGAAGCAAGTGGCAGCTATGGCCATCGCCACTTGCTTCAGTGGCTAAAAACAAGTTTTAAAACCCCACACCCCCGGTTGGGTGTATTGAAGGGGAATGCAGCGGGGTTTTAAAACACAACCAAAACAAAATGAAATGAAAAATGAAATTATTTTTTTAAATTGTTTCAGATGAAATAAAAAAGAAAAAATGAAACAAGAAATGAAACAAAAATGCAATTTTGGCATTTCATGCCCATCTCTACTTGGCAGTAATCAGTTCCAAAAAACTGCTTAATTGCAAGTAATGGCTTTTCCTAGTAACAAACCTATAACTTCATTATATTGCAACTTTAGCATAGAAATTTATAATTTTGGTCCTTTTGCAGTGTAACACATGTTATCTTTTTAATTATGGGAATGCAGAAGGTATATAACAGGGGGCTTTTCTGTCAGTTGTCCCTAGTCTGCCAGTTGTTTTCTGCCAGTTCCCAACAGCGATTCAGTCTTTTCTTTCCCTTTGTCAACTGGCAAATATATATATATTTCAGACAAATAGTTTGACTTGAAGCTATTTCCTGAAGTAGTTTTTAACTCTTAGCTGTGACTAATTTCTTTTTTTATGAAAAAGAATTGCTATGTTTTTAACCTAGATGCTTTAATGATTTAATTATAACTCCTCATTTTATCTCATAGTCTTTGAGCATTGCATATACTGGAAAGTTGGGTATAAATTTGAATAAAGAAACAAATAAACAAGGCCTTGAATATGGAAGACAGGATAATGGGCTGTCAAATCCAGTTACTATGCACATCCTAACATCAGTTGTTGTTGTTGTTGTTGTTGTTGATATGCTAATTGTATGACTGAAAACACAAACCAAGGTGACCTGGAGTCTGAGTCTCTTGATTTAGAATAAAACACACTTTCCCTACTTTAACTACTCCTAAGTAATAATTGCTATTGCCAACTACTAATTGTTGAATAAATGAATAAAGATAACAAGACTGTAAATATCAGTGCTTGTTTCAAATTAGAAATATATTATTGCTGATAAAAGGCAGTAAGTTACTTGACCCCAGTAACCAATTCTGTATGGCTTTCTGCTGACTCAAATCCCAGAAAAAAACAGATCTTCTCTTCGGGATGTTAATTTGCCTGCTATGTTGGTATCAGTTAAAGGCTGAATGGTCTTAAAGCCCCTGGGAGTTTCTGTACAGGGAAATTATCTTTCAGAAAGTTGAGTTATATCTGTAAGACTCTATTACATATCTGATCTAGCCACCAAATAGCTGTTTCTCTTGATTAGGGATTACCTCATAATTATACTTCAAAGGAATATGTAGTGGTGCTTGCCCTCAAGAGCTCTAACCCACAGATTTAGTTTCTTACACTTAATATTTCCCCAGGGCATTCTTATAATTTAATAAAGCAAATGCTCACCTAGCTTCCTCTGCATTGTCACATGCTTACAAAATATTTCATAGAACTTTATACAGCCCAGACCTTATTACAAATGAACCATTATTGCCCATATAAATGATATGCTGATATCTCAAGAATGTGATTGTTTCCATGTTAAATAGCATTGTGGAGAGGAGATGTGTATTTTTTTGAAAGATTTTGTAAACCAATCTCAACATCTGATCATTATGGAAGAAATCCAACACTGTTGCTCAGTGGTTTGCCCTGCATGAACAACTCCTTTTTTCAAATGCAGAAACCACTGCTAATTATGTATTATAAAATGCCCTAAAGACAGATAGACAAAGGGTCTGATGTAGTACACAGGACTCTTTTGTGCATCTGTATTCCTAACAATGTCACTGGTGCTTGGAAAGAGACACACAAGATGTAGAGTCTTTGCAAGGAAACATGTGAAGCCAGTTCAGCAGTACAAAGCTCAGCATTTCCAGCCACAGCATGGATTAGGAACCCGAGACAGGCTTTTGTTCTCCTTTTTTTCTGGCCCGACCTTCCATTTTTTGATGTTTCGATTCTCTGAAGCCTTGTGTTCAATGTGTTACGGAGCTAAGTTTGAGGCATTTGTCTTTTAATCTCTCTGCACTGCATTGCTGACTCCATAGGGAATGTACTGGCGAATGGCACTTCGTACTCCTGCCACTAGATGGAGAATGGCATGTTGCGTGACAAGCCTTACCTCACGGGCACTCGTATCGGAATGAGAAGCAATATGAGGAGATTCCCGAGGCCAGGGAGGGGAATCTCTCATCCCACTTAGATCAGTTCAGGACCATGGTCGAGATGAACTCCCTTCGTCCCGCAATGGACGTGTGGTTAGATTTCTTCGTTCTGGTCCCCAGCAGGACCGCGAACAGTGATGAGATGCACGGGGAGTATCTGCCATGGTTCTACCACCTTCCATAGCCCATGTGGTAAATACTTGAAAGAATTGTCCCCACCCCCATGAACTCTCTCAGAGGCTGAAACTCTTTGCCAAGAAAAGATGTGTTTGTGGAAGAGGGATAGGGAAGAATGGTGAGAGTCCAAGTCTTTCCACTGACAGGAAGATATTTTTTCATTAGATAGGACTCGGTCAAATCAATTACCTCATACCACTGGATTTTAGCTGGTATTCTGGCTCTTTCATTTTAGGTATATATTTAGGTATTTAGATAATACCATAATTTTTATTTATTTATTTATTTATTTATTTATTTATTTATTTATTTATTTATTTATTTATTGTATTTTTGTCCCACCCATGTGGCCAAACAAACACTCTGGGTGGCTCACAACGATAAAAATGCAGAACAACAAAATGCAAAACACATAACATGAACATAAAATCAACATTAAAATCAAGACACTTCAGCACACAAAATCAAAAAGAATGTTACATTCAACAAAGCTAATATATCACAACATTTAAACCATTTGACTATCACAGCAAATAAAAAAATAAGAATAAGAATAAGATAGTTTAGATTAGGCCCCTATCCCACGTACCTTTAAATGTAGATTGAATTTGTAGATAAATTGTGTCAAAAATGCTATTCCCATGCCCACCAGGCTTTTTGAAAGAAAAGAAAAAGAACCCCCCCCCCTTAAGCAAGGTTTCCAAGACTTACCGGAAAGGTAGGGAATTTTTTGCCTCACTTAAAAAATCCACCTTTTAAAGAAACAGACGTCTTGGGACTGCGTAGATGGTCCAGTTTTCTTTCTTTCCCCCCCTCATAATACAACCAGCTGTTCCTGGGGCCGATCGGCGCTGTTTATTGATTTATTTTTTAATTTCCCCCCACCCTCCGAGCACCAGGAAGCTGGATCGGGTGCTGTTTTTTGTTTTGTTTTTTAACTTCCCCAAGCTCTACCGCCAGCCAGCTGGTCCTTTTTTAAAAATCCTATCGCCACCTGCTGGCCATGGGGCTGAACTGCGCAGTGGTTAAATGCCTGTACTGCAGGTAAAACTGGTCTGGGTTCAATTGGTTAAAAGGCTCAAGGTTCACTCAGCCTTCCATCCTTCCGAGGTCGGTAAAATGAGTACCCAGCTTGCTGGGGGGGCAATGTGTAGCCTGCACACTGTAATTAAAAATTGTAAACCGCCCAGAGACTACTTGTAGTGGTATGGGGCGGTATATAAGCAGAACACTTTGCTTTAAAAAAACACGTTTGTATGTGGGAACTGCTGTCCCACATATTCAGTCACGTACAGGAGGAAGAGGAAAAGCCAGACCTTCAGAAGATCAGGATCTTCCCCAGGTGAGATAGCAGCCATAGAAGAATCCAGAGAGGGGGTTACCGTATATACTCAAGCATAAGCCAACCCAAATATAAGCCAAGTGTGTTTGTTTTACCACAAAAAAAAACTGGTAAAACTTATCGAGTATAAGCTGAGGGGTTCTCTTTGAATATATACGGTATGTGTTCCAGTTTGTGGCCGAACGCTCGGGAGGCAGCAGAACAGGCAGTACTCCCCTCCACTACCTTCACTTGAATATAAGGCGAGGGCGGGTTTTTTTCCCCAGGCAAAAATAAGGGCTGGAAAAACTTGGCTTATATTCAAGAATATACAGTAATTGAATCTCAGAGAGATGGAGCCACTGCTCAGAAGGCAAGGTTTTTAGTTCTGTCCTTTTAAATGTCTCCTGGGTTTAATGGTTTTAATGGTCATATTTTAAACACTGAATTCTTTTAATTCTTTTAATTTTTTAAATTTAATGTAATTTTAATTCTGTTGTTTTTAACTATATTACAAATGCCCCAGTTTTGGGAGAAAGATAGCATAAAATTAATAACTATGACAAAGTAGACAGGTTCCACATCAGTGTCAGTCAACAGGGACCATTTTCTGCAGCACTACCCTGAGGTCCCATGTGACTCATGTAATCAGTGCATATTCTTATTGTTAAGATTAAAATAAGAAAGTATTTAAGTTATCTGTTGATAATATTGGTTGGAGTAAAAATACAGTTTTGTTTAATGAAACCGAGTAAGAAAAAGAAGAAGCCACTACTACATTTGTTCAGATGCTGTCAATGCACATAAATCCCACTCAGAGCCAAGACCTTGACCTGCCTTTTTGGATGAACACATGGAAAAATTTAAAAATGACACCTACATTTGCTAGATTTGCAGTCACAGTGGAAGAACCATCTGTGCAGATAGATGTACATGACGGTGCTGCTTCTTTCATACTTTATTTATCAGTGCACTGAGGTCAGGCTGGTGTGATCTCTTCCACCTATCCTCCAAATGTTCATACAACACCTGAAAAGGTTCCTTTTGCTTTTTAAATAATACTAAATTTGGCAAGTAATTAATGGAAGATAAAAAGCACATCAACTATATGCATTGCACAACATATGGCAAATAAAAAAATCCCCTACTGTTAGAAGTTCTGGCCTCAGTATAACAAGATTCATCTCTTATTATAATTTAGTTCCTAAAATTATTTCAGTCCAATTGATGTTTTTGCATAGTTTTTCATCAGAGTTACAACAGACTGCATTTTTGAAAACGGATCTATTTCAGTATATAGACACAGAGAGACATTACCTGGCCTTTTCAAGAAAAAAGCAACTCATGCTTTAACAAGTAGGAACTTGTGTGTCTGTATAACGCCCCTGAGTGTCCACATGGCTAAAGGAAAATTGTCACTTACAGTGATAGGCATTGTGTTGTGTTTACTTCTGTTCTTTAAAATGTCCCATTAATCAACATGTTCATTCATTTCTTTTCTAAATGAGAGATACAAAAAAAGATTTGGGGCTAGGGTTAGGCTTCTATTCTAATTTCATGGAATTCCTTTCACAACTACTTTGGGAAGCTATATAGAGAGTTGTTTCTCACATGGAAGTGGCCATAACATATTAATGATTCTGAAACTTCAATGAAACCAGGGATGCTGGGAAAGAAATTTCATGAAAATAAACATACCAGATAGGAATTGAAAAGGGGGGATAAAAATGCAATACAAGGTTCAAGGGTTTCATTTCATATTCCTTATACAAATCCTATAATTCTCCTCCTCCTCCTCCTCCTCCTCTTCCTCCCCCTCCCCCTCTCCCTCCTCCTCCCTTCTCCTCTTAGCATCTGTCCCACTTGGTGCTGGGGTCCACTATTCTGGGTTTTGCCTTCCAGTTGTGGACTAAAGCCTGGTGAACCCAGGACAACTTCATGCCATTGTTAAGGTGTTCGTACAGTGCTGTTTGGGCTATCCCCTCGGTCAGAATCCACTGACCTCCAGAGTGAGAACTTTTTTTGGCCAGAGTTTCCTCATCAGCACACAAGACATGTGCATACCAATGCAATTGGGCCAATGCCGTGTTTTGATTGGATGTCATCATTTTGTGCATGATCATTTCAAGTGAGGCTGGAGTTTCATAACAGCATCTTTGTCTCCATGACACCAAGGCAATGTCCAACTTCTTTAGTTGCCAGCCAGCATTCTGCATCGTAAAGCACAACAGGTAGTACAGTGGTACGATAGATCTTTGACTTGAAACTGTTGCTAATCTTTTTGACACATATGACGCTTGATGTCATATGCCATTTTAGCCCAGCACTGTTGATCCTTGATGTGACTTCAAGATTCAGACTCCCATTGGCTGTGATCATGAAACTGAGGTATTTGAACTCCTCAGGTCTCAGTCAATACCATTGATTTGGTTTGTACCACATTCATTTGGGTCAATCCCAAATGAATTATGTTATTAATTAACTCATTCTGGTTATATGCATCCCCCTTCCAACTCATTACCCAGGGTGGATGAGTGCTTCCAGTACCACATATAACCACAGTACATTCCTAGCAACTAGTATTGATACTGTTCCTCTTTGTGCTGATAAGCTACTGTGTTTCCTTCAATTTGCCATTCGAGCAGCAAAACATTTCAATCTCCTAAGAAAAGTGGTCCAGTTGCCATGACTCAGCTTCCAGTTATAATTTAATAGTAAAACAAGTCCCATGGAAATATGGGTGTATAACTTGTCTTAATAGTTTCATTGTCCCTTATTGCCTCTTACAGATTCTCATTGGCAAAGGGAGTAAAAGATCGCAGATAGGTAGGCTGTAAGCTCTTCATCATTGCCTCAATTTCCACCAAATTAAGCTTCAGCTATGGCCATAAAATACTAATGAATCACTAATATGGAGATATTATTAGTCAAACTGATGGCAGAGGCCATGCATATAATTCATTGGAGAACAACTCTGGTGAACACTGTAGTGAAATTAAGAGGAGTTCCAGTCTGTTTTGTAGGATTTCCTTGGGAGATGTTCAGAATGGGTTGTGTCCAGACTTTGTAATATGACCAATCTGTGCCAAGTGAATTAAATTCGTTCTCCACTCCGCATGGGTTTTTAAATCCATTGTAAATATGTGAAAAGCCTGCATTTCCCACAGAATCCCATACCTTGAATAGTTCCAATTTGAGTCTAATCACATTGTCCTAAAGATTTCACTCTGCTTGAATAATGAAAAAAGGTGATATAAAAATTGTATGAAACTAGCATGCCCCAAGACAGGTTCTGCTGGATGTAATTACATATGCTTCAACAGCTGAAGCAATGCACTGTGAGAAAGGCTTTTAAGGTGACGGAAGTTAATTGCACAGGTTCTGGGGCAGAAGAAAATGGGTGGGTGGGTGGGGGAAAAGACCTTGGATCCTGGGAGGCTCTCTGATTTTTCAAGCTGGAGGGAGTAAGAATATTGCTAAATTATAAATGGGCAAAAAGTGGTAAATGGGGGATACATTTTATCATAGAGGAGGAACCGTAAAGGAGATGGTTACCTAGGCAAAAAGCTTTGTGTCCCTAGAAAGCCTTTCAGGCATAGCGTCCTTTATAATGTACCTGCATATAAAATAGGGCAGCCACCCATAAAGCAGCCTGTGATATTTCCCTAGTGGCAGTTGTCTACAAGGCAGCACACTAAAGAGAGAGAGAGAGAGGAAGAGAGGGGAGTCATTTTAAGCTGTACCAGTAATGACAGTATCATAGATTTGTAGTGAGTGGGCTGTGAGAGAAAACTCACTTTTGGGTTAGGTTAGAAATATGCAGAACTAATTTGGCCACCAATTCTCCAATGAATGCAATGGTTTCTTCTCTGAGCCATGTCTGGGTCTTAGGAGAAGAATACAGTGCTACTCTATGCTGCCCTAGGAAGTAACATGTCAGGAGAGAATACTCATTTGTCCCCAGCCTCTGCGCCACAGAATGTATTCATCTCTCTCTCCATGGGTGGCAGCAGAATGTAGACAAAGAATAGGTACACAAAAATGGGAAGGGAGGGAGTGTGCATTTTGAATGGCTACATTTTTGGAATAGAATACTCTAGTCTGAAGTGCCTTTATTGGCGGGGTGATTTTGAGAAAAATCACAGAATTTTTTTATTTATTTATTTATTTATTTATTTATTTATTTATTTATTTATTTACATACCACCCGTCTTCCAGAGGAACTACGGGCGGTTTAAAACATTAAAAAGCAAGCAGTAGATAACAACAATCAGACATGGGCATGACTTGGTGAAATTGTCATTTCCATTTTCGGATATCGTTTCCGTTACGTAACGGAAACGGTAACGACAATTAAGCTGTCAGAACTCGAACTCGAACCGAAAAAAGAAAAATTGGGTCTGATTTGTCGTTGTCGTTCCTGGCATCGCGCGGCACAGAAAAAAAGTTTTAAAAATAAAAAAACCCGATTCCCGGCCAAAAAAGCAGGCGAAAATATGCCTGCCTGAGGGCATCTACCAGAGGGGTGGTTTCTGGGGGGGGGGGTTCCCAGCCTTCCCCCCTCCTGTCTTGGGCTGCTGGTACAGGGCTGGGAGGGGGCATCCTCGGCGTCTCCATTTGCCATGCGGTGCGGGGGAATCCAAAATGGTGTCCGCAATATTTTTTTTGAAATCGTGGTCCAAAAAACCACCAAAGCACCACAGAAACATGCGAAAATTAGCTATTTTAAATGCTTGAATTTTTACAGTAGCAGCAGTGGGTTTTTTATAGCAGTAAAAGGTTGCACTGATTTTATTTGATTTGATTTTATTTTTATTTTTTTACACCTGCGCAATGATGGGCTGGCCATGGGATGGGACCATGCAAATTTTTGGACCCATTCTACCAATCACATGGCCAGGTTTTGACTGACACTTCTGGATGTGCAAGAGGGCATAAAAAGCCGAGGCACTCCCAGAAGAGTCACAGTCCGGGCTTGGATGTGGGTGGGAGAGGGCTGTGTGTAGCTGGCTGCTGTGCTAGACTAGTTTCGATTTCGTGGAGCCTTTAGATTTCAGTTAGGCAGGCAGGGAGGGAATTGATTCAATTGAATTTTTAGGAAATAATAATAATTCCTTTCATTCTCTGTCTGCTGTGGGGAATAGCAATGCAGTTTATTCTTTTTTATTCTCCTGCAATTTGTTAGGATTTCTTTTCTGATAGTGTTTCAAAGGGGGGGGAGTTTTGAGTGGGAGGGGAGGTGTGGATTTATTTTAAAAATTTCATTTGCTTGGTGGCAAGCCAAGGTCCTTTCATACCCTGCCTGCAGCTCTGCTGTGGGTGCACTGCCCACTTTGTTTGCAATTAAAAATTGCAATTGCTTTATTCGATGCAGTCTTGTGCAGCAAGTCAGTTTAAAGTGTTTTCCGCCTGCTCTGGGTCATTGCGGGACCCGCGCCCGCCGCCCGCGCACCCGCCCCTCCCCCTGCTGCTGCCGCTGCCCACCCATGCCACCCCGCCACCCCGCCCGCTGCCTAGGGCGCAAAAACACCTAGCGCTGGCGGGACGCCACTTGCTGGGACGTCAAATCGCGTGAAATCGCGGCGGCGGTAATGACAAATGACAAACGACATGACGAAATGACAAATTTTTAAAAAAATCGCGAAAAATGGAAACGACCCGAAATGGACCCGTCCCGAAAAACGACAACTCGGGGAAAAAATTTCTGGTCATGCCCATCTCTAACAACAATGCAACAAAAAATAATAATACAGAGGATGTGCCTCCTGTTTTGATTATGAGCCACCCGTGTTAAGAATTCTAAGCCGCAGTGAAAAAACTTATCTAAGCTCTGCATTGATAGATAGACAGATAAGACAGTATGAATGTGCTTCAGGCTTAGAAATAATTCAGAATTGGAAATGAAGTGGAGATATTTTTTTCAGTTTCCAGTACAGTACAATGAAAAGTGAAGAGGCCTGAAGGGGTGCTGAGACCAAGCCAGTGCTGTCTGAAGCTCCAAATATTACTTTGGTGCTTTAGGGGATATAAAAAACCTGGATTTTGTATTTTTTAAAAGCACTCACTAGGAAAACAAAAGTTATGCTGTATGCTGTAACAGAAGAACCAGGAAGCTCTAAGCAAAAGGAGACTGACAGCTCAAGCACCAATGTAACCCTAGTCATAGAGCCCCTGTGATTGGTGGCCATTTTGTTAGTTTGAATAGGGATAGATTATTATTTGTATCACTTGAATATTCAGGAGGTAAGATAAGTGTGGATTGAGAAAAATTCTTATTTTTGCAGCACTTTGGCTGTTTATGTTTCTGCTGTGTGTGTTCAGATGGAGTGACTGAGAAATGTGGCACACACCAGGAAGCATTCTGGTATTCCACCATCCAGTGAAATGACAAAGTGGGTCTATTACTTTCCCCTTCAACAAACTTTTTGTTGAATATATTTGAATAAATTGCACAGCTCTAGGGGGAAGGAAGGTAGGAAGGGAGGGAGGGAGGGAGGGAGGGAGGGAGGAAGATGGACTTTTGGGAACTTTACCTGCACAGTGGCAGTCAAGAGGTAGTTGAGTTTCATCCCAAGTCCCAGGTCTAAGTCTCTTTATTTTACCTGGTTTGATATTTTTTCCACTAACCAGACAAATACAACCACATATACCTTCTGTGTAATATTTGAATACAAATCAAATCAGGTAGGCTACCATTCACAAAGAGACACAAGGGGAAATGCCAGCATCTCACTCCTTTTCTCATCAGTTAATCACTTCTCAAAAAAAAAAAAAAGAACCTGACAGCACTGAGTTACTCAACTTCTCTAGCTAGCAAAATGGTAGTGAGTACAAGGGGGTATCCTACACGTCAGAGGCTCCTTTTTGTAACCCATATGTTCTTGGACTGCATTTCACAGAAGCCTTCACCACCAGCTGTGCTGGCAAGGTTTTCTTAGAGTTGTCCTCCAAGGACATCTGGGTTACCCAAGGTTGGGAACCACTGCAGTACATCTTAACTGCTGACATAAGTGTCATTAACATTCAGGCTCCTCTTTACTATGTAATAGACATGGGCACGGAGCGGTGAAAATCTCGTTTCCGTTTTCGGTTCTCGTTATCGTTACGTAACGGGTAATGGTAACAAGAATTACTCCGCTCCAACTTGAACTCCAACCGAAAAAGAAAAATTGGGTCTGATTTTTCGTTGTCGTTCATAGTATCACAGCGATCGCGTGATGCCAAGCAGCACAGAAAAAAAGTTTAAAAAAAAATGATTCCCGGCCAAAAAAGCAGGTGAAAATATGCCTGCCTCAGTGAGGGCACCTACCAGAGAGGGGTGGTTTCTGGGGGGGTCCCCAGCCTCCCCCCCTCTCCTGCCCTGGGCTGCTGGTACCAGGCTGGGGGGGGGCATCCTCGTCGTCTTCATTTGCCATGCAGTGGGGGGATCCACAATGGCGACCGCAATATTTATTTTTAAATCATGGCCCAAAAACCCACCAAAGCACCACAGAAACATTTGAAAATTAGGTATTTTAAATGCCTGATTTTTATAGTAGCAGCAGTGGGTTTTTCTTGCAATAAAACATTTCCATTGATTTTATTTTATTTTATTTTTATTTTTATTTTTTTAAACCTGCTCAATGATGGGCTGGCCATGGGATGGGACCATGCAAATTTTTGGACCCATTCCACCAATCGCATGGCCAGGTTTTGACTGAGACTTCTGGATGTGCCAGAGGGCATAAAAAGCCCACTAACCCAAACCCGAACCCGAACCTGAACCCTAACCCTAACCCTAACCCATACGTCAGTACACTGTCCTTCTTAGTGGGTCAGAGGCACCCAGAGGTGCAGCCCACTAACCCACCCTAACCTTAACCATAACCCTAAGCCTAGCCCTTACCCTAACCCCAACCCTAACCCAGATCCGTACGCAAGTACACTTTCCTTCTTAGTGGGTCACAGGCACCCAGAGAGGTGCCTCCCACAGCCCACTACCCCTTACCCCTATCCCATTCCCTAACCTGTACGTCAGTACGCTAGTATGCTTCCCTTCTTAGTGAGTCAGAGGCACCCAGAGAGAGAGAGGTGTCTCTGCCACTTACCCCCCACCCTAAGAGAATGTAATGTATGGTACGCGGCGGCTTCGCGTTACGCTTCCCTTCCCTTCTTAGTGGGTCAGACGTGAGAGGCACCCAGAGCGGTGCCTCCCAGAGCCCACTTACCCCAAACCTAACCCTAACCCCAACCCAAATGACAAACGACAAACGGAAATGACAAATTTTTAAAAATTATCACGACAAACGGAAACGAGCCGAAATGGACCCATCCCGACAATTGAAAACTCGACACGTCATTTTTTCTGGTCATGCCCATCCCTACTATGTAACATTTGGCATCCTTTTTCCTGCTGGCAGTGCTGGTACAATATTATTATATTGAGCCATTTCCTGATGTACTGGGTTATGCATACAGAAGTACTATACAATGGTACCTTATATAAAGGAATATATTCGTTCCAAATGAAATTATGTTAAGCAATTTTTCCCTTATACAAATTTCCCATAGGAATGCATTGAAAAAAGAGTAATCCCTAATCATGACCATTTTTATGTTGTACAGATTCACCCCATAGACAATTCTGTTAAGCAAATTTCCTCTATCTCCAGAATTTTTTATGTGGTACAGATTTTATGTTATACAAACTGTTTGTTATACGAGGGTCCATTGTATCTCACATTTATGAACCACAGGTGTTTTGAAGAACCACATTTTACACAAGTCAGCTTCCAAGTAGCCATGTTGATTATATAATTAAATTAATCAATCAATCTGTTTAAGGATTTCTATGCCGCATTTTAAAACTCAAAGCAATTTGCAAACTACCAAAACAACTACTATAATATCATCAAACAAACACATTAACCTACAGCATATCACAATTCCATTGAATGCACTGTATGTTGTTGTCCTCCTTGACATACCTTTCTGCCCACAGTTTGCAACTGCCCACCCCAACCCACCCCCCAGAGTACAGACACCCCATTCATCTGAAGAAGTTCGCTTGGAGAAAACTAAAAACTAGTTAATCTAGAAAGTGCTACGAGAATCCCAGTTCCCCTAGAGATGCATTCAGTTGAGTGTTCATTCTCTGTGGACCTCCTTGTTAAGAGAATGAGACCGGTTGTCCCTTCTGCCTGCACACTTGAGATGCCTTTCCTGCACGCTACAGCAGATGAAGGCATGAAAGAAATGAGAGGATGGGAAGCAGTCACCGTCTCCCTTTCTGCTTTTCTCCTCTACATTATTGGAGGCCTTCTTGCCATTAGATGCAACTTGTTCTTCTTTTCCAGGGGCATTCTTATAGCTTGTATCCCCCCCCCAAAAAATAAGCTTCTTGCTGTCGTCCTTTCTCAAAGATGCTGCCCTCAGCCTGTTGCTTGCTACTAAACACTTAATGGCATGACACTGAATTCCTTAATAAGGTACAACACACTTTTTGTTTGAAGGATTATTGTGAAATTTAATTGTTGCCTTCAAATATATCAATTTTATTACTTACCATTTTGCTTCTATGGCCACTTGATTTTGATTAGCTATATGTGTGTTTTAGAAGCTCATAGAATCTCATTACAAAAGGCTGGAAAGCTCTTTACATAGGAGAATGTAAACATCAATACACTGTCTCGTTCACAAATAAATTTACCTGTTCAGTTATTTGCAAATCTTTGTATTTTATGGCAAGCTCTTAATAATCAGCAGCTCTTTGTAGAGTACAAGGACTACTCGAAGAATTAGCTTCTCCAGGGATAATACAGGCTATTCTAGCTTCAGTTTAATCCTAGATTCTCATTACATGTTATATTTATAGTAAGATAAACCTGATTCTTTGATTAAAGTACACAAAGGCTAGAAAACACAGCTGTCCATAAAAATACAGTTCATCTTATCTCATTTTAATTGCTTTATAGAGTCCTCTTTCATTTTTTTCCAGCTTATCAAAATCCCTAATGTCAAACATTCAAATCCAGCAAATCAAAGAATATTTTCAACCATCTGTTTGGCCGCTCATTTGATCTATACAAGTAAGGTGCCAAAACACGTGAAACTAAATGGGGAATACAGCAGGAGCTGTACTTGCTTTAAAAAGGACTATCAAGGAAATTGTGTCATTTATTTTCATGCTGTAGCATCATGCCACAGAGTGTGAGTTGAAATAGGGTTTTTGTTTGAAGGAAGGCTTTTCTGGAACCTAACTAATCACCAAAATGATAACCCAATTAGTGTAGCCCTAATTTTGAACCCTTGCTCCTGACGCATATAGTTGGTTAACAACTTGACACTTTAGTATGGATTTAGTGAAGTGATGTAGCAATATTTCTACTTGTCACTAACTCAAAACACAGAAAAGAGGAACCCTCTGGGCAGACCCATCCCTAGTGAACATAGTGTTGGCATTAGAATGTGACAGGATGACAGGCAGAATTGTAGCAAAAGCATGAAATATTGTTAGCACCTAAAATGACATGAACGTAATGTATGAGTAATCCAGATTGAGCACTGACAGGCAAAATAGTAATCTTAATTTGTCTATACTAGTATGAACTTTCTCTCATGTATCTTTGATTGATTACATTTATATGGCTACTAATTTTAATTTTTGCTTTCACTGTCTACAGCATTAATTATGTTGTGTGTGTATGTGTGCATGTGCACACACACTGACATGTTGGAAGATAACTAAGGATTCATTGAATCTTTGTATTCCCGACATTCTGGAAGATGTTTCAAAGTTTGCTATATGAGGAAAAGGCCATAGTGGAAATGAATAAGAGAGAGACCTTCTTCTTTAACATTCAATCACAGTAGACTATTTTTTTCCATTGCCCTCCAATCTCAGTGCTTTGGAGGAAGGATGCTGAAGTACTATATCAAAGTAATCAGTTCCGTAACTTCTTTCTTCCAAAAGCAGGAACATGTAAAGTAGTGGCCTACCTTAGGGCACTGTCCTGGAAAATGCTGAATGTGTATGTTCCTTCTTTTCTGCTACAGTGTGCTTCACATTCATCACTCAGCTTTGACCATTCTATGACTTTAGACCAATTGAGGACAAAAGGAGAGAAAAGCTTTCAACTGTTTTTCATTTCATCATAACATCCTGTCCTCTGGACCTATTCTTCTTCCCTTATACATACAGATTTTTGACATCTGTGACTCATGCAGAGAGGTATCTCTGGAAGTTGAGTCATGGCTACTGGACTTCTTTTTTGAGAGATAGAAACGTTTCGCTGTTCATCCAAACAGCTTCATTGGTCTGAATACAGCTAGTGCAAAACCTCCATCTTATAGTCAGCTTTGACCTCTTGTCACTCTGGCCTGAATTAGGCTCATAAGATGAACAGTGGCCTAAATAGGCTCCTTAGGGAGACAATAGTATCCTTAGCCTTAAGGTGAACAATGGCCTAAGGTGCTGAAACCTATCAAGAATGGGTCATTAGCTATGGCCTTGGTGGTGACAGCTTTTTGATTTGCCTGGGGACTTTGGAAAGCACAGCCTGATAAGTAGCAGATAGACTATGCAGAGATGTAGAAGCAAATCAGCCCCATTCAAAAAAATCCAGACCTTCTTCCCTTTGAAAATGTTCACAGTTCATCTTCATGGACTATGTAATACTCATCTCTCTCTCTCTCTCTCTCTCTCTCTCTCTCTCTCTCTCTCTCTCTCTCTCTCTCTCTCACACACACACACACACACACACACACACACACACACACACACACACACACACACACACACACACACAAATATACAGCATATATGTAGGGAGGTGGATAGATTGCTTCTTTGTGAAAACTTCAGGCTGTCAAAGCTGCTCAAGCACAATAATCCCTACACTGATTCTACTAAAACCCGGCAGGCTTTATTCTCCCATGTAGAGGCACTTCTCACTGCAGATTATATCCAGCTGGACCAATGGAACAAAAGATACTGGAACCTTCTCCTTTAAAAAAAAACCACCCTTATGCCTATTTGTTTGAAATGTAATGTATACAATGTCTTTCAAGGAGCTGTCACACCAATATGAGAGAAGCTCCCTCAGGAAGTGTCTTTTCAAGGCACTCCCTTAGCAGACTGTGCTTCAGGACCCTGGAAGCTGCATCCTACCAGCTCTAATGGGAAATAGTGAAGGACACATGAAACTTCTTTGGGGAAGTCAAGAAACCTGTACAAAATGATGGAGAGATTTCACAGACCTGGTCTGGTTTGTGGCTTTTGGACCTACCTCATGCTTTTGCAACCACTGCAATCACTCTGGTTTCCTATTCTCTAATATGTAGCTTTTCCTAATTGCACTAATATGTGCACAGCCCACAAAACAGAGATGCAAGAAAATAGACGAGTGTTTTAATATGACAGGAAGATCTCATATTATAGAACGATCACAATGGATAGGAGCACAAGAGAGAGAGAAACAGAAGCAGTGAGATCAAATGTCATTAATTGCAGAAAGATAGCTATGATAATTCAGTTGGTGCACAATGATTATTAACAAGAGTAGTTTTTGATAATAATACAGCAATGTTCTCTTTTTGCAGCTAATTACGACCTGTAGTGGAGAAGGCATAAATGGGAACAGTCATGCAGGAAAGGAGAAGGAGAATTACTGGCTCATAAGCTGTGGAAACTGGTTTGGGTGAAGTATTACATTGTTTTGTGGGGTTACCCTATCTAAAGTCATAATAGCCACTGGAGTGTGTTTCCTCCACTGGAAGAGAAACAGGAAAAATAAGTGGTTGGAAAACATGGGGGGCATCACAGATAACATTAAGCAGAAATTAGAAATTCTCAAATATTTACTTCAAATATTTAGAACAAACAAAAACACTACTTTCCTGTTTCAAAACACCATATGATATACTGTAAATGTCTACAAACTCGGGATAACATTCCATGTGTCAAGGTGAATTCTAGCCTTCCATTCATTGGCCTTTAAGATGCTACAGGAATCTTTGCTGTTGTTATTACAACAGATTAGAGTCGGACAAGGGTGCTTAATGCACTTTGACAGCTTCATAGGAACCTGTCAGCATGGCAATGGCAGTGCTGCTTGGTCCTTTCTGCCACCACCTTCAGCCAGATGGGCCATTTACTGTGCCTGTTGTCATGTGTTGCTAAGGTCCTTCTGCTCCAGTGATGGGCCAGTCAAAGTGGGAGCTCATCCCCACTCCCTCTGGCAGCTGATCACTCCATGGAGGAGACCAGATGGGGGATTCTCCCAGCCCAAAAGACATGTGGTCAGACGCCTGAGGATGTGGGGAAGAGCTGGCCAAGCTCCTGCTGGGATTGGCATGCTGCCAGAACAGAAGACTCCCCCCCCCAATAACATATGACAGCAGCTAGGTAGCCCCAGGTGGGAGGGGGCAAGGACCAAGCCACAGCTGCAGCACCATACTGACAACATTGCACAAAGCTATCCAGTGCATGAAACATCCATCTCTACAACAGATTAACACATTTATATGAAACCACTGGGGGAAATTATTCAGAGTTTGGGGGTATAGTGTCACCAGTATGCCGATGACACTCAGCTCTACTCTCGTCACCTCCGGATTCCAAGGAAGCTATTTCAACTTTAGATCAGTGCTTAGCTTCGGTAATGAACTGAATGAGGAAGAACAAACTGAAACTAAACCCAGACAAGACAGAGTCAGTCAAAATGGAGATCAAGGGATAGGGATGCAACTTGCCCTATATGAGATTACCCCCCAATTGAAAAAAGAGGTACGGAGCTTGGGGGTGCTCCTGGACTCATCCTTGAGCCTAGATGCCCAGGTCACAGCTGTGGCCAGAAGTGCATTTGCAAAATTAAAACTCATACACCAATTACACCCATTTCTTGAGAAATCTGCTCTGGCCACTGTGACACATGCCCAAGTGACCTCCCGGCTGGACTACTGCAATGCACTCTATGTGGGGCTACCAATAGAAAGTCTCAGGAAATTTCAACAGGTCCAAAATGCAGCAACCAGACTGCTGACTAGGGTGCATTACAGATATCACATTACACCCCACTAAAGCAGCTCCACTGGCTGCCAATCAACTACCGGGCATAATTCAAGGTGCTAACCTTAACCTACAAAGCACAAAGTGGCCTGGGTCCAAGCTACTCCAAAGATTGAATCTCACAGTATGAACCAGCTAAGGTCATCAGGAGAGGCCTTTCTCTCCATCCCACCACCTTCACAAGTGCGTCTAAGAACACATGAAAAGTGCCTTCTCTGTTGCTGCTCCCAGACTTTGGAACTCCCGCTGGAGGCCAGGATAGCCCCATCTCTGCTGTCTTCCCAGAAGCAGGCAAAGACCTTCCTCTTCAGGCAGGTTTTCCTTGAATGAGGTACTTCCTACTATGTAACTTTATATGGATTACCATGCATGATTGTATTGACTGATTTCATAAGAAAACCAGTGTTTTCCATGCTACTTTCTACCCCTCATAATGGATTTTTCTTTTCTTTTT